>OV815297.1:28595182-29332845 GCA_929108145.2 Limnephilus rhombicus | reverse complement strand
TTATATATAGAACATTGATTTTATTATCATGTAGGACTTACAGATTTTTCTGTTTATTTAAGCCGCCGCTACCCGAATTTCTACCGATTTTTTTACACATCTCCCTTAAACATTTGAAGTTTTTAAGCTCTTAAAAAAATAAATGTTATTTTTTAAGATAATATCTAGACGCGTTCCATGACGGAAAGCAATTTATATAAAATTCGCTCGATAGAAGAAAATCGCAAAGTATGCTCCGAAAAAACTTATAAACACGTTAGTTTCGGTTATTTTACATACTAGTTATAGTTGTGAAAAATTCACAATATTTCTTTAAATGATACTTAAGACGCCTTCTACAAGATTTTTGCTCTATTTTAAACGAGTTGTGTTTTCTTAAACATTTTCACAATTTTTGAATCGATTTTATCGCTTTAACTTTAACTTTTAATATTAGCGCGCTCTTCTAACATTCGTAATTACATATATCTCTCCATCGTCTTATTTTTGAGCGCGGATGCTTCTAGTATTAATAACTAATTTAGATTGATAATTCTAGTAGGTATGGGCACATTCATATATGTAACCCACTGAAGATATAAACGATGAGATTTGTGGGCGTGTCTGTGTGCCTAAAATGAGCACAATTTTTACCTCTATGTCTGGTCACTTCAGCCTTACTAAAAAAAAACCACAGCGTGACCGATTAACTGTATTATTGCAATAACATAAATAAACCTCGTACACACTAAAACACGTTTTATTACCAATAACGTTTCATACGTGGTCACGCTGTTAAAACGCATTGAAGATGTGACAACGTTGTATATGGTTTTAATTTACTAGGAAACAATGTTGTTTTAATTTTTCTCCGCAAGGGGCATTATTGGCGCGCCTATGCATTAGTTCTTCGGCCCGCGACAGCCCGCGATGACAAAACAGCTCGGTGTGTTTTATGGCGGATATCGAAAATTTTGTGATTTTACTTAATAATTTCTATTGTAGTGACGAATTTACTCTTCTATTCACATAATTGATATATTTACCATGTTATTTGTGTGGTTTACATTAGTTTAATCAAGTTATTGTACAAACGCCGTACTTTCAAAGTTGAACTGTCAGAATATTGTTTTTTATAGGTTACTTAAAAGATAAAATTTTCATTTTAAGATCTTTATTTTAAGAGAATTCTTAAAAGTGATAATTTTTTATAATATTAAAATCTAATACATGTGTTCGTAAACGTATCAAAAAAATTAACGTCTTTAGAGATGCAAGAAATCTGTTTTAAATTTCGGTATTATTTCTAAGTTATTTTTTTGCCAATAAAAAAAAACTTTGAATTTTTTTATTATCTTTTTATTGTATACACGATGAAAAAGTGAGTTGATAGTTTCCTTCCAAATAAATTACATAAAAGGACTGTGTTTTTTAAATTTTGATTTTATTTAAATTTCTCTACATTTTGGTCAAAAATGTTGTGGGAGGAAATTTTTTTCCATTTTTTTCCGAGTTTGAATCTTAAAATATGGCAGTTTTTGAAAGCTAAAGTGTATTTCAAATACACAAATCTAAAAGGTAATTTTATCTAGTTTTCATAAATGGTATTTGTTTTTACGACATCTTCAAAAATAAGAAATATATAGAACATTCAAAATACTATGGAAAAATTACAAATATCGCTCGGACATCAACTGTTAAAACAGAGATAAACTACCCTCTCAGGCCGTGGAAACCATGTGTATTTCTTTCAAAGAACAAATTTTTAATTAGTAATGTTTTCACATCCGCGGCCGTTTGTCAATTGAATAAAATTTTCACTGGGTTTTTTAGTAAGGCTGATGAGTTTTGCCGATGCACAGAGAAATAACGTAAAATCATATTGTGTTTTGATATAAAAATTGACCTTAAAGTTAAGACCCTGCATTCCGAATTTCTAACAGAATATAACCCATTCCCCTTGAACATTTTGAGATTTTAAGTTCTCAAAAAAAATGTATACGTAAAAGTAACCGTTTTACATTCTTGTATTCAAAATTAAATACATTAATTTAAAAATGTATTAAAAAGATTTTTTTACAGCTACAGTTCGTGAGAACTCGGTCGAAAAATCGTAAAAATATATTTCAATTAAGTACCGACCAAATAGAATAAAGTCTTAGAAAATTAACGAAAACGCAAAGCCCAAAATTATTATTACTTACATATTAGATTAAAAAGTTAACCCCCAGTTATCAACAATGGACAACCTTAACCTCGAAATATAATTCCATTCAACCCTTAAAGAAATATTGATTTAACCTTTAGTAATAAAATAGTTACCCCTTTACCATAAAACCGTTTTTTGGCGTAGGTACCTACCTACAGAATTTAGACGCATTTTGTCCAAATTTAAAAGTTACGCTGACCTTTTGAAGTCACAATGAAAGTCACAATTTTACCAATTTTCACAATAACCGACGTTAAAAATTTAAAAAGAGGGTGATAAGAAAGGGTTCTGCCCGTTTTCAACCCGCGACAAAATATCCCCGACAAAATATCCTACGGACAAAACATCCTCCAATAAAATATCTACAAACCTAACCTAACATTTTACTATTTATTTTATTTATTTATTTATTATTAGTTTCAATAGCAAGGTTTGTACATGTATGTATAATGTATAGTTTAAGTATAGATTCTTTTTTTTTTCACAGACCTCCTCACTAGGATTTCCTGTTCTGAGGTGGCCTGTAGTTTTTTTTAAATATTTGTATTTGCTTATGGATTGTCTTTATATCGTCTTCACGATGTTTGTAATTTTATTACCACTTTGATCTCTCAGCCATGTTTTTACTTTTGTTTTAAATATATTCATTTCCTTTATATTTTTGATTTGATCTGGTAGAGCATTGTATAATTTCATAGCATGGAATTTATTATTTCTCTGTCCAAAAGATGTGTTCAAACTGGGAGTAACCAGGATGTTATTGCTTACTGCCCTGGTTGAGTATTTATGTTGGGCAGTGGAGTATACATATATGTTTTTTTTCAGTTTAAATAAAATATTTTTTGAATAAAGTTTCTGTACATTGAAGACTTGAAAGTTATTAAATATTTCTTCCGTCGGAGTTCTAAGCGGAATGGCTGGCGTAGTTCAGCGGTAAGGCTCTTGACTAGCACTCCGAAGGTCGCGGGATCGAATCCCGGCGTGGCAAATAAATTTTATTTGATTAATTTGTGTTATTTCACAATTTATTAATTAAAAAAAATATATAGTATATTTGCGGCACGTTCCAGGGTGGAAGATACTGTCAGTATCGCCACCATTCAAAGTTGAAAAGTTGATCGAAATGGCTTTGGCCGTGTTTGGTGACCAGATCTGAATAGCCAGGTACTTCCCCACATTCTTCTTCCCTATCTCTAACCTACCTTTGACTGGTCAGTGGTTGAGTGGGCATAGCGCTTGGATCCCATCCGGGCGTCGCGTGTTCAATTCCTTAGCTGTCCTCATCACAACACAAGCAACATTTTCGGCTTTCTGTGGTGGTAGTAGGAGATTTTCAAACATTGTTGGGTTATTCGTAACCCGGGAATGTTTGTCTTTCTTTTAAAAAAAAAAGATATCTCCTTCCCCTCCCACTACCTCCAGCCTCACAACATACCCCAATTGGGTATGTCCATAGACATCCAAATGACTAGACAAGCAGTTACGGGTGAGGGGTCAAACCAAACCATGGAGGGGGAAGAGGGGAAAGATGACTGTGATTCGTTATACAATCAATCTGACAGTAAATAGGCATCTCGCATTACAATATCACCATTTAGTTCTTAAAAGCAAAATCTGCTTTGAATGAATAGACCTTTTTACATGGGAGCGCGAATTGCTTGCCACGATAATAACATATTTGCTAAGGTCAAATGCTCGCCTCAAAAAGACTCGCCCCAATACACATAGCAATATTTTGTTGCCGTGTTTAGTTAAAACACTATTACAAATGTTTCATAATTTACTTACCCCTGTAACCACCGATGAGCACACTGGAGAACCGCCCACATTCGCTATGTGCACATTGATATGTAGATATATTGTATAGAATACGCTACTGTTTTGGCGTTGTATTTCGTTAAATGTATGGATGTTACCTTCTAGCTGTTCACGGCAAGAATGATGACGTCACACATTTTAGATTCAAGCGAGGCTCTATCCCCTCCCCATGGAGCGAGCCGGTTCCAAAGAGGTGCTTCAGCCGGCGCCATGTGGAGGGGGAAATAATACGTTTTTATCACTTAGGGCAGGTCCATGTATATTCATATGTCCGTGGGTATGTCCCACTTTTGTCCTTAGGATATTTTGTCGTAACCCCTAAACTGAAGTAATTTCTCAAATCTAAAAAACGTCGCAATAAATAACAAAAAATACTGACCTTTTCCTCATAAAATAAACATTTGATTGTGCATTTCAACGAAAAAAAATCACCCTTAAAAATAATTTTGATAAATTCGCAATAAATTTTTACGTAAAAAATTGACCTTTCGGGCACTTTAACAAGAAAATAAACAGCCTTAGCAATATTTCCCATTGACGTTTCGGAAGAGAAATGGTTCCCTTCGTCGGGGGTATAGGGTTACGGGGCTTACGAAAATAAAGTATTTAGTTCATTTTTGCCCCGAGCAGTCATAACCCACGGCCAAATATCGGGTTTCCGTCGTGTCAACCCTTCTCCCGAAGTTGCCACAGGTGCGGGGCAGATGGACACAGAATATCGACAAAAGGGAATAAGCCGCAATTTTTGAAAAATTATATTACATTGATTTTTACAATTCTTTTTGGCATTATACTAGTATAGGTTGGTACCTTGTTTCTGGATAAGGGAAATACAGTTTGTAAAGCAAGAGTAGAAAACATAGAAGGGCGCCACTGTTGTTCAAATGGCAATTCTGAAAATATAATCATGGTGTTAATCTAAAGCTGTGTAACCAACATTTTTATTAAAAATTAAAAGCGAAATAAATATATTATATTTGTAAAAATAAGAAATAATGTCACTACAAAAAAAAACGAAACTTAACAAACACACTACAGTAATCTTTTTAAAAAATGCGAAAATAACAGTAAAAAAACTTGGAACTTAATTAATAATATTATTAAGAACCAATCTTACACCTCAAGAAATTTTTGTACTAAATTAATCATTAATGATAAAATAATCACTAACAATGTAGAGATATGCAACCAATTTAATAATTTCTTTTGCAACATTGGTTCCTCCTTAGCCGCTAATATACATGCCAAAATCAAACACAATCCAGCCAATGAAATAACGTTAGTGCATGATAGCATTGAATCTTTATATCCTCAGCCTACTACGGAGTTAGAAATAAGTCAAATATTAAAATCTCTAAAACAAAATGCAAGTGCTGGTTACGATTCACTCAAATGTAAGACAGTGCTAAGTCTCTCCACAGAATTGATTCCTACTTTAACAAAATTAATCAATCAATGTTTTAAAGAGGGAACTTTTCCGGATAGCTGTAAAATTGCTAAGGTGATACCACTTCTCAAAGGTGGGTCCAAAACAAATACCTCAAATACCTTCATTCCATAAGTCTCTAAATTAGAATTGCACGTATGTATATTAATATTATATCTTTGCAATTTTGTGTTAACATGATGAATAATAACATATTACAATAACATATAAAGCACACTTCAGAAATTGCTCACATTTATTTAATATTAGCTTAAGTACCTACTGGCGTTGTCCAGGTTTTAGATCACGTCTCTAATTTTAGATCTGAATATATTCAACTCATTCAGATCTAAAAGTAGTGTAACTAAACTCACCATTAATGATCCTTCCTTTCTACCTACTGTTAAATTCAAATTTATGTTAAATTAAATGAAAGCCAATAAAACACAATTTAATCAAACTATGTCATTAAGTAGGTAATTTCATATCGGTGCTTCTTCGACATATTTTTTTTAAGAACAATAAAGTGTATTTTTAAATGTGTATACAGTGTTCTGTTTTTTTAGTGTCATTGCACTTTAAAATAATATTTGACAGAAAAATGGGTTTTGCCAGCCTACAAATTTTGTAGCTCCATTTTTTATATTTTCTACTCTTATTTGACAGACTCTACATTGTTTATTTTAAGAGGGCATTACCAGAGAAAGCCTGAAATACGTCATTTTCAAAAATGTTTTTAGACGTATTGACTCTTTTCCACAAAAAATTATTAATGGATTTCGAAAGATTGTTCTTTTATCTAGCATTCGTATGTAATAAATTTTTAGATTTTTTTTAATTTTTAGTATAATAAGGTTATTCCATAGGTCGTTGGCAGATTTGTTAAATTTTCAAAAAAGTTTTTGTATTATACCACACCCATTTCAAATAATGTAATCATGCAGTAAAATAAATCAATACATTATCTAGCAAAGTTATGTATTAGAATTTTAATTTTAGTTTCAATAAAATCATTAAAAAATATGTACGTACATGTGTTTCTTTACGAAAATTGGTCCATTTGTGTATTTATTTGCGCACTTACAAACTAATATATTTCAGATTTTTTTAATATTCTTATTAAATTTAGACATTATTGAAAAATGATAAATACTTATAATCAAAAAATAACTACAAAAAGTACACTATTTTAATAGTTTTATCATCGCGCCTTTCAGCATTTTGGGATGAAGGTATAAATTAAAGCTAATTTGGATTGAAATAAATTCGATATTGAGTTATAATTTAAAAAAGCTGGCAGGGAGAATAATTAATCTTTCTCATTGTAACCGTCCTGCACGATCGGAAGAACAACTTTCGACGAAATGTGGATTTTCGTCCGCTGGCTGGTTAAACGCTTTTAAATTAATGAGTAAAACCTCAAATTGTAATATTTTAATCAAATGAAGACCATATTAGCGAAGCTCAATCGAAAATCTGAAAACAGAAAAATCTTAAAAGAATTCGGTCACATCTGGGACTCGAACCCAGGACCTACGGTGGAGACAGAGCGGAGCTCTATCAACTGAGCTAATGTGTCCCCATCCGATTCGGTCATATTTAATTAACTAAACAAGACAAATCCATAAAATTTATAATAACAGTGAGAATCTTACATCCATTTTTAATCCAAAAAAAAAGAAACAGTAAATACTAGTAACTACCTAATAATAATAATGGATAATTTGTGGAGAGCCGTTTTTGTGAAAAATCACCTCAAGGGCGCTGTACAACTTATTAAGAATTTTTAGGTTCTATCTAATTTTACTATTTACAAATGGATACAGAAACATACTTACCTGGCAGGTCACTTCCAATAAACACACTTTTATTAGAAAGACCTACACACTGCACTACATGGAACTGACCTAGGAGGGAAAGTATAAAGGTTCGTAGAAAATGCGTTTAAGGCGATCCACTAGTTCAGGAAAAAATCGAAATCGGAATTCACACCCTTTATGGGAGGAGTTTAAAAATACTTGAGAAAAAGCTTTTGGAAAGGTTGGAAAAGGTATTTGAGAGTTTTGTTTTACAGGTTGATTTCGTAAAGGCCTGTAAAAAATATTAATTCCTGTTTTACGCATTGTTTATTGTAATAAAACGGAAATTTAAAATTGATTTCACGAAATCAAGCGACGCGGAGTGACGCGTCCATCTCCCGCTCAGTTCGGGGCGTGACTGAAGTTTGGCGAGTGTGGCGTGAACAGTAGTTCTTCGGTGGACGCCATGGGGTTCACTTTGAAAAACCGAATTCGTCGATTAGCGGCCGTATTGTAAAATAACAACGCGAAAATGCATATTTTATTTTATTTTGGGAAGATTGGGTGTAAATATCAACTTTTTTTGCGATCATTATAAAATAAACTGAATTTGCCACATTATACAATAAAACCATAACCGAAAAGGGGTTTATAAATAGGAGAGTTTGGACTTGAAAGTGTGTTTTTTAGACCTTATACTTTATTTTTTTATAGGCTTATTAAAAGACTTTAAGACTTATTAAAAAATTACCGATATTTTTAAGGGCCAAGGTATGTTTCACACGCAGTATTTAATTGAAGCATCTACAATACTTCTAAGCGATCAAATTTTCAAAAAAAAAACATATGATTTTGTATTATTTACTATGGCTTCATCTTAACAAGGTTAGCGCATACGGGCCTCTTTCGAAAAAATCATCCGGTCTTTCAAAATTTCGAACGTAGCTAGAATTAAAAAAGTTTTTGAAAAATAATTTTGGGAAGTCCCTTTTGCCGTCATAGTTAGGATAATGTGTGGAGCTTATTTTATAGGAAGAGATATTGCATCAACCTCCAACCACTCTACATAATATACAGTATACAACTTTAAACATGAATGAACTTCATGTTTCAATTTTCTATCAACTAGTATCAACTAGTCTGTCGTGTTTTGTCACTCTCTTGGTCACAAACTGGGTTCATAAAATACAAATAAATAAAATAGCATATATCCGTACTATATATCTCCTATAATTTTGACTAAAAAATAATTATCAGTTTGGTCAAGTATTTTGACCTGTTGAAAAAGTTGAAATCGGAAATCACGCCCCTTTATGGGACGAGTTTAAAAATACTTGAGAAAAAGCCTTTGGAAAGGTTGGAAAAGGTATTTGAGAATTTTTTTTACAGGTTGATTTCGTAAAGACCTGTAAAAAACATTAACTATCTTTTTACGCATTTTTCATTGTAATGATACGGAAATTTAAAATTGATATCACGAAACCAAGCGACGCGGAGCCTAACGTCTGTTCCCCGCTACGGCCGGGGGAGGACTGACTGAAAATGGGTGTGGCGAGTCAGTAGTTCTTCGGTGGACGGTATAATATATATTTGAAAAACCAAATTCGTCGACTAGCGGCCGTATTGTAAAATAACACCGCGAAAATGCATATTTTTATTTTATTTTGTGAAGTTCGGGCGTAAATATCATTTTTTTGCGATTATTATAAAAGAAACTGAATTTGCTACATTATACAATAAAACCCTACCCGAAAAGGGCTTTATAAATAGGAGGGTTTGGACTTGAAAGTGTTTTTTATAGATCTTATGCTTTATTTTTTTCTAGGCTTATTAAAAGGCTTATAAAAAAATTGACCGATGTTTTTAAGGGCCAAGATATGTTCTACGCACAGTATTTAATTGAAGCATCTATAATACTTCTAAGCGATCCAATTTTCAAAACAAAAACACATGATTTTTCATTATTTAGTATGGCTTCATCTTATGTGTATCATTCGACTAAGAACTACCAACATTATCTTAATGCACATATTGTTGGCTGCTATCTTTATATATGATTTGCAAGATTCAAACCAGAACTAAATTCTATATAGGACACTTTAATTCAGTTGGTAGAGCATTTGCCATGTAAGCAGAAGGTCCTGGGTTCGAGTCCCAGAGGTGCCAATATCTTTTTCTGATTTTTCTGTCTCCAGATTTTTTATTGAGTTTCGCTAATATTGTCATCATTTAATTAAATATTACAATTTGAGGTTTTACTCATAAAGTTAAAAATAAGTATTTAAATTTGGTATTAAAAGCTACCCTCACAGTCAGTACTCACGTACGCAGCTGAGACTTGGGTCCTAACTAAAAGGAAAGAGCGAGCACTGGACGTTTTTGAAAGGAAAATTTTGAGGCGTATCTTCGGACCGGTTTTAGAAAATGGATTTTGGCGCAGACGTTACAATAATGAGTTATATACTCTATTTAAGGATCTAAACGACACAAAATTTATTATACTGGGAAGAATTCGGTGGCTGGGTCATATAGAGAGAATGACCGAGCATCAAGCACCAAAGTCCCTGCTGAACTCAAGACCAATAGGGCGAAGGAGCCTGGGAAGACCAAGGTTAAGATGGAGCGACAACGTCCTCAAAGATATATCTACTTTGGAGCTTCTAAACTGGAGAGAGCTGGCACAAAATCGAGATGAGTGGAGGAAGACTCTTAAGGAGGCCAAGACCTACCAGGGGTTGTAGAGCCAAGAGTGATGATTAAAAAGCCACCCAACCGTTCCTCTTAACCCACATAATAATGGTACCTACGAAAATATGGTTAGAATCTTATAAAAATAATCCCACCTTTTTAAAAAAAAATTTTACGGGCAGCACATTTGGTATAAATCTAAATTAATAATATATCGCCTTATAAGTTGTTCAATGAATCTATACAAAATTACTTCCTTATAAAACACACCTAACCCAGCCTTCCTAAATAATTTTAAAATTAATGTATCTAATGATAAAAGTTATCGAATATGAGGGTTAAAATTTTCTAAAAAGGGTTAAATTTAGCGTTCAAAAGTACGTGATGGGAAAAAAGTTGCAATAACGGTCACCAATAAAGCCATTTCTTGAATTTTGGACACATTCAAAATTCAAAAGGACACAAACAATTTATAACAAACACTAAAAATATATATATATATATATATATTCTATATGCAATTCAAACAATTTCTATTAATTTCAAATCATTCATTAAAATTTACCCCTTTACCCCAAGATATTTATTAGGCAGGTAGGTACCTTTTGAATATAGAAACGAGGGTACTTTTAGGTGGACGTTGCTAATATTAGGTAAGGTTAGGTTAGGTTGTTTTGCGGTGAAAGGCATGTCTGTAATCGATACCCACAAATAAAAAATTGTATTATTGTTACTCCGATTATGAAAAATTATGAAAAAAAATACTGTGGGAGCTTTACTCCTGATATGGGTGGAAAGAGCTAAATAAATTTATGTATTTGTTCCCGAAAAGAGCAAACCAAATATTCGGAACACTTTTGTTAAAATTATAAAAAAACTATTTTATGACATGTGAATGATGAGTATTTGGAGCAGGTGGATGAGTTTGTGCACTTGGGAAGTATGTTTACGAGAGATGGGAAGGTTGACAGAGATATCGAAAGAAGGGTAAATGCAGGCAACTGTATTAATGGAGGACTGAACGCCGTTGGAGCCAACAAAAAACCTGTCCAAAGAAGCGAAGTTAGCCCTCCATAATGGAGTGCTGGTACCTACCCTGATGTATGGCAGTGAGGCATGAAACTGGCAGGCGTAGGATGAAAGTAGACTGAATACTGTAGGAGTGAGATCCCTGAGGCATACGTGTGGTAAAACCATGTACGATCGTGTGAGAAATATGGAGATCCGCGAAGAATGCAAGGGTGATGTAAGCGCAATGAGTAAGATTAAGAAAGGGACGCTCAGATGGTTTAGGCATGTAAAGCGAATGAACGGGGAAAGGAGTGTAAGGAGAATATATGATGCAAATTTGAATGGTAGAAGATGTCGGGGATGCCCGAAGAAGACATGGCACTACCAAGTGAATCGGATACTTGAGTCGGGCCATGTGAAGAGTCGTATGAGACGATTTATGAATGTGAACGAGGCAAGGAGTGTGTGCCAAGATCGGACGGTCCGTCCTCTCTGCCTACACCTGCGGGGAAACTGCGTGATGGTTAGTTAGTTAGTTAGTCAAAAGATATTTGCTGAACTGTCTGTGTGTGACGTTGAAAATGTCGATGACCGTGAATTATTTTATGTAAACAATTAAATCAATAAATACCACTGCCAAAGATCACCCCAAGTAGTTCGCTACCTTTGGTGACTGATTAGGGGTGCACGGGTTCTGGGGTGAGGTTTTTCCAGGTCTTGGCGGATGCGTCTGCCCACCAGCTACATGGCAGGCCGGATAGTTGAGAGAGTCCTTTTGACTTCTCCAGCCGTACTCTCTCGGAACATCGCCTTGCACCGCAGTGATAGGGAAGGATTCATATGTCCGTCACCCCTGGACACACTCCAGATTCCTACTCACCCCTCATACCCTTTTTCTTCCCAAAACTTCCTCTCCTTCCTTTCTTAAAAATATCCTTCACACAGCATCCCCAAAGATGACACAGGCCCTGAAGGGAATTATTTTCTTCGGGGCCTCCCGTGTGGAGCTAATGAAAAAAAACTATTATTTTAATTCTTTTAATTTAAAATGTGTTGAAAGTATAAAAGAGATTCGAGATTTCCCCAACAAACATTTCCTTGATCAAAGGCTTTATTGGTACGTTGAATAAATGACTAATTTCATAATATATTTTCATTAATCATGTTTTTATTTATTTATACACGCCCAATTGAGGCTTTTACACATGATATAATTAAAAATACGTGTGATACAATCAAATAATTGAGAGATACAACAATTAACATAAGTACCAAGTATAAAATTTTTAACATAAAATAACAAACGGAGTAAAATATAGGATGTACATTCATGTAAATTTCGATAGGTATTGAAAATTTGTAAACATTTTAAAGCTATCAAGATAGACATACAGATTTAATAACAATGTTTTCATAGTCTGACAGACATTCAGTACCGTTATTTATTCCCTGCACTGTGCAGTCGGTTCATTACTGAGTTTATTTCTGCATTGGTACGTGAATTGTTACAATGATAAGGTACATACAGATTTAATAACAATGTTTTCATAGGCTGACAGACATTCAGTACCGTTGGTGTTCATTAATATTTATTCCCTGCACTGTGCAGTCGGTTTATTACTGAGTTTATTTCTGCATTGGTACGTGAATTGTTACAATGGTAAGGTACATACAGATTTAATAACAATGTTTTCATAGGCTGACAGACATTCAGTACCGTTGGTGTTCATTAATATTTATTCCCTGCACTGTGCAGTCGGTTCATTACTGAGTTTATTTCTGCATTGGTAAGTGAATTGTTACAATGGTAAGGTACCTTCTGACGAACCGTTCTACTAGGTACATGAAAGTTAATCAGCCTAAGGAGTTCAGGGGAGTCAAACATGTTTTAACAATTTTATAGAGAAAAAATAGATCAGTACATGTTCTTCTTTCTTTTAATGTGGCAAGGCCCATAATTTTCAACAGTGACGTGTAGCTAATGCTTTCAATAGGAATTCCTAATCTATAATGTTCTGATATTATGTGCGTGTGGGTTGTTAACTCTTTCTAACATTATTGTATAGATTCCCATAAAATAAAACGAGGTTTCTCACACTCTACTGAGAATTTTATACGATTTCCCTCAAACCAACAACTTCCAAATATTACCTAACCCTTTCTGTTTGAAGTTTCTGTAATTATTTTTCTTGTTACTTTCACAAACCCTATGAGTATTTTCAATACTATCATAATAATGGATTGATTTAACAGTCATGAGAAATCAGGTATAAAATAATTTGTGAACAATATCGAAGTAGCAGGTATATCGGCCCAAAAATATTTAAAGGGGTGTGGAAATAAGAACAATCGCCTTTATGGGGTAGTTTTTTTAAGAGATACTTCCTTAGCCCCGTTAGAGTGATTTAAAATTCGGTTGAAACGGAAATGACGCACTACGGCACTTGCGAAGCATCAAACTGCGCTCAAGGCTCCTATTGGTTGAGATATAAAACGGAAACGACGATAGGTCTGCGCTCATCGGCCGCTTTGTTTTTTTACGGGGTCGTCGGAATATAATGCGTATATTCGCGCCTCACGCCTCACAAATCGCAGCGGCCAGAGAAATCCAGCGGACGCACGGAGGTTCGAATTCTACGAAATCCAAAAAAAATAAACATTTTTGTTTTTGTAAATCAATATCCAATCTTCAAATCACTTTAAAATAAACAGGCAAAAGAAAGCGATATCTAGCGACTTTCTAGTTTCACTTCTATCGCGTGTGAATTACGCACTCTAATTTTTTTTTACACTATTAGTTATTAGTTAGCTCACAATGTGGCTATAAAGGTTTCGTTAGCCACAGCAACGTGTTGCCGGGTGTGCTAGTAAACAATAAATCTCCAGTGACCTCCCAGGTAAGTATGGTCCTATATATTTTCTGCCTATACAGTACATTTTTACGCAGCAACGCTACCATTTTTTTTTTTTTTTTTACATGATCTCCACACAGGAGGCCTTGAGGAAAATAATTTCCCTCAGGGCCTATGTCATCTTTGATGATGCTGTGTGGAGGGTTTTTTTTTAAGGAAAAGGGAAGGAGAGGAGAGTTCTGGGAAGGAAAAGGGTTTAAGGGGTGGGTAGGAATCTGGGGTTCAGTATGTCCCGGTCATCCGCCTCCAAGACCTAGACAAACCTCACCCCATGAACCCGGGCACCCCTGCTAAATCACCAAACGTAGCGAACCACTTGGGGTGACCTATGGCAGAGGTGTTGGTTATCCAATAAAGGTTCCCGGGGCGGCGGTCCATTGGTCAAATCTTCGTACATATAGTTTCGTATTGGTGATCGTTGAACCTAGTCTGTGAAGTCTGGTTTGTAGAACATTGTAGAAATGTTTTATAAGTTGGTACAGCGCCCTTGAGGTGATTTTTCACAAAAATGGCGCTGTACAAGTCATCCAAATATTATTATTATTATTAATTAGGGGGCGTTCAAGTATTACGTAACGCCATTTTTGAAGATTTTTGACCCCCCATGTAACGCGCCGTAACCTTTTTCCGTACCCCCCCCCCCCCCTCGCCCTAAACGTTACGTAACGCCCAAGTAACAACTTTTACCTGAAAGTCACAATTAAGTTGCGGAAAGTACTGGAAAGTCGCTTAAATACCCTTTTTCTTGTTTTAATCGCGTTTGCGGTAGTAAATAAAACAAGAGATTTCGAGAACGAAAAGGGTTGCCAACTTGGAAGATTTTAATTCCTTAGTTTTTTAACGCGTTGTTCGAACCCCCCCTCCCCCGCTCGTAACGCACAGTAAATTTTCACGACACCCCCCCCCCCCCACTCCTCAAGTGCGTTACGTAATACTTGAACGGCCCCTTACTTACTAGCTGGTCCAGGGGTGCGTTGCAATTTCAATGACAAAGAAATAAATTGTTTTTCCCTGCATGACCTTTCCCGTGCGTCCCCGCATCCCCTTCCCCTCCAGCGTTCCACTTCCACCTTCCCTGCCCACCCTCTCCCCTCTCCAGCTCACGCGTTCCATAATATATTCAGTCCCAGTACATTCAGTTTCAAACAGCTCGTGTGCCACAATTATTTACAATTTTTTTATTGAAATGTTCATTTTTTATATTACAAATACTCATTTTTGTATATTATAAGAACAATCAATCAAATTTGGTACCTAACATAGGTAAGGTACTGTGGTAGCTACTGGGTACCTACTGGTAGCTACCTCCTTAATAAAGCGCACGTCTATGGTTTGAATTTAGATTGTTGATTGCTGTACAACTGCTGAAAGAAGCATTATGAAACGATACTCTTTTATTTTAACAAGATTCCGTCTATTTTCTATTGCAAGAAAAGTGTAATTAAAATATATAATATCAATATATGACAGGTACCTATTTAAAATATTTATAATTTTAAAAATCCATGGACAAGTTTTAATACAAAAAAAAACGACTGCTGCTAAATTCAATTTCATCAAACGCGCGAACTGTCAAACGTGCGAAGTTAAAAAAGTCGTTAAGTTTTCTGAAATTATCCAATTCTCTACGAAACTTTCTTATTTTTTCTTTCCGTAAGAACCTTCTACAAAGTATTAGAAAACTTTAAAAAAAAAACGAATGAAATAGGTAAAGTCGTTCTGAAGTTACGGCGTGACCAAGAAAAGTAACATTTTTATATGTATAGACTATTCACGTAATGTATTGTGATATTTGTCTTTTTTCAACAACAAAACTATGCGTTATCTTCGTAAGGTTATTGTGTTATTTGTCACGTTTAGTTGAGGTAATGCGGACCCCC
Organism: Limnephilus rhombicus; assembly: GCA_929108145.2. NCBI lineage: Eukaryota > Metazoa > Arthropoda > Insecta > Trichoptera > Limnephilidae > Limnephilus > Limnephilus rhombicus. The sequence goes on along the minus strand of OV815297.1, from coordinate 29,317,123 downwards.
GGGACAGGCGGCCAGGGCGACACGACGAGTAATAAAAGTAATAAAAAGTGGAAGAGTAATTGATTATGGTCGCGTGCTAGGCCGGGTCTCCGGGAACCCGAGCCGAGACACGAATATCACCTTTCACCAAACTTTTAGGGGTTAGGTGATGCTGGGCGAAATCTGTATTATGCGAATTAATGATTTTTTTCGTCTAATTGATTTAAATTAATATTATGACATTTAAAACGAAATGTTAAACAGAAAAAGACATGAATTGAAAAGCTAACGGCCGCAACTTCTTTAGCACCGTTTTGATTTGAAACTAGATGAAACGAAAAATAGCGACACTAAAAAGAGATAAACATACATCTATAGGATTTAGCTTGCGAGAGAATGAGATAGTATTATAGGTCTCCTCTTTGAGCGGTGCTTCGTAGCCTTCCCACTCTTGTCTACTTTAGTTGTTAGAAGGTTTCACTTCTACCGCTTGTAAACTGTACACATGTATTTAATTATTTTTTTTGGTAGAAAGTCACTTTGTCGTTGACATATTTAATGAGATAAAACAATAACTTTGTTTATAACCACGAATTTTTTTTAATGTATTTAATACCGACCGGTTTCACTAGAATTGGCTACCCATGTTGGTGCCAAGAGGATCAATAATGCTAATTCCTCGGAGCATCTTCGATTGTAATAATTGTAGAACAAGGTACACTTTAACATGTAACTTTAAAAAAATATATATATTTTAACTATATATTTATTGTTTTTTACATTTTTATACGAAACATGTTAGATATATATATATATAAAACAGAAATTATATGCGTAGTCCTCCTCACTAGGAGATCCTGTACTGAGGGGGACTATGCTTTGGATAAGTTTTCAGCGACTTCTATGGTTTAAATTCATGTTTTGTATAAGGTTTTCCAGAAACTTCTACGACTTTGTTTTAAATATACTAGTAAGTTCATTTTCCGATAGTTCCTTCAGCCAACATTTAATGTCCTTAATGTAGCTGTTTTTTGTTTTAATTTGTTGTGGGAGTTTGTTATATAACTTAACTGCTAAAAATTCAGAACTTCTTTGTCCAAACGAAGAGTTACACTTTGGTATATTAAGTATGTCTGTTTGTTTGGCTCCGGTTTTATAAGTATTTGAGGTGTCTGCCTCTGAATCATTTTTGAGGTGATGTTGTAGGGTGTAGAGGGTTTTTGGCATAGATTTTCTGTATGCTTAGAACATTAAAATGTTTAAAAATTTCTGTTGTTGGAGTGGCATGAACTGCATACGCATCTCAAATTTCGATATTTCAGAGATGTCTGACTAAGCAACTGGACGACCGATGTACGTTTTAAAAACTTTTTTTTGGTTACTTAAAAAAAGCTTTTTTTCTTATAAATAAATAAATAAATATTTCCCAATGTAATTATTTACCTAAATTCGCATAGGTACACAATATTTTGGTACGTTAATATGGATGGCACGTAAATATTTTGAAGGTTGTGTAGGAACGTTGGATTGATCTGCGGCAACCTTCTGCCTCCACCCCCATCCCCCCCCCCTCACCCTCCCCCTCCCCATCCCCTATCGTGTTGTCATGGCGGCCGGAAGTTCCGATCAATCATGGCTACCTCTCCCGACGAAAACAAACACAGTGGACTTGTGGAGAAAATTGCATAATATCTTCAAATGATAAATCAATATATTTTTTTCTTCTTCAATTTAGTCTAGTCAATGATTGGTCCAAAAGGAGGTGTAGAGTGCGTGAGCAGGGACCTAATCGATTCCTTCAGAAACTTGTTCAGGGTGCTTAGGGTGTGAATATACCAAAAATCCTGACGTCTAGGTTGTGGGCTAGGGGGAGGTCCCATTTTTCGGGTTTCCGCTTATATATCAAAAACGGTGCGTTACAGGAGAAAATTTTCTAGCAATAAATAAAAGCTAATAAAATTATCTACAAATTTTATTCTTTATGTAATTTTCTAATTCCCAGCCGTTTTTGAGTTACACGCTCCACAAATGTAGTTATTTTCGAAAAAAATCATTTTACCACACATTTTTCATCAAACATATCGTCTAAAATATTCATCAGAGAAAGAAATTTATTTGAAAGAAGTTGTATAGAATTTAATGTCTTTGCTATCATAGTGTTATTGACGGTCTACGCCGTTGAATGGTTACGATCCTCGGCTACGAATTCAGAGGTCGCGTTGGTACATGCTTGTTAAGTACATGATCCTCGATCAGTTTTAATTCGTGGTCTAATTCGGCCGTTTAAGAAAAAACCCGGTCACCGAGTTTTACCAAACTGTTGCTGTCACTGTAGCTCATATTCTCCTGAATACTGAGCGAAAGGGACAACTGCATCTCTGGCTGATAATATCTTCAAATCGAGGTTTCGTGTACCTCCAAAACCGGACCAATTCGAAATGACGCTAGGTCTGCGCTCATTGGCTGCTTTGATTATGACCTCACTTTTCAAGGCTCCTATTGGTTGAGATTGTTTTGGTAAAGTTTTGCTTCTACCGCGTGTGAACTGCATTCGATTGTATCAATCACACATCACCACTGCTCTCACATCGCGATGGGATCACGTGATACGCGCGCTGTTTCATGTGTTACCGTGCTTCTGGATCGAGAAGGAGTGCATATCACGTGACCCGCTAGGCTATACCCAACTACTTAGTTGCGACGTGTGATAGAAAAATATTTTTATTGTTTCAATTGAAAAAAATATTATCGGACAGTAAAATGACATCTACGTTTTTTACACCAAATATGCCCAGGAAACGCTGTTTAAAATCCTTCGGATACGCGCTGTTACACTCCGAATATGTATACAATGCAACATAATAATAATGAAAACGTTTATTTAACAATAGATTATTTTACAATATTACACTTTTTGTTCTTTCATCATTGATTCAATTGATGAAAAGGTCACTGCTCAGCTACAATTCAGAATATCTACTGGAAAGCAGTTGGTTTTCAGCAGCGCCTCCGATATAAAACCGAATCAAAAATTTAATAAAAAATAAATTAAATTACAATAAAAATAATTAAATCAAATCATATGGATTACAAAATTAAAACTGGGCGTACTGTACAGCGCCCGCAGATACTTTAATAGTACACAACTGCTAACCCTGTACAAATCACAAGTGCGCCCCACGGTTGAATTTGGCAGCCACCTCTGGTCTGGAGCTCCAAAATACCTGAAAAATACCCTCGACGCTGTTCAAAAACGGGCGGTCCTTTTGATAGATTCTCCCATCTTAACAGACGGATTGCAATCTTTTGAGCACAGACGTCGGGTGGGAATGCTATCCTTGTTCTACCGGTATTACAATGGAAGATGCTCCGAGGAATTAGCGTCATTGATCCCTTCGGCACCGGTGCAGTGTCGGGAAACACGCCAAACGCGTGCCCAACACATGTACACGGTTGACATTTGTCACATGAGAACGGGTCGCTTCTTCGACTCGTTCTTGAGTTCAACGGCTCAGCTGTGGAACGATTTGCCGGCCTCTGTGTTTCCTCCCTCCTACAACACGGGTCTCTTCAAGACCAATGTTCATTCCTTCCTCTCCTCAAAAAGACCTCCACACAGCATCTCAGATGACATAGAAATTATTTTCCTCAGGGTCCCCTGTGTAGAGTTAATTTAAAAAAAAAAAACAAAGTAAAGATAAAGAGCAAATGATATACCGGCACTATGTGTTGTTCATTCGAAATTTTCGACCAAAATGTTTTTTTGGCCATTATTCACATCTCCACTGGGTTCGCTTAAGGGCGTGAAGCAAATATTTGAATAGAGAACGATGGAACGCTTTTAGCCGCCATCTTGCGCGCCCTTTTTGTTGGTCTCCCCTCCCTCATCCCCCACCCATACCTGTCTTCTCTCTCCTCTTCCTTTATATTTATTTACTCTGTGCCATTCAGCTTTTAGGAAGGCTATTTCGTATTCTGAAGAGATCTTAATAAATAACGTTACAAACTTCATATATATTTTTTAAGCTTCTAAGACAATGGTTCCAAAACTAAGGGATAGATACTTTTAGTATCGCCCTATTGAAAGACCACCATTCAGTATCGAAAAATTGCTTTTTTATTGATGAAAATGTCATCTTTGGGGATGCTGGGTGGAGGGTCTTTTTAGAAAAATAAGTAGTGAAAGTTCTGGGAAGGAGAAAGGCACGAGGGGTGGGTGGGATTCTATGGGTCAACTCGAACTCAGGATCTCTTTCCTTACCGGCACAAGCGAATTATCAAATTCAGCCACTGAGAGCTCTGATTTTTAAGACCCACTTCGAATTCAGAATTAACAATATTACCTTCGACTAATAAACATTTTTTTATTTGTTTTTCTGATGCAAATGTTCTATTGAGCATCGCTTATTATAATTTATTTTAATTTTATTTATTTTAGAGAAAGTTGACAGCAAATCAGAGATTACAAAATAATACAATAATAAGATGTTAATTATGCCAATTATGAACATTCCACTGATGACAGTTAATGATAAAGTGTGACATTGTTAGGGTATTTAATTAATTAATTTACTTTTTAGTTACAATATAAAAAGGGGGGGGGGGGGGTGGGAGGAACATTGGAATAGGATTAAGAGGCAAAGGACGGGAATATATATATATATATATATATAGGGATTGAACTTTCTAGTTTGAGTCATGTTGTTTGGTGAGTTTTCGTTTTATGTCACGTAAAGTCGATTTAAAAATGTCAATTTGGTAATAATTTAAGTTAAATGAGTGTGTGGATCTGTAGATAAATGAGTTATGTTTGGAGTTGGTCTTGCAAAGAGGGAGATTAAAAGTGACTCTCTGCTTTTGTGATTTTGAACATGGAATGATAGGCGTTGAAGAAGATCAGGACAATCGATTAAGTTGTTATTGTCTTCAGTGTTTCAATATTACAATTTGAAGTTAAACTCAAATTAAAATTAAAAAATTATATTCCTTCCAGACTTGCAGAAAAGTCAATCAATGGATGTCGCATATTATATAAAAATGGATACATTTATCCAAGAACACTCACTATCTAGGATCTAGAGGTAGCATTTAGTCAGTGCCCAAGAAATACAAAAAAAAGTAGCATTTAGTACCTACCTACGAAATGAATCTTCCAATCATACATAAAGGTAGTATATAGCCAATAAAAATTTGTGCTAGGAAAATTAGATAATGTTGGTAGTTCTTATTTCAAATACGATACCGTTAAATATGACCGAAGGGGTTAGGAATTTATTAGTTCAGTGGTAGAGCGTAGCCCCGGCAAGGCTAAGGTCCTTAGGGGGGCATTCATTAATTACGTGAGCAGTTTTTCTTCCAATCTAGACCCCCCCCCCTTGGTGAGATAAATTTGGGCCATTTCAAATAATCTTTTCAAGTAACGTGAGATTTTGCTGGACCCCTAAGTTCAGTTACTAGATGTGACCAATCTCTTTCTGATTTTTCTGTTTCAAATTTTCGATTAATTATCGCTAATTTTGTCTTTAGTGATTGAATACTAGAAATGTATTAAAGTGCGTATTCGATATCTCGTGTCCTCCCATGGAGGAACTATTGCAGATCACAGCATCTCCCAGGTGACCTCTGCGGGAATCCAATCATCTCCTAGGTTCTTTTCCTTCCCACACTAACTCAATCAATATAACAAGTCTTATTATGGTTATCAAGTTTCATTATTTGTTGAACTTCATTTTGATTTTCAGTTTTTCTCTTTTCTGTTCAATGGTGTTATTTTTCATTTTATTAAAAAAAAAAAACAAAAATTTATGTATAAACAAGTTTTGCTGTGTAAGTATTGTTATGCGTGATAGCATAACCTTCCTCTCGCTCATATCCTCCGCTTTACTACTTCACAACATACCCCGATTTGTGTTGCCATAGTTCCACTGGCTCTGGGCAGGTGGAACTCTCTACAAGCTTGACTACATTTATGGAATAAATATTTTTCAATGATATATTACATTGATGGAAATAACCTTCAAAAGTTATGAAATTGAAGATCAATATATGTTCCATATAAATAAAATCGCATATATTTATCCGACGCTATCCAAGTTACAAACCAGTCCTTAGTCCGATTGTTACCAATGAAAAAGGTAGTTAGTTGCCTATGACATGGAAAAATTAGTCGAAGATAACATTGTTAATTCTAACATTTGAAAACATGAGATTGATAATTTTGACATTTTGACGGAAAGTGGCAATGGCTGAATTGGTAAAAACGCACGTACTGGTTAGACGAGAGGTTCTGGGTTCGCGTCCCAGTTGCGACCATTATCTTTTTTTATTTTTTGTGTCTTATTCTCATTCATATTTTCGTTTAGATTATTAGTGTTATCTTCTTCTTCAAAGAAAAGTTGTTAATAAGCTTAAAACTCAAAGCCATTAGGTTCGGCGCTTGACTAAAACCTACTGTCAATTGTGTTGATTACTTACTATATGATCAAGCAGATCTCTCGCTCTCTTTCTCGCAATCGGTAATGAAAAATGTTATTGTGAACTATTTGTAAACACGCTGACAGTTGATTTGTTGTGATGTTAGTTTTTAAAATCCTTTGTTTATAAATATGGGATTCCTTGAATCCTTATTAAATTCGCAAGCTGGACAAGCAGTTCCTTCAGAAAAGCAGGAGGGCCGAGCCGGTGTTTAACAGGAAAGAAATAAAAAAAAAACTGCAAAATCATTATGTAAACGTGTTCAGTGTAAATCATGTGACCTGAAACCTTAGCAACAATCAAAATACCGGTAAAACGAACACAGCATTCCCACTTGACGTCGATGTTTGTAATCTTCCCGTAAAATTACTATAACAGCCAAATGAGTTGTTCTTTTTCACGCTGTCCCAAGAGATAATAATGAATTTAAAGCTGTTGAAAGAATTCTCCCCTTACGTGTCCCCAATTTCCACTACCCTTATGAGATAACTTTAGATGACAATGCATTGTTTTGTCACCCCGCCCCTCAAGAAGACATCCGATATCTCTGCGTATATAATCAAAATCCTTTAGTTTGATGGGTGGCAGGAGTTCCTGCTAGAGCTTAAAGGTTTGAAGGACGGTTTAGAGAGGGTGTTTTGGTGTTGAGATCCTGCAGGAAATTTGTAAAACCTATTTTTAAAGGAGTACCGCACAAGAGTGAGATTACAGCATCCCCAATTGGGGTATTTTCTGAGGCTGGTGGAGGGGAAGGAGATTGGGATGAAGTATGGGAGTGAAGTATAGAATGTACCTGGATATTTAGAATTGGTCAACAAAAACAGTTAAAGGCTAAGTAACCTTTCGAATATGAATGGTGGCATAATACCAGAGCGATATCGAAATAATTTACCGATCTGGGAATTACCTCAAATTAATGAATTGTAAAATAACACAAATTAATCAAACGAAGTTTGTGTGAATCAAATTTGTATGAGTCGGAATTTAAACCCGTGGCCTCCGGATTCGTAACTATGGATCGTAACCATTCAACCACCTTATAAAAGCAATAAGACTGTATAGCACTCTAGACTGCAAACTTTCTTTTCGTGATCACATTAACAACATCGTATTAAACTACTCGGCTTCATTCAAAGAATTACCTTTGACTTTAAACATATAAGTATTTACACTTAAAACTCTTTACCGTTCGCTGGTTAGCCCTCACCTTGAATATGCTAGTGTCATTTGGTATCTGCAAACTTTCTTTCCATGATCACATTAACAACATCGTATTAAACTACTCGGCTTCATTCAAAGAATTACCTTTGACTTTAAACATATAAGTATTTACACTTAAAACTTTTTACCGTTCGCTGGTTAGCCCTCACCTTGAATATGCTAGTGTCATTTGGTCTCCTTTCTATGCTGTCCACATTTGTCACATCGAATCAGTACAACATCGCTTTCTACAAAGAATTGCTTGGAGGTTAGGACTCGAAAGAGGCGAGTACTCGTATGATGAAATTGAACATCTTTAAACATTTCTTCTTTAGAAAAACGTAGAAAGGACCCTGATCTAATTTGCTTATTCAAAATTATCAACAGTATCACTGACGCACCTGCTTTGTTACAACTCATCTAGTTCAATATCCCTTCCCGTAGCAGTGGCGGACTAAGGGGGGGGGGAGGCGGGGGGGGCGGGGGGGGCGGTCCATCCCGGGCCCCCGGTCCTGGGGCCCCCAAACAAGGCTTTAAGGCACCAGGAAACTAAACTTTTTTTTTATTTAATTTTTTGGAAGAAGCACTTGTTAAAAATGCTCTCACCAATTTTTTTAAAGAAATTCGAAAAACCGTTTGAAACAGTTTGTATGTTGAATTATCCTTCAGCCAAACTTTAAATGCGTTTTTCTTGAAACTTTTTTAACACGTTTTTCAATCTGGTTGACAACATATTAAACAAACTATACATCCGAGTTGCATGCACCAATTCTTAAACTGTTCGAAAATCTAGTGTCTCCATGTAAAAAAAAAAAAAAAAATGGTGGACCAGTGAATTTTATTTTCGATTTTTATGATAAATTTTCGTCGTCCATAAAAATTTTAAAAAGTAGAAGGGGCCCTTTATAAAAACAATCCCTACGTGGTGTCTTAGTCAGGGCCGGATTAAACATGTCGGCAATGCACGTCTTGGGGTCCCTTTACCATAGGGACCCCTAGCTGATATGTGGCCCCAAGGCAGTGGCCTACACTGCCTTGTTGACAAAACGGCCCTGCCAGGGCTGGCAGGGCCGTTTTGTCAACAAGGCCATTTTGTAAACACGTCGAGGCCCCTTAACCCTAGGGGCCCCTACCCAATGCGGGGCCCCCAGGCAATGTATGTCCCAGGGAACCTTTATCCTCGGGGCCCCTACCCAATACGGGGCCCCTAGGTAGTTTCCTACACTTATGGATAATACGGCCCTGGCTATAGTGACTGGATTTTCGAAGGCAGTGGCCTACACTGCCTTATGGACAATAGGGTCCTACCAGGGCCAGCTTTAATATGTCGAGGCCCCTAGGCAATGCACGTCTCAGGGCCCCTTTACCCTAGGGAACCCTACCCGATGCGGGGCCCCTAGGCAGTGGCCTACACTACCTTATGGACAATAGGGCCCTGCCAGGGCCGGCTTAAATATGTCGGGGCCTCTAGGTAATGCACGTCTTGCCCTTTACCATAGGGGTCCCTAGCTGATACGAGGCCCCTAGGCAGTGGCCTACACTGCCTTGTAGACAATACGGCCCTGCCAGAGCCGGCTTAAACATGTAGGGGGGCCTAGGCAATGCACGTCTCAGGGCCCCTTTACCTTCGGGGACCCTACCCGATGCGGGGCCCTTAGGCAGTTGCCTTCACTTCTTATGGATAATAAGACCCTGGCTATAGTGACTGGATTTTCGAAGGCAGTGGCCTTCACTTCCTTAGGGACAATAGGGCCCTGCCAGGGCCGGCTTAAACGTATCGGGGCCCCTCGGCAATGCACGTCTAGGGGCCCCTTCACCCTCGAGACCCCTACCCGATGCGGAGCCCCTAGGTAGTGGCCTACACTGCTTTATGGACATAGGGCCCTGCCAGGGCCGGCTTGAACATGTCAGGGCCCCTAGGCAGCGCACGTCTCGGGGCTCCTTTACCCTAGGGGCCCCTACCCAATGTGGGGCCTTATGGATAATATGGCCCTGGCTATAGTGACTTGATTTTCGAATAGTTTAAGAGTTGGTGCATTTTTTTACTATCTTGGACCCTTTGCAAAAGGTCATCTTATCATTTACAGATAATATAGATAGTAATAAAATAGATAAGTAATTAAAAAGATTCGGTGGCGGACTAACGGGGGGGCTGAAGCGGTGGCCTCTGTTCTTGGGGGGCCTCCAAACGTCTCCATGTTTCCCTTATCAAATCCTAAGCAGGGCTTCAAGGCACCAGGATACTGTAAAAAAATATTTGGATTTTTTTTTTAAACAACTGAAGTTAATAATGCTCTCACCAAATGTTTTTACAGCATTTTATGTGAAACCGTTTAAAACAGTGTATATGTTGAATTATCCTTCAGCAAAACTTTGAATGCGTTTTTCATGAAACTTTTAAAACTTGTTTTTCAACCCGGTTAACAACATATAAAAAAAAACTATACCTCCGCCTGTACGTATTTTTATTGCATTTGCATTTACATTTGCATGTTCCAAGTCTTAAACTTTTCGAAAATTCACTGTCTATGGCACCACGTAGGGGAATTTTGATATCTACAAAAAGAAAAAATGGCGGACCAGTGAATTTTATTTTCGATATTTTATGGAAAATTTTCAGCGTTCATAAAAAAAGATAAGGTCCCTTTATTAAAAAAATCCCTATGTGGTGCCATAGTAATTTGATTTTCTAACAGTTTAAGACTAGGTGCATGCAAATCGGATATATAGTTTTTCCAATATGTTGTCAACCAGCTTGAAAAACGTAGTTTCGTGAAAAACGCGTTCAAAGTTTTGCTGAAGGATAATTCAACATACAAACAAATAACGGTTTCATACAAAATTATGTATCTCCGTCAATTTTACTAAAATTTCCTTAAAACGTTAGGTGATAGCGTTATTAACAAATGCACCTTTTAGAAAATGAAATTTTAAAAAAATATATCTTTTTTTAAGTGCTCTGGTGCCTTGTTTAAGTTTTGAGCAAGGAAACACGCAGAAGCTTGGAGGCCCCTCAGGACCAGAGACCCGTGTGAACTGAATAAAAATCTATACATCAACTTTTTCAACTAGGGGGGGAGGGGGCCTCATTCAGCTTTGCCGCCCCGGGCCTCTGACGGGTTTAGTCCGCCACTGTCCCGTAGACTACGAAATAATGAATTGCTGTTTCTCAATCAACATTCTACTAATTATGGATATCATTCTCCTTTATCCAGAATGTCGAGACATGTCAACGCAAATCAAAACATTGAATTTTTTGGTGTAAGCCTAAATGTCTTTCGGCAGTCGATACGCAATATGTAGGTAATTTTATCTTCAAGCTACTTGTAGTTAGTTATCTTCTGTACTTTTATATTTTACTAGCAGACCCGGCCACACGTTGCTGTGGCTAACAAAACCTTTATAACCTACACCATCGGTTAAATCAAATCCACACCACGCTGCCCGCTGCCCGTTGCCGCTTGGCCAGATATATTAAGTATTTCAACCAATTTACACAAAATCTTGACAAATTATATACCTAAAAACCTTCCTCGTAAATCACTCTATCTATTGATGAAAACCGCATAAAAATCCGTTGCGTAGTTTAAAAGATCTAAGCGCACATACACTGACCCGGCCACACGTTGCTCTGGCTAATTAAACACAACCCCATCTACTGGATGGTTATCCAACCTTTATAACCACCACCATATTTGAGTTCATCGCGAAGGGACAGGCGGACAGACGCCGCGGAGGACTTTAATTTATAATACGTAGAGATCGTGCGAAAGATTATAATAATGTGCATGAAATGCTTGAGGAAACTAACGTATTTCGGTTGATAAGGAATAATATTGTATAAGTCTAAATAACTTTCCAATTACCGCATTGTACGTGACCATTTTTTTGTCAAAACAGGTATGGTAATCTCTCCGTAAAAGACAGATATCGCGAACAGGCAGACAGACTTTAATTTATAATATGTAGAGATGTGGAGACGTGGAGAAGGGAAGATAGTAAGCTATCCGTAAAAGATAGATATATGCCATCGCAGACTTTTTTGTAGATCTATATAAGAGGAATATCCCACCATGAATTGTTTTATTATATCTCAAAGGGATTAGGCAGTGTTTTCGATGAAAGCTACCAGGCGGCTTGACTTTCTAACAATTATCGTTATTTTTCAACCAATTTACACATAACCTTAACAAATTATATGCCTAAACCTTCCCCAGGAATCATTCTATCTATTGGTGAAAACCGCATGAAAATACGTTCAGTAGTTTTTGTGTTTATCGCGAACAGACAGTCAGACAGACTCTCTTTTTTTAATTCGTGTTATTGTTATATGGTTAATGGACTATTTGTACGTAAATAAATAAATAAAGAGGTTAAACAATAAAGTATTTTTATATATTAGCTCCATACAAGAGACCCTGAGGAAAATAATGTCGTTTAGGGCACATTTCATCTTTGGGGATGCTATATGGAGGGTGTTTATAAGGAAGCGAAGGAGAGAAAGATCTGAGAATAAAAAATGTATAAGGGGTGGGTAGGAAGCTGGGGGTCAGCGTGTCCAAGAGTGACGGTCATATGAATCAATCCCTCCCACTGTGTGAGAGGGTGGGAAAGCCCTGCTTGAGAGGTAAAAAGGTCCCCCTCAACCAGTCTCAAAATCCGGCCCGCCACACAGTATGTGGGCAGGCGCATCCGCCACAAAGACCTAGACAATCCTCACCCCTGCTAAGTCACCAAACGAAGCGAACCACTTGGAATGGCATGTGGCAGAGGTGTTGGTTATCCAATAAATTGTTCCCGTGGCGGCGGTACCCATACTGACTTCACAAATTGATGTCAATGTTTTACTAACAAAATTACTGAATTAAATGGGGACACTGAAATTAAAAACTGTATTGTTGGCATTTTCCGTGTGCCTGAGGTAAGCTTATTTTTCCTTACTTTTTTAAATCGATCAAAAATTTTCAAATACTGAACTTCTATATATATATATATATATATATATATATATATATATATATATACTGCCTATGAATCTTATGTACATTACTTTTAAAAACAATTTTCTTTGAAATCATTATATATCAAACTTTTAGGGATTTTCTCTTCAGTGGATGAGAAGAACACACAGTGCACAATGAAATCAATCAAGGTAAGTGAGTTAGATAAAGTTTAAGAAAATATATGAATCTGAATGTAGCAAGAAGCGTAAGTGTGATAATAAACATGTAGGAATGGCGTTTCATCCTCATCGTCGTAAAAAATATTCAAGAAATAAAAGCATTTTTAAAAAGGTCTTATTTAGGATTTAAAGTTGGCTTTATTTAAAGTTTTATGGCTTTATCAAAATTTTATGCAACGAAAGCTATTAAAGGATTTCATCTTGACTGGTGAATGAGGTGTTTCATTTGTCCCTTGTTTAAATAATGTAATAATCTCTTCACCATTTTATTAATCTGTTGGCATCCGATTAAATAAAGCGGTGGGTCGGACGAAGGACCCACCAGAATGCAGGCCCACCGTTGTGCTTTTTGTAAAATAAAACAGGACCGAAATGGGAGCCTTGAGGAACTCTTGTAAAAACTCTTGTAAAGCGAATTTGTGGTTCAATTATTATTTATCGCGGTAATTTAAAAATTTCACTTACTAGAACCTTTCTTCTGTTCATTATCATATCGAACGTTGGGTATAAAAAATTATAGTTACAGCTTTCAAACTGTCCACACAATCCATTTTTGAATTCAAACCACAATTTCGGAGGCGGGTATGCGTACCGCCGCCCCGGAAACCATTCATTGGATTACCAACATCTCTGCCATAGGTCACCCCAAGTGGTTCGCTACGTTTAGTGACTTAGAAGGGGTGCCGGGTTCATAGGGTGATGTTTGTCCGCATCTTAGCGGTGGATGCGTCAGCCCCCACAACTGCGTGGCAGACCGGATCGGGAAAGACTTGTTGAGGAAGACCTGTAGACCTCTCCAGCAGGACTCTTGGAACATCGCATTATCCGCAGGGGATTGATTCATACTGTCATTCATCCGTCACTCCTTGACACACTGACCCCCAGATTCCTACCCACCCCTCATAACGTTTTCTTCCCACAACTTCCTCTACTTCCTTTCCCTAAAAACTCCCTCCACACAGCAAACCCAAAGATGACATAGGCGCTGAGGGGAATTATTTTCCTCAGGGCCTCCTGTGTGAAGTTAATGTAAAAAATTTGGCGTATAAATTTAGTTGGAAACTCAATTACTTTGAATAGGTACATAATTTTTTCAGTTACCTATTTATTTAAAAGTTAATAAAATACTTAGTTTTAACCAGTTTTAATTGTTGAAAAACTCAACATATTTCGTAAGCAATGCTTACTTCATCAACTTACTTAAAAATAAAAAAATAAAACCTGATGAAGCTTACGAAACATGTTTTTTTAAAACAATAAAAATGGTTAAAACTAAGTATTTTATTAATTTTGAAATAAAATGATGCCATAAAATAAGATTGCAGTGTTTGAAGGAAAAAAACTTATTTATTTGATATTTTCAAGGTTTATTTAGGTTGTGAACGAAAATTCTGTCGATCGAACGCTCGAACATTATGAAATCTTAACATGTATTTTGCATTACAGTTGATAATAAAAAGAATATATTACGAAGCCAACATGGATGGAAGAAGAAGTCGATGGCATTCGGGGAAGACGTGGAACGATCGAGTGAATCAAATATTCAAGTCGGGTCAAGTCGAGAGTCAGAATAACAGAAGAGGATGAATTTGAATGAAGCAAAGACCGTGTGCCAAGACACATTTTTATGGCCGTCTAAGTTCTCTATACTTATGATGGTTAGTTTAAAACCTTTATCATTTCGAACACACTGATTCATCATATTAGGCCAGTGCATGCTGTGTTCCAAATGCCCAAGGAATCGTCCAAAAAATTCATCTGTTTTATTTTTCTCGATAAGCACTCCCAATGGACTGGCGATAATCAGATTATGGTATTTAGTTGGACTATTAATACGTATTATTTCTTTTGCCGCATTAATCTGTGAGGCCCGCACACTGTGGTAGTGCCGACCTACTTTGGATCCCAAAAATGTCCATATTTTTTTGTAAGTTAAAAGGACCAGAAAATCGTTAAATTGTGGCTTAAAAATACAGAACATCTTTATTAAATGATATGAACTATATTACCTATAGATGATATTGCAAATACTAATTGTATAAAGGTGAACTTTAATTAATTTGTGAATCTGGGTAATGTGCTTACGAGAGATGGGAAGGCTGATAGAGATATTTCAATATCTCTATCAGCCTTCCTATTAATGGAGTTACCTGCATTTACCCTTCTTGAAAGAATGGTAAATGCAGGTAACTCCATTAATGAAGGATTGAATGCCGTTGGCACCAATGAAAAGACTGACAAAAGAAGCAAACCTAACAGTCCACATTGAAGTACTGATGCCTATCCTGATGTGAGGCATGGAACTGGCAGAGGAAGGATGAAAGTAAACTGAATGCTGTTGAAATGAGATCCCTGAGGCGTAGTGTGATAATACCGTGTATGATCGTGTGAGAAATGTGCAGATCCGCAAATAATGCAAGGCTGATTGATGTAAGCGTAATGAGTAAGATTAAGAAAGGGACCCTCAGATGGTTTGGGCATGTAGAGCGAATGAACGAATAAAGTAGTACACAATAGTATACAACTGCTAACCCTATACAAATCGCAAGTGCGCCCTATGGTTGAATTTGGCAGCCACCTCTGGTCTGGAGTCCCAAAATTCCAACAACAAAAAAACCCTCGCAGAAACGGGCGGTCGTTTTAATAGATTTTCCTAACTTAACAAACGGATTGCGAACTTAAAGCACAGGTGTCAGGTGGGAATGCTGTCCTTATTCTACCGGTATTACAATGGAAGATGCTCTGAGGAACTAGCGTCATTGATCCCCTCGGCACCGATGCATAGTCGGGAAACATTGTTGACATTAGTCACAGAGAACGGGTCGTTTCTACGACTCGTTCTTGAATTCAACAGCTCCTCCTGTTTCCTCCCTCCTACAACCTCCTACAACATTCAAGACCCATGTTCACTCCTTCCTCTCCTAAAAAGACCCTCCACACAGCAACTTCAAAGATGACATAGGCCCTGAGGGAAATTATTTTCCTCAGGGCCTCCTGTGTGGAGTTAATGTAAAAAAAAGGTGTAAGAAGAATATATGACGCAAATGTAAATGGTAGAAGAAGTTGGGAGCGCCTGAGGAAGACATGGCACGATCAAGTGAATCAGATACCTACTTGAGTCGGGCCATGTCAAAAGTCAGAATAAAGGAAGAGTGTGTGTGAGACGACGTATGAATGTGAATGAGGCAAAGAGTGTGGGCCGAGTTGTTTGGCGGTCCGTTATCTCTGCCTATCCCTGCGGGGAAACGGCGTGATGGTTAGTTAGTTAGTTATTATTATTAATATTTTAATAAGCATGCTCAAAAATCAGTTAAGGCGATCCACTAGTTCAGGAAAAAATCGAAATCGGAATTCACGCCCTTTATGGGAGGAGTTTAAAAATACTTGAGAAAAAGCTTCTGGAAAGGTTGCAAAAGGTATTTGAGAATTTTTTTTACAGGTTGATTTCGTAAAGGCCTGTAAAAAATATTAATTCCTGTTTTACGCATTGTTTATTGTAAGAAAACTGAAATTTAAAATTGATTTCACGAAACTAAGCGACGTGGAGTCACACGACTGTCTCCCGCGCCGGTTGGGGCGTGACTGATACGAAATAGGTGTTGCCCAGTGCATGGTTCTTGTGCCCATGCCATAAGGGTCCCTTCAAGAATCCAAATTCGTAGAGATGGATGTCAAAAATATCAACGAGAAAATGCATATTTTATTTTATTTTGTGAAGTTCGGGCGTAAATAACATTTTTTTGCGATTATTATAAAAGAAACTAAATTTGCCACATTATAGAATAAAACCAAATCCGAAAAGGGGTTTATAAATAGGAGAGTTTGGACTTGAAAGTGTTTTTTATAGACCTTATACTTTATTTTTTTAAAGGCTTTTTAAAAAACTTATAAAAAAATTGACCGATATTTTTAAGTGCCAAGATATGTTCTACACACAGTATTTAATTGAAGCATCTATAATCTTTCTAAGCTATCAAATTTTCAAAACAAAAACATGTGATTTTGTATGATTTTGCACTATTTAGTAAGGCTTCATCTTAACTTTATACTTGTATCTATTTTTATTTTCTTATTCTTTCTGTGTTTTCCTGTCTTTTTTTTTTTTGTACAAATATGTATGTTAATTTATCCAAATTTGACTGTTCTAAAACGATAATTCCTCCTTGTTGAACCGAGAAAACATTTTACAAAAATGTATATATATACCTATTGCACTAAATAAACACTCGAGTCGTGTCATGTAAAGAGTTAGAATAACAGAAGAGCATAGGTATATATGGACCATGTATGAATGTTATTAAAGCAAGGAATGTGTGCCAGGATATAGTAGGTGTTCCCCAACTTTTTCTTCCATCCACATTCACATCCTGACACTCCTCAACTTCAACATAATAAAAATCCTTCTTCAATTATATTTACAAATTACCCTAGACATAATTTCGTAACAATTCGACGCTGTATAAACTAATCTGATTAACATTAGTCCTTAATCAAACACAACTCACCTGGCGCACACCTCCATCATCTGATATCTAGGACCGGATCCTTGTCGCTGAGACAGGGCCTCACCTTTAGAAAAACATATTATTAAATCATTTTTAAGAAGTTAATACTAAACACGTGTTTTAGTTTAGTAGGAACCAACATTTATTTACTAAGAGTTCAATGTAGCACTTCTCCATCGAAAATTTGAAACGGAAAAACCAGAAAAAGATTCGGTCGTACGATCGAGCTAATGGGATCCTACTCGGTACGGTCATATTTAACTACGTTCGGCTAAAAACTACCAACATATCTTCATTTTCTTAACGCACATCTTTATTGGCTGCTTTCTTGATGTATGATTTCTATATAGAAGACTACTAGGAATTTCCTGGAGATACCACATCACAAATGAGGAGGTTCTCCAAAGAATCGAAGGAGGAAGGCACCTGCTCAGGACCTTGTCCGTAAGGCGCGCAAGATGGATCGGCCATGCAATAAGACAAGAAGGCCTCTTGCATGCCATAATGGAGGGTATGACCGAGGGGACAAACGCTAGGGGACGCCCACGCCGAGAGTACCTGGAGGACCTGCTGGTGGACGTGCGCTGTTTATCATTTGCAGACTTCAAAAGAGCCGCACAAGACAGGGAAGAGTGGAAGAAACGAATATATGAAATTGCTGCAAACCAATCCCCGGATTGAAACCAGAGAGAGAGAGATTGCAGGAATCATCTCGAACTATGCCACCTTTTTTATATGAATATCTCATAAGAGTCCCAGCTACCCCGTCTGGAGCCAGTGAGACTATGGCACCCCCAATTGGGATATGTTTTGAGGCTAAAGGTAGTGGGAAGGGGAACGAGATGGGCAAAAGAAAGGTGGGGAAGTACCTGGCTATTCAGATCTCATCACCAAACACGGCTAACGCCATTTCAATCAACGTTTCAATTCTGAATGGTGGTCTTACACCAGGGCGATACTGAGAGTATCTTCCACTCTAGAACGTGCCGCAAATATGCTATACATTTTTTTTATTGAATTAATTTTAAAATGAATTAATTCAAATAAAATTCATTTCCCCGCGCCGGGATTCAATCCCGCGACCTTTAGATTACTGGATTCGTTCGATGGTTCGATTCCTAGATGTGACTGCATCTTTTTTGATTTTTTTGTTTGAAAATATCGATTGAGAGTTGCTAATACTCTCCACTAACAAAATATTAAAATGTTGAGGTTTTATTCATTTTACTCAGAGTTTGAAAAATACTGAGATGGTATTTCACCACCTCAACTGTCAATTAGCGCCACTCGTCGAGTAGAGTATATACCTACTAGCTGGTTCCCGGCGTGCATTGCAATACCATATTCAAAGAAATACATTGTTTCTCCCTGAATCACCTTTCCCGTGCGTCCCCGTTCCCCTCCCGCGTCCCCTTCCTAGCTAGCAACATAAATATATGCTATTCTGATGTATGAGCTATATTATTGAAAAGTTTCATTAAAACCCATTCAGTAGTTTTTGCGTGAAAGAGTAACAAACACACATCCAAACAAACTTTCGCGTTTATAATATTAGTAAGATTATCAGTTTCACCATCACTGAGTAACGCTCCAGAATTTTGATACTTTTGTTATGAAATTTTATCGCACTTGACGTACAAAATAAGAGAGAAATTACTGCCTATATCTGATTCCGACAACTCTATGTAAATATGTTATAATTAACAATGCGAAAGAAAGGCATTAGTGTTTTTACAGGCCTTTACGAAATCTGTAAAACTTGTAAAAACAACTCTCAAATACTATCTCCAACCTTTCTAAAAAGCTCTTCTCAAGTCTTTCGAAGTATTTTTAAATCCCTTCGAAAAAAGGCGGGGCCTTCCGATTTCGAACTTTTTAAGGATCACCTTGAGGCGATCCACTAGTTCAGGAAAAAATCGAAATTGGAATTCACGCCCTTTATGGGAGGAGTTTAAAAAAACTTGAGAAAAAGCTTTTGGAAAGGTTGGAAAAGGTACCTATTTGAGAATTTTTTTTACGGGTTGATTTCCTAAAGGCCTGTGAAAAATATTAATTCCTGTTTACGCATTGTTTATTGTAAGAAAACTGAAATTTAAAATTGATTTCACGACACTAAGCGACGTGGAGTCACACGACTGTCTCCCGCGCCGGTTGGGGCGTGACTGATACGAAATAAGTGTTGCCCAGTGCATGGTTCTTGTGCCCATGCCATAAGGGTCACTTCAAGAATCCAAATTCAAATGTCAAAAATATCAACGAGAAAATGCATATTTTATTTTATTTTGTGAAGTTCGGGCGTAAGCATTAAATTTTTTTGCGATTATTATAAAAGAAACTAATTTTGCAACATTATACAATAAAACCAAATCCGAAAAGGGGTTTATAAATAGGAGAGTTTGGACTTGAAAGTCTTTTTTATAGACCTTATACTTTATTTTTTTAAGGGATTTTTAAAAGACTTATAAAAAAATGACCGATATTTTTAAGGGCCAAGGTATGTTCTACACACAGTATTTAATTGAAGCATCTATAATACTTCTAAGCTATCAAATTTTCAAAACAAAAACATGTGATTTTGTATGATTTTGCATTATTTAGTATGGCTTCATCTTAAATGTGAGGCCCTATTTTGCGACCATATTCCGAGATATCTGATGAGGCCTCACCCATTCTCGCAGTCCGTAGTCTGTATCAACACTGTACCAACTAACAGCTACTTCGGTATGATCTGATTACAATCAGGCTATTATTAGTGGAATAGAATTGAGATGAATAATCGCTAGAGAGTTGATTCTATTTATAATTCTCTCGAACAACATCTGTTGATGATCTGTCTTAGGTACAACGAGAAGAGATCATAAACATTTTGGTGAACTCTAATATTTCATTTTTATTTTTATTAGAATAACTCTTGTTATAATAACTTTTGAAGGTTGTACCCTTCAACGTAATATATCATTGAAGAAGAAGATAATACTAATAAATCTAAACGAAAACATGAAAAAGTAGCTATATATGTAGGTATGTATATAACACAGGGTGTTAAGAGATATACTTGACTTATTTTAACCAGTGATTCCAGACATTATTTGGAGTAAAAAATGTAAATGAAATTTTGGCTCGTTTGTGCAGTGTCATATAAAAAAGAAGAGGTAGAACTGAAACCTTCAGAAACTAAATTAGACAAGAGTGGGGAGACTAAGAAGCACTTTTTTTTCAATGCGACGGATGATTTTTTCCATATTTTTGTCGTCGAGTTATACAGTGCACCTTTTCCTATACATTTGGTCATCTTATTAATAGCATTTGTGTTTTTTTCTTCGGAGTTGCTAGATATCGCTTTGTTTTGCTGTTCATTTTGGAGTGGTTTGAAGATTGGAACAAAAGGTAAAATACAATAATAATAAATCTCTGAAATTAAACGCATTTTAGTCATCTTAGGGGATGCTGTGTGGAGGGTCTTTTTAAGGAAGGGTAGGATAGGAAGTTCTAGGAAGGAAAAGGCATGAGAGGTGGGTATGAATGAGGGAGCGGGCCGGATCGGCAGAGACGGGAGATAAATAAAGGCGTCAGTCGATGTAGTGATTCAGTCTTTATTGTGGCTAAGTAGCGGAGGTCGGTGAAGCGGTAACAAGATGTATGCAGGGTGCCGTGATGAGATGCTGCAGGCGTACGGAGGTGATGTAGATGGTGTGGTGAAGGTCAGCGAGTTGCTCGACACCTTGGCGGTGGAGATGACCTATATTCCAGGCCGTTGCTCGACGCTTTGAGTCGCGGAGATGAACGGTGAGTGGCTCGGTGAGCTGAGCCACCAGCAGGTAATCCTGGCGAGGCGGAGCGTGTTTCCATGGCAGCGAAGCACGGTGCGCTTCGGGGTGCCATGAAATGGTGTGCTGATCCCTGGACTGAAGGTGACGCAAGCCTTGTAAGTCGCGGGATGTAGCTGTTCTGCGGAGCTGAAGACACGATGGGCCTTGTAGCTGAGACGTGAAGGAGTCCTCGCGGAGGCTGCCCTGGATGTGTAGAGATGCCATGCAGGAGCACTTGTGCGGAGATCGTTACATGCTGAGACGTTGACCGACTGGTGGTCTGATACTGACTGCCCGAGCGCCGAGTTGAGTCGCTTTATATACCAGCGCGACCGGTGGAGTAATTTTCCATTCGCCGGCAATGTGTACACTAGAAGGTACTCGAACATACCCGGTGCTGAATATTCAGGCGGCTTATAAACTCTAGACCTTTCTAGGCGGTGGCGATATTATCATTCATCGAGACGGCCGCGGCAGGCGAGCAAAGTACCTCGCGGCCGGCATAAGTAGGTACCTAGGCAAGTGCCGGCGCCGCGCGAATATTAGATGTTTCTCGTGTCTTCTTTTGATGGCGAAGTTGATAATGATGTGTCGCCACATGAATCTGGAGGTCAGTGTATCCGGGAGTGTATCCATCCCTCCAACTGCGGTGCAAGGCCATTGCCTTGACCGGAATTAACCTTTTACCTTGACCTTTCCAGCCATTGGTCGAGAGAATCCGGTTGGAAAGGTCAAAAGGCCTCCTTCAACCAGTCTCTTTCGTTCCGGCCCGCCACGCAGCAGGTGGGTAGACGCATCCGCCGCCAAGACCCGCACAAAAGTCATCCCATGAACCCGGGCACCCCTGCTAAATCACTAAACGTAGCGAACCACTTTGGGTGACCTAAGGCAGAGGTGTTGGTTATCCAATATATGGTTCCCGGGGTGGCGGCACCCGTACCCGCTTCCCTTACTTGAAAAGTAAGAAAATCACAAAAAATATAAATCAGTTCACAACAGTTCTGATATTCACAAAAACAAAACACGGACAGTTGGACATCGATAATTGCTTCATTGTGTAATTTTTAACTTATTAAAAAAACTTAATTTAAATGAAACAATTTAACTTTGTTTGAACCACTTTTATATTTGAGTAAATCCGACCGGTTTCAGAACGAACGTTCCTTCTTCAGGGCAAATGTATACTGATTTGACAGTTTTGAAATATGGATGGGAACAATGTATTATTACGGTAGGGGTGGAGCTGTTGAGTTCGCTAACCATATCATTGAAAATAACCATAGTTTTGAAAAAAATACGGGTATAAATATTCTTCATAATAATCATAAAGGAAAACGTTTAGATAACTTTGAAGCCTTGTATATAAAAGTGGTTCAAACAAAGTTAAATTGTCTCATTTATCTGTAATGGATAACCACAAAGTTATAGCTACATTCAAAAGTATATGTAAACTTAATTTAAGGCGGTACACAACCCTAAAAATTTTTGTTTGCTCAAAACTCACATTTTAATCATTTCCGGCGAATCCGTTACTATAATAACTTTTTTATTTCCATGCCGCACGAGAAATGCGAGTTACTTGTATATTAGATTAACAAAAACAGTACCTTACCATTAATATATTTTACGTGCAACGATTTTAAAACTTTTTAACCCGTTTTTTGACTGTAATGTTAGCGGTAAGCACCAGATTTTATTTTTCTAGACGATGAATTAATAACTTCGGGAGGACAACATGGAGACACATTTTAAATATTTGTAACACGTTCTTCAGAATTAATTAAAATGAACGCGGCAGAAAGGTCGAATCTCCCGAAAGGCCTGCTAGGGTGAATTCGACCGTACGTTCGTGCAATACGTCGTTAAGATTCCAACATTATTTATCTTCTTCTTCTATTCTTTGATACGGCAAATTCGACAGTAGTTCCGTCCAATACACGGGTCGCGAGTTGCAATTTGTATACACGGCTTCTTTACTTACGTCGTTAAGATTCTGAATATATTTTTGGGTATATTGTCTTCTCAATTCAACAGTTATTGATTCTGAGACGGGACGAAGTTCGTCGGGTCAGATAGTATATATATATATTTTTTTTATTTTGGATTTCGTAGGATTCGATCCTTGGCCCGCTGAATGTCTGGCCGCTGAGGTTCGTCAGGCGCTTTATACCAGACCATTAGAGTACTAGAGTAAAGGACTAGAGTAAAAGACATTACTGGAGTAAAGGAAACTTGCGTTGAACCGTGGATTTATCGTACTATATTGAAACCCATGAAATAAATAAATATTTTATTTTTGTTATTTGTTTTGGGGGTGTTATGCCGTGTTGCGTGACCTCCTCCTTTAGCCAACGTTTCGGTCAGCGTTACAGTGTCCATCATTAGGGCAGATGTGTAATTTTTAGTGCCGAAAAGAAATATTTTATTGCTATCTCATTCCTCAAAAGAAATCCTGCAGATGTAAGTGTTTGTCTCTTTTTATTGTGGCTCGTTTCCGTTTCATCGAGTTTCAAATCAAAACGGTGCTAAAAAAAGTTTTCACTTCAAAAACCTTATGAAATAGTATTTTCACAAAAATTGCGCTATATAAATTATCCAAGAATCATTTTTATTATCACGGTAGGTGATAATATAATAATCCGGAATTATTTCTAACTAGCTTTTTCCCGCGGCTTCGCTCGCATGGTATTAGGGGTTTCCCACTCCGCCTCCTCCACCCTCCCTCTCCCCACTCCACTCCCCCCATCAACCCCCCCACCCCTCCACCCACCTTTCCCCCACTCCACTCATCCATCAACCCCCCTCTCCCTCCCCCTCCTTTTCCACCGACCCCTCCCCCAACACACTCCCTCCCCACACCACCTCCCCCCCACCTTCCTCCACCCCTTCCCCTTCCCCTTCATTCCCTCCCACCTCTCCCACCCCACTCCGCCTCTTCCACCTTCCCTCTCTCCACTCCACTCCCCCCCATCAACCCCCTCCCCTTATCCCTCCACCCACCCCTCCCCTCACCCTCTACCCCTCCACATTCCCTCTCCCCACACCACTCCCTCCATTAACCCCCTTCCCCCCCACTCCCTACCCCTCCCCACACCCTCCTCCATCCTTCCCCTTTCCCCTTCCTTCCATCCCCCTCTCCCTCCCCTCCCCCTCCCTCACCCTCTTCCCCCTCTCCTTTCCCCCTCCACCAACACCCTCCCAACACCCCATCCCTCCTCCCCACTCCCTTCTCCCCACTCCCTCCTCTCACCTCTCGCATTCCACACATTCATTCACCTATTATAATTTTTATACAAATTTCATAATGCCAGAACGCAACGGTAGTTTTATACAAAATAACGAACAAAAATAAGAATTATCCAATTTTGTGCAGTCGTTCGGGTTTATGCGCTTACATACATTTCGGTGATTCATTTTTAGAGATTATTAAGTATGACGCTAACAATGCACTCTTTTTAGGGTGAATGCCTAATTTAAAAAAAACATCGTTTCCAAGGCGACAATTGGTTTTCTTTTTTTCTGGCGTTTGCAATAAATCGATTTTGTTAGGGACAGAAAACGTATGATAAATAATTTCATAACGCCAGAGCTTACCATTATACACAACCTATGTTGCTCGCAAATGATGTAGCTTTCTATTAGTGAAAGAATTTTTAAAGTCCTTTCAGTATTTCTTGCGTGAAAGAGAAACAAACATACATCCATACAAACTTTTGCCTTTATAATATTAATAGGATAGGGTAGGATATATTCAGGATGTCTTATAGCATGGACGATCGATAAAACCCTATATGAATGCGGTATTGATAAATCCGTCACCTATGGTCAGTTATCAATATTTGCGAGCACGGTCAATGATTGATAAAAGATATTCCAACCGATTAAATAATAACCACCGATAACAGCCGATAAATCGATTTTGTTAGGCACAGAAAACGTATGATAAATAATTTCATAACGCCAGAACTTACCAATATATATAGCCTTTAGATCTCGCAAATAATGTAGCTTTCTATTAGTGAAAAAAAAATTTAAATCCACATCAGTAAATTTTGCGTGAAAGAGTAACAAACATACATCCATACAAACTTTCGCCTTTATAATATTATAGTAGGAAGTAGGATAATAAAGAAACCATTTATAAATCCTTTGAACGTGTTGGCGTTAAGTATACGCATAAATTCAAAATAATATGCATAATTATATTTTATGGTTCTTTAAAGTTGTAGAACGTAATTATTTAGTTCTAAATTGGCGTATCGCGAGTTAGTAATCTGATTCTTACTCCGAATTCTCACTAAATAATATTGTATGTAAGTAGATATTCTTATAGTTCGCCCACTTCTCAGAAGCGTGCAATGGAAGAGAAATATTTATTTAATTATTGAAGACAATATATAATTAGCAACTCTCAAACTAAAATTTTAAACAGAAAACAAGAAAAACATTCGGTCGTATCTAGGAATTGAACCCAGGATCTTAACCTTGCAGGGGCTCTGCTCTACTGAACTAATTCGACCCTATTCCCTTTCGGCTCGGCAGAACGAAAAAAAGTTAGAACACGGAAAACCTCAAAAATAGTCTTAGCCATTAAGGGGTATTTTTAAAAAATTGTTTCTTGTATGACTTCATAGTAAAGTCACGAAAAAAACATTTTATTGGTGGTTTACTCTTATAAATTTTTGCTACGTAAATAATAATTTTATTGTAATTCCAATACATAGAAAAGCTAGTAAAAGCTTCGATTTATCCGTAGCATATTTTTTGATGTTCATACTGTAAGCCGATTCGTCGTAAAGATTAATCAAAATAGTATCTAAATAGGATTTCACGTATATATTCATCTTAACGCTTATGTTTATTGGCTGCTATCCATCTGTATGATAATATAATTAATAAAACTCCATCTCTAAGCAACTTTAACATATGAGACATTTTTGGCTTGACTTAATTTAACTTTGTATATATTTATTTATTTCACGCCCTTCTTATAAAATTTTACAAACTATTTGTATCAGAGTAAATATTTAAAAAATTAAACAATAAAGAAAAATATAAAGATAATGACAAAAAAGTTTGCAACAAAACAGAATACATAGATAAAAA
Organism: Limnephilus rhombicus; assembly: GCA_929108145.2. NCBI lineage: Eukaryota > Metazoa > Arthropoda > Insecta > Trichoptera > Limnephilidae > Limnephilus > Limnephilus rhombicus. Next base: position 29,290,868 of record OV815297.1, on the reverse strand, counting down.
TGTGAACAGAAACTTGGAATCCTCACGCATATAATTGAATTTAAAAGATTCTACAAAACAAAATAGTAGAAGCATAGAAGTTATTTAGTAGGTACATAGGTATATTTGTGTCTAGAAGAATGAATGTGATAGAATATACAACATTTATACTGATTAGTTTTAAGATGAAATACATCACCCAGATCAGAACATTTCGGAGAATTTTGATAAGCTAGTGTCCTGGGGTCCTAGCATGGTCGATCGATATAGGTTTTATCTAAAATATCGGTAACTTGTCATCGCTCCCGAGCACGACTGCAGGCCGCTAACGAACAAAAAACAGTTCACAACGACTAAGGGTTCCTGATTTATTTGACGTGAATTATTATTTCTTCGTTAGCGGCCTGCAGTCATTCTCGGGAGCGATTACAAGTTACCGACATTTTCGATAAAACCTATGTCGATCGACTATGCTAGGGGGGCTGGTGTTATTGAAGTGGAAGGGTAAAATGTGTCGACATGGATATTGATAAATCTAAGTAATTTAGGACAGTCAATTTTGTAATGCAGTATTTTATGTAATAGTATTAAATCTGAACTGATTCTTCTTTCTGAGAGTTTCAATAGAGCAGGGTTTCCCAAACTTTTTCTGCAACGGAACACCTTGCAAACCCGTATATTTTAACGGAACACTTGGCTTATTTTTTAGGTTGGGTGTAAAGCACTCTTTTTAGGGTGAATTGTCTATTTCAAAAAATTCCTAACAGTAAAAATTATTAAAAAAAAATTAATAAATTCATTATTTATTTAGTATACGTACAAACAAACTAAACAACAAATTGGAATGAATAAAGACGATTTTGAGTTCGTGAATTGCGAATCTAAAGATCGAGCATAATATTGGGAAGTTGGATTCTAATATCTGATGTGGCGTCGAGCCTGTACCTAAAATTCTTTGAAAACCTCTTCATCTCCTTCAAAATTTAATTCATTCAAACATTCATGTAATGCAGGAAAACAATCAAAATGATCAAATTGAATATACTTATCTGGGAATAATTGTTGATAATAATTTTAAGTGGGATAAACAAGTGGCTAAAATTTGTAACCAGCTCAGATCCTTAGCTAGTAACTTTAACAAATTAAAATTTATTTTGCCTCATTGTACTCTTAAACTCATATATTTTTCTATGGTAGAATCCATCCTTAGATATGGTATTCGAACTTGGGGACATGCAAGCACTACTTACATTAAATAAATTGAAAATTTACAAACTGCCATAATAAAAAAAATTGTCACAACAAATATTTACAAACAGAGACATAACTTAAAACTACTGTATGGCTCAGAGAGCTTACTTACAATAAAGGGTCTCCACTGGTTCACTACTATTATGGATAATATGGGGGAAAGCCCTTACAAACACCTACTTGTACACAAACATACCACAAGATTTAGAGAAGGAAAGGGCCTAAAAACTCCTCGAATATTAAATAAATATGGAAGCCGTACTCTTGAATATCTAATACCAGTGATTTTCAATAAAATCAATAAAAACATAAAATTTGAAAAAAATGAGAGACTTTGTCCTAAAATGATAAAACTATGGTTAATGAGCGGAAACTCCATGTATCTTTGAATATCTTAATATAGCTGCCTACATATCTTGTTATTAGGCAGGTATATTGAAATATCTTATATATTTATGGTTGTAAGTTAAATTATCTAATATTATGTGATCCATTCTAATGTTTCCTTAAAACTATAAATGTATTTACAAATATTTTCTTAGATATTATATTAAGAATGTTTAAATTGTTAGAACCTGCAGACAAGCTGCCATATGACAGCTTTGTGGGTCTACTCAATTTTTTTGTATAAAATGTATTCTGTAATTAAATAAATAAAAAAATTAAAAAAATAAAACTTCTTCTTTGTGTGCCGTATCAGGTCCCCCGACGTTGGCGATCACTCTTGAGAATGTCTCTCTGTCTTGCGCTGCCCGGAATAGCTCCTCCACACTTCTAATGCTGGTCTACTCTCGTATATTTCACAGCCAAGACATTTGTCTCCTACCAGGCCCTCGGCGACCCTCTATCTTGCCTTTCAATATCAAATGGAGCAAGTGATACTTCTCCCCTCGAAGTATATGACCCAGATATGAAATTTTCCTGATTTTTATTAATGTAAGCAGTTCTCTACCTGCTCTAGCCCGCCTGAAAATTTCTGTGTTGGTGATCATGTCGGTCCATGGGACCTTGAGCATTCTCCGGTGAAGCCACATTTCAAAAGCCTCTAACCTGTTCATGGAATTTACTTTCAAGGTCCATGTTTCACTTCCATAGAGCAAGACCGACCACACATAACATTTTAGCATTCTCTGCCTTAGTTTTAAGTTGATATTGTCATTGCAGAAGAGGGATTTCATTTTAATGAACGCAGTTCTTGCTGCTTCAATTCTGCATCTAACCTCCACATCTGGGTCAAGAGTCTCCGTGAGAATACTGCCGAGGTATCTAAATCTTTCCACCTTTTCGACATTGCAACCATTTAACTGTATCACTGATTCAGAGTGATCTAGTCGTCCAAATGTCATCCATTTAGTTTTATTGACGTTGATTGTTAGGCCCAGTTGCTCACCAGCATTATTAACAAGATTTAATAGGTCTTGGAGGTCATTGATACAGTCAGCTAGTAATACAGTATCATCTGCGTATCTTATGTTATTAATGACAACTCCGTTGATCTTCAGACCCATATCAGTATTACTTAGGGCTCTTTTAAAGACATAGTTGGAATAGATGGAATATTTATTATGTTGGCATAGTTGGAATGTTTTATTATTTCAAGAAGAAAATTGGACTGATACATTTAATGAGGCTGAAAAAGGGCTTAGTGCACTTCAAAATTGGCTTAAAATCAACTCGCTTACCCTTAATATAAGCAAAACAAAATATATAACATTTTCAATGAACTCAAGGGGCCAACCAATAAAATCACTAGAACTAAAATTACATGAATGCCATGGAAATAATATACAATGTTACTGCCCCGTCATCGAAAAAACACAAAACATAAAATATCTCGGAGTAATAATTGACGAAAATCTTAGATGGGACCTACACATCAAAGGTATTACGGAAAAACTCACAAGCCTTATATATTTCTTCAAAAATCTAAGAAACGTGCTAAATAAAAAGGATATGAAAAAGGTCTACTATGCGTTATGTCATTCTCGAATTGAATATGGAATCATAGGATGGGGATCTGCTGCAAATACGTACCTACACAGCCTGAATACGATTCAAAAAGGAATCATAAAGACCATATTGAAAGTACCAATTAGAACGCCTTCAACTGAAATTTTCAATAACTTTGACGTACCAAATGTACAACAAATATATTCCAAAAATATATTATTGAAGCTCTTCAAAAATAATGAATCCTCTACTAGACCGTGTATGCATAACACTAGATCGAATAAAAATGATATAAAAAATATTCCAAGTTATAAAACCACATTTGGACAAAGAAACTATACATACTTTGCAACAAAACTCCATAACATCCTCCCCCAAGACATAAAACTAATAAAAAATCCAATTGAATACAAATCAAGAATAAAAATATGGCTTAAAGAGGTCAATGAGAAAACCCTAGCGAAGACGCTAAAAACGACATAGAAGACAAATGAACTATATTTGAATAACTTTAGTCCTCCTCGGCACAGGACCCCCTAGTGAGGAGGACTAAGAAATACAATATTTTGTACTTAATTTCACATTTCATTTTGTATGTAAAATTTTTCTATATAGTCGCTATAATAAAAAAAAAAAAAAAAAAAAAAAAAAAAAAAGAGATTAAACAATAGTGGCGACAGGATACAGCCTTGTCGTACTCCACGCTGAATGGCAATTGCATTAGATCTCTCATTCCCATGCCTTATTTCTGCTCTTTGGAACCATTACAGGTTTTTAATTAAATTCTGGTCTTTGGTGTCAACGTTACAATCCGCAAGCATTTTCATTAGGTCAGCATGTTTTACCCTGTCAAATGCCTTTTCGTAGTCAATAAAACATCCTTTCTTTGGTCACGACACTTTGAACATTGAACTGATGAAATCCAAAATTGTAATTTTTGAAAAAACTTTTTCACTAACATATACGGCACCATGCGCGTTTATATTTCGACTAATTGCTAACAAGGATGTAGTAAGACTGATTGATTTTAACATTATTTTACTTTCAGGTAAAGTGTATATCGTAAAAAATATTGTTGGGTTCCTTGGGAACAGAAATTTTGTGAAACACATGCAGATTCATTATCCCGTTGTTATTGTTTCCACATTGCACAGATGTTCATATTATTGACTCTTATCACAGTATTATACATTCTGGTAATAAATTTCAAAGATTTTTTTAATATGTAAAATGAAGATTTACTGCGACAAAGCTTAGTCTGTACCTTGAAGGGTACCTAACTTAAGAAGTATTGTGAAATATTTATACAAATAATAATTTCAGTAGTGTTGAAATACGAATATGTGTATATTATATTAAATGAAATTCTTCCAACAAATTGTTGCGGAACCCCTATTCAGGTTCGGCGGAACCCTGGTTTTCCGCGGAACACAGTTCGGGAAACCCTGCAATAGAGACATTTTATTCAGAAGGTAATTTCAATCAATGTTTAGTATAGGAATATGCAATTTATCGTTTATTAACCTTAGAAACTTCCGTTGAATCTTTTCAATGGTGTCAGAATGAATATTGAAAAGGGGAGACCATAACGTAGAGTTATACTCAAGTTGGCATTTGACAAGGATATGTATTGACATCTTCAATGTCACCTGCAGATAATTCAGTAACTATCTCTTGACATACGTCACAACCTAGTTAAACTGCCCCCCATGCACTTTTAATAAAAAATGTAATCTTCACCATAATTTTTAGTGTATAACTGTTTTATGGAGAACCTGAATAAAATAAATAAATATATATGTATCTCCGTATTTTATACATAAGCTGTTTGTCTCTTACAAATAAATTATTGCAAAATTCTTCCGGAACTAAATGCACTAACCCCTTAAAAAATCAAGCGTATTTTATAAATTTTGTTGGAATGGAAAAACATTTCCGCTTTGTAATAAAATCCAAATAAATGGAATATTTGTGAACGTATCAGAACACTAAAAAATATTTTTAAAAGGTGATTAAATACGCTCAAATTTTATTATTAAAAATAAAAAAAATATCTTTTTTTATTATTATAATATAAACATTTTGATAAATAAAATAACTGATATTTAAAAAAAAATACACATATTTTTTTAGACCAATGACTTATAAACGTTATGTCATCGCCCTTTTTAGTCATCTTTGGTAGCTTTGGTTTCATAAAATATAATTTAATGATAAACTAATTTATTTATTTTTTTTACATGAGCTCCACACAGGAGGCCCTGAGGAAAATAATTTCCCTCAGGGCCTATGTCATCTTTAGGGATGCTGTGTGGGGGGGTTTTGGGGGAAAGGAAGGAGAGGAGAGTTCTGAGAAGGAAAAGGGTTTAAGGGGTGGGTAGGAATCTGGGGTTCAGTGTGTCCTGGTCATCCGCCTCCAATGCCTAGACAAACCTCACCCCATGAACCCGGGCACCCCTGCTAAATCACCAAACGTAGCGAACCACTTGGGGTGACCTATGGCAGAGGTGTTGGTTATCCAATAAAGGTTCCCGGGGCGGCGGTACCCAATCTCGCCTCCCAAATTGAATGGTGAACATTATAATTTTTTTCTGGTTAACGTGTACATTTGAATATATAGCGTGTTGTTTTCTCTTTCCAATACCGTTTAAATCATATTTCTAACTACGACAGTAAGGGAGATACAACCAGATTTCTATGAGACCTTTGTGAGCTGGGACAAATTTAGTATTTATGATTAAACGAGCTAGATAGTGTCTTGGATAAATATGTTTGTTAGTTAGTTGTGTTAACTCCTATATTTTATGGACTATATTTTGTCTCTTATATTTTATGTTACCTGTATTTTGTTAACGCTTATATTTTATGTAACCTAAATTTTGTTTTTAACATATATTATGTTTAAGTAAATAAGTGGAAAAAAGTTGAAACACTTTTCAACTTTTTTCCACTTATTTATTTCACCAGTACCCGTTTCATCCCATTATGGACATCTTCAGGCTGGCAATTGACATTCTTTTGTTACAGAATTTATACAAAATTAGCTAGGTAGGTACACAATGTTAAGGTAGGTACATATGTTTGGGTTATTACGTTACAACTGCTCTTTAAGGTAAATATGTCACGAATAAGAAATAATAATATTATTATTATTAAAATATGAACAAACACGCGCCCGGGTTGCCGGCAAATTATTAATAAATATATGGATTATATGGGCGCTGTTTTCCTTGTCTTTTATTTGGTTCTTTGGTAGATACCATAATGATATCAAAGTTAGGTACTTAAATCACCCAATAATGTCAAGTGTGAAGTGATAGAGTGAGCAGTGTTGTTGTCAATTTGAATGCGGTGGTGTGTCGAATTAGGCGGCAACGGCAACCAACTCCCTCGGGAGGGGCGGCAAAAGCAGGCAGATAACAAACCAGGAACTAGGGGGCGTTTGTCACCATAGATAATAATGACGATGACAGTGATTTTAATTTGAACGTTAACACTTTCAACAATTTTTTATTATTATTATTTATTAATATTCTATTAAGCAAGAACTTTGGTTCAAACATACCGAAGTATTTAGGTATGTACCTATGGACCAAAATTCTATAAAGGAAAAAATAAATTTTGACTAATTGCTATAAATGTAACATTTTTTAACTTTTTTATTATAACAACTTTTGAAGGTTATTCACTACAATGTAATATATCATTGAAGAATAAGATAATAAAAATAAATCTAAACGAAAATGTGAAAAAGAACAAGACAGAAAAATAAAAAAAGTTCAGGTTCGAACTTGTCTCGGTAAGACGAGAGATCCTGGATTCGTGTCCTAGTTGCGAACGTAACTTTTTTTATTTTCTGTTTCTTATTTAAAAACAAGTCAAAACAAGTCAAAAACTGTTAAAATCAAGGTACCTAATACAGGTGCTTGATGTAAAAATAAGAAATATCCACCAATTGCTTTAAATACCTATAAGTTTTTTTATGTATAGGTACCGCACAAGGGTCCCAACTGCTCCCAAACATCTGGAGCCAGTGACTTTGGCATCCCCAATTTGGGTATGTAGTGAGGCTGAAATAAGTGATTAGGAGAAAGAGGTGGGAAAGAGAAAGATAAGGAAGTACCTGGCTGTTCGTATCTGATCAACAAACGCAGCTAAAGCCATTTCAAGCAACGCTTCGATTCTGAATGATGATCTATCACCAGAGCGGTACTGAAAGTACATATCTTTTAAAGTTTTTTTTCTTAACAATTCAATAACACTAACTGCTTTTTATAATTTGAATAAAAGTAATACTTAAATATATTAGAGAAAAACATAAAATTTAAATTAAGTTCAACAAACTAAATTTGAAAATAAATTTAGTAGAAGTGAAACCTTCAGAAAACTATGTCATCTTATTAATATTTGTGTTTTCTTCTTCGGAGTCACTAGATGTCGCTTTCTTCTGCGTTTTCTTTGCCTGTTCATTTTGAAGTGGTTTTAAAATTGGATTTTTTTTTTTACAGTGAATACCGCACAAGAATCTCAATTACTCCCGTCTGGAGCCAGTCAAGCAACGTTTCAATTCTGAATGGTGGTCTTACACCAGGGCGATACTGATAGTATCTTCCACTCTGGAACATGCCGCAAATATACTATATATTATTGATTTTACAATTTATTTATTTTTAATTTCGTAAGATTTGATTCTTGGTCTGCTGAATGTCTGGCCGCTAAGGTTCGTCAGCTTTATACTACTAGACTAAAGTATCTACAACTCTGGAACATTCCGCAAATACGTTACTTATAATAAATTGAGTTGAGATTTTCACGGTCAAAAGCATCACAGTGATTTATTTTTTGGGGTATTATGAATCGTTGCGCTACCTCCTTCTTTAGCCAACGTTTCATACATCATTACATTTGCCCTGATGATTGACACCGTAAAGCTGTCCGAAAGGAGGTGGGACAAGGAAATCAGGCTTCAAAAAAAGGACAAGGCGAATACGCAGAACAGTTTACTGTACAAAGGTATGAAGTTATATAACACGCTACCAGAAACATTAAAGTCCCCACCAATTGGAAAGTTCAAGATGTATTGTAGGAGCTACATAAAACTACACAAAATTTAGTTTGCAATATGAAATATTATATTTAATTTAATAAATATTATATTTAATAAATGAAATTTGTTAACTTAAATGTACAAGTTACTAAAATAAAAATTAATAAATAAATAAAAATAATGTAGTCGGCTAAAGAATCAGGTAGCGCACCACCGCATTACAGGTCAAAAATCAATCAAAATAACTTTTTATATTATTTCTAATGAATTAATTGTGAAACAACAAAAATTAATCAAACAAAATTTATTTGCGCACTTGTGTTTTGAATCCGCGACCTACGGATTCGTAGCCACTCAACCACGGAGGCCGTCATGCCAGATACCAATTATGGCCATTCTATTTCAAATGACATCCCCAATCATCCTTAGAAATAAAATATGCCTTTCACATCGCACCCCCCGTAATATAAATAAAATATTATGATAACGTCATCTATCAATTTAAAATAATTTAATTGGCAGCAACTTGTCGTAATCATCGGTCCCTCGTCGTCTCATTTCCTGATTAAATTATTCTCCAGTGTGTTGAGATGACGCGATGATAGCTATTTCGCCCAATTTCATTTCGCGGAGCGGGGCTTTAACAACATGGGATTACGGGCGTGTTCTTTAAGGCGGGGAGGGGTGGTCAACCGGTGGATCGTGATTTTTTTTTAATCCCTAATTTTTCAAAGTAACTATACACCTCAAGAGGAAACCGGGCGGTGTTCTGTCCATAAAGACGAATTACCCAATTTCCTCTCTGGATTTTGTCACTAAACATTTTTAAACATAATTTAGATATCGACCACTTGCGTGGTACGTTTTGCTTTTTTAAGTTAAGTTACTTCTTATAGTTTAAACGCTATCAACAAACCTAAAATATCCTTTGTTCAAATTTCTTTTTAATTTTATGTTTTATTCTCAAACCATAGAAATTTTATAATAACAACTTACTAAAGTACAAAACCCACACTCAGGCTGTTTTTGTGGGATTTTTTTTAATACATAATATTTTTATTTTAATAGTTGTTCCAATGTGTGAGACTATAAACTTATGAATATGATTCTCCGAGTACAGAGAGTTTCAGGTAGACTAATCCAATATATGAACCATTGTAGTAGTAACCATCATCTCGCTCTCTCACATACAGTGGCGCAGCCGGTAGGATCAACATGTTTCAAAACTTTCAATATATGTATATATTTTTAAATGGGTTCTATGAGCTTTAAATTAAAAATACTAGATGTTCGTTAAAATTACATTAAAAGAAAGCTAGAAAAACTTTTAAAATTTGATCATAAATAAGGAACCGGAGAAAATTCAAGTTAAAATCAATAAAACATGTCAATGCAACAACCCGAGACGAAAAAAAGGTTTAAAAACAATCAAGAAATGTGATAAATTTGCAAAAATTATATTCTATATTTAATTGATTTTTATGAATTTAGCAAAGGTAATTTCAATAATAGGAAACATTCATAGCATTTTTAATAGTAATTTATTATTATACAAAAATAAAACACAAAAAACAGAACAGTAAAAACAATATCATAAATCCTTATATTTAAATTATGTATTACTTTTTTATTGCAAAATACAGTTTTTTTCCTCCACTCAGCGGGTCTTGAAAAAAGAATTTCCCTCGGGGGTCGTTTCATCTTTGGGGATACTGTGTGGGGAGTCATTTTATGGAAAGGAATGAGTGAATCTAGATATTGAAGAAAACCATGTTGTTAGAGGGAGGAAACACAGAGGCCTGCAAATCGTTCCACAGTTGAGCTGTTGAACTCAAGAACGTGTTGTAGAAACGACCCGATCTCATGTGTTTGAATAATCAAAAAGCTTCGAGTGATGAGCGGCTGGGAGAGTTGGTCAGATCGTTAAATATGCTTTTAATTTCATCATAATTCTTGGCATAAAATAAAAAATGCAAAAAGGCCCGGATGAAAAATGCTTATCGCATTTTTTCCGGTTTCAAATTGAAAATAATATATTGAGAGTCGTGTGCATTACAAAATTTGATATTCATTATTATTAGAATTGTTAAGCAATTAATACGTCGAAAAACTTTGTAATCTTCCCCGAAGTGGTACTCAGGAAAAACTAATTGGGTACCAATGATCTCCGCCAATAAAATATTTTGTAAAATAATTGGAAATTAAAGTGAAAACTGAATTTTGAACAAATTATACAAATTTAAAAGCAAGTGTGACAAAAATAGTATAAGGTTTATCATTACCCACTACCAAAGCATCCACCCTCATACAAACAAAGGGATGTTCCAACCCCTAGTCGATGTACTCACCCTGTTTAATGCAACCCCTTGAGAGGATCGTTTTACACCATCCATCGGGCTTAAGAATAAATCTAATTGTGGAGGGTTACTGGCTTCTGTCTTCTACCTTCTTCTGGGGAGGACTGTATTGTGAGGAAGTGATTGGATTATTTGAAAGTGATGTGTTTTTTTTATAGATTTATAGTACGTACACTCGATTTGGAAGGCTTGCATGGGTACCGCAGCCCCGGGAATCATTTATTAGATTACTAACACCTCTGCCATAGGTCAACCAAATGGTTTGCAACGTTAGTTACTTAGCAGGGGTTCTCGGGTTCATGGGGTGAAGTTTGTCCGGATCTTGGTGGCTGAGCGTCTGAACACCGCATGACCGGGAGAGACTGGTTGTGGTAGACCTTTTGATGTCTCCAGCAAGTCTCTCCCAGAACATCGCCTTGTACACTTGTACCGCAGTGGAAGGGATGGATAGTCCGTCCGTCTGAACTCATTGACCCCCAGATTCTTACCTACTTCTGATACCTTTTTCCTTCCCAGAATTTAAGAAGTCCCTTCCAGACAGCCTCCCCAAAGATGACATAGGCTCTTATAAGAATTATTTTATTTAGGGTCTCCTGTGTGGAGCTAATGTTCAAAAAATATATCATTAAGATGAATCCATACGAAATAATGCAAAATCATGTATTTTTGTTTTGAAAATTTGCATGAGAACATATCTTGGTCCTTAAAAATATCTATCATTAAAGTATTTTAATAAGCCTAGAAAAAAATAAAGTATTAGATCTATAAAAAAACTTTCAAGTGCAAACTCTCCTACTTATAAATCCTTTTTCGGATATGGTTTTATTGTTTAACTAGCCGACCCGGCGAACTTCGTACCGCCTCAGAATCAATAACTCTTGTGTTAACATTTTTTTTTTAAGTTAAAATGAATAATTAAAACGAATTAAGTTCAATAAATGTGCTAAAATCAAAAGGATATTTGATTGAAATTAATGTAATTCACGTGAGAGCAACGCATTTGCTTTATTGAAGCGAATCTTTACTACTTTCTGTTAAAACTATTTGCTGGATGGGTTGCACTTGGGTCGATTCCCTTCATTGAAGCACCTTGTGATGTACGACATTTTTTGTTTTGTTGTCAGGTGTGAGAAAGAACAAAGCTGATGGTTTGCCGACACGTGAACATGCTACGTATAATTGACCGTGAGAGAAACATTCATTTTCTAGATTCAGGCCACAAACATTCAAGGATTGGCCTTGTGATTTGTTGATCATCATGGCGAATGCAAGGTGAATCGGAAATTGTATTCGTTTAAACTCGAATGGCGTATCGGTTGGGATTATTGGAATTCTCGGAATGAGAACTTCCTCATCTTTGAATTTTCCCTTGATTATCGTCGCGTGAATCACATTGCCCATGAGTTTTCATAATTTACATAATTACATAATTTTGGTTGGTTCAGATTTCGAAGCATGATGACTACCGAGCCAACCATCAGTTGTAAATTGTGCGGTGGCAAGCCAGGCAGATCCAATGAGTTTAAAAATTCAGTTGGATAGTTGGTTGCTTCGTCTTCGTTTGTTACACAATCAATAGATTTGAATGAATGCAGTGGACCAACGATTTGATTTTGAATTGTGAAGTTTAAGTGATCCATATCTTTGTTCTTTGCCGCAAGAATTGCTCTTTCACTAAACCAAATGTGATTTTTGTAATTAGCAATGATATTCGGGAACACTTTGTTGATAAGCTCGTTTTTCGTTGAAACGAAATTGAAAAAAATCGGCGGAAACGAAATCAATCCGTTCGATTCGTCGAAAGGAACACGACCATTACCGATAGCCAGCAATTGCGTGGAGAAATCTTCGGCAGATGGATCGTTTAGCAATGCTACTCGCATGTTTGTCGTCAGATGAAGTTTCTTCACATAGCGCCACAGAATAGATGATTTGAGGCAAGCGTTTATTTCATCGGCAGCGGTCGATCTTGAAATGACTGGTAGTGTTGGGTGGAAATCGCCAGAGAGTAGAATCATTGCGCCTCCAAAACATCTCGAGTCATTGCGCAGATCTTTCATAGTTCGATTGAGTGCTTCCAATGCGCATTTGTGCACCATTGTGCATTCATCCCAGATGATAATTTTACTGTCTGCCAAAACTTTGGCCATTGGTGAGTGTTTCGAAATGTTGCATATCGGGTTTTCAGTTGTTTAAAGGTTTAACGGCAATTTCAATACTGAATGAGCCGTTCGGCATCCTTCTAGTAATATGGCCGCTATCCCAGAAGAAGCAACTGCTACTGCAATGTCAGCTCTGGCACGAACAGTGGCCAAAATCAATGACATGATTAATGTCTTCCCAGTTCCACCGGGCGCATCGAGAAAAAATAAACCGCCATTTCTATCATCAATTGCCTTCATTAACGTATCGTACACTTCCTTCTGTTGGGGGTTCAACAGTGGTACGTTCATTCGAACTGATTGGTTTAATGCATCTTGATCATATTCATGTTCACGTTCCAATTCTCGATTGAAAGCGTCATTCATTCCACGATCTGGTGTTGGCATCCCTAACATGACCAACAAACTGCCGCACATGAGGTAACACATATCTTCAATCAAAAACAAAGCCTGGTTATGTATATCCTCATTCACCTCGAGCTCAGGATTCCCTGAACTGACACGAATTCGATGTAAAATGTCTTCTGACATGTCATCCTTGTACTTGTTCCACAGTTCACATGGATTCGATGGAAAGCATGTCGACATAATGATAGAAAATAATGTGCGTATCAGACTTGGAGATGCAGAAACAATTGCTTCAGCGATTGTCATGTCCCAATGAGTATCGTTTTCAAGCAAATTGAGCTGTTGACATGCAGCACGAAATGTTGGGCATACTACACCATTGACGGTTCGAAGTGATTCAAATGATGTTGGCCCACGAACATTCACCAGCAACAACCGCAAGTAGAAGCATTCGTCACTTTTCGGATGAACTGTATAAATGCGACCAAGAGCATCAGTAGAACGCACATCAGTAGAACGCACATCAGTAGAACATCAGTAGAACGCACAACCGGATGACCAGGAACCGCATCGCCTTGCTTCCGACGCTGAAATCTCTTTTACGAAGCGTTCCAAGTGTAATAACGTGGCATCTCAGAGTAGAGCAACGTCCGGGCAAACGGATCACATTGGCAAATCGAAAAGAAACTGGTCAATGTTGTTGCTGGAGGTGTTTCAGCACGTTGGGCAGCATTCGATGCATTGAAATTAAAGGCGTTGACCATTTTCCAGATGCACCGCCAAATGTACAACAATGGGATGTCGTTCATGAATGGGAAATGCGAATATACGCCAAACCACCTCATTGCAGCTCACATATCGACCAACTTAATATAGTGTAATTTCATCGTTGGTATTGGGAATTCAAACGCCAAAAACCGCCATATCGCTGCCTTTCGTGACATATTTGCAGATGTATTTGATTGATTTCACCGAATTGCAATACTCCACGTTGCAATGCGCCTTGAATGTTTTTGAAAGAAGTGGCAAATAGGGAACAATCCAAGTGTTATCGACCACTATATCGTTTCCTTTTAGTTTAATTGTGATAGATCTACCGTTATCAGCGGGTGATCGACGCCGATACAGTGGATAACCATCGTTGCCAGTGATAGTCTCTGCCGTCAAATTGCGTGGATAACGCTTGGAACACTTGCCGTCGATCATGCACGGTGATTGGGGGTTGATGGGGCCACAGGGTCCGTGGATCATGTTCGTAATTACAACATCACGCAGGTCTGGATCGCTTTCGGGATCAGGAATCTCGGCACATATAATGTCATCTATTTGGTCTGGTCGAATTCTTTCGATTAACCAAATAAGAATGTGTGCATGCGGCAAGCCTCGTTTCTGCCACTCAATAGAATACATTCAGCAACGAGTATTCCCAAAGACGCGATGCTTTACAATGTAGTTCATAAGTGACCTGATTTTTTGTTTGAAGACACGTGCGGTGATGTAGTGCCGATCACTTGATGTTTGTCCGGGGAGCAGCAGTTGAACAATTTCTATCCATTTCGGATTGCACGTAAAGGTGATGAATAGATCTGGACGACCGTAATGACGAACATATATCATTGCATCTTGCGCGTACTCATGCATATGACGCGGGCTGCCAATGTACGTCGCCGGTAGGATAGTCAATCGACCAACATTAGCTGCATCTCCTTCGGTGCTGATTGCATCGCGCCAATGAATGTACTCCTCCGAACGCAGTTTGGCTTGGTTCAACCGAATGAAAGTGAGACGCTCCATTTTGATTTTGACGTACATGTTGACGCAAAACTGCTGAAGCAAACGATGAAATCGCAGCAAATAATTGTCAGCATTTTGACGAATCATCAAACGATGTGCGTAATAATTCATCGAGCTAACCTTTTTGTTAGTTTCCTCACCTGAAATTTGATCAGTGAAATCAGTGAAATTAGTGAAATTATTATCATGTTGAAATGAAAATTATGATGTCAATACTCACCGCTCAATGAATTTATCATCTTGATATTGAAGTGATATCCATCGTCTCCTTGCCAAAACATCAGCGGGTATTGCAATGCATCGTATGAACGGTGTGTTTCGTATATTCGTTGCAATTGTCCAGTGTCGCGACGTGTAAGCACAATATCGCGCATTTCCAAGTTTTCACCAACAATCACAATTGCGACTTCATCTATTGTTGTAGCGTTGAATTGGCGTTCGTTTGTTCCAGCGTGTCGTTTATCCGCTCTGATCACGATTTTGTAGTCATCACTTGGCATGCGATTCAACGCAGTTTTGAACAACCGAACCAATGCGTGGTGTTCATGAAGTATTTGCTGCAGATCTTGAAGAATTGTCCTTTTCATTGCCGTATTGATCGTTTGACGCCGATCAAGTTGTTCCTCCATATTGCCCATGAAGTAAATTTGGATGAATTTATACTCTGCGTCTTCAGGCGGTTGCAATGATCCAATTCGATGGTGAATTTGGCCTTGGATCTGTAAAGTCGAACGCAATTCAGAATTACTGATTTATGATCAACAAAAGAAAATGAACGTTTTACTATCTCGAGCAGAAAATTACCTTGAATGTCGGATTGAATCCTCGTTCTCCGATAATATCTGCTCCAAATGAAGTCATTTGGAAACATCCGTTGTATCTTCGAGTGTTCGAAAGAAAATGTGGTGATTCTGGTGATTCGCCATGAAGCAACTAATGCAATGGCTCAGGTGGCGGAGGCAATACCGGCAATTTCACCTTGCCGCTGAGACAACACAATCCAGGCGTTTCTCCAGTGAACTTCAATGCACCGCAATGGTCGCACACAACCTCCATCGGGCCAATTCGAACAAAAGGATGGGAGCTGTAGTCACTTGTGCAATCGTATTGAAACGCTACTCCATTCAAATCAACACTTGAAGCATTTCTTCTTGCGCATCGAAGATTGTCACTTTGTTAATTTGTGCGATTAGCTGGAAGATTTCTCATTGCCAACTGAGCCGTTTGACGTACGTATTACGTAGTCGGGCCATATTAACGCGGCGCTGTTCTCGTGCAATTTCTTGTTCATCTGCAGTGGATTGAATCGCAATTTGGATTTGTTCCTGAAGTCCTGGGAAGAACGAAAACTCATAGAGCACGCCTGATTACGGAGGCAATTGAAATTCACAAAAATCCTATAAATATTAATAGAGACGACGGAGCTAAACTCAATAGTTCTTGGTATCCGGTAATTGACGGTTACATCAAGGCTAAACGCAAAAAACATGTTGAAGTATATTGTAGCGCCAGCTCGTAGAGGAGTGGAGCTGGCGACACGGTATCGCTCCTAAGTAGATAAGTACTAACATCACCCCTAACTATTACACATCTGCCCTGATGATGGACACTGCAACCCTTTCCGAAACGTTGGCTAAAGAAGGAGGTAGCACAACACGGCATAATACCCCAAAAACTAATAACAAAATAATTTTTGGCCGTGAAAATCTAAAATCGTATCCGTAATGTTCCTCTTATCAACAAAATGTGCAAAATTTCAACAAGAAATATCAAAATTCTGCTTTAAGTGGTGGGAAAAGAGGATTTCCCACGCACTATTATTGGCTGGGTCAAATTATGAAATGCCTCGATATCATATATTCTGTCTCTTTAAGCCCATACTATAAAAGAGATGGCACTATGCCGCTCAGTAAAAGGTTTTCGGATTCTGAAGACAGTTTGGGTCAGTGCCGTGAGCGAGAGAGCATGCTGAATATTATGCGTCTGAAAGAGATGGTTTGATAAACGTAGGTTGATTTCGCTTATTTTAGGCTTGTCGCATGAAATAATTTACTATTAAATGTAATTTGACGTTTGTGGATGAATTTGATTCTCAAACTCGTGATCATAATATCATTTTTTTAAATGACCTTCCACTTCTGGACCCCTAGAGCCACCTCTGGTTGAAGGTCAAGTGTGAAAAAATGTAATCCTCGAAATAAAACTGTAGATTGGTTAAAAACAAACCCACACCGCCGCACCGGGACACTCTTCTTTATATATACAGAATGTTAAGTGTTTAAGACTTACTTTATCCAGAGATTCCTGACATTACTTAGAGTAAAAAATGTAAATGAAATTTCAGTCTCCGGTGACATCTTTGATGTTATTTTTTCCTACAAAAACATAAAAAAGTGGGTGTTGGACAGTTGGGGACGGGAAAGAGATTGGACTGTTACTCGGCTGAGTGATCAGTGACGACAAGCGGAAGAAATTGTTTGATTTTGAAGAAAAAAATTTTGGGAAAAAAATGTCTTCGATAAAGTCACCGGAGATCAAAATTTAATTTACATTTTTCAATCTAAATAATGTCAGGAATCTCTGGATAAAGTAAGTCAAGTACGTCTTAACACTCTGTATAGCCGCTATTCCCCGGTTTTGCCCAGGCTTTATTTCGCAGAGATTTTCAAATTCGATGAAGATATATTTTGCTCTTATTTTCTAACGATTAAAACAATATTTTTTTATTTAACAAAAAAAGAAACGCCTTCACAGATACCTTTCTTTATATTATAAAATATAAGATAAATCAATTAAAAAAATAAAACCGAGTGTACAATTCACAGGCGGTAGAAGTGAAACATTTTGAAAACTAAAGTAGAGAAGAGTGGAGAGGCTACGAAGCACCGCATAAAGAGGAGAACAATTATTGTATCTCATTCTCTCGCAGGCTAAATCCTATACATTCATGTATAGGATTATGTGAATGATATTTTTAAACTCACCATAAAGTCAAAAATAATATCTAATGCTGACGACACAGCGATTTTAACCCAGGGACTAAACTGGAGTGAAACTCAGAAAATGGCTGAACTAGATATAAATTTAATAAAAAAATGGTTTGATCAAAATTTATTATCTCTAAATACAGAAAAAACTTTTGTAATACCATTCACTTTGAATAAAAATACTACCCCTGAGAATCTAAACATATGTATACACTCATATAATTGTAATCCAAAGTCATATCTATGTAAACCTAACTGCTCTATACTCACTGTTAAAACTAATGTAAAATACCTCGGTGTAATTATAGATAGTAACATAAAATGGAAATTACAAACCAATACAACAGTAGAACGTTTAAGAAAACTAATTTACATTTTTATTAGAATACGAAACATATTAAATATTGGATTATTAAGAACCATATATTTTTCCCTACTTCAATCAGTATTACAATATGGAATTGTTGGCTGGGGTGGTGCTTTCAAAACTTCTCTTTTGCCTTTAGAAATTATCCAAAGAATATTAATAAAAATAATTCTAAAAAAGCCATACGATTACCCTACCATCAAATTATTTCAAGAATTCAAAGTCCTTTCACTTCATACTATTTATAAAAAAAATTACGCTCTTACAAATACACAAAGATTGTTTCAATAATGTGAGCTTAACTTTTTTTCGAACAGCAATAGAACAAATATCCTTGGTTCTTTAACGATACCACGCTGTAACACCACCACAGCCCAAAAATTCTACTAATATATTGGAGTTAAATGGTTTAACGAATTACCCTTGAAATTAAGATTGGAAACAAATTACAAAAAATACAAAAATTCAATAAAAACTCTTTTTATATAACTTATCAACACAACAACTCAATTATAAAATTAGATATCCTTTTTCTCTCATTATTTTTTTCCTTTCTCTTTATCTCTTCCTCTTCAGTCAATTGTATTTCTTATCTATTATTTAGTTTAAAAAATATATATTTTTTTTTTTTTCTTATTTACTGTTAATTATCTATTTTTCGTTTAATATATATAATTTTTTTTTTTTTCCTTTGCTAAACTGTGGTTAACCTGCGTTTATCCGCCTTTTTAACTCGAGCTCTGCTCTTAAAAAGAGTGTAATACGTATTATTATTTAATTTATTTTAATAGAAAAACTTTCTTTCTTGTATATAAACATGTTATTGATACCATTATATTATATTAAATAAAAAAAATAAAAAATGTGTTTGTCTCTTTTTAGTTTCGCTATTTTTCGTTTCATCAAGTTTCAAATCACAACGGTGTTTCGTAAAAACTAATAATTTTTTGTCAAGTTTTGATAATTTTGCCCAGTGTGTGCCGGTGTAAGCGCAGTATGAAGGTACCCACTACCCACTGTAGCTATGGTCTCCTTCAGTACCTACCCAGACTCCAGTCTCAGCCTCAGTACTCGGTAGCCACCGATACTCGTGTGATACAACAGCTGTGGTGAGAGAACTATACTTACCACTGGACACAACTCACCACTTGCCACTCACGTCATATTATACCTCGTATGTAGCGGTACATGGGTGTGTTTCACCTCTTATTAATATTGCATCTAGTGGATATAGTGCGTTACGTCAGTTGGACAAGGTTCTAACTGACAATTATTTCAAATTAGAACTTTGAATGCAAAACAATTTATTTCGCTCATTTCTATATTTCGGTACGTTCGGTGACCTAGCCGAGGTCTTGACGGCGGATAAATCTGCCCATCTTCTGCGTGGCGGGCCGGATCGAGAGAGGCTGGTTGAGAGAGGTCTTTTAGCATCTTAAGCCTAAATCTCGATCCATCCCCTTGCACCGCATTTGGAGGGATGGATTCATATACAAATAGACAGAATTACCATCTCACGTATGTCCTTACCCTTATTAAAGAACTTAAAATAGTAAAATCCTATATGTATAATATAACTCCCTATATAGATTCGACAGGATTTACTACTTTATTCATCTCTTCCTTCACCTATATAATGCTCTTTTTATGGTATTAACCCTCAATTTAAATCATATTTCTGTTTGAATTGTATAAATCAGTTTGTATCTTACTTTAAATATTCTTATGTATGATACTCATTTATGTACCTTTACGCCTGTCTCAACACAGGTATACCCTAGGGAGACAGGCATCGAATAATGTAATGCAAACATACCTTATATAGATAAATAAATATATGTCCGTCACTCCTGGACATACCCCTCATAACTTTTTCCTTCCCATAATTTTCTATTCTCCCTTTTCCTAAAAAAAATACCCTCCACACGGCGTCCGCTAAGATGACATAGGCCCTGAAGGAAATCGTTTTCCGCAGGGCCTCCTAGGAGGAGCTAATGTAAATAAAAATAAATTATAACCAAAATTATTTCCATCTGTGTTGAACTTCTGTTTTATTTATACTTGTATAACGAAGTTCTAACATCAAGTTTTCAAACCTTTAATTTTTTCTTTTTAAAAAGGAAAGACAAATATTCCCGGGTTACGTATAGGTAACCCGACAATATTTAAAAACTCCTACTACTACTAACTAAAAACTCCTAGTACAACCGCATTACGCGGAAAACGTTGCTTATGTTCTGGTGGAGGACTAAGCCAGCCGAGGAATCGAACATGCGACGCCCGGGTTGGACCCAAATGCGATGCCAACTCTGCCACTAACCTGTCATTTTTTTACAAGGTTTTAACATCTCTTTGAACCTTTTGCAATTGCCATATTGTTTGAATCTGACAGTTAATCATTTTTACGAACCTCAGTGGGTAGTTCGTCACTTTATTTGGATATTGATTAGTCACAGCTTTCAAAATTATAAACTATTACATTGACAGCCCATACCTCTTAGAATGCTATAAATTGTTCGTACCGAACAACTACTGCCATGGTCGCCACCATGACTTGCTCTATATCCCTCATGGCAGAACAGACGTTGTGGCCCAACATAGCATGAAAAGAGGTATGGTGCTGCTAAATGATATTTCTAGGTCTCTTGACATTTTCAACATTAGTCTTGAAGGTTTCAAGAATAATTTTAGGCAAGGACTCTAAAATATGTATTTTTGTAATTTCTTTTCTCATGTATATGTTATGTGTATTGTAATAGGAGTAAATCAATCTGTAATGCACAAAAAAAAAAAAAAAAAAAAAAAAAAAAAAAAAAAAAAAAAAAAAAAAAAAAAAAAAGAAAGCTGAAATGCTGCAAGGACAAAAGTAGTAGGTAGGAAAAAAAGGTATTTCCTTTTGAAAAATCGTATCTCCTGTTTTTGTAGATCTATAATTATGATTTTTTAATTAATTTTTCAGAAAAAAAAAATCTCTTGAAATAAATGCACATCGTAAAAGATGCACTTATTTTTCTAGAAATTTTTCAACGATATGGATTGAAAGAGAAAAAACGGTTAAAAATGACGTACTTAACTCATTTTTTAATTTATTATCCTTTACAGCATTTCAAATTTCCGCTATCGATTTGGTTCTATCTGCATGTTTAGGTATGTCCTAAAATAGTAAGTATACGTCCTATTTAACATTTTTTCCTTTAAAATTTGTTAAACTAATCTAAACACAAGATTTTTCAAAATCAGAAATCGGTGAACACATTACGAGAAATCGTCTTTGCAAATTTTGACACCTCATATCTTAGAAAAAGATAAAGTGAAGTGTCCAACCAAAGTGACGAGTGGTCAGTTAGAAGTTGTAGAGTATGTAGGTATGCCTGGCAACTAGAGCGCAACAGTGCCACAGTCTTACCACACACCTGGAAATACTTTTAGTTAATAACGTGAAGAAAGAACATTTTGATAGTTATATTTACATTCAGATCCTTAGGTACTAGACACTCTAAAAAGTTTGAAAAATTAATTAATTTTACAGCTTTATTAGATACAAATCTACATGTTTCGAGAACAATGTTCTCTTCATCGGGGTTAGTCGTATACTAAAGTTAAATACGTAAATAAAATAGTGGTGTAACCCTAAGTGACCAGCTCAGGGTACCTAGCATGGTCGATCGACATAGGTTTTATCGAAAATGTCGGTAACTTGTCATCGCTCCCGAGCACGACTGCAGACCGCTAACGAACAAATAACAGTTCACGTCAAATAAATTAGGAACCGCTAGTCGTTGTAAACTTTCATTTGTTCGTTAGCGGTCTGCAGTCGTGCTCGGGAGCGATGACAAGTTACCGATATTTTCGATAAAACCTATATCGATCGACCATGCTAGGTACCCTGGTACGGGGGCTCCATCGAAGCCAGAGTAAAGCTAGCCTCTCAAAAACTGGGCGTACTGTACAGGGCCCGCAGATACTTTAATAGTACACAACTGCTAACCCTGTACAAATCACAAGTGCGCCCCACGGTTGAAGTTGGCAGCCACCTCTGATCTGGCGCTCCAAAATACCTGAAAAATACCCTGGACTCTGTGCAGAATTGTGCGGTCCGTTTGATAGATTCTCCCATCTTAACAGACGGATTGTAATCTTCAGACCGTAAATAAATAAACTGAAGTATTTTCGTCACAAAACACGTGCACGGATCTTTTTTAATGATTTTATTTAAACTGAAATTAAAATTCTGGAATAAAGATAATTTATTGATTTATTTTACTGTATGATTACCTAATTTGAAATGTGTGTTATATATTACAAAATCTTGTTTGAAAATTTAACAAATCTGTATATATTATGAATTTTTATACAAATGAATACAAAAGGACTAAGTACTTACCTTTTAAAGATCATTAGAGACTATAATGATATTATTATAATTTAAAAACAGATGAGGCAAAAAATGACAATATTGTGTGAGTCAGAAGCCTCGATAATATAAATCATATTAAAAAAAACAGGCTTCGTCCGAAATTTGACTCTATTTCTGTTTAATTAGATAAGATATAAGACCTTTCGATTCCTATGCTCCAGGCAGACAAAAAAAATTGCATAAATTTAGCTTGTTCCCCCTCCTTCCTTCCGTATCTCTACCAAAAAAAAATCTGGTTGCCTTGTGCGTCACTGTCCTAGATATTCGAGACGGAAAAATCCGTGCAAATTTCAAATTGCACGAAATTAGTAGTCAAATTTCACTTGGTTCGAAAACAGAAACATTTGGTTTATACTCGCATTTAAGCCTGAGCAAATTAATTTTTAATAACACTGTTATTGTTGGCAGCATGTCAAGGTTAATTGAACGCTCTCTGACACTAACCCATATTCAATGTCACATTTCATAATATGTAAACATACAGATGCAAACAGTGGCGGTTCGTGAATTCAATCGGAGATTAAGAGGAATATAAACGCTAGAAATATTTCGAATCTTATGCCTGCAAAATTTTAAAATCGAGCGTCTTTTTGCACGAGACTAGTAAGCGAAAAAGTGGTTTTTATTTATTTTGGGCATAATTTTATAAGAACGAAAAAAAGTTAGAACATAGAAAACCTCAAAAATAGTGTTAGCCATAAAGGGGTATTTTAAAAATATATTTCTTGTATAACTTCATAGTTAAGTCATAAAAAAACATATTTTTTGGTAGTTTACGCTTATATTTTTTGTTACGTAAATAATAATTTTATTGTAATTCCAATACATAGAAAAGCTAGTAAAAGCTTCGATTTATCCGTAGCATATTTTTTTATGTTCATACTGTAAGCCGATTCGTCGTAAAGATTAATCAAGTATCTAAATAGAATTTCACGTATATATTCATCTTAAAAGAACGAAAAAAATCTATGTTTGTCTTTTCGATGTTAGATATATTTTTCCCTAGATCTAAAAGTTTGTCGACCCATCAATACAGCAGAGATTTGCGAAACACTGTGGCTAAATAATGTAATGCATGTCTAACCAAAAAAATAGTCACAAGCGTGAGAATCACATTTTTTTACATTAGCTCGACACAGAAGGCCCTGAGGAAAATAATAATTCCCCTCAGGGCCTACGTCATGTTTGGGGATGGTTGTGGAGGGTCTTTTTATGAAAGAAAGAGCGGAAGTTCTGAGGAGAAAAAGGGTATTAAAGGTGGGTAGGAGTCTAGGGGTCAGAGTTCAGGAGTGACGGACGTATGAATCCATCCCTCTCACTGGGCTGGATGTTCGGCTGGAGAAGTCAAATGGACTCCCTCAACCACTCTCTCCCAATCCGACCTGCCATGCAGCTGTTTTGCAGACACATCCGCCAAGACCCGGACAAACCGCACCCCATGAACCCGGTCACCCTTGCTAAGTCACCAAACGTAGCGAACAACTTGGGGCGACCTATGGCAGAGGTGTTGGTTATCCAATAAATAGTTCCCGGGACGGCGGTACCCATATCCGCCTGCCAAATAACAATTTACACAAGAAGCTGTTAATTTTAAATAAAATGGTAACATCTTCAGTAATTGACTCATTTTAATCTTCTTTCCTATTCTATTCTACGTATTATAAATCAAAGTCGACCGCCTGTCTGTCTGTCTGTTCGCAATAAACTCAAGAACTACTGAACGGATTTTCATGAGAAAGGTTTAGGTATGTAATTTGACAAGGTTTTGTGTAAATTAGTTGAAATATATAATATATGAAGGGAGTGGGCTGGCAAGCTGGCGCCAGATTTTGTTTTGCATGCAAATTAACATATGGCGTTGGTTATAAAGGTTGGGTAATGGCGTTGTCACTAGATGGCGTTGTGTTTCGTTAGCCACAACAACGCGTGGCCGTGTCAGCTAGTAACTATATATTTTTATTTTTATTTTATTAATAATTTTTTTTTTGTTACATACATAAAAATATTACAAAAAACATTTCTTTTGATAAGAAGTAAAAAAAAAGGAACTATAAAATTAAATATGTAGCTTAAAGATAAACAATATTACCATTTAACAAAAACAAAAGATATTACAATAGTATACATACTTGTATGATAACAAAAAAAAAAAAATCCCACATAGGCATCGCCAGTTCGTGGGTATATTTAAGTTTTTTTTAATGCAGTTAAGTTACAACATGGCAAATTAAACTTTAAATTAGTAAATTAAAACATAATTATGGTTTAACATATTTATAGAACAAATAATTCCGTATTTACAAAACTAAAGTTAAGAAAAGAAGAAAAAAAAAAATATATATATATGAAAAACAAAAAAGGTTAAATAAAAATTAGGATTTGTAAAGTTATAACAGGTATGATGTTATAGCAGGTATGTATTTGTGTCATTTGTAGTTACCCAAGTCTTTATTAATTTTTTGTATATGCTGTAAGAGGATATGTTTTTAGATTTAATTTCTATAGTCTGATACAGTGCATTATAGATTTTTGGTGCAATGGAAAAAGCATGTCTCTGCGCAAGCCTAGTTTTGCATAGGGGAACCTCAAATGCATTATTTACTCTACTGCTGGAGCGATTTTAGTTTTTTGTAAAATATACATTTCGTGAAAATATATATTTCAGACATTGCATACAGTAGATTTTTCTTATATCTAAGAGTTCAGCTTCTTGGAATAATTGCAAGGAGGGGTAGGTAACATCTTTATGCAACATAATTTTTATTATTAATTTTTGAGTAATTTCTAGTTGCTTAATATGGGTATCATAAATACCCCCCCATCCAATTATTCCATAAGATATTGATGGTTGCACCAATGCATGATATACCAGTTTCATTCTTTTAATATCAACTATGTTATTTAATCGTTTAAAAATGTAAGTCAAATACCTAAGTTTATTTACAAGGTTTTCTACGTGATTTGTCCATTTTAGTTGGCTGTCTATAATAATTCCTAAGTATTTAACTGTGTTCCCCGAATTCATTTCTATACAGTTAGAACACAAAACAGGGTTGCAAGAATTGTTGTGAAATCTTATATTTAGGTGAGTTAAGGGTGCCGCCCTTTTGTTATTATAGAATGGAATATACATAGTTTTTTCACAGTTCAGAGTTAGGAGGTTTTGGTTTAGCCATTCTTTGACAATGGATGTGCACTTATTTGCGTTTTCAGAGACTTCTTTCCATGATTTACCATGGACTGTGATTGCAGTATCATCAGCATACGAGAATAGTTTTCCCGGAATACTGATATTACACAGGTCATTGATATAAATTAGGAACAATAAAGGACCGATAACTGTTCCTTGTGGAACCCCATGTCTCACATATTCTGGTTTACTAATATTATCACCAACTTTTGTACATTGTCTGCGATCAAGTAAATAATTTGTTAATAGTGACAGACAATTATTTTTAATCCCAATATTATTTAGTTTTCTAATCAGTTTATTATGATTAACGGTATCAAATGCTTTTTTTAGGTCTAAAAAGATTGTTAAGCTTTTCATATTTAAGTCAAGATTGGTGTATATATTTTTTGTTAGATTAAATAAAGCGTCATCTGTACTAAGACCTGTTCTGAAACCATATTGATTTGGGGACAAAAGTGCATTTGATTCTAGAAACTCTAGTACTTGTATTTTAATAATTTTTTCTAATATCTTCGCTAGTTGGGATATTAGCGATATTGGTCTGTAATTGTCAAGTTTAGAGATTGATCCAGATTTATGTATAAAACACGATAATCACATAAACATCGCTAGGCAAACCATGTCTAGAGGTCATAAGTGCAAAAGTGGTTTATATTTATTTTATAAATAATTTTATTAAAAAGAAAAGAAAATTATCAACGGAAAGTGTCACAAATAATTTTAGTCATAAATTTGAATTTTTAAAAAGTTGTTTCATTTCCAATAAAAAAAATATTTTTTACTAGTTTACCCTTATATTTTTTATAAATTAATTAACAGTTTTATTTTAGAAGCCATAGTAAATAATGCAAAATCATACAAAATCATATGTTTTTGTTTTGAAAATTTGATCGCTTAGAAGTATTGTAGATGCTTCAATTAAATACTGCGTGTAGAACATACCTTAGCCCTTAAAAATATCGGTCATTTTTTTATAAGTCTTTTAATAAGCCTATAAAAAAATAAAGTATAAGGTCTAAAAAACACACTTTCAAGTCCAAACTCTCCTATTTATAAACCCCTTTTCGGTTATAGTTTTATTGTATAATGTGGCAAATTCAGTTTATTTTATAATGATCGCAAAAAAAGTTGATATTTACACCCAATCTTCCCAAAAGAATACGGCCGCTAGTCGACGAATTCGGTTTTTCAAAGTGAACCCTATGGCGTCCACCGAAGAACTACTGTTCACGCCACAGTCGCCAAACCTCAGTCACGCCCCGAACTGAGCGGGAGATGGACGCGTCGATCCGCGTCGCTTGATTTCGTGAAATCAATTTTAAATTTCCGTTTTATTACAATAAACAATGCGTAAAACAGGAATTAATATTTTTTACAGGCCTTTACGAAATCAACCTGTAAAACAAAACTCTCAAATACCTTTTCCAGCCTTTCCAAAAGCTTTTCCTCAAGTATTTTTAAACTCCTCTCATAAAGGGCGTGAATTCCGATTTCGATTTTTTTCTGAACTAGTGGATCGCCTTAATGGAAATGGTAGAAAAAGCTTTAATTTATCCAAAGCATATTTTTCATATTTATGATGCAAACCTATTCGTAGTAAGATGAATCTAAAATAGTTATTTAGCATCTCGAACTTGCTGTTGGCAGCATAATTCGATCGAGTGGATTTTTTACCTTTTTTATTGGAGTTTTTTTTTCTAAGGCGGGTCCGTTGGTTTTTACGCCAGAAATGCACATTAGGGAGATATGACGCAAATGTGAATGGTAGAAGAAGTCGGGAACGCCCGAGGAAGACATGGCACGATCAAGTGAATCAGATACTTGAGACGGGCCATGTCAAAAGTCAGAATAATTGAAGAGTATGTATGAGTGTTTAGTTAGTTAGTTAGTTAGTTAGTCACTGGATGCAAACTATAACATACCTACAATTTAGTCTCCCTTATCAAACAATAGTAATTAATCTATCAAACAAAACAGTAGCGCCCAACGAACAACAGCGTAAATCTAGTTTGAAACAATGAGGTACGTGATCCAGATAAGATTATATAGACATAATAAGAAAGTGTATGATAACCGGGAGGTTGGATTGTGGGAGAAATGATTTCAAAGTCTTCTCACGGAGCAGATAGCGTCCGGTAGGCACGTTGCTTTCAAGACATTGGACACCAATGGACAGTAGTAATGTTGTGATTATATTGCGTTTAATGTCTTTGTTAATTTTAATTAGTGCAATCATGATTTTAATTCTTTCTGCATCACCTTCACACCAGATGGATGCTGTGACTATTGTTATCAAAATGAATATTAATCCAAATTAATTATTATTGTTATTCCTCACAATTTACTTTTTTGGGCTCTCGTACCCTTTAATTAAATATACTGAGAATATCATTCTTATTTGGCCTATTATATGTCTTAATCACACTTTTCTCATTGGATTAACATTATTGGTATCCGTACACAACAATCTGTCTCCTACCGAAGGACGAATCACATTTAGAAAGATAGATATTTTGATCAAATCCTTGTACTATGGTATCACATCCTAAAATTTTGCTTTCAAAAATGCGCTCATTAAAGAACATATTATATAATATTACTAGCTGGTTGCAATGCCATATTCAAAGAAATAAAATGTTCCTCCCTGCGTGTCCTTTCCCGTGCGTCCCAGTTCCCCTCCCGCATCCCCTATCCTCCCGCGTTCCCTTTCCACCTTCCCCACCCACCCTTTTCCCTCTCCAGCTCCCCGGTTCCGCAAACCCCCCTCCCGCGTTCCATGTATTCAGTCCCAGTACATCCAGTTTTCAAACAGCTCGCGTGCCACCTATTACAATTTTTTTATTCAAATTTTCATTTTTCGTATGTTACAAATACTCATTTTTGTATATTATAAGAACAATCAATCAATTTTGGTACCTAACACAGATATTTACTACCTAGATATTTGAAAGATCTGTAATTTTAAAAACCCATAGACAATTCTTTCAATTAAATTCAATTCAATCAAGCGCTCGAACTGTCAAGTGCGAAGTTAAAATAGTCGTTAATTTTTCTGAAATTATTCAATTTTCTGCGCAATTTTCAAATTTTTTTGTTTCCGTAAGAACCTTCTACAAAGACTTAAAAAAAGGTGAATGAAATAGGTAAAGTCGTTCTGAAGTTATGGCGTGACCAAGAGAAACAGGGATTCATTTTTATATGTCAGGATTAAATATTAGCTACGTGTTCCCAATTATGTCCTCAGCTTGCGACCTGTACCTAAATTTCAATAAATAAACAATAAACGGAGTGACCTTCCAGGTGAGTATAGTTCTGTATATTTTCTGCCTGTGCAGTACATTTTTACGCAGCATCGCGTTCATTGGTCAAATCATTGTACCTACATATAGTTTCGTATCGGTGATCGATGAACTGGTGGATGCAATTTTTAGCCATAAGTTCTTATAATGGTTTGTCTAGTTTGTAGTTAGAAGTAAGATTATAATATAAGAAATATATTAAAAGTGTGTAGGGTAGAGTGGGGACGATTGAAACAGGTCATGATTGAAACATCCCAATTTACTCGAAAACTATAATACCTAAGGGTATGACACAGCACTCGAAACTCCGTCAGGTCTGTTTGGACGTTTCTACAAAAGCACATTACCCGGCGAGTGACTCAATCGTGCATGGGACATTATTGGATTTCGCACTAAAAAGTAAATATTTACATTAAATGTTTATATTATAACTTATATTATATTAAACAAGCAGCTTGACGAAATGTTTTATTACATTCTCTTCTTTATCTATTTTAGACTATTTATAATGCATTTGCGCGGCGTTTGTGTCTACCCTCGATCCTGTGCAGAAACGGGCGGTCCGTTTGATAGATTCTCCCATCTTAACAGACGGATTGCAATCTTTAGAGCACAGGCGTCGGGTGGGAATGCTATCCTTGTTCTACCGGTATTACAATGGAAGATGCTCCGAGGAACTAGCATCATTGATCCCTTCGGCACCGGTGCATAGTCGTGAAACTCGCCAAACGCGTGCCCAACATTTGTACACAGTTGACATTTGTCACATGAGAACGGGTCGTTTCTTCGACTCGTTCTTATGTTCAACAGCTCGGCTGTGGAATGATTTGCCGG
This sequence comes from Limnephilus rhombicus, assembly GCA_929108145.2. Classification (NCBI taxonomy): domain Eukaryota; kingdom Metazoa; phylum Arthropoda; class Insecta; order Trichoptera; family Limnephilidae; genus Limnephilus; species Limnephilus rhombicus. Next base: position 29,260,883 of record OV815297.1, on the reverse strand, counting down.
CCTCTGTGTTTCCTCCTTCCTACAACATGGGTCTCTTCAAGACCAATGTTCATTCCTTCCTCTCCTCAAAAAGACCCTCCACACAGCATCCCAGATGACATAGGCCCTGAGGGAAATTATTTTCCTCAGGGCCTCCTGTGTGGAGTTAATGTAAAAAAAAAAAAAAATTATCAGGGTTATCTTTGACTTTGAAGTAGAAAATTCAGCGTGGGGATGTTTGAAACAACTTGTGTGGCGATGATTGCAAAGTTTCAATCTTAACCATGTTTCAATCGTCCACACTGAGAGAAAATTTAAAAGTTATAATGAAAAAAGGTCAGAAATTCAAATCATTAAGTCTTCCCACTAGATGTACTTCTGTGATCTTGAATATGGATGGAACCTTTAGAAAAATGGATTATGGCACAAGCAACAAGTTTAAATTGACATAATGTAGATGAATTCTTCAACAATTTAGCTAACGAGGACATCTATAACATAGATGAGAACGGTGTCACAACTGTTCAAAAACCTAATTGGGTTGTAGCCAGGAGAGGAACTCGGCAAGTAGGTGCAGTAACGTCGGCCGAACGAGGAACTCTCGTAACTGTCTGTAGCAGCAAACGCAATTGGCAACTCGATTCCGCCAATGTTCATATTCCCACGTGTCAATTAAGCCATTTCTTAAAAGATGGTCCGATTAGTTGTATCGGTACCGTAAACACATCTGGCTGGAAGCAAGAAGAAAATTTTACCAAATTTCTCATCCATTTTCAAAGCCACACCATTCCGTCTTTAGACCACAAAGTTCTTTTATAACTTGATAATCATTCATCACAAATTCATCATACGAAATCCAAAAAAAAAATTTTTTATAAAATCAATATTTAATCTTCAAACCTTTCCAAAACGAACAGGCAAAAGAAAACTACATCTAACGACTCCCGAGAAGAAAGCACAAATACATAACCAAATGTATTGGAAAGGGTGCACTGGAAACCGACGACAAAAATATGAAAAAAATCACCTTTCACATTGATAAAAAAAGTGCTTTTACCCACTCTTGTCTACCGCCTATGAATTGGACACTCGGATTTTTCTTTTCTTTTAATATATACTATTTACTTGTTTAACAGATTTTGATGCCCCTTAACCGATTATTAAAAGTTTTTTGTTCTGAAATATTGCGATATTTTGTATAATGATGTGACATCGCAAACCATAAATTCAATTGGGGCTCAGTAGCATCTAATCACTTAAAACAACTTAAGATAACTCAGAATTGCATTATAAAGACCATTCTAAAGGTCCCCATAAGGACATCAACAGCAGAAATTTTTAAACAGTTTGATGTTCCAAGCATACAGAAAATCTATGCCAAAAACATTCTAGTACATCACCACAAAAATAATTCAGAGGCAGACACCTCACACGCTCATAAAACCAGAGCTAAACAAACAGACATACTTAATTTACCAAAGTGTAACTCTTCATTTGGTCAAAGAAGTTCTGCATTTTTAGCAGTAAAGTTATATAACAAACTCCCACTTAGTATCAAACAAATAAAAATAAAAAATAGCTACATTAAGGACATTAAATGTTGGCTGAAGAATCTATCGGAAAATGAACTTACTAGTATACTTAAAACATCATAGAAGTTTCTGGAAAACCTTATCCAATGAAGTTAAACCATAGAAGTCGCGGAAAAACTTATCCAAAGCATAGTCCCCCTCAGCACAGGATCTCCTAGTGAGGAGGACTACGAATATATTTTATATATACATCTAACTAACATGTTTCATATAAAAATGTAAAAAATATTATATAGTTACTAAATAAAAAAAATAAAAAAATAAAATAAAATTAATTTCTATTTTTCGACTTAATTGTAGAATATTACAAAGAAAAAATACTCTCAAGTAAATTCAACATTGTTATGATTGAAACAGTGTGATGATTTAAACAAGCACTTTTGTATGAAATTAAAAAAACTTATTTTTAATACCGTTCTATTCTGCTCCAGGATAATATCGCAGTAAAACTATGTTGATTATGCCAAATACTCGTAGTTAGTATAACTAAGAGCACTTAAACACAAATAATAAAAAATATATTTGAAGTTGTTTCATTTCAAGATATTTTTTGTTTACAATTTTTAAAATACTTGTGGTATGTTTAATCACTATTCATGATCTCATTAAGTACAATTATATCAATGAAAATGTTTAACATTTATTAAAATTACTCCAATTATTCCAAAGATATTTAGAGTGTTTCAATTATCCCCACGGACTGTTTCAATCGTTCACACTATGGGGATATTTGAAACAAATTTCCCCATCGTCTTTAAGTGGTTATTGTAGCTTACCTGTACGAGTTGTGACCATCCAATAAATTTAATTTGATAACTAGATAGATCATAAAATATCTAGTATAAACATCTTATCCATAAATACAAAAGAAATATTACTATACATTGTTAAAGTAAAAGTGTTTCAACCATCCCCACTCTACCCTACAGGGAACTTGAGGTGATATTTCACAAAAACGGTGCTACACAAATCATCCTAATATTATTATTATTATGTATGTGTTGCATTCGAAACAGCTTACGAATTACAGCTTTAGATGCACTAGGAAATGGACTGTGAATACTAAAATGCAAACGAGACGAAATGGTGTTCGCTGGATTTGGCTGATAGTATGTGAAGGAAAACTAAGGACGCAAGGAAAAAAGGGTAACCAATCACTTACCACTTTGCTTCTGCGGAGGAGCACACAATATAATCACAATATAGTTATAAAGTTCCACAGCGATACCTCGAGGTAATTACCACGATAAGTGCAAAACGATCTTGCTTACTTTCGACATGGTGAAAATCCTTCTTTTTAGGCCAAAAACGAAATTATCGAAGTAAGTTTCTTTTCTTTTAATGTTTAGAAGATACATACTTAGTAATAATTTGTACTAAAGTTGTGAAGTTTCATCTCATTAGATGAATTAACTACCTACATTGTTATTATAATAATGTATTATATAATGCTGCTGTTATCATAATATGTATTAAGTTTGTGTAGGTAATGTTATAAGGAATTATAAAAAATAGAATAATTATTAGTATGTTTGTAGATTGTTAGGTATCTATAATATAATACGCTGGACATCCCATCTTTTGCTACACTTTTTTTAAACTTATAGGAAAGACAAAACGTAAGTTTCACAGGCATACAATCTTAGCTCTCTAGCAAGAAATAAGTTACTAGCTGGCATTGATAAGTAATAAGTAATAAGTAATTAATAAATGCTATTCAATTGGGTGCCAAGAATAACATACTTAAATGGTTTTTGCTATGGTAAATCCTTTGCGCAAGGGACTTTGGCAAAACCCTCAACACTATTGTGTTTTAACCATCATTATAAAAACATTTAATGACATATATAGGTAAACCATTTAAAGATACTTTGCTTGTGTAGTTTTGTATTGGATAGATAAAAAATAGTAAAATTTAATAAAAAAAATTGCTTTTGTTAGCAAGCTAAAGAATGAAACAAAAAACATTAAAGAACATTGTCAAGTCTAAATTTAATCGGAACTGATAAACATCACTACGCACCCAGTATCTTTGGGCATTTTCGGGGTAAAAGGGGATTGCGGGCAGGTGTTGCAAACCAATCGAAAAGCTATTTTGAAACTTTAAACTCTATTCGTGTGCACATTTGAGTCTAACTTGTCTTTAAAATGTTTGCCTTTAGATATTTACTCGATTTCTAAAAATTAAAACTATTTTGAGTTCTAGGATGTACGTTGATAAGTGCAGAAACTTAGTACTATTCTATAATGTGTAATAAATCATATTTCAAAACTCAAATAATTTTTTTATTGACTAGATTTCACGGAACATTTGAGGGCATTTGGTTACCCAACTAACGTATCCCTGGAGAGCTTTAGGCAGCCCAACTTCCCTTTAGTGGCCAACTTATTGAAGTGGCTGGTGGAGAGGTTTGACCCGGAGACACGGCTCGATGGAGGAATTAACACCATGGAAGAGAGGATCATGATTATCAGGTCTGCGGCTCAGTTTATGGTGGGTACTTTTAGCACACTGAAAACTTGTCCCTGTTCGCTCGTATTATGTCAATGTGCCGGATATGTATATTTTGGCTTGACAGGGTTCAATTAATTCCATTTGTCGAGTTATATCATACGAACTTACTTATATTTATTTATTGTGGTTACTTACCGAGGAATTGACAATGGCACAATGTTGTAACTGCAAAAAAGAACAGTTCTGTAATGGCAGAACATTGCAACATAAAATACAGCATTCTGCCAGGCGATCTAACAAATACGTTGTTTTGTCATTATTGCCATGCGAGAGACAGGATGTTTGAGTTACAGCGTATTGGCCTCAAGTATCGGCAGCTATCTGCGCCACGTGCGTGTCGTCAGAAATGTCAATATCTTGTTTCTCCTCAAAGTTGAGAATTACTTTGAAATGTTTAAAAAGACAAATATAAGATGAATTTCAAAATATGTACGTGATATTCCTATTTGTAATTTTTTTTATACAATATTTTAAATGATGGATCAATCTTATCTTTCACTAAATTTGAAATTGTTACTACTCTTGATCAGTGCCGTAAATAGCCTTTTCTGCGCCCTGTGCGAGCTTATGTAACTGCGCCCTATTTTTTTTTTTTTTTTTTTTTTCTATTTTTTTTTTAATTATAAATTTAGGTTTCTCATAACCTGCCTCACTAGGCTAGCCTGTGTTGAGGCAGTAATTTTATGTCAATTTATTATACTGTGAACATACCTACACTTACATTAGAATAAAATCACACAATAGAATGGTTGCATTAATAATAACAATAACATTGGTACAATAATAACAGCATTGGTTCAATATTAATTTCGAATTTGGGTGAGTGCACCGGTAAATGCTCTATTTTTCGTGTACATATATTATGTACACGAAAAATACCAACAACTTACTTCCAAGGTAGTCCCAATTCTTCTTCTGCTTTCAAAAACAAATGCACTCGAATTTGCGCTATTTTTCTTGCCATTGTTTCAAATTTAAAATACTTTACCAGAAGGTGATGGTTAGGGAGAGGTAGGGACTAGATAAATGACTGGACAATACCAGTTGTCATTTCACCTACCCTCGACGCCTTAATGTCTTTTTTACGTTAACCCCTTAATTTCCCTTATTTTTTTAATGTGAGTACCTACCGCACGTCTGTGATACTATGGCATTCTTAATTGGAATATGTTGTGAGTTGTGAGGCTGATGGTATTGGGGTCGGGAAAGAGATGATGGGCAAGATCATTTAGCAGGGGTGCCCGGGTTCATGGGGTGAGGTTTGTCTAGGTCTTGGAGGCTGATGACCAGGACACATTGAACCCACCCCCTAAACCCTTTTCCTTTAAAGAACTCTCCTCTCCTTCCCTTAAAAAAACCCTCCACACAGCATCCCTAAAGATGAAATAGGCCCCTGAGGGAAATCTTTTTCTCAGGGCCTCCTGTGTGAAGCTCATGTATAAAAAAAGATGGGGTAGAGAATGGCTATTTACATCTAGTCGCCAAACATGGCTAAAGACATATCAAGCAACTTATCAATTCTGAATGGTGGTCTCATACCAGGGTCATATAAAGAGTATCTTCCACTCTGGAACGTGCCGTATATTGCTAGTCGAGAGCATTACCCCTCGACTACGGAAGCCGTTACATCCTTTATCAACTTTGGGGATGCTGTGTGGAAGGTCTCCTAAAGATAGGATTGGAATGAAGTTCTGAGAAGAAAAGAGGCAAGAGGGTTGGGTGGAAATCTGGGGGTCATTGTGTCCAGGAGTAATGAACATTTATGAATTCTACCTACGCATTGGAGAGCAAGGAGATGGGTCGAGAGAGTCTGGCTGTAGAGGTGAAAGGAGCTCCCTCACCTGGCGGCATCTCCTGGTCAGATCCGCCACGCAATTGATGGTAAGACGCGTTCGCCGCCAAGATCTGAACAAACGTTAGCCCATGAAGTTTTGGTGACCTATGGCAGAGGAGTTATTTATTCAATTACTAGCTGACCCGGCCACGTGTTGCTGTGGCTAATAAAACACAACGTCATCTACTGGATGGTTATCCAACCTTTATAACCACCGCCGAGTTATCGCGAAGAGACAGACAGATGCCGCGGAGTACTTTAATTTATAATGCGTAGAGACGATGTGAAAGATTATAATAATGTGCATGAAATGCTTGGGGTAACTAGCGTATTTAAGTCAATAAGGATTAATACTGTATCCGTCTAAATAACTTTTCAATTACCGCAATGTACGTGTTGACGCAACTATGTATACCTATCTAGATACCTTGTTCCATTTCTCTACCCATCCTTTTTTGCCACAATTAACTGTTAACTGCTCACATACCCCGAGAAGAACTGTTATGATGCAGTACAAATCCGTATTACTTTAAATATAATTATTAACATCTTTATTATTTGTACTGCATCCTAACAACTCTACCCGTCGAAATCGTAATTAGGTAGGAACTTGTTATTAATTATTAGAGTGCCAGCTCTGACTTTATCGACGGCCTGGGGCGACCTCTGGAGCAGTTCCGCGGCAATACGTCACTTCTTGTGTAGGTAGGTTTCGGAGAGTTGGGCCCGGAACCTAGCTACGCGACAGTCAATGGAGTTTTTGTGAGAATTTAGTATTTGAACGGGAAAATAATTCCTTTTTACCTGAGAAATGCCGGGCGGTAAAAGTGATTACGTGAACGTATTGTGTGATCGCGAGTTTGCATTCCTTTGGTGGGATTAGTTGAGATTCCGCAACGTAAACTTGTATGGCGGCCAGGCGTGCCAGAACCGGGAAAGATTTAATCCATGAGAAATACGTCCGATCACACTTGGGTCAGAGCCCGTTTTGACGGATGATTGGGGTTCCGTTAGCCCGCGATGCTATTTGCCGATCTTAGTGGCGGAATAGTAAATTTACGCCGACCCTGACTCTCGTCTGGACCGAGGGCGGCCTCCCTACATGCTAATCCTTCTAGCGAAAGGCCCCCTGATGAATTTCCTTTGGCGGCGGGATGACTTGCTAATTTGATCGCGGCGAAAGGCCGCTTGACGACTTCCCTTTGGCGGAGGAACTGTCTCCAGATCTCGGCTTCGGTGAGGGCTATCCAGATCCTGCATGGATGGGGATGACTTGCTAATTTGATCGCGGCGAAAGGCCGCTTGACGACTTCCCTTTGGCGGAGGAACTGTCTCCAGATCTCGGCTTCGGTGAGGGGCTATCCAGATCCTGCATGGGGAAATGCCGCCTGGGCCTTGCAGCTACTAGATGGACAGTTTATTAGCTAGCTAGCGATAGTATTCATAATAAAAGAGGTCGGTTCATGGGGGTAAGTGAAATGACATATTTAAAACCCTGATTGCTACTTGTTTTTAAAATTATAAGCTTGTTCTCACAACTCTGCCTTTTAAATTATGTACCTGGCACACCATCCCTTGGAAAGCGACACATATCGTGGTTTAAGATCCACACCCTGAGCATGTTTGGGAACCACAGATATTCTTGACGGGTTCCATAACCCGTCCAGAATTGGCGCTTCCTACGGGATAAAATCTGTGGGTTCCTGACCAGCACTACAACACTAAAGTTGTTTTACGAAATGTATACTTGGCTTTGCCACTTGGCGAAAAACCCACGTAGCAGAACAAAATTATTAACGACCGTCAATACGGATTCCGGCGGAACCGCTCGTGCGGTGATCTTCTCGCGTATGTGACGCATGTTTGGGGGCGATGCCTGGAACGTTTCGGTGAGACCCAAACGGTTGCACTGGACATCTCCAAGGCCTTTGGCCGGGTTTGGCACCGAGGACTTGTCAACAAACTGCATTCTTACGGACTTCCCGCATCCTTGTGTACTTGGATTGCCGACTTCTTGAGGGAGAGGTCGATTCAGACGGTAGTCGATGGTTTCACCTCTTCCTCACACTCGATAAATGCTGGGGTCCCACAGGGATCGGTTCTGTCTCCGACTTTGTTTTTGTTGCACATCAACGACCTTTTGTCATGTGCACCAATTCACTGTTATGCGGATGACAGTACAGTTCATGATAGCTTTTTGTTTGACAAGCTCCCAAAGGGCTCACAAACTCTATCAGCTCGTAGGGCTTTGAAGCAAAGAATGAACGGTTACCTCGAGAGTGTTTTCTCTTGGGGTAAAAATAATCTCGTTGAATTTAATGTTTCAAAGACCCAATCTTGTCTACGTCTAAAAGGGATCGAAATGAAAATCTAGTCTCTTTCAACGGAAGCAATCTTCCGAACAGGCCCTCCATTGATATGCTTGGTGTAACCTTAAGTGACCAGCTCAGGTATGGGGGCTCCATCAAAGCCAGAGTAAAGTTAGCCTCCCAGAAACTGGGCGTACTGTATAGGGCCCGCAGATACTTTAATAGTGCACAACTGCTAACCCTTTACAAATCGCAAGTGCGCCCCACGGTTGAATTTGGCAGCCACCTCTGGTCTGGAGCTCCAAAATACCTGAAAAATACCCTCGACTCTGTGCAGAAGCGGGCGGTCCGTTTGATAGACTCTCCCTTCTTAACAGATGGATTGCAATCTTTAGAGCACAGGCGTCGGGTGGGAATGCTATCCTTGTTCTACCGGTATTACAATGGAAGATGCTCCGAGGAACTAGCATCATTGATCCCTTCGGCACCGGTGCACAGTCTGGAAACACGCCAAACGCGTGCCCAACAATTGTACACGGTTGACATTTGTCACATGAGAACGGGTCGTTTCTTCGACTCGTTCTTATGTTCAACAGTTCGGCTGTGGAATGATTTGCCGGCCTCTGTGTTTCCTCCTTCCTACAACATAGGTCTCTTCAAGACCAATGTTCATTCCTTCCTCTCCTCAAAAAGACCCTCCACACAGCATCCCAGATGACATAGGCCCTGAGGGAAATTATTTTCCTCAAGGCCTCCTGTGTGTGTCCCTACTGACAATTTCTTTTTCTTCTGCTTCTCCAGTTCGTGACCATTTTTTCAGAAGATAGAATGGGTGTAGTAAGCTATCCGTAAAAGATAGATATATGCCATCGCAGACTTTTTTGTAGATCTATAAAAGAGGAATATCCCACCATGCATTGTTTTGTTATATCCTAAAGAGATAAGGCAGCGTTTTCGACTTTTTCCGACACTTCTAACAATTATCGTTATGTTTCAACCAATTTAAACAAATCCCTGGCAAATTACATACCTAAACCTTCCTCCCGAAACACTCTATCTATTAGTGAAAACCGCATAAAAATCCGTTCAGTAGTTTTTGAGTTTATCGCGAACAGACTGACAGACAGACGACGCGGAGGTCTTTAATTTATAATATTTATTTATTTATTTACGCCTATTTAGGCTTTTACATACATATATATAACAATATTAACGAAATTATACTTGTAAATTGTGCAGGAAACTACTGTTTAAAACACTTGCACAAAAATAAATACAAAGTAAAAATATTAGGTATTGAATTTGAACCAAACAGGATGTAGGTACAAAATACAAAAAATCCGAAATAGTTTTTTTTCTTTCAGACAACAAAATACTGTCAACGTGTTTGTCAATTTTAATAGCTTTAGCAAAATATTCCCCTATTTGATAAAAAAAACTTCAATAAGGTATGCTTATATAATAAAATTGATGTACTAAATATATCAACAACATCGGAGTATTTGTTTCCAAGCTGTTGAATCCTTCGCATAGGAGTATAATATTGACTTGTTGACTTAGAATTGCTACAATAATATGGTAGGTACTGTCTTGTGACTGACCTGCCTGGAGAATGAAAAGAAATTACATATAATAAATCAGGGGTATCAAACATTGAATTTATGATTTTATACAAACAGGTTAAATCGGAAATGATTCTACGTTCGGATAATTTTATTAAATTTAATGAACAAAGTACGTTATCGTAATTTAGGCATTCACTAGGAATGCCCATTTTAAAATTCACATATCTTAAAAATTTATTTTGGATTCTTTCAATCGCATGTGAATGAACCTCGTAATTTGGGGACCAAACCGTGGAATTGTATTCTAAATGACTCCTTACGAGTGACATATATAATTTTTTTACAGTATTGACATATGTAGAGAAGTAGAGATTAATGGTTTACCCATACCCTTCTCCCAAATTGAAACCAGATTAGAATTTTCCTGATGATGTTAGCCAGTCCTCCCATGGTAGTCCTTCCCTCCACCACCAGTTTTATTTGTAAATTTGTTTTCTCCACCAGGAGTTCCATGTTTTTGCAAAATTTTTCACTTGAAGGTATCGTGAACTTTGGAATGCTCCGTGGATGGTATTGTGGAAGAGAAAACGTAAAGATCCATGTTATGGGAGGGAGGAAACCTAAAAGTCGACAAATTATTCTACAGCCGAGCTGTTAAAATACAAGAAAGAGTCAAAAAACGCAATTTCTTCGCAGCACCTTTCCTTAAGACGACAATATACCTACCTTAAAATATATTCAGAATCTTAACGACGCTTGACGTAAGTAAAGAAGCCATGTATACAAATTCCGACTCGAGACCCGTGTATTGGACGGACCTACTGTCGAATTTGCCCTATCAAAGAAAAGAAGAAGAAGACAAATAATGTGGGAATCTTAACGACATAAGTGAAGAAAGCGTGTAAACAAATAAAAGCCCACGGAACGGCGTATTGGACGAACGTACGGTCGAATTCACCCTAGCAGGCCTGGAGATTCGACCTTATTTCCGCCGCCATCCTTCTAATTAATTCTGAAGAACGTGTTACAAATATTTAAAATGTGTCTCCATGTCTCACTCCAGAAGTTATTAATAAAATCTGGTACTTGCCGCTAACTTTATAGTTGAAAAACGGGTCAAGTATAAAGTTTTAAATTCGTTGTACGTAAAATATATTAATGGTAAGGTACTGTTTTTATTAATCTAAAATATAAATAACTCGCATCCCTTGTGCGGCACGGAAATAAAAAAGTTATTATGGTTACGAATTCGCCGGAAATGATTAAAACGTGGGTTTTGAGCAAACAAAAATTGTAGGGTTGTGTACAGGCCTCCGTGGTTCAAGGTCAGGGGTAAGGCTCTCGTCAATCCGAAGGTCACGGATGCAAATCCCTGAGTGAACTGTATTATTTCACAATTCAATCATTTTAAATTATTTAAGGTACGTATACGAGTATTTGCGGCAGGTCCCAGAGTGGAAGATACTCTCAGTATGACCCCAGTGTATGACCAGCATTCAGAATTGAAACGTTGCTCGAAATTGCTTTAGCCGTGTTTAATGATCAGGTCTGAATAGCCAACCTTCCTCTTCTCCGTCACCATCCTCTCCTCACTTACTCCATTCGACTGGGAGTGGTTGGAAGGAAGTTCTGGGATGAAAAATGGTACGAGAGGTGGGTAGAAATCTGGAGGTCAATGTGTCCAGGACTGACGGACGTATGAATCCATCCCTCCCATTACCGCGCAACGCGATGGGTCAAGAGAATCCGGCTGGAGAGGTAACGAGGTCTTCCTCAACCAGTCTCTCCCGATCCGGTCCTCCTCACGGTAGGTAAGTAAACAAACGCGTAGGCCGCCACGACTTAGACAAACCATACCCCATGCTCCCGGGAACCTCTGCTAAGTCACCAAACGTAACTTGAGGCGACCCATTGCAAAAAATGCGAATGAGCAAGCCTAAATAAACACGATTATTTTACATTTATATAAATAATCATTTTTGAACCATCGGAACATCATCGTAACAATACAAACAAGTTAACAGATAGGAAATAAATGCGGTCGAGTTAAAGCTACGCTCAGTCAATAAACGTTGTTTTTTTATCAAATGACATTTTGGTTTTTCCCTAGACATTCCTAATATCTCAATTAACATCGTGTTAATTTTATCTCCGTAATATGATTTGTAAACATCTTACTCCATATGCAAGCTCGTCTCAAATTATGTTTTTTAAGCCTACGCAAGCTTGGCGGGGTCTGACAGACCTAGGGCATTTTAAAACAGCTGTCTATTTAAAATTTTGCGCGAAGGTTAAGCTTTTCAGTTGGTGCCACCAATGAGTAACCTAACGTTCATGGGGTGAGGTTTGTCTAGGTCTTGGAGGGGATAAGTCTGCTCGCTGACTGCGTGGCGGGCCGAATCGAGAGAGACTAGTTGAGGTAGACCTTTTGACCTCCATGCCGAACATTGCTTTGCACCACAGTTGGAGGGATGGATTCATATGTCCGTCACTCCTGGACACGCTGACCCTTCTTTTCTGACCGATTCTTACCTACCCTTTATACCTTTTTCCTTCCCAAAACTTCCTCTCCCTGCTTTTCTTAAAAACTCCCTCTACACAGCATTCCCTAAGATGACATAGGCCCAAAGGGAAATAATTTTCCTGTGTGGATGTCATGTGAAAAAAAAATCATTAAATGTCACTTAAAATCATTTATGAACGCAAAAAAAATTATCGCAAAAATCGCAAAAAAAATTCATTTTTACGCCCGAAGTTCACAAAATAAAATAAAATGTGCATTTTCGCGATGTTATTTTACAATACGGCCGGCAGTAGACGAATTTGGATTTTCAAAGTGAACTCTATGCCGTCCACCGAAGGGCTACATAACTAGACACGCCCGTTTTTTTATCAGTTCGCCACCGAACGGAGCGGGAAACGGACGCTGGGCTCCACGTCGCTTTGTTCCGTGAAATCAATTTTAAAATTCTGTTTTATTACAATAAACAATGCGTAAAAAATGAGTTAATGTTTTTTACAGGCCTTTACGAAATCAACCTCTAAAAAAAATTCTCAAACAGCCTTTTCCAACCTTTCCAAAAGCTTTTTCTCAAGTATTTTTAAACTCCTCCCATAAAAGGGCGTGAATTCCGATTTCGATTTTTTCCTGAACTAGTGGATCGCCTTAAGCAGTTTTAATAACTAATAAATAGTAATTCGTGCTTTTAGTAGGAAATTACACGCCATAGAAAATCACAGAAATTTGACAGCCGATAACGCGCGACAGACACCTTCGATTTTGCCTTTTTTGTCTTAATTGTCGCACACCACTGACTTGACGCAAAAGACATCACAAAAGTTACAGAATCACCCTTCTGGCATGCGGAGGGTTAAAATATACTTTTTTTTTTAATTTCCAACATTTGTCAACATCAGATAACAATAAACACTACTTGTACAATAAACAACACGTTCATAGACATTATTATTAATTTTCATTCCTTTCTTATCTATTCTCGATTCTAAGTTCTCGAAACTAGAAGAAACTATAGTTTAATGTTACAAAACAAGTCTCTATTTTCTTTCTTGGATGGCTTTAGTCCTTTCTAGTAGAATTGTTTATTTACGGAATAAAAATAATTATTATAACGAATTAGCGATAATTTTGGGCTCTCCCAAGAAATGTTTTCAGGATACCTGATACCGAAAATAAAAACAGGATAAAAACATGGAATAATAAAGTTGAGACAGGGTGAAGTCCATTATACCTGGTAATCACATATATTGTTTTTGTATACAGCTTAAGCATATACATTGGACTGAATGCCGTTTTTTTTCTTCTTTACACACGCTTGTAAATTAGTGATGATAGAAAGAGAGAGTTACGTTTCGTATTTACTGTAGGGGCAAGAGAGAGAGGTGCGAGCACAAGGAATCATTTATTGAATAACCATAGGTCACCCCAAGGTCATAGGTCACCACATGGGCATCGGTCACACCAAGGTCATAGGTCACCCCAAGGTCACACCAAGGTTACCCTAAGGTCACCCAAAGGTAGTAAGTCACCCCAAAGTCATATGTCACCTCAAGGTCACAGGTCAGTCCAAGGTCATAGGTCATCCCAAGGTCATAATTCACCCCAAGGTCATAGGTCACCCCACGTTCGTATGTCACCCCACAGTCATAGGTCTCCCCAAGGTTATAGGTCACCCCTAGGTCATAGGTCACACCTAGGTCATAGGTCACCCCAACGTCATAGGTCACCTCACGGTCATAGGTCACCCCAGGGTCATAAGTCACACATTTTCTTTCTCTCTTCAGTCATGTGGTCTAAAATAAAATCTACTGATGAAAAAAAATTCCCCTCTTGGAATGTCTCCATACCTCCCAACGCGGTGCGAGGCGATGGGTGGTGGGATTCTGGCTGGAGTAGTCAAAAGACCTCCCTCGACTAGTACCTCTCGGCCTGACCAGACAAACCTCACCTCATTACCTATGGCAGAGGTGTTGTTTGTCCAATAAATGGTTCCCGGCGCGGTGGTACCCCTACCCGCCACCCAATAGGGATTACTGTACCTCAGGCCCTTATGGCTTGTACGCGTTGGGAGAGTAGTTTAATCGAGAGAGTAACTTGCTACTCGACTCACCGAAAAACGTTCGCATTACTTTCAAGTATAGTACATTAGTAAGCCGCAAGTTGAAAGATGACGGGCTGCCACGCAACAAAGTAAATACGCTAATTAAGAGGGTATAACCAGAGAAAACCAGAAATATGTCATTTTTAAATCAGATTTTAGACGTATTGACTTTTCCACAAAAAATTATAAATTGATTTCGAAAGTTTGTATGAATGTATGGATGTTTGTTACTCTTTCACGCAAAAACTACTGAATGAATTTTGAAAATTCTTTCACTAATAGAGAGCTACATTATTTGCGAGTACTATAGACTATATATATTGGTAAGCTCTGGCGTTATTAAACTATTTTTTATACGTTTATTGTCCAGACGAAAGGCAAAGCGTGGCTATGTAATTGTTTGACGTGCGCTGTCATTTTGTTGTTTGTTTAGGTTTCTATGGTTTCTATTTCTATGGTTAAAATTTACAGCGCGTGTTTGATTGTTATGTTTTAATAGGTGGCAGGCGAGCTGTTTGAAAAATGAATGCAACGGGTATGGAGGGGGGGGGGGATGAAGGGGGTAGGGGGAGATGGGGAGGGGCGCGTGACAAGCCGGCGGCAAAAGCTAGTTATTTATAATGTAAACTGTTCCGTAGTAAAGATTAATCGAAAATAGCAATATAGCATTATTCTTTAAATAAACTGTGTTTCAACATCATTTAAAAATTATAAATTCGATTAAATGCGATATGCGGTGTAAGGCAATGGTAAAAGTATAATATTGGTGGCGACATTCATTTCCATTCAAATCTATATGGAAGGCCTTTCTATTGTGTATAGGTACCTAAATAAATCTTTGTGTCCATTGTTTCATTTAGCTTGGAACTGCCTAACTGTGCACTGTGAAGCGGTCCCATACAAAACTAGCGACAATTTAAAAAAAATCTTATATTGGCTCCACACAGGAGGCCCTAAGAAAAAAAAATCCACCAGGGCCTATGTCATCTTTGGGGATTCTGTGTGGAGGGTCGCATTAGGGAAAGGAATGATATAAAGTTCTGGGAAGGAAAAAGGCATGAGGGGTGGGTAGGAATCTAGTGGTTGAATCCATCCTCCACTGCGGTGCAAGGTGATGGGTCGACAGAGTCTGGCTGGACAGGTCCTAGAGCAGGCGCGGCTGGCGCTAACGTGCAATGGGGCGCTGAACCGCCAAAAAAATTCAACATCATTTTACAACTCATCGTATTTCTACGTAATGTGTTTATTTATTAAATTGATAAAATTGAGCACAATCTTTAAATTTAATTATAAATATTTATCAATCTAACAATTAACAATGTATTACAGCCAAATAAACGCATTGTTCCCACCCGCCAGTTACGGCGGCTACCCGCTAGGAGCGAGGAACCGAGGTAGGTACAATGCCAAACCGCGCGCCAGAGCTAAGCGCCCCGTAATTTGAATGATCCTCGTAGTAAAAAATCCCAAAACGTCAGAAACATGTCATACTAAAAATCGACTGACCGTGCACTGCACGGCCGACCCGAAGAGCTTCGGCATTCTTCGGAAATATTCCGAAGCTTTGGTTCCAGCAGTAGTAAGTTTTGAACAAGATAATATTAAGTAATAATATTTCTCTTCTAAAATGTAACCATTAGTCAAAGGGTCAGCTATGCGTCTCGTGTGACATTATCTTGTTCGAGCCCTTGGGATGTACCTTTTTGACATTATTATTTGTTTGTCACCCATTGATCGAAGTTGTCACGACAGTAAATGGCGATATTGGCGATCCACGCCGCAGAGTGTTTCTTGTGTGTTAATTATTATTATTGGATTATTGCGTTATTATTATTATCTTTGGAAGGTTGAGTATTTTTAAATGGATATCACACCCACCCTTTCCACTAATCTTCTAATAGATGTAATATCAATAGTAATGGAGTGTAAAATGCTTCTAAAAATATTGATACCAGAATAATTCTATAATAATTGGATAATTACTAGAGCGCCGTTTTAGTTATGTTGCGTTGTACAATTTATTATGAGTTCCTAGGCTATATGTATTTTTATTATTTGAATTTACAAACAGATACATAAAACATACCTACTTACCTGGCAGGTCAATTCACTATATTAAACTCTAGACATCAGCATGTTTTTACATCGCATGATATTTTTACTATTACAGTTACATGATATTTTTAGATGCAAATAATGTAAAATTATGCATGATGTCTAGATTTTTTTTTAAATATAATATCAACCTTTCGTTTTTTATGAATGGCTTGGTGAACCACCTATAATTTGAGGCACCGGCCGCGCCTGGTCTAGAGGTAAGGTCTCCTTCAACCAATATTTCCCAATCCGGCCCGGCACGCAGTAGGTGGGCAAATGCATTGGCCGCGAGGACATACCTTACCCCATGAACCCGGGCACCCCAGCTAAGTCACCAAACGTAGCCAACTACTTGGGATAACCTATGGTATTTACCTATTTAATTTTAAACAAAAATTTTAAACAGAAAAATTAGGAAAAGATTCAGTCGCATCTAGTAATTATCCCAAGGTCCTTATTCGACACTATCTCCTATTCGGTCATATTTAACTGTTTCATAATTCTACTAAGAAATACCAATATTATCTTCATTTCCATAATGCATATTTTATTGGCTGCTATCTTTACGTATGATTGCAAGATTCACCTCGAATTAATTCCTATCTTTATGTACGATTGCAAGATTCACCTCGAATTAATTCCTATCTTTATGTATGATTGCAAGATTCACCTCGAATTAATTCCTATCTTTATGTATGATTGCAAGATTCACCTCGAACTAATTTTTATATTTATGTATGATTGTAAGATTCATCTCGAACTAACTTTTATATTTATGTATGATTGTAAGATTCATCTCGAACTAATTTTTATATTTATGTATGGTTGTAAGATTCATCTAGAACTAATTTTTATATTCATGTATGGTTGTAAGATTCATCTCGAACTAATTTTTATATTTATGTATGGTTGTAAGATTCATCTAGAACTAATTTTTATATTCATGTATGGTTGTAAGATTCATCTCGAACTAATTTTTATATTTATGTATGATTGTAAGATTCACCTCGCACCAATTGCTATCTTTATGTATGATTGCAAGAATCATCTCGAATTAATTGCTATCTAGATAGTGTCTTGGTTCCAGATGTGACCGAATATTTTTCTGATTTTCCCGTTTCGAATTTTCTATTAACAGTCGCTAATTTTGTCTTCAGTGATAATATTTTTTGTCCGGAGACTTGTATGGATACGTAGCACTGTCTTTCCCACATTAATGTTTATATTATTACGTTTGTGGTAGGTAGTTGGTTATATTGTGCTATGTGGTTTGGTTGGGCGCCTAGGCGGAGCAACCCGGCTAGCATGACTAGCCAAGAGTAACGGCGGCACCGCAGCACTGCTATATCAGTGTACGTAGGTAGTTACTCGGACTGCGAACTGTGGTCAGGAGATCGCGTTACCATTGGCCGCCTGGACTCGCTATTTACCTAACTATTGTTACTTAGCAGTCTCTGTGTATAGTACACTAACTAACCATCGCGCCATTTCCTCGCAGGGGTAGGCAGAGAATACGGACCGCCAAACAACTCGGTCTTGGATCACACTCTTTGCCTCACTCACATTCATACATCGTCTCATACTTATTATTCTATTATTCTGGATCTTGACATGGCCCGCCTGATTCACTTGATCGTGCCATGTCTTCCTCCGGCGTCCCCAATTTCTTCTACCATTCACATCATTTGCGTCATATATTCTTCTTACACTTTCTTCGTTCATTCGCTCTACATGCCCAAATCATCTGAGGGTCCCTTTCTTAATCTTACTCATTATGCTAACAGCAGCCTTGCATTCTTCACGTATCTCCACATTTCTCACACGATCGTACATGGTTTTACCACACATACGCCTCAGGGATCTCATTTCTACAACATTCAGTCTACTTTCATCCTTCCTCTGACAGTTCCATGCCTCACTGCCAAACATCAGGGTAGGTACTAGTATGGATGTCTAACTTCGCTTTTTCTCTTATTGATGCCAACACCGTTCAGTCCTCCATTAATAGAGTTGCCTGCATTTACCTTTCTTTCGATATCTCTACCAGCCTTCCCATCTCTCGAAAACATGCTTCCCAAGTACACAAACTCATCCACCTGCTCCAAATTAATGTTTTGGATGCGAACTGTCGCGATATCAAAAGTCGGGTCACCCATTAGTCATAACTCATAACATACTATATTATTTTGGTCACCTACAAAAACACAAAAATGCATTACGCAACAACCAAAACCCGTTGTTTCTTAAAATAAAGAGAAAAATACTTTGACATAGTGTGGTATTATTATTGTAGAAGACCGGAAGGGGAAGCAAGGTCCTCTGAGCGTGAGACAGGTCTGGTGTCCCGTCACCCGTCACTCCGGCTGAACCCAGTACCTACCTCTGATAGTATTGTCACTTGTCGCTTGTCGGGGTCGGGTGGCAACACCGCTAAGCCACGCAGAAAAGATGGCCGCAAACCACTTGGTCAAGTGGGAGATTTCTCCAATCAAAATTGACTCAACTACTAGGATTTTCACAACTATGAAGAAAAGCGTAAATTTATTGAAGTGAAAACTTCTTTAGCACGGTTCTGATTTGAAACTCGATGAAACGAAAAACAGCGACACTAAAAAGATACAAACATCTACATCTATAGTATAACTACAATTTGGGAGGCGGGAATGGTAGGTCACCTTAAGTGGTTAGCTAAGTTTGGTGATTTAGCAAGGGTGCCCGGGTTCATGGGGTGAGGTTTGTCTAGGTCTTGGAGGCAGATGACCAGGACACACTGAACCCCAGATTCCTACCCACCCCTTAAACCCTCTTTCTTCCCAGAACTCTCCTCTCCTTCCTTCCCTTTAAAAAAAACCCTCCACACAGCATCCCCAAAGATGACGTAGGCCCTGAGGGAAATTATTTTCCTCAGGGCCTCCTGTGTGGAGCTCAAGTAATTTTTTTTTAAGTAACCGGTCTCCTCTTTGTGCGGTGCTTCGTAGTATTCACAATCTTGTCTACTTTGGTTTTCTAAGGGTTTCACTTCAACCGCGTAGATACAAATTGCACTTTCTGATTATGTTTTATTATTCATCTTTATTTATTCTATTATATTTGGCGATAGGCTATGCAATGCCTGTGAACTCATTGGGAACTCCCTTCAGTCGGCCAGTAACATAATAGTAATATTTTGGGTACCGCCGCCCCAGGAACCGTTTATTGGATAACCAACACCTCTGCCATAGGTCACCCCAAGTGATTCGCTGCGTTTATGCGGGTTAATAGTCTGCCCACCAAACTGTCTAGAATCGAGTTCGGGAGGAACTGGTTGAGGGAGACCTTTGAACCTCTCCAACAAGACTATATCGACCCACCGCCATACACCATAGTGGGAAGGATGCAATCATGCATCCGTCACTCCTTGACACAGTGACGCCCAGATTCCTACCCACCCCTTACTCCCTTTTCTTTCCTAAAACTTATTTTCTTTCCTTTCTTAAAAAGACTCTCCACACAGTATCCCCAAAGATGGCATAGGCCCTGAGGGGAATTATTTTTCTCAGGGCCCTCTGTGTGGAGTTAATATAAAAATTTTAAAAAATCAATTTTTGTTTTTTTGTTACTGAATTAATAAAACTTCAGATCGATGACTAGACTAGAAAACTAGAAGAATAAAAAGAGTGTTATGTACTCGCAGCTCAACTTGTCTTAAAATATTAATTACAAAACCGACTCATCCCAAATATTTCTGATGTGTTATTTTTTAGCAACCGCAGCGGAGAGATGTTAAAATATTGTTTCATTCTTCAATTACCAGCTTCAAATAGCATGACCAAGCAGACCCAGTAGACTCAGCACACCCAGAGGCATTCGACCAATTCTTCAACCGACTCCTGGGTATCCAGCATGGTCGATCGATATAGGTTTTATCGAAAATGTCGGTAACTTCTCAACGCTCCCGAGCACGACTGCAGGCCGCTAACGAACAAATAACAATTCACAACGACTAAGGGTTCCTAATTTATTTGATGTGAACTGTTATTTGTTCGTTAGCGGCCTGCAGTCGTGCTCAGGAGCGATTACAAGTTACCGACATTTTCGGTAAAACCTATATCGATCGACCATGCTAGGTACCCTGAACAACAAGACGTGACACATATTAGAATCGTGTATACCCATAGACATCCAAATGACTAGACAAGCAGTTACGGGTGAGGGGTCAAACCAAACCATGGAGGGCGAAGAGGGGAAAGATGACTGTGATTCGTTATACAATCAATCTGACAGTAAATAGGCATCTCGCATTACAATATAACCATTTAGTTCTTAAAAGCAAAATCTGCTTTGAATGAATAGACCTTTTTACATGGGAGCGCGAATTGCTTGCCACGATAATAACATATTTGCTAAGGTCAAATGCTCGCCCCAAAAAAACTCGCCCCAATACACATAGCAATATTTTGTTGCCGTGTTTAGTTAAAATACTATTACAAATGTTTCATAATTTACTTACCCCTATAACCACCGATGAGCACACTGGAGAACCGCCCACATTCGCTATGTGCACATTGATATGTAGATATATTGTATAGAATACGCTACTGTTTTGGTGTTGTATTTCGTTAAATGTATGGATGTTACCTTCTAGCTGTTCACGGCAAGAATGATGACGTCACACATTTTAGATTCAAGCGAGGCTCTATCCCCTCCCCATGGAGCGAGCCGGTTCCAAGGAGGTGCTTCAGCCGGCGCCATGTGGAGGGGGAAATAATACGTTTTTATCACTTAGGGCAGGTCCATGTATATTCATATGTCCGTGTGTATACCTAAATGGCTATCCACTGCGAAAAATTCTAATGTATTTGTCTTATGTTTTATGAATAAATAGCTGGGGTAGGTACCCGACTTCGCTCCGGGAGTTGATATCAGATTGAACTCGCGTTCGAACCCACGACGGATCTTGCTTTATATACCCCTACCAATGGGTAGCCCCACCCATACAAAAAAAAAGGTTCGAATGGTCCACAATATTCCAGAGCATTTCACAACATCTCGATCGAGACGGATATCGGGCGAGATCTCTTGTCAGATTTGTGTGATTTTCTAGGGTTGTTAAGTGAATAAATAATCATACATACTTGCATGAATTCGTGTTTAAAACGACCTAAACTTAAAATAATAAATTATTATAATTTCAGCTCACAGCTGAAATTCTGACATCGGCCCATAGGAAAAACAAATAACAGCCAAAGAAAACCACACAAATCTGACAAGAGTTCTGCCCCGAGATCTATCTCGATCTCACAAAACATAGAGAATCGCTCGGCTGGAATGTTTCACAGTGATCTGGGATGTTCCGGAACGTTCCAGACTATTCCCAAATATTCCAGAAATTATTTATTTATTTATTATTTATTATTAGTTTCAATAGCAAGGTTTGTACATGTATGTATAATGTATAGTATAAGTATAGATTCTTTTTTTTTTCACAGACCTCCTCACTAGGATTTCCTGTTCTGAGGTGGCCTGTAGTTTTTTTAAAATATTTGTATTTGGTTATGGATTGTCTTTATATCGTCTTCACGATGTTTGTAATTTTATTATCACTTTGATCTCTCAGCCATGTTTTTACTTTTGTTTTAAATATATTCATTTCCTTTATATTTTTGATTTGATCTGGTAGAGCATTGTATAATTTCATAGCATGGAATTTATTATTTCTCTGTCCAAAAGATGTGTTCAAACTGGGAGTAACCAGGATGTTATTGCTTACTGCCCTGGTTGAGTATTTATGTTGGGCAGTGGAGTATACATATATGTTTTTTTCAGTTTAAATAAAATATTTTTTGAATAAAGTTTCTGTACATTGAAGACTTGAAAGTTATTAAATATTTCTTCCGTCGGAGTTCTAAGCGGAACTTTCAGTATTGTCTTTAGTACTCCTTTTTGGGCTATATTGAGTCGCTCTGTGTGAGTGCTCAAGGCAGACCCCCATCCAGTTATACCGTACTCTATTTGTGATTGACACAAAGCATAGTATACTTTTTTAATATCGTTTATGTTGAGGATATTACGAATGTTTCTAAAGAAGTATATGTACCTGGTTAGTTTTTTTGTAATTACGTCAATTTGTGAGTTCCATCGGAGATTATCATCAATCTCAATTCCAAGATATTTAATGCTTTTGGAGTGTGCTATAGTGGGACAGAGGCATGATAAGCCTAGATTTTGTTGATAAATTCCTTGGCATGTGTGTAATTTGAGATTTAAGTCCTCCGACGGCTGCCCTCTGGCTGTTATAGAAAATGTAAGATATTTTGTTTTATTAACATTAAGCGTGAG
This sequence comes from Limnephilus rhombicus, assembly GCA_929108145.2. Lineage (NCBI taxonomy): Eukaryota > Metazoa > Arthropoda > Insecta > Trichoptera > Limnephilidae > Limnephilus > Limnephilus rhombicus. Next base: position 29,238,055 of record OV815297.1, on the reverse strand, counting down.
GGAATTTCTTTTAAGCCAGGTTTGCAGGAGACTAAGCCCGTGTTCCGCTTCTTTGTAAGTATTTATCCAATCTTTTTCGTTAAATAAAATTACTGTGTCATCAGCAAAACTAATAATAAATAAACCTAGTACACTTCCTTGCGGTACGCCATGGTTGATTAGGAGAGGTTCGCTTTTTCTCTTATTAATTTGAACGCTCTGTGTACGCTCCATCATATAGCTTTTTAGCAAGTTTAGTGTTGTATTTGTCATACCAATTTTTGTAAGTTTAGCAAAAAGTATTTTGTGGTCTATTGTATCAAAAGCCTTTTTTAAGTCTATGAAGATTGCCAAAGTTTTTTCTCCACTGTCTAAACTTTTAGTGATCATATCTGTAATTTTTTCTATGGCGTCACTAGTACTTAAGTTCTCCCTAAAACCATACTGTGTTTCCGATAATATTTTATTGTCTTCTAAGTAGGATGTAGGATAGTTGTTTTTTTAATATTCTCTCCAATATTTTTGAAAATGTGTTGAGTAGGCTTATTGGTCGGTAATTGTTTATGTCATTTTTACATCCTTGTTTAAAAATTGGTATAACAGTAGCCTTTTTGAGAGCCGTAGGGAATATGCTTTCAGTTATAGACAGGTTGACTAAGTATGTTAGAGGTATGATAAGTTCTTTACAGAGATATTTTATTGCATTGGTTGTGATTAAGTCCTCCCCCGAAGAAACATTTGATTTTAGAGAAGAAATTGTGTTTTTGATATCATCAGCTGTAATTTGCTTAAACTCGAGTTTCTTTCCTTGTTCAGGGGGTTCATTTATTAGTATAGCGTCATTACATTGTGTAGCTTGCTTTGCTAGATTTGATCCTATATTTATGAAAAATTTATTGACGTATTCAAGAATTTGGTCAGGATTATCAGCGTATGTCCTTGGGACATTGTTTATATTCAGCACGTCAATTGATGTCATGGTAGCAGATTTAGAACTGGTTATTTCATTAATTATTTGCCACATTTTCCGTGGATTTTGTTTACAATCTACAATTTTTTTCTTGTAGTAGGTTTCTTTTGTATATGTAATAACTTTTTTGCAAATGTTTCTATATCTTTTGTAGAATCTTAACATGTGTATATCGTATGGATTTTTTTTTAGTTTCTTGTGTAACTCGTCTCTTTTTCTTATGCAGTTTATAACATTCTGTGTAATCCATGGTTTAATGTGTACATTTTTATGTGAGATTTTCTTAATAATTTTTGTGGTATTAGAGAGAATATTATTCTGAAAGAGTTCTATGAAGAAATTCCATGCATCATTTGCATTGTTCATACTTTGCAGTTTTTTCCAATCGGTACATTGTAGATTATGTTTAATGTCATTCCAGTTTATTTCAGTTTTTTCTATTGTTTGTGGTCTTTTCTTGATTTTATTTGACTTGTTTATTTTTATTGAAAGTATAGTTGTATAATGATCTGTTATAGTTGAGTTAAATACAATAGTTCGAGTAATATCTTTTGTTTTACTCATTATATGATCTATGCAACTTTCAGTGCTGTCCACTTTTCGAGTAGGTACATTTATTAAGCTTACCAGTCCATGGGATGCTAGCATCTGCAGATATTGAATTCTCTTGGGATGTCCATTTTCTAGGATATTTATATTTAATGTTCCGGGATTTTCTATATAGAGAGATAGAGGCGGGGTGAAAGGTTTTATCGATTTATACTCGGCTAAATGACCAGTAACGACATGCGGAAGAATACTTTTTTTTTGTTTGATTTAAAAAAAAAAAAATTGAAAAAAGTCAGTTAAGACCAAAATTTCATTAACATTTTTTACTCCAAATAATGTCAGAAATCACTGGTTAGAGCAGCGGTCGTCACACTTTTCTGGTCAAGGGCCACATAGGACAATGTGAGGTATCACCGCGGGCCGCACACTTATGATTTCGGAGGGGGGGGGGGGGGGGTTGTACCTTTTTGTTTAGCAAGTTAAAAAAAGCAATTATCTTGTATTGAAGTATCGAGTTGCTACCTGCTTCCATCTTGTGTTCATCATACGTTGTCAATTCTTAATAATAATAATAATAATAACGTAAAATATTATATTTAAAAAAATTATATAGATCTGTAATGGAATCTTTTCGCGCAGGTGATAAAAATGATTACAATATTATTTACAAAAAAAAATTAAATTAACCAATATTATTTGCTTTATTAGAACGTGATAAGCGTGTTTCTTGGTATTTTTTAGATCTTTTTTTTACCTACCCACGCCCTCACTGTGCCATCTCTACGCCCTCTCATTTTCTCTGTGTCTTCTACTGCCCCCCTGAAAGCCTCAAACGACCACAAGGGAGCGTTATCGCCCAAGTTGAGAACCTATGACGTACACTATGCGCGCGTTCAAAATCGATGTCCGTTATTTGTTTTTTTGGGTGTTATGTCGTGTTGCGCTACCTCCTTCTTTAGCCAACGTTTCGGACAGCGTTGCAGTGTCCATCATCAGAGCAGATCCGGCAAATAACACATCTGCCGGATCCGGCAACATGGCGTAACACACCATAAACAAATAAGGAAAATAAGTACTTTTGACCGTGAAAATCTAAAAACTTATCTGACTTAGGATGTGTTCAAAAACCAGCTGGGCGTTTTAAAATCAAATGTCAATCAATTAAAATCCATGCTTTAAAATCATACGTACACAAAATATTTGAAAAAAACGGATAATATAATTGTAGGAGGAAAAAAAATTATTTCAAAAGAAAACGGCAGATATGTGCGGGCCGCAAAAAAACGGATAATACAATTAATTGTACATGAAAAACAATATATTTAAAAGAAAACGGCAGATATTTGTGCGGGCCGCACAAATATCCGCCGCGGGACGCATGCGGCCCGCGGGCCACAGTTTGACCACCACGGGTTAGAGTAAGTCAAGTACGTCCCTTAACACCCTGTATTAGTTCCACCGCGACACCTCGGTGTAATTTTCGTCACAACAAAACGAATGAGTACAAAACGGCGACCGGCCAACTCAGAATGAAACCAACTCAGAACCACCTCAGAAACGTCATTGAGTGATGATAAAAAATATTATAAAATTGTTTAATTAGGTTAAGTTAGGTTAGGGTTACCGGCTATTTAAAATTATTTTTTCATAGCTTTTTATGACTTTTCTGAGGGGTTTCTGAGTTGGTTTCATTCTGAGTTGGCATGGAACCGTACAAAACGATATAATGTACTTCCGAGATGGTAAACTTCCTTCTTTTTACTTAAAAACGAGCTGTACCTACATGAAAAAAGACACCAATAAATTGTTTCCTAGGTAGTTCCAAACTTCTTCTGTTTTCAAAACAAGTGCACTCGAATTTTCACTATGTATCTTGTCATTGTTCCAAATTTCAAATACTTTTCCAGCAAGCTGGTGGTGAGGGAGAGGTAGGAACTGGATAAATGACATCTCGGTAGGAATTAACATATTCTCATTTCATAACTAAACACTACTAACCAGACCGAATTTAAAAAGAAAAACAAAAAGACCGCAAAGAATTAACGCTCGTCTTGTTATGACGCATTCTCCCTAACCCCATCTTCGCAGAAGACAGGAAGATGTCAATCAGACAGGTCGGGCGAGACGGCAGACGAGACGTGTGTCGCATCCTTGTAGCTAAATCAATATTTATTTTCACAACATGCTAAGTTCCTTCTTGTCAAAATAAAATACTTAACTAAAATCGGAAAGTTTCATTAACGTTTGTTGAAAATATACAGATTGGTTGCCATCGATGCATTGCCAGGGGTGATTTCACTAAGACTTGAATTCAAATGATTTTGAAAGCAGCCTCAACAGTCTCCGTGGTCGAGAGGTAAAGCTCTCGGCTACGAATTCGGAGATCGCGGGTTCCAATCCCGGCTTGCGCAAGTAAATTTAATTTTATTTATTGGTACTGTTTCACATCTAATTCATTAAAAATTATTAATAGGGTATTACCAGAGAAAACCAGAAATGTGTCATTTTTAAATCAGATTTTAGACGTGTTGACTCTTTTCCACAAAAAATTATAAATGGATTTCGAAAGATTGTTCTCTTATCTAGCATTCGCATGTTTTAAATTTTGAGAAAAAATGTTTATTTTTAGTATAATAAGGTTATACCATAGGTCGTTGGCAGATTTGTTAAATTTTCAAAAAAGATTTTGTATTATACCACACCCATTTCAAATCATATAATCCATGCAGTAAAATAAATCAATACATAATCATTAAAAAATCATTTGTCATATATTTGGTTTATAATTATGTAATTTCTACTATTTAAGGAATTCTAAAAATTATAGTACTTCATTAAAATTAATTCATATGTCAAATATTGGTTTATAAATCTGTAAATTCTAATTATGCAATTGTAAATGTTCACTAAAATGGCCTGGAAAGAATCTCCTTCTTGTGATCTCACTAAAGAAACCACTCATTCACTCTGAATGCAATTATTAATGTTCTCCAAAATGACATTGAAAAAAAATCACATCTTTGCGATTCTTTTTTAAGACATTAAGAAACCATCCCTTCGTTCAGAATACAATTTTAAATGTTCTCAAAAGTTCGAACGAAACCATTCCTTTGTTAAGAATATTATAAACTAAATATACAATTTGTCTGTCCTGCAACGGGTTTCCTTCCCAGTTGGACAGACAAAGTATCATTTTGTAATGTTTTGTAATATATATGCATACATAAATAAATAAATAAACATAATCTGGGTATTTCATATTTTAGAATTTAAATTTTAGTTTAAATAAAATCATAAAACGTACATGTTTTTCTTTACGAAAATTGGTGCGTTTGTGTATTTATTTGAGCACTTAAAAACTAATATATTTCAGATTTCTTTAACATTCTTATTTAACTTAGACATTATTGAAAAATGATAAATACGTATAATTAAAAAATAATTACAAAAAGTTCATTATTTTAATAGTTTTATCATCACGCTTTTCAGCATTTTTGGATGTAGGTATAAATTAAAGCAAATTTGGAATGAAATAAAATGGATATTGAGTTATAATTTTAAAAAGCTGGTACGGAGAATAATCAATCTTTCCCATTGTAAGCGCCCTGCACGATCGTAAGAACAACTTTCGACGAAATGTGGATTTTCGGCCGCTGCGCTGGCTGGTTAAACGCTCTTAAACAATATTGTTTCGAATGTGTACGTAATATTCTAGAATATCTACTTAATTCTTTTATTTTCAGTAGCTAAATACAATAAATTTATGCCACCGTTCTTACAATTATTGATTGTGTAATGTCCAGTATAGTAGCCAAGCACTTGATCGGGGTTCGATTCTGAGATCGGGCACTTTTATTTTATTTTTAAATTTTTTTTTCTGTTTTTAAATTTGATATCCCGTGATATTTATTCTCTCAATATACTAGGTATAATACAATATACAATATACTATATACTCTCATACTCTCAATAACGCCCTGGTGAATACCACTGAAATTTTGTTTGAAATGGTTTTAGCCATGTTTGGTGACTATATCTGAATAGTCAGGTATTTCCCCACCTTTCTCTTCCCCATCTCATTCCCCTTCCCACTCACTTTAACCTCACAGCGTATCCTAATTGGTGATACCCATAGACATTTTAGCACTGGCTTCGAATGGTTAAGAGCAGTTGGAGCTCTTGTGTAGTATTTATTCACAGTTCGCATTCTTTATTCGTTATTCTTTTTTCAAGTGAAACTTCTTTAGCGCCGTTAGTGCCGTCACAAGTCCGTTCTATACAAATACTTCGTTCTAATACAATGCTGTAAATTCGCACCTCGGCGCGTGCCTTCCATATCGTAATTGGCAAGGTGCCTGACTCCGCGGCCAGAGAGACAGACATCAAGCGAACGGGAGTTCGAATCCTACGAAATCCACATTAATTTGATCAAACGTAAAGAAATAACAAGACTACTAAATACATGTATAGAACAAAATTACTTTAGATTCAATAATAACTATTATATTCAATCTAGTGGCTTGGTCATGGGGAGCCCGATCTCACCGGTGCTAGCTGAATTCTTTATGGATTATATCGAAGAAACCATCGAAAAATTAAAATCTTTTAAAAAAATTGCCTTCTATCGGAGATACGTAGATGACATTCTGATTATCTGGACAGGAACACACAGGCAATTAGATATATTTCTAAAAGAAATAAATTAAATTAATAAATCGATCCAATTTACAATGGAAATGGGGGGAAATAAGATTAACTTTCTCGACATAGGTATAGAAATCATCAACAAAAAAATTAGAATTTTCGATATATAGAAAACCTACATATAGTGATAACATCATACACAATACATCCAGACATCACATTTCACATAAATTATCAGTATTCTATTCACTCATTCACAGACTTTTACATGTGCCTTTGAATTATATAAATTACAATAATGAATTAAATATTATAAAAACCATAGCACACAGAATAATGGATACAAGAGCGAAACTATTGCCAGTAAATTAAAGAAAAAGAATAAAAAACTTACATTAACAATCATATCACAAGGCCTCGATAATAAAAATGAAAAAGATTTTACTAAACAATGGGTTAAAATCCCTTATATTGGCGAAATATCAACTAAAATATCCAAATTAACTACTAATGATAAATGTAAAACAGCTTTTTATAATGTGAATTCTCTAGGGAGAATTTTAATTAATAATAAAGATAAAAGAGAAAAACTTGAAAACTCAGGCGTTTACCAAGTGAATTGTGCCAACTGCCCATCGTATTACGTAGGTCAAACTGGGAGGTCAGTCAAAACCCGAATTAAAGAACATTTTACAAACTGGGTGAATGACAAAGGAGAATAATTGTCGAATGTAGCATCACACTTATTAGAAAATAAACATTCGTTTGATAAAGACAGAGATGTTAAAGTTCTCCATATTTGCAATAAAGGTCATAAACTGGATAGACTAGAATCTTTAGAAATTACCCGCTTAACTAAAAAAATAGAATCTAACCTTGTAATGAATAAGCAATTAGAATCATTTGCTATGTCTCCGCTTTTGTATACATTGTAATTTTCATAATAATTTCGAAATTAAAAAAGGTATTTAGTTTAGACCATTCCTACTCCAATGTAAACATGTACCCCTTCATAAAGTAACTTTGTAAAGATAAAGCAATTAGATTCATTTGCTAAGTCCCCGCTTTTGTATCCAGTCTAATTTTCATAATAATTTTCGATATTAAAATATGTAATTAGTTTAGACCATTTCAACTCCAATGTAAACACGTATCCCTTCAAAAAGCAATAAAAAATACCAAACTTCATAAATATAATAACGATTGGACAATAAAATTAGGTCATTAGTAACTCATATTACTTGTAAGGTTTTTCCCTAATCATCATTGCAGTGAGCTGCAAACCCAATGTAATTAGCTTACTGGAATAACCAAAATATTTAGAAATTCGATAGTCTTAAAATGACTTAGCAAAAAATATAATTATTGTAATTGATTAAAATCCTTTTAGACCACCCCTCTCCCCCTCCCCAATATGTTGTGTATATAAACCGTAGACTAGGAAATATTTGTACCAGTCTGAAGATGGCTTTGACGAGCTGAAACCGGTTACGGTCCAATAAATTAAGTGGAATAAAGTTTTATATTCGTTTTATTATAATATATTATAATGGAATTAATTCCACCATGAATTATCACTCTCAAAAATAGAAATATTATTACATTGATTGCCTATATTCGTCTCACGTGATACGATCATAAGCCTAGTATGGTGGTCGGAATAAAACTAATGTTAAATTTATATAAAATAATAAAAAAATAAAAAAACATAAATACAAATTAACTATATAATTAATATAACTTAATATTTCGCATCAGCAAAGTTAGTTACTTGCGATACCAGGGAGACAGACTTAAGCGAAGGTGTCAGATATAAATCGCATCGGCACGTTCCGAGGAAAGCGGATACTGTGGCCTGCTAATTTATATTGCCTAATGCGAGACTGAGAAATGCATATGAAGGTACAAGAACGCACCATCTACCCTGCGCTTTTCTGTGATCCTGGCGGATTGAAAAGTTTGTATAGGGTCTCCGTGAGAGTATGCAGATATGATGGCGGTGCTAAGCGTAGATCAAAAGCCTAAATGAAATTGTATAAAATAACTGGAATTCTTTCAGAACGTATCCGTGCATTTAATTTTTTAAAGTGAAAACTTCTTGAGCACCAGTGTGATTTGAAACTCGATGAAACGAAAAAAGGGACCAAAACATACATCTGTAGGATTTAGCCTGCGAAAGAATGAGATAGCAATAAAATATTTATTTATTTCACGGGTACTCGGTTCCAATGTAATACGATAAACCCACAATCCCACACAAGTGTCCTTTGGTCTTGTGCAGCGGTTCCCAAACTCTTTCCGCTTATATGTTCGTAACAAGCCTTATAGACATTGTCAGGTTATTCGTGATCCAGGGAACGTTTACTTTTCTTTTAAAAATTAAAAAATCAACCCATAAAAATTTTAATGTTTTTAAAACTCTTGTTTGGTTTTAACTGACGTTTGAACCTTCCTACCCAGTGATCGGAATCCACCGCACTACCAACCGTGTTAAATCGTGAGTTGCATTTCTTTTATTAAGTGCTTTAATATCTTCGAATTTGAAAAATGCCTGTGAGGATGTGGAGGATATTTTTAGGGAAACGAAATTCTTGGGAGGAAAAATGTAAGAGGGGTGGGTAGGTATTTGGACGTATCAATCCATCCCTCCAACTGCGATAGGTCGAGAGAGTCCGGCTGAAGAGGTCAAATGGTCACCCTCAACGAGTCTCTCCCGATCCGGCCCACCACGCAGTAGTTGGGCAAACGAATCTACCGCCAAGACCTATACAAACCTCACTCTCATGAATCCGGGCACCCCTGATAAGTCTATGTATGGCAGGAGTGTTTGTTAATATTTGCCGCCTCTCAAATTGTCAATATTTATTTTTGAAAAATAATGATCCTCAAACTAACAAATCCTACTATTATCCCGTGATTTTTCACTGGTCCTTTTGGTCCTTCACATTTTTTTTTTTACTTTAGCTCCACACAGGAGGCACCGAGGAAAACAATTTCCCTAGGGGCCTATGTCATCTTTGAGAATGCTGTGTGGAGGTTTTTTTAAGGGAAAGGAAGGAGAAGTAGATTTGGGAAGGAAAAAGGTATGAGGGGTGGGTAGGAATCTGGGGGTCAGTGGTCAGTGGCCAGGGGTGACGGACGTATGAATCTATTCCTCACACTGCGGTGCAAGGCGAAGGGTCGGGAGAATCCGGCTGGAGAGGTCAAAAGACCTCCCTCAATCAGTCTCCTCCGATCCAGCCCGCCACGCAGTAGATGGGCAAATTTATCCGCCACCAATACCAAGACAAACCTTATCCCATGGATTTTATCGAAGACCAAATCTTTTCAAAGTTACTTTAGCTTAAACAGTTTATTTTTAACATCCTGTCAATTAAACAACTATATTCTAAAACTTTACTCATTTATATTCATAAGTACAAAACCCAAGAAATAGCAACTAACACGTACGTTAGAAACAAGGGCGGATCCAGGATTTTTTTCTGGGGGGGGCACAAAGGGCGGACGGGCAAAAAAATCAACAATTACTGTTGAAGTACATACTTCTAGTTTATTTCTACAAGTTCAAGTATGTTTAGGAAGGTTTATGATAGTGTCAAAACAATAGAAAAATTAAATGTTTAAAATAAAGACAGTTTTTGCTTCTAAGTATGTACTGTTATGGAATCTCCACAGTAAACAAAAATACCGTCTGGGGGGGACACGTGCCCCCGTGCCCCCCCCCCCCCCCCCCCCTAAATCCGCCCTTGGTTAGAAACACTAGATCTCATGGTCAAAAACATATCTAACAAGTAACTACTAACACAACATTTGGGCAAAAAAGCTTCTTATATTATGGCATTAAACTCTACAATAAAATACCACTCTCACTCAAAAACCTCAACATTATAACATTTAAATTTCAAATAAAAAGCTGGATACTAAATATAGGGAGATCAGAAATAGAATACATACTGATATCAAATACAGACTAAAACCGAATCTAGTGAACTGAATTATAAAAAAAACATTGTCTTATTTACTTTATAATAATGTTTAAAAATTACTATATGATATATGTTTATAACTAATTCATATTGATTTCTTATAATTAGATTATAATATGTAAATTAAATCCTCAGCACGGGAGATCCCAGTGAGGATAATATCATTATCTCTACGTGTTACTAAAAAAGGAAGACAATAAATCATTATAAAAAAAATTTAAAAAAATTGACCCCCTGCGAAATATGCATCGCTTAACGTGCGCACTTGCAGTCGGTTTTGCAAAAAAGTTGTCATTTTCAAAATGGCAAATGAATGTGGAAACAATTCAGTCAAGCGATAAAGTAGGTACAAAAATTATTTTATTTTAATCAATATAATATTTGTGAAATTGGAAAGTGTATTTCATTTGCTTAAATTTTTGACAGATTATATAATATTTTTTAGTTTACTAACTATGAGAAATTCTCTAAAATTGACAATGTTTGCTTTTGGAAGGCAATGATCCTGAGACTTTTCAAATCTTACTATAATAATATCCCGTGATTTTTTGCGGGTTGTAGTTATGATTGCAATAAATTATAAAAAAAACACCGAGTTGCCAAATCGATTTAGTTTAAATTGGCTCCCTGCGAAATATGCATCGCATAACGTCCGCACTTGCAGTTCTAGCAGTGCGGTCGGTAATGCAGTGTGCAGTTTGCAATGTGCAGTGCCCAAGCACCGTGTTGCACTAATCTGTCAGACTGACAGCTGACAGCTGACAGCGCGTGTAGATGATTGAGATAAACGCCTTATGAGATTATTAACCCATCAAATGGCAAAGTTCCATTAATTTTAATCTAAAACATTATTTTATTTATTTATTTATTGATCTAGTGGTCTAATGTAAATATAGGTACATTTTTACATTATAATTTATACTTATAATTCTTAATATGTACAGGCAGTGGCGTAGCTAGCATAACGTACTACTAGACTAACTCTACTAGACAGTGTATGCATAACACTAGATCGAATAAAAATGATATAAAAAATATTCCAAGTTATAAAACCACATTTGGACAAAGAAACTATACATACTTTGCAACAAAACTCCATAACATCCTTCCCCAAGGCATAAAACTAATAAAAAATCCAATTGAATACAAATCAAGAATAAAAATATGGCTTAAAGAGGTCAATGAGAAAACCCTAGCGAAGACGCTAAAAACGACATAGAAGACAAATGAACTATATTTAAATAAATTTAGTCCGCCTCGGCACAGGACCCCCTAGTGAGGAGGACTAAGAAATACAATATTTTGTACTTAATTTCACATTGCATTTTGTATGTAAAAAATTTTATATAGTCGCTATAATAAAAAAAAAAAAAAAAAAACGTGATGTCACCCCAAGAATGAAAACTGTTAAAAATAATAAAAATCTGATAATCGTAAAGTAATCACAAGCAGATGCTTTATTACGAGAGTGATTGAAATATTATTGTTACATTATGTTGTAAAATTGTAACTTTAATAAATGATTCAATAAAAAAATAAAAAAGATTGTGATTGAACTTAATCAGTTAATCGAGAGTCTTAAGGCACCGTTTCCCCGATCAAAAAAAAGAAGATGGAGAGATGTGTAATTACGAATGTTGGAGAGAGTGCGCTAATATTTAAAACGGTAAAATTGAAGTGAAAATTGTGAAATTTTTTAATAAAACACGACTCGTTAAAATAGAGCAAACATCTCTTGGGGGCTGTCTACAACAGCAAGTAAATAAATACTTTGAATTTTTTCTTACATGTAACTTGTAAAATAACTGAAACAGACGTGAAAATAATAATTTTAGGAGCATACTTTGCGAATTTTTTCCATGGAGCGAATTTCATATAATTTGCATTTCGGCGTGGGTAATGTATCTACCTATAAATATTATCTTAAAAAATAACATATATTTTTTAAGAGCTTAAAAACTTACAGCCTTACTAAAAAACCCAGTGAAATTTTTATTCAATTGACAAACGGTCGCGGATGTGAAAACATTACTAATTAAAAAATGGATCATGGAAAAAAATACACTTGGCTTACACAGCATGAGAGGGTAGTTCATCTCTGTTTTATTAATGATGTCTGAACGAAATTTGGAATTTTTCCAAAGTATTTTGAATGTCCTATATATTTTTTTTATTTTTGAAGGTGTCGTAAAAAATACTATTTATGAAAACTAGAAAAAATTACCTTTTAGATTTGTGTAATAGAAATACACTTTAGTTTTAAAAAAACTGCCATATTTTAAGATTCAAAAGCGCAATAAAATGGATTTTTTTTTACCAAAACGTATTTGATGAAAGTGTGGAGAAATTTATATAAAAACAAAATTTAAAAAATACAGTCCTTTTATATAATGAATTTGGAACGAAACTGTCAACTCACTTTTTCCTCGTGCATACAATAAAAAAATAATAAAAATTTCAATATTTTTTTATTGCCAAAAAACTAACCTAAAAAATTAATACCGACTTTTATACCAGATTTCTTGCAACTCTAAAGACGTTCATTTCATTGATACGTTTAGGAAGACATGTATTAGATATTAATATTTAAAAAAAAACACCACGTTTATGAAATTCTCATAAAATGAAATCCTTTAAATGTAAATTTGAATTTTCATGTTTTACGTAAAATACTTATTGACATTTCAATTTTCAAAGTATGATTATTGTTATTATAACTTGACTAAAACTTGTTAAAAACCACAAAAAAATACGGTAAATATATCAATTATGCGAATGTAATGGTGAATTAGTCATATTAATAGATATTACGATCACATTTGTGTAAAATTACCCACACATTGAATTGAGTGAATTTTTTTTGGCGGTTTCAGCGCGAATGACGAATGCGCAGGCGCCGCCACCTAGCGGTTCTGTAGAAAAACAAACAATTTATTATGTACACTATGAAAAATTACATTGTTGCCAGATTTAAAATACATTTTAAGAACTGATAGGGTCGAGTATCAATTTAGTGGGCTCAGAAACAAAATACAAGTATCTCGGTACGATAGTTTATTTTACAAGTTACACAGAATATCAGTTAATGTTTTTTTTTTTACAGTCTCACATGACGCTTCTGAAAAAAACTCATATCTGTCAAAAAAAGAAAAATGAAACAAAATAATTCAATTCGAATTCTGGTGCGTTTAAAATAATGGATTTGTGTAACCACCGTACGAAAGTACCTAGACTACACTGGGTAGCTCGATTCGAGCCGTGACTGATTCCCTTTTGCGTTTATTTTTTAGTGACGGGGTTTTGGGTCACTCTTCATGCTCGTATCAATCCAACCGGTCTTCTTGAGTCAAAACCTCGTTATCTTGATCTTCCACCCGGACTTCTTGGATTGTTGGTACCCTTTTTAATTCATCTGCGTGGATTTTAGTGGGTTTACCTCTTTTGTCTACCCAGTATATATTACCTCTTCCACTTTTCATGAGGATTTTGTGAGGTCCACTCCATTTAGGTGCAAACCCTGCAAAATTTCCTTCTGGAGACCCAGATAATTGGTATTCCTTTACTAACACCTCTTCTCCTTGTTGGTATCTAAGTAAGGCTTCCACCGCAGGGGCGTACCTCTCTTGGTACGCTGCTTGATTCCTTCTTATTTCCTCATCTGCTGGTTCTCGCTGATGGGGTAAAACGATTGCCTCGTTCGCGTTTTCTGGGAAAGCTTGCCACTCTCCTGGTCGCGGTATATCGTATCCCAGTAGTGCTTGACTGGGTGATACGCCTGTCACATCGTTCTTTCTGTTGCGGGTCGTCATTATTACTCCCGGCAGTTTCTCATCCCATTTGTTATGAGGTGAATCTTTGAGGAGAATTCTCAAGCCTTTTTTGATTTCCTGGTTTCTCCTTTCCATGGGGTTTGAGCGTGTGTGGTATATAGCTGTTGTCCAATGATTACATTGCCATCTTTCTATTGCGGCTAACCATTGGCGGTGGATGAACTGTCACCCGTTATCCGTGAGAATGCGTTTCGGGTAGCCGTACCTTGGAAATACTTCAGTTTCTAACTGGTGGATTATGGTCTTTGCTATACTAGACTTAATCGGAAATTCTTCTACCCATCTTGTGAATAAGTCTGTTACTACAAGAATAAATTTGTTTCCATGCAGGGTTCTTGGGTACGGTCCCATGACGTCGGCGGCGACCACTTCAAATGGACTATTTGGTTTTGTGCCTCCTTAAGGAGCCGCGGGTCTATTTGGGCCACGTTTTGATGTGGCACATGTCATGCACTGGCGTACCAGTCTGCGGATCTCTTCATTCATTCCTTGCCAGAAGTAATGTGCTGATATTGCTCTCGTTGTTTCTGCTGCTCCCGGGTGGTTTGCGGTGTCCGAGTTGTGGTATTCTTCCAGAACTCTACTCTACCTCTAAAATCAGGTCTCTTGAGTTCCAGCGGCCCCGCCATTGCATTTTTTATTTGCTGCAGGGCTTCTTCGGCTTCTCCGGTCCATTGGAATTTTATCTTATTTCTGGTAAGATTTGTTAAGGGTGCTGACATTTCGGCAAAGTTTGGTATGTATTCCCTCAACCAGTTGCACACTCCTAGAAAACTGCGAAGTTCTTTTCTTGTTTGAGGTGATGGTGTATGAACGTGTATGATGGTGTATGATGGTGTGTGGTGAGGTGAACGGTGACGCGGAGAATATTGTTGATCTGACCGGCGAGGAGATAAATTGCTTCTTGTTTGGCGTTGGCCTAGGATCTTATATCTGCCTTTAGAATTTTCAAACCTCATGGCCTGGTTCATCCACTCTTCCATGGTGGTGGCATATATGTGTATGTACTGGGGTAACATTTGGCTATTACAAAATGCAGGCACGAATACATCTAACTCCGATAATTGTTTTGTCGGGTGGAGTCGTGCAAACATTCTTTGTTTATTAGCAATAAACTCTGCCAAGGATTCCGTGTTCTCTTGTGTTTTATTGTAGATCTGGTTTTGAAGTCGGAGTTCCACTTCTGGTCCCTCGTATTCCCGAAGGAAAAATCTTTTAAAAATCGACCATTCTGGGTGTTTATAAGTATTCGCCCAGTCCTTCGCTTTGTCCCGGAGCTGGGCCATTGCCACCCTCGTTTTGTTTTCCTCGTAGGTGTTAGCTATTTGGAAATACTCTTCGCACCGTTCCAGGAAAAGTCGTGGAAATTCTTCCAGTCTCCCAGAAAATATTGCCTCCAGGCGAGGCTCCCTTTGACACACGGCTATGTTAGCGAGTTTTGTTGCTAACATTTCAAGGATTCGTGTCGTCTGGGTGTCTGTCGTGAAAGTTTCTCCATTTGGTACATCCGCTGAGGATTGAGCTAGAGAACCGTTGTCCTCATTCTCCACTGTGGTAGCGTTGCCCGCTGTTGTGCTACGTGTTTGTGGCAATTTCAGTGTTTTGAGCCCACTTTTGTTCGGTTTGTTGCCTCTCTTGTCTTTGAATTTATTCGTTAAAACTCATTGATCTGACAAACACGTTGGGCGCCAATTGATAGGGTTGAGTATCAATTTAGTGGGCTCAGAAATAAAATACAAGTATCTCGGTACGATAGTTTATTTTACAAGTTACACAGAATATCAGTTTATGTTTTTTTTTACAGTCTCACATGACGCTTCTGAAAAAAAACTCCTATCTGTCAAAAAAAGAAAAATGAAACAAAACAATTCAATTCGAATTCTGGTGCGTTTAAAAAATGGATTTGTGTAACCACCGTACGAAAGTACCTAGACTACACTGGGTAGCTCGATTCGAGCCGTGACTGATTCCCTTTTGCGTTTATTTTTTAGTGACGGGGTTTTGGGTCACTCTTCATGCTCGTATCAGAACAAATCTTATTTGTAATGTTATCGTGTTTTAGTGTATTTTTGTTTTATTCATGTTGCTGCAGCAACACAGGTTATCGGCAGTGCTGTGGTTTTTTTTAGCAAGGCTGTTAATGTTTAAGGGGGATAATGTAAGAAATCGGTGGAAATTCGGGTATTATTAAGTCTACAATATTATGATAGTGAAGAATGTTTGTTTTATCAAACGTTCTTTGATATTTATTGGTGTAAGAAATTAAAAGTTGGATATTTCAAAAGATGAATGAGAGAAGAATCAACATTACCCCCATAAACAAAATTCATGTACTTAAACCTTCGACCAGGTGATTATACTTGGTCGACACACTTTTTGCAATTTTTTAGCCCCCCCCCCCCCCCCCATTTCATAAATATGGTTTCGAATCATTTTTTGCTAACAAAAAATAAAAAATGCATTATTTGGCTTATATTTGTCTTTATTAATACGGCGCTTGCTGCCTGACAGCAAAAGTGCATGCAAGTGGAAAAAATATTTTCAAGTTAAAACTTATGTCAAAATATATTGAAACCGGAACGTAATTTATGGAAACGAAAGTCTTGTTATTTTTATAAACATTTTTCATCTCTTTTTTTTATTTTTGAATGTAGCTACTACTTTGTGGTTATCCATTATAGAAAAATGCAACAATATAACTTTGTAAAAACAAATAATATATAAGTTTATATAAGTGGTTTTTACAAAGTTATATTGTTGCATTTTTCATCTCAATCATCTTCAACAAACACGTTCCCTGAACTTTTTCACATATTTGAATGTACGAGGGTAGGTTTTTAAGTTTGCGGATTGGGTAAGGAGTGGAAATAAACACCAAAATTATTTTTCTTTTCAACATATTCACCTACTACCCTAATAAATTAACTTAAAGTAAATAACAAATTATACTTTATAACAGCGCGGAACTCAATTTTCTACACATTTCACAATTTATTCCCGATTGAAGTGTTTGGTCGACGATAGCTCAAAGACTAATGACCTAATTACGATAAAACCCGGTGTTTATCCTAAAAATGAGTTGTTCAATTAGTACCTAATTCAGCGGTACCCCCATTAATCACTTACCTTCCCATTACGCTAACTTAAAAACCTCGAGAGAAAAAAAACGCGAGATTTCTAGATTGAGTACGTGATAAAAACCTGAACAGGTCACGTAGTATGGGTACGTTCCCTAACGTACGAAAGAAATGAGAATATGACACAGGTCACAAGCAAGAATTCAGGGGAATCCACAACCGACCAATAGTTAAAGCTATTGACGAAAATAAAAAAAACAGAATTTTTGGGGAATTCCCGACCGACCGAGTAAATAGAACTTCGAAAATATAAATAACAGACATTGTTCATGTGTAAAATATTTTTAAGCGAACGGACGCGATAACTGTAAAAAAATGTAGCAAATTGGTGGTGGCTGGGTTCAATGGGTGAGGTGTATTCAGGCCTGGCCACCAGCTGCGTGGCGGGCCAAATCGGAAGAGGCTGGTTTGAGGGGACCCATCGTCTTGCACTGCAGCGGGAGGGATGAATTCATATGCCCGTAACTCCTGGACATACTGACACCTAGATTCCTACTTACCCCTCATACCTTTTTCCTCTCCGAGCTTTTTCTTCTTCCTTCCTTAAAAAGACACTCTAAATAGCATATCCCTCTGCCCTGAGAGACATTATGGTCCTCATTAATCTGCTGTGTGGGGTTAATGTAAAAAAAATCACCGACAATTTAAAAACAATTTTTATATTGACAATTTGTGTTAGATAGACCCCGTGCTCCATCTGTCTTTTAATCGGAGTTTTATCTTGTATTTCTGATATGTTTGTGTTGGTAATTGAAAGGGTACAGTGAGTAGGTATTATTGGTAACACTGAATATAAATGAAGTCCCTTTAGAAATGCGAATGTGCAGTGTCTTACTGTCTATCTACTCTGTGAACTTCAAGGAGCTTACAAGCCCAGACTTAATAAGATTCATGGTGGAAATTCTTGGAATGTTTTATTCATTTAAGGATGGACTCTGGCTACTAAATATTTTTCGAAATTCTACAATAACTTAAATATTGAGGCAGGGCCACAATGTTTTTTATTTTCTATCAAACACACAAAATGTGTAGATACGTGTTTGTGTCTGATTTTAGATGGAAGAACTCCATTATTGTTCCAAATTTTAACTACTGCTCAACTGTTATCACGGCCGAGAACAAAATAAGTTAGAAATTTTAGAATATAGGTTAATGAAAATAATATTTAGACGAAACAGTTTTTCAAAAGTTATAAAATGTAAAATTTAACGGTACTAAATAGGCCACTTGCATGGAATTCATAACGACTTGAAAAAAATCGTGTGCATAGATTTTTTAATAAGCCTACGAAAATGTTGGTAAAAATTTTTAGAAATGTACAGTTTTTTTTCTTTTTAAATGAATAAATCCATTATTTCGGCTCGTGACGTCACTACATGAAAATGTCCCGTCTCCGAAAATATCCCTATTAATTTGAAAAATTCCACACTGATTTATTTTTTTAATATGGCAACACCTTGATTTCATACGAATTTTTGAATTCGGCATTTAACGTTCACTAGATTTATTGTTTGTTCTCTGCGAACTTATCATTTGATTTGACTTTTTGACAGATGTTGTGAAGAGAACCCCGCACATTTATGTTGTCTGCATGTGTTTTAGAGGTGATTTTAACAGAATCATATTTTATAATATTCTTATTATTATTATAATTTACAAGTACAAGTATATTACATTGGATTTAGTAATACAGACGTTGAACATTATAATGATTTGTGATCAATAAGATGGATCAAGGAAAAAAAAATTTATCGGACGTAATATTTTTGGAATGCCTCGTTGTTCTCCTGTGCCATTCGTGTGTAAAACGTTCTTTTTTTAAATTATTTTCGGCTACGTAATTATCGTTTTTTCGCGCCCATAAAATTTAGTCCCGTTTTTCCGGTTTATAAAAAATGGTCTGATTTATCGGGTGAAATTAATCGGGGGGTTTAAAAAAAAATACGGATTGTCTTAGAATATTTGCCTTAACCGGAAAAAAAACTTTAAAAATCTGATACAAGTGGCCTATTGCCTATCAGTGAAACAGATGGTGAACTTACACGTAATTGTATTTATTCAATAAATTCATCGCGATAGGATGAATGTACAGGAACTAAAAAGGGACAAACAAAGAAATAATCATGCTTTTAAATATAGATGAACAAAACACCGGCGACAGATAGATAATTTGAAAAGATGTGATTGCACGAAATTTGTTTCTACAAGTAATTTCTAGATAAACACAAAAAACAATTTGCATTAAACGTATTTTTAACATGAGCAACGAAGCCTTGAAATGTATATTCAACACTAAAAATGTAAAACGAGTTAGACAACAATAGGGCGAATTGCATATTAAAAAAAAACCAATATATTGTTTGTTCCAAACAGCCAAAACTCGAATGAGTTTTTAATGTTTTATAAATAGTACAACATTTTAACAAAGACATTAATAGTTAAAATTAAAGAATTGTGGCAAAACAATTAAATTATATTATTCAATAAAAAAAACCAGAATATGGACTCCCAATATCATAAATAAAATAATATTATTCCAAAATTTTATAATCAGTTTCGTGTTTAGCCTAAAAGAAACTAAATAGTTTAAATTATTTGAAGCAAATAAAATCTGTCAAAGCTTGTAGCGTTTAAAAAACAATCGATTTTTTTTTTAAAGATCATCATGATGTGAAAATTATTACAAGGGCGCCAGTTTGAATAAAACAGAATATTTATTTATTTATACTGGGTTTTACAGATGATTTCACTTACGTGAGAACTATCCAGTTATAAAACTCAGTTATTTCACAATTATAAAAATCTACAATTATATAAATTAAATATAGATACAAACAATTACAAAAACAAAAACATCACAAATAAAAATACAGAATTATATACAAGGTCACTCGAGAGACACATTACAATGAGTGGTAAGAGACATATGAAATACGCGAGGCATGATTAGAGAGATAATTCACACAATATAATTAGTTAGTTTTTTTTTTTAACAGCGCTAGAACTTTTTTTTTTAACTCGTACAAATTATCAACGAAAATATCCACTTCAGCACACTCTATCTTGTTATATAGTCGACACATCTGGGTCAGAGGGCTACGATATTATTTTTAAATGTATTGATGTGAAAAATGTTATGGCGTCTTAAACAATGGGAATTGGGGACATTTATTTCAATACTGCTAAGACATAATGTAGTATCAAGGTGGCCGTGAATAATTTTATGTAAACATATTAGATCAGTCAATTGCCTTCTAGTTTTAAGTGTATCAATCTTGAAGTAATCAGGACGTACGTCGTATGATCTGAGATGGTCATGTAGTCCACATTTGAAGAATAACATTCTAAGTAAAAAAAAATTAACTGATTCTACAATGTTTTCATATTTGCAGTAATGTGGATTCCAGATAGTGCTTCCATATTCAAATTTACTTCGAATTAAGGCATTGTGAAGAGTTAGAATTGATTGAGGATCTTTGAAAGGTTTACATATTCTGTGAATAAATCCCATCATTTTTAATGATTTGCAGTTAATGTCGTTAATATGTACATCAAATATGAATTTAAATGGTAAATCAATATTAATATATTAAACTCAAAACGAAACGAATTATTAGTTCCCAGGTCAATGGAGATCCAACGTATTATGTCCTGCCTCATCAAAACAAACGTCCAGACTCTGACTTTCTACTCGGAACTGTTTGAAAAATTAGCTTGCCGATAATATGTTTTACGCAGAAGGATACAGAATTCCATTTGTTCTAATTTTTCTTCCCAATTAGGAATTAAAAATCAATTCGAATTAATGTGTAGCAACCGACTTTATGACTGGGTGCTTACTTAGCATCATAATTTCAAACTGTTACAAGTTCAAGTAGCAAGTCGTTACCTAGTAGGGCAATTCAAAAAATATTTTTAGTCCTTATTTTATTTTCCCAAGCCTCAAACAGCAAAGAATAAGACTTAATCCAAACAAATTGACAACACACCACCAGCTTAAAAAATAAAACAGTACAGAAAACAGCGTTGGGTTTACAAACATTCACATCAAAAACAACAACCAGAGCAAATAAGCATTTCAAAGTTGTACCTTGAATCATCGTGAGATAATTTTGCCACCCTTACGAAGAGATAGCTTCCTAGACCAAGGGTTGGGAGGTGTTACCATGGCTCCTGTCTCCATAGATACCCCTGTATCTGATGTTCCCACCCCTGCTTTGGCTGGATGATACGCAGTTGATCTGAATTCAGTCTGTAATTATGTGGAATCGAGTAAAAACTTGGACTTAACTAAATGGTGTAATGTTGTGGTTTGAAGATACGGTCAAACTAACTAACCATCATGTCGTTTCTCCTGGGGGGTAGGTAAAGAGGATAGACGCCACACAACTCTGATTTGGCACACGCTTAATGGATCACTCACATTCATACATTTTCTGATATGAATTGAAAAAAATAATTTCCTTCAGCGCTTTGTCATCTTTGAATTAGAGAAAGTTGGAAAGAAAAGGGTATGAGGGATGGTTGGGAATTTGGAGATCAATTTGTCTTGATGTTTCGGACGTATAAATCCATCTCTCCTACTCCTACTGCGATGCAAGGCGATGGGTCGAGAGAGTCCGGCTGGAGAGATCAAAAGGTCTCCCTGAACCAGTCTCTCCCAATCCGCACTGTCACGCAATTAGTGGGTAGATGCAACTCTACCCCATGAACCCTGGCACCCCTGCTAATTCAACTAGTGAACCGCCGGGGGTGACCTATGGAAGAGGTGTTGGTTACATAATAAATGATTCCAAGGGCGGCGGTACCATAACCGCCTCCCAAATTGAAATTTTCGCATAAAAACGAACTAATGTAGGTATTACAAAGGAAGTACTGTACATCTAATAGATTGCCAATGCATCTCGTGCTTTGTCTGTTATGGTTATGCCGTTGTTTTGTGTTATCGAGTTTGTAGTTTCATTGTTAGGTTAGGTGTGAGGTGGGAGGTGAGATGTGGGAGGGTGCGGTGTCGTCAGAGAAAGCTAAAGAGGGAATATAGCCACAAGGAAGGAATCGATACGAGATACATCTGAACATCTCTTAGTTGACGGATACAGAATGTGGAAGCTGAGGCGATGGAGGGGAATTATTGCTAAGTAGCTTCTTTTTTATTATTATAGATAAATAACAATAATTATAATTATAGGATTCGTAAAGCTAAAAGCTTTGTGTAACAGAACACATCATGCCCCCGTGCCCCCCCCCCCCCCCCCCCTACAGGACAATTATCTTTATTTTAATTAATTAATATAGCCCTTGAGGTGATTTTTCACAAAAACGGCGCTATATAAATCATCCAAATATTATTATTATTAAATATTATTAAAACAAAGTCGGGTTAGTTACACTATTTATAACTCGAGAACGGCTGGGCTGATTTTGATGATCCTTGATTTGTTGGATTTGTCTCCGCCCCAGATAGGATAATAACTATTAAAACATCACAAAAGTTAACGAAATAAATAGTTATAAAGAAAATTATTTGCCCCATACATTTTGTATGGAACGAATTTTCATCTTTTTTGAAAGAGCTGCAGCAATTTGCGTGAATTCCAATAATTCAAAAACGTCAAATGTCAATGCGATGATTGTTTTGCTTTTGTTTTTAAACATATAATGCTGCCTCTCTTTCTTACGCACTAAATGTCAACAATCGAAAATGAGACCAACGGTGAACGTATGTCTGCACAACTCCAGGAAAATAGTCACTTCTTTCCAAAACATTCAAGGCGCATTGCAACGTGGAGTATTGCAATTCGGTGAAGTCAATCAAATACATCTGCAAATTTGTCACAAAAGTCAGCAAAATGGCGGTTTTTGGCGTTAAAACTACAAATAAAAAACGATGAAATCACACGCTATCAAGTTTGTGACCCCAAATGAGGCGATTTGGCGTATATTCTCATCTTATATATAAAAATGAATCGCTAAATGTGTTGCTAAGCGCAAATCTCGAGAGCAGCTAAACCGATTTCGCTAATACTTTTTTTAGAATATTCCTTGAAGTTAGAGGATGGTTCTTACGGAGAGAAAAATTAAGAAAATTGCGCAGAAAATTAGATAATTTCAGAAAACCTAATGACTATCGCACGTTTGACAGTTCGCGTGTTTGAGAATGACGTTGTTAAATCAGGATTCTATTTTTGAAAATCTTTAAGTTGATAAATTTATGTAAAGTAGGTACTCCCCTAATAGTTTGAATCGAATCAAGAATTTTAGATATTTTAAATAGGTACCTACCTATGTTAGGTACCAAATTTAATATACATGAAAAATGGAAATTTGAATAAAAATTGTAAAAGGTGGCACGCGGGCTGTTTAAAAACTGAATGTACTTGGATTGAATATATGGAAAGCGGGAGGAGGCTTGGCAGGACGAGGGAGCGGGAAAGGGAAGAGGGAAGGCGGGGAAGGTGGAAGGGGAACGCGGGAGGGGAAGGGGACGTGTGAGGGGGGAGGGGAACTCGGGAGGGGCGTTCGAGGGACGGGGGAAGGGGGGGGGGAGTGGAGTGGGGAGAGGGAAGGTGGAGGTGACGGAGTGGGAACGCGAGAGGGGAAGAGGACGCAGGAGAAGAAGGGGAGGCGGAAGGGGAACGGGACGAATGGGAAAGGACACTCAGGGAAAAACAATTTCTTTATTAAATGGCATAGCAACGCATGCCGGGACCAGCTAGTTAATAATAATAATAATAATAATATATCTTTATTGAACAAAAAAAAAATAAAGATTTATAACTACAAAAACAAAAGTACATCATAAATATGGTAAAAGTACAGTTTAAAAGTTGCATAAGTACAAAAGTTAATAAGAAATCAAAATACATAAATACAGTTGGTACTTAAAGAATAGAGATTTATAATTATAAATTTAGGTTTCTCGTAACCTGCCTCACTAGGCTAGCCTGTGTTGAGGCAGTAATTTTATGTCAATTTATTATACTGTGAACATACCTACACTTATATTAGAATAAAACCACACAATAGAATGGTTGCATTAATAATAACAATAACATTGGTACAATAATAACAGCATTGGTTCAATACTAATTTCGAATTTGGGTAAGTGCACCGGTAAATGCTCTATCATTATTTTTTATCCAAATTTTTATGTGTTTTTTTTTTAATTTTTAATTTTTTTGTGAATCACATTTTTTTATACTAATTGGAAGAATGTTGTAAAGTCTTGTTGCAAGGTATCTGAAGCTTCGTTGACCAAAAGTAGTATGAGTTATGGGAATTTGTAGTAAATCTTTGTTATTGTTTTGAGTACAGCGAGTATTTAATCTTTTTTCATAGTATTTGTGTATATTTGTGTATAGATGAGTGAGAATTGTTTTTGCATATATCTGCCGAACGTCAAACACATTCATAATATTGAAGATTAAGTTCGAGTCTGTAATTAGAGGTAATCTACGAATTAATTTTATAATAGTTTTCTGTGCCTTTATGATTGGGTCTAGTGCTGATGCAGTACCGCCTCCCCATGCTATGATACCATACTCAATAATAGATTGACAGACTGCAAAATAAATCATTTCCAAGTGTTTTAAGTCAAGAAAGTTTCGTATCGTTCTGAAAAAGTGCATGGTTTTTCTTATTTTGTTTGCAATTATTTGAGTGTGAATATTCCATTTGAGATATGGATCAATTGTGAGGCCGAGATACTTCATCTGTGTAGTGCGCTCAATGTAGGGACACTGACAAGATTCATCGGAATTTAAACATGTGTGTATTCTAATAGAGGCGTCATCATGAGGTTGACCTGTTATATTTATGCTTGATGTGACATATTTAGTTTTCTCAGTGTTCAATGTGAGCGTATTTGTATCTAACCACTTTTTTATAATGTTTATATCCGTTTCAGCTTTTTTGTAAACAGCTTGCCAAGTGTCAGCTTCAAACAGTAAAACAGTGTCATCGGCATAACTAACTATTTTTCCCTGAATGTTAATGTTACATAAGTCGTTGATATAAAAAAGGAACAAAGATGGTCCTAATATGCTACCTTGAGGTATCCCATAGTGAGTTGAGCACTGATTGCTAAGTGTGTTCATTATTTTCACTTGTTGCTTGCGGTCATCAAGGTAGCTCTTAAAAAAGTTAAGTTCGTTGCCTGTAATACCGATTATTTGAAGTTTGTTTATTAATTTACTGTGTGATATTGTATCAAAGGCTTTAGAAAGGTCTAAAAATATTGAAATACATTTTTTGCTTTTATCGAGGTTTTTCACAATGAAGTCAGTTACGGCGGCAATAGCGTCAGAAGTACTCTTGTTTTCTTGAAACCCGTATTGATTTTCTGAGAGTACTTTATGGCTCACCAGAAATTTTACCAACTGAGCATTGATAATTTTTTCAAATACTTTGGATAGTGTGGTCAGTATAGTTATTGGTCTGTAATTTTTTATGTCTGTCTTGTTACCTGTTTTATGTATGGGAATAACAATACCTTGTTTCAAGTTTGAGGTGAAGTGTCCTTGACTGATAATGAGGTTAATTAGGTACTCTAAAGGCAATGTAATTTCCGTAGCCAGCATTCCCCATTCATGAACGACATTCCATTGTTGTATATTTGGCGATGCATCTGGAGAATGATCAACGAGTTTATTTCATTACATCGATTGTTGCCAAACGTGCTGAAGCACCTCCAGCAACAACATTGACCAGTTTCTTTTCGATTTGCCAATGCGATCTGTTTGCCCGGACGTTGCTCTACTCTGAGATGCCACGTTATTACACTTTGTCGAACGCTTTGTCGAAGAAATTTCCACGTCGGAAGCACGGTGATGTGGTTACTGATCATCCGGTTGTGCTGATACTGATGCTCTTGGTTGCATTTACACAGTTCATGTAAAACGTAACGAATGCTTCTACTTTCGGTTGTTGCTGGTGAATGTTCGTGAGCCGACATCGTTTGAATCACAAGTCAATGGTGTATATTGTGCCCAACAATTCGTGTTGCATGTCAGCAGATCAATTTGCTTGAAAACAATACTCATTGGGTCATGACAATCACTGAAGCAATTATATCTGCATCTCCAGTCTGATACGCACATTATTTTCTAACATTACTTCGACATGTTTCCCATCGAATCCACGTGAACTATGGAACAATTACAAAGATGACATGTCGGAAGACATTTTACATCGATTTCGTGTCAGTTCATGGAATCCTGATCTCGAGGTGAATGAGGATATACATAAACAGGCTTTGTTTTTGATCGAAGATATGTGTTACCTCATGTGCGGCAGTTTGTTAGTCAAGTTAGGAATAACAACGCCAGATCGACGCTTCATGAATGCAATGAATGCAATGAAACTTGCAATGAATGATGCTTTCAATCTTCTTTTTCTTTCGTATGGTGGGGGGTCAGAGGGGGACATCTAGGTCTGCGAGCCAGTCTAGGGCCTCAGGCGTTGCCCTGTGGACCTCATCAATCCCGCCGGGGAATGAATGGAGCGGGCATTCGTTGACCACATGTTCGGTGGTCTGCACCGCACCGCATTCACACGTCGCCGACTCTTTAAGGCCCCATCTATGCATCATATGAGCACAACGGCTATGGGAGCACCTTATCCTATTGATGGCAGTCCAGAGTTTGCGAGGCAATGAGAACCCAGGCTGTCTCTCAGTGGGGTCTTGCACGAGATGGGCGTTTTTGACGTTGGCTGATTGCCACTCAAGCTTCCACCTATCTTCTGGGGTTAGAGGTGTTCGAAGGAGTCTTTCTCCTTCCGTCCAGAAGGGTTTTCGAGACTTTAAGCGGCATGCCGGGTGAGAAACGACATCATCGTGCAAGGGTATTTCGCTTTCAATCAAGAATTGGTACGTGAATGTGAATATGATCGAGATGCATTGAACCAATCAGTTTAAACGAATGTACCACTGTTGTACACCCAACAGAAGGAAGTGCACGATACGTTAATGAAAGCAGTTGATGACAGAAATGGTGGCTTATTTTTCCTCGATGCGCCCGGTGGAACTGGGAAGATATCTAACGACAACTAAACGAAAAATGTTGGATATCACAAGGTGCTTCAATGAAGGGAATCGACCCAAGTGCAACCCACCCAGTAAATAGTTTTAACAGAAAGTAGTACAATAATGCCACGTGAATCATTTCGATTCGCTTTAATAAAGCAAATGCCTTGCTGCCACGTGAATTACATTTCTTATTCATTTTGAGTATTAATTTTAACTTTAAAAAAATTAAATTAATTCAGCTAATAAGTTAACAAAACAGTTATTGATTCTTAGGCGGTACGAAGTTCGCCGGGTCAGCTAGTTAATAATAAAAAAAACCAGCGTGCTTTAGACCACACGACTGAAGTAAAACTACACTGAAGAGAGAAATAAAATGTGTGACCTATGACCCTGGGGTGACCTACAACCGTGGGGTGACCTATGACCTTGGAGTGACCTATGATCTTGGGGTGACCTATGACCTTGAGGTGACCAATGACCTTGGGATGCCCTATGACCTTGGGGTGACCAATGACCTTGGGGTGACCTATGACCTTGGGGTGACCTATGACCCTGGGGTGACCTACGACCTTGGGGTTACCTACGAACTTGGGTTGACCTAAGACCTTGGGGTGACCTACGACCTTGGGGTGACCTACGACTTTGGGGTGACCTACGACCTTGGGATGACCTACGACCTTGGCGTGAAGTGGTTTGAAGACTGAATATTGATTTTACAAAATGGCTGGATGTTTCTCTGGGCGCTGAGAGTCGGGCGCTTCATACGGCTGCGCTATTGGAGGCCAGTGCGTAGTCGTGAATTTACCGCATTATATTAGAACCGAGGACCGTCAAATAATAAATTTTTGTGACGCATTTCCGTTTCCTCCGAATTTCAAATCGCTAACGGGGCTAAAGAAGTTTCACTTTAAAAACTATTTACGATGAAATGTTTACAGACAATAACAACTGTCTTTTAGATCTCTAATTGCTCTATTAGATCTGCTTGTTGCTTGATCACTTGACATCTCAAAATCACCCGGGTCTCCCACTCTTTACTATAGTCGGCCTTGAAGCAGTATTTGACGGAACTTTTGAATACGATAACACCGCCCGGTCTTACCGTTTATTTCGTTCATACGCACACATTCTTTGAAGATCTACCTTTGTAAACATGAACAACGAATGTTCGAATTAAGAATTTACTATCTCTTCTCTACATATTACAAATCTCTTCTCTACATATTATAAATTAAAGTCCCCCGCGTCGTCTGTCTGTCTATCTGTCTGTTCGCGATAAACTCGAAAACTACTGAACGGATTTTCATGAGGTTTTCACCAATAGATAGAATGTTTCGTGAGGAAGGTTTAGGTATGTAATTTGTCAAGGATTTGTGTAAATTGGTTGAAACACGACGATAATTGTTAGAAGTGTCGGAAAAAGTCAAGCCGCCTGGTAGCTTTCATCGAAAACGCTGCCTAATCCTTTTGGGATATAACAAAACAATGCATGGTGGGATATTCCTCTTTTATAGATCTACAAAAAAGTCCGCGAAGGCATATATCTATCTTTTACGGATAGCTTACTATACCCATTCTATCTTCTAAAAAAATGGTCACGTACATTGCGGTAAATGAAAAGTTATTTAGACGGATACAGTATTAATCCTTATTAACTTAAATACGTTATTGACTTAAATAGTTATAAATTAAAGTCCTCCGGGGCATCTGTCTGTCTCTTCGCGATAAACTCAAAGGCGGCGGTGGTTATAAAGGTTGGATAATCATCCAGTAGATGACGTTGTGTTTTATTAGCCACAGCAACGCGTGGCCGGGTCAGCTAGTAAGCAATAATTATCAGCCTGAAACACTCATTGAAAAAATCTTCCGAGAAAAGATACATGCCGCCAACGGGACTTGAACCCGTGTCTTTCTGATTGCCGGTCAGGTGCTCTACCACTGAGCTATGTCGGCTTATCTAATACCCGCCAAATGAGTGTTTTACTCAACAACTAGCTGGTCCCGGCATGCGTTGCTAAGTCATTTAATAAAGAAATTGTTTCTCCCTGAGTGTCCTTTCCCATTCGTCCCGTTCCCCTTCCACCTCCCCTTCTTTTCCTGCATCCTCTTCCCCTCTCGCGTTCCCACTCCGTCACCTCCACCTTCCCTCTCCCCACTCCACTCCCCCCTCCCCCTTCCCCCGTCCTGCGAACCCTCCTCCCGAGTTCCCCTCCCCTCTCACACGTCCCCTTCCCTCCCGCGTTCCCTTTCCCGCGCCATCGTCCCGCCAACCCTCCTCCCGCGTTCCATATATTCAATCCCAGTACATTCAGTTTTTAAACAGCCCGCGTGCCACCTTTTACAATTTTTATTCAAATTTCCATTTTTCATGTATATTAAATTTGGTACCTAACATAGGTACCTATTTGAAATATCTAAAATTCCTGATTCGATTCAAACTATTAGGGGAGTACCAACTTTAAATAAATTTATCAACTTAAAGATTTTCAAAAATAGAATCCTGATTTAACAATCATTGTTTTGCAAAATGTCATTCTCAAACACGCGAACTGTCAAACGTGCGATAGTCGTTAGGTTTTCTGAAATTATCTAATTTTCTGCGCAATTTTCATAATTTTTCTCTCCGTAAGAACCATCCTCGTACTTCAAGGAATATTCTAAAAAAAGAATTAGAGAAATCGGTTCAGCTGCTCTCGAGATTTGCGCTTAGCATCACATTTAGCGATTCATTTTTTATATATAAAAAGATAACTGCTTATTACATTTTTCCACCTGAAAACAACCAACTTTATTTTTGTGAGAGAGGCATTTTTAGTGCCACGAACATATGAATATACATGGACCTGCCCTAAGTGATAAAAACGTATTATTTCCCCCTCCACATGGCGCCGGCTGGAGCTCCACCTTGGAACCGGCTCGCTCCATGGGGAGGGGATAGAGCCTCGCTTGAATCTAAAATGTGTGACGTCATCATTCTTGCCGTGAACAGCTAGAAGGTAATATCCATACATTTAACGAAATACAACGCCAAAAATGTAGGGTATGCTATTTTTTTTATTTTTTTTTTTATTTATTTTTTTTTTTTTTTATTTAAAAAATACATACGTATACAGATTCGTAGTAAAACATTTGGTTCTTAAGGCTAATAACAATATGTAAATTTCTTTTTAATGAAACTTCACAATTCAAAAGAGAAAGTATTTCTCGTGCTTGAATTTTGGAGTGCCATTGTAAAATGCATAGTTACACAGAGTATGTTATTACAAGTACTTATATTAATAAAATATATATTCATGAAGACAAGTGGACATAATAACTGACAATATTGTCAGAGTAGGTACATATAATAAAGTTGTAACAATTTGGTGCCTGCAAATAATGCGTATGTACTTGCTTTCAATTTGATATGGTGATGAAATATTTATAGAGATTATGTCCTAGTTTATTTTTTTTGTTGTTATTATTGTGATGGTGAATTTAAAACTTATAATTAGTGTCGGGTTGGTCTATTAGTGTTTTTATTTGGGATTTAAAAACTTTATAATTTTTTTCAGACTTGATTTTATATGGGAGAGCATTGAAAAATTTTATACCTTGATAAGCATAATGGTGTTGGGAAGCACTCGTTTTAAATTTTGGAATTTCTAAATTGCCCTGTGATCGTGGTCGGTTGTTTATGTTTGTGAATGTTATTGTTGATGAATTGAAATGATCTTTATGAGTTTGCAATAATGAGTTCTTTTTGAAAATTTTATTAAGACTGAGAACCCTAAAAGAGTCAAATAGCTGTGTTGTTGGAAATACAGATGGTTTTCGTAAGATGACTTTCAAAATCAACCTCTGTACCCTTTCTACAGGTAAGAGGTTTGTTTTGAAAGTCCCACCCCACCCGATTATACCATATTGTAGTATAGATTGGGCAAGAGAGAAATATATAGTTTTGATCATATTAGATGATAAGATGTTTCTCAGTCTAATAAATATGTATATAAGTTTTCTTATTCTGGTTACTGTATTTTGGATTTGTTCTTTCCATTTTAAGTGTCTATCTACTATGACACCCAGATACTTTATACTATTTTTGCAAGTTATTGGTAGGCAATTTTCATCGTTGCATTCCTTTTTATTTTCACACTGTGATGAATGGATTTTAATAGTTATATTGTTCTCGACATTTTTTTCTTTCAAAGAAAAAGGAATAAAATAAGTTTTCTCCGTATTAAGTGAGAGACAATTTAGGTCAAACCATGTTTTGAGTATGTTTATATTGATATTTGCTATACTCATTGTTTCCTCCCATGATTTCCCTTTAGTGATAACTACAGTGTCGTCTGCATAAGATATGATATCTCCAACTATGGGAAGAGTGAACATATGATTTACATATATAATAAAAAGGATAGGACCGATGACAGTTCCTTGTGGTATACCAAATGATGAGGTTTTAGGTTCACTTAGTGTATTATTTATTTTGACGTATTGTAATCTCTCTTTTAGATAGCTTTGGAACCATGACAGTACTGTTCCGTCCAATCCAATTTGCATGAGTTTCTCATTTAGTTTGGAGTGTGATATGCTATCAAATGCCTTGCGTAAGTCGATGAATATACCAAGACACTTTTCTCCATTATCTAATTTTTGTATTATTGTTGAAGTTAATTTAGCAATTTCATCTTGAGTGCTGAGATTGTCCCTAAACCCAAATTGGTTTGGGCTCATTATCTTTTTTTCTTTTATGTAATTGTTGAGTTGTTTTTTAACAATTTTTTCATAGATTTTTGCAATGTTTGATGTGAGTGCTATGGGACGATAGTTGGAGATATTTTTTTCATCCCCAGATTTATAAACAGGGGTGACAATAGTCTTCTTATAGTTGTTCGGGAATACACCCTTCTTTAGACTTACATTTATTATATGAGCAATCGGTTTGCTGATTATCTCATGAACGGCTTTTAATGTTTTTACGGTTATATTGTCATAGCCAGGGCTTGCTGATCCTCGCAAACCCATTACAGCGCTTTCGACTTCCTTATCAGTTACTGAAGCAAATGTGTGGAAACCTCCTTCAATAGTTGAGTTGTGCTCTGGTTGTTGTGTTTGTTTGTTGTCTAGGATAATATTACGAGCAAGATTAGGGCCGACATTAGCAAAATATTCATTATAAATGTTACCACACAGTTTTGGATTTTTTTCGACGTCAGTGTTGATTCCGTGATGAGTAATTTCTTTAGGTAACTTTTTTTTCGTGCTTTTGTTGGTTATTGTATTGATGATTTTCCAAAACTCTTTGCTGTCTTGACCAGCATTTTTTATTTTATTACGAAAATACTTTTCTTTTGTCAGTCTAATTAAAAGCGCAAGTTTGTTACGGTATTTCTTGTAGAAGGTGTTGATTTTTTCATCATTAGGGAATTTTCTAGACTGGTGGTAGTATTTTTCTTTATTTCTGATTGAAATTACTAGTCCATGGGTTATCCATGGCTTTATCAATCTGTGTTTAGATTTTGGTTTAGAAACAATTATTTGTGTGGATAGGTTTATGTGATTTTGGAAAACTGTTTCGAAATTCTCAGCACAGATATTTGGATTTTCCGATTCAAATATTGATGTCCAGGTTTCCGTTTTAAGATTTGTTCTTAAAATTTCCATATTTAAATATTTTTTTTCACATTTTTTCTTGTCAATTTTGTCAGAGTTGGAACTTCTTTTATCAATGTTGGTAACAAATATATAGGTATAGTGATCGGTTATGCTGGTTTTCCATAATATTGACATGTTTTTTTCATTGTTATTTGAGTTGCACCATACGTGATCGATGCAGGAAGGAGTTTGTCCACTGACATTCCGTGTTGCATTATTTATAAATGATTTATAGTTTAGCGATGTCATTACATTTATATAATCTTCCTTTACCTTACCTTTTGACCCAATCAAAATGTTCATGTTAAAGTCGCCTGTGACAACGTTACAAGTACCTTTTAGATGTAGCAATAACTGTTCCAATTCTATAATAAAACTGTTAGGGTTCGATCCGTGTGTGCGGTAGATAGCTATGATATTGTATATAACTTCATTCACTTTTAAGTTCAGTTTTAGACAGTTAGCAAGCTTCATGTTGATTTCAGTGATTGTGACGTTATTGTGTTTGTTTAAGATGAAAACAGCAATACCACAGTTCTTATTAATATGTGTTGTGGACGAATAATATGTATAGTCAGGGATCTCGTACAGTGCGGTAACATTATTTATATTTAAGTGTGCTTCTGTTAAAACAATGAGGTCCGGTAAAGTTTCAAGGAGATTTAATGTTAGTACAAATTCTTCGAAATTTTTTTGCAAACTTCTGACGTTTTGGTGCAGAACAATGAATGCATTTGGAACGTTTTTTAATAGTTTATTACATTGTTTTGAGTCTTCGCAAGTGTATTGTGAAACATCTGTTAATTTATTAATTTCCTCGGTTAGAAAATCATCCATAACTTATTCATAATCGATTCTTTGCTGTGCTATGATAGACATTCTTTTCCGGTAAGTACATATTTCACTATTTGCACTATGTTGGGTATTGTTTTTTGTTCCGAATAATTTGTTGTTATTGTCACAGTTGTAGCATTTGACACTATCTTTACTTTTTTCGCATTCGCTAAATTTGTGATTTTTTGAGCAATGTATGCATCTGGGCTTATTCATTTTATTTAGGCATTTAATGGATGTGTGTCCGAAACCAACGCAATGATAGCACTGCATCAAAGGGTCGCAATCCTCTATGTGCGCCCGGACAAAGCCTATATTGATTCTTTGTTTATGTAGTAGCATTTTCCGAATAGGGCCTGTTGTTTCAATTATTATATTACGGAGTTGATCACTTTTTCTATTTTTCAATATTTTCGTTACTTTAATGGATTCATTTGTAATATCACTAAGTTCACTGTTTTGTAGAATAAGATCGTTTAGGAAATTATCTTCGTTATACTCCCCACCGACACCTTTAATAATCATGCACGGTCTCTTCTTTTTTAATTCCGTTGCTGATATTCCATTTTTATTTTTATTTATTTCTGCCTTCAGTTTTTCAGCATCTTCTTTATTTGAGCAGGTCATAATTATTTTATTATTTGTTGCTTTTTTTATTCCACTTATTCCAATTCCTAGGTTAGGCGCCTTTATTGTTCTTGTGATAATACTCTTTATGTCTTCAGATGTTTCTTTGCCTTCAGCGGTGATTAAGACAGCAAATTTGGGTTCTTCGATTGGAATCATCCTTTCTTTTAGAACCATTGCATAGGATTTTTGTTCATTATTTTTTTCGAGCTTGATGATTACTTTTTTTTGAAGTTCAATAATTTGTTCTTGGAAATGGTTTTTTTCCCGTTTCCATGCTTCTTCTAGTAGTTGGATCGTTTGTTCCAGATTATTTCTAATTTTTGTGTCCTTTACGGTCGATATGTTTTTTAGTTCACTTTTAATGTTTTCTATTAATGTTAGTACTTCCATTTTTTATTAAACTTAAGTGGCGTGCGGACGCACGTCACTCCAGGTCGAACTACAATCGAGTACTGAATACATATCGCTATGTGCACATTGATATGTAGATATATATACAATATATCTACATATCAATGTGCACATAGCGAATGTGGGCGGTTCTCCAGTGTGCTCGTCGCTGGTTACAGGGGTGAGTAAATTATGAAACATTTGTAATAGTGTTTTAACTAAACACGGCAACAAAATATTGCTATGTGTATTGGGGCGAGTCTTTTTGGGGCGAGCATTTGGCCTTAGCAAATATGTTATTATCGTGGCAAGCAATTCTCGCTCCCATGTAAAAAGGTCTATTCATTCAAAGCAGATTTTGCTTTTAAGAACTAAATGGTGATATTGTAATGCGAGATGCCTATTTACTGTCAGATTGATTGTATAACGAATCACAGTCATCTTTCCCCTCTTCGCCCTCCATAGTTTGGTTTGATCCCTCACCCGAAACTGCTTGTCTATTCATTTGGATGTCTATGGTTAGTGCTAAATCTATCGCTAGGTGGCGTCGAGCAGTAATTGTTGAATGAAACACTAGTATATATTGAATTATTTGGTGGGTATTAGATAAGCCGTCATTGCTCAGTGGTAGAGCACTTGACCGGCAATCAGAAGGACACGGGTTCAAGTCCCGTTGGCGGCATGTATCTTTTCTCGGAAGATTTTTTCAATGTAGATGAGTGTTTCAGGCTGATAATTATTGCTTATAATAAATGTTACCCTTTGTGCTATGCATAAAAATCTTGTTTTAAACGTTAGTTTATCAATTAAAAATAATAAGAATTTACTATTGAACGCTTTTATTATTACCGTGACAATTCACGGTTACGGTACCGTGACGGCAAAAAATGATGTAAACATACGTATCCTTAACGCTATAACGCGGTAGCGCTTTCAAAAGATGAGATACACTATGTACGTAGGTCTGTTTCCTCCAAAGAAAAAAAGTGATAATTTTCTTGCATCTCTCTCACACACCACACCTTGACGTCTCCGTAGACGACTACAATACTAATAGACGTGACGTTAATTTTGATAGTATAGAATATAGTTACAAGAATAATATTAAAGAAGCGAAGCTAGCAGTCCACAATGGAGTCCTGGTACCTACCTTGATGTATGGCAGTGAGGCATGGAACTGGCAGAGGAAGGATGAAAGCAGACTGAATGCTGTTGAAATGACTTCCCTGACGCGTATGTGTTGTAAAACCATGTATGATCGTGTGAGAAATGTGGAGATCCGCAAAGAACGCAAGGTTGATGTAAGCGTAATGAGTTAGATTAAGAAAGGGACCCTCAGATGGTTTGGGCATGTAGAGGAATGAACGAAGAAAGTTGTGTAAGAAGAATATATGACGCAAATGTGAATGGTAGAAGAGGTCGGGGACGCTCGAGGAAGACATGGCACGATCAAGCGAATCAGATACTTGAGACGGGCCATGTCAAGAGTCAGACTAATAGAAGAGTATGTATGATACGATGTATGAATGTGAATGAGGCAAAGAGTGTGTGCCAAGAGCGGGTTATTTGGCGGTCCGTCCTTTTTGCCTACCCCTGCGGGAAACTGCGTGATGGTTAGTTAGTTAGTTAGGAATTCCAAAAATTCAAAAGCGTTAAATGCGCTGATGGTTTTGCTTTTCTACTTAAACACATTAGCATGCTGCAGCTCTTTCTTATACACTAAATAACAACAGTGGAAAATAAGACAAACGGTGAACGTAATTCTGTATCCCCTGAAAAGAAACATACAACCATTATCATACATTTCCCTCACACGTGTAAAGAAAATGAAACACTCACACGCATTTTTGAAGTAAAACTTTTTGAAGTAAATCTTTACGCACGCTTGACTTGGGGAGTAAGCTAGTGAATGCGTGACGAGAGCGTTACGAAAAGCGAGGCGAACGGCAGTTGAGAGGGAGATATAAGATAGTGAAGATAATGAAGATAGAAAGAGAGAGAGTTACGTTTCGTATATTACTGTAAGGGCAAGAGAGAGAGGTGCGAGCACACATTTTATTTCTCTCTTTCTCTCATAGCCAGTTACGTTTCGTATATCTAAGACACAGTGCAGGCCTATTGTCTGTATCACACTGTACGAGCAAGAGAGAGCGGTGCGCACGCACTTTTTATTTCTCTCTTCCTATCATATAGATGGAGCTAAAGAAGTTTGACTTCAGTCGTGTGGTCAATAGCACACTCGTTTTTTTGTGTCTCACCGTTATTTAATGTATAAGAAAGAGGTGCAGTTTGCAGCATTATAGCGATAAGGAACGTATGTTTTTTTGCCTTTTTTTGCCATCACAGTAATTATAAAGGCACACATTTTTGACGGTCTAGTTTGTCAAACATGAACAACGAATGTTCAAATTGAGAATTTACTATTTTCCCTGCATCTTGGAAAAAAAACGTTATTATTATAACATTCAACAAGAGAGCACCACAGACTTGAGGACAAGTAATACCAAATATTGTAAAGATTCACAAAACCTTCTAGATTTTTTTTTTTTTTTAAATATGTTTATTTAGTTATTAATTGTACAATAATTTCTCTTACTTAAATCTTACAAAACTGATCAATCAGTTTGATTGTAAAAAATCTCTCATTTTTCCTATTTATTTACTTACAACATATAAATATATAAAATGTTTTATATTTTGGTGCTTAATACATATCTAGTAATTATTTAATAATATAATACTTAATATTAAAATACTTAACTAATTATTGTAATGCTTATTATAACATAAATTTTATTTTGAACAGTGGTTAAAAGATCTAGGTACCTATTTGTTCACAATATTATTTGTTTTTCATAGATTTAGGTATTTTTATACAATATTTTAGTTTTCATGTTCTATTGAAGTAGAATGATCTAACTTTAGTTTCTTCAGTAACCCATGGGTTGTTGTGCCTAAGATTATTTTCAAATAATTTTTCTTTTTTCGAGGACGCATAGATATTATCAAAAATATTTTTTAAATTATCGTACAGTTCTGAAGGACATTCAGTTTGTAATAATTTCCCCCAATTAATTAGTTTTAATTTAGAATATACCAATTTATTATCAATAATTTCACTTTTTTTATTTAAATCCTTTGTAAGTACCTCTTTACCTATTGCAACTCCTGTTATATAATGGTCGGATATTTTGTTAGTCACAATACATGAAAATACAGTGTTATTACGGTTGCGAACTGCAATATGATCAATACATGAATACACATTTTTTCCGTTTAAAATTTCATCCCGAGTCACATCTAATATTACATTTTCTAGACCATTTTCACTGAGTAGATTTTGATATTCTGTAATTACACTATTTTTTGTATCCAACAAATTCAAGTTGATGTCACCACAATACAAGTAGTTTGAATCAGATGAAGTTAATTGTAATATTTGTTTTAGTTCCTTCAAGTATATTTTCTTGTTTACGCCTCTACGTCGTAGCAAAGTGGCAACAACTCCGTAGATGGGTGTGGAAGTTGGGTGGAAGGTTTGCTGCCACCCACCACCCTCTGAGTGGGTGCGTCCCTCCCGCCTTGCGACCCACCTTCGGATGGTTAGTGACGTCAGAGTATCAGGGGTGGGGAGGGCGTATCGAGTTACGCCGAGAGCGAATGAGGATCTCGGGTTACGTCAGTAATAGTAGTATTTGGTACCTTTCCTGCCTCGGAGGCTGTGCCGGGATCTGTCTATACCAGGTATCGGTAAACTTTTCTTTTAAATGACCAGATAGAACAAAAATAAGTTCAGCGTATCAGTAGGCAAAAACAAAGTAGGTTATTGTTCTTTACGATATTAATGTACCACCCCAACAGGAGCACTCCTGTTCTGACACTATTTTGTTAGGCCGAAGATTTCTTACATTACCTTAGATTACTATTTTGTTAGGCCTGAGAACACGTGCTCTGTGGATAGGAAGTAGTAAGGAGATTGGAGTTTTTTCTACCGGTATACATTGTGTACCAACCGTAATAAACCAACATTGGAGTTCAGGGTCGGTAGTAATAAATGAATTGATTGAGCGTTCGTATTTGTT
Organism: Limnephilus rhombicus; assembly: GCA_929108145.2. Classification (NCBI taxonomy): domain Eukaryota; kingdom Metazoa; phylum Arthropoda; class Insecta; order Trichoptera; family Limnephilidae; genus Limnephilus; species Limnephilus rhombicus. Next base: position 29,199,357 of record OV815297.1, on the reverse strand, counting down.
TCAAGCTTATTTTTTATTTTCCGATTCTTCTTGCTTCTGTTTTTTATCTCCATTTTCTTGTGTCATGTGGTCTCTTCCTGCCTATATTTGTTTCGTCTTGGCTCTTTTTAGCTCTCTCTTGACTATTTGAGTATCTTCTTGAATCTTCTGGCCCATTTTTCTTGTTTCCACATGCTTCTTTTTGGCTCGCGGATTTTGCTTCGTCGTCGCTTTTCTTACCTAGTCTAGTCCCTTCTTTCATTTTATGATTCTCTTTTTGTTGATCTTCTTGCTTTTACTAACCTCTCCTTGCTTTTTCTTGGCTTTTAATGGATTTTTTTCCACTTTTTAGGTCTCCAGTGTCATGTTTCTCATTCATTGCTCTTCGTGCGTCGTATTGTATCTTCTTCTTGGCTCTACTGTCCTTTTTTGGTTCTTTTTGCCTCATCTTGTTTTTATTTTGTACCTGATGTAAGTATAAAACATGGTATAACATTAATTTTACATTTTTTTATAGAAAACAGTCTCCTTGTGGTTAACATATTAATTTAAATAAAAAAATAACTTAGTATGTAACCACGATTTAATTTTTTATATACCGACCGGTTTCGCTTTTAGTTAAATTTTTTCGCTTTCATTTTAATTTTATACCCTGAAGATGTTTGTGTAAAGCGAAACCGGTCGGTATATAAAAAAATAAATAGTTAAATCGTGGTTACATACTAAGTTGTTGCTTTATCTCAATTTTATGTAACGAGACCCAAAATAATAAACTACAGGTTATACAAAATAGGGGAATGAGGATGATTCTGAAATGTAATATCTTTACTAGAGTTAAAACTATGTTACAAAACTTAAATATGATGACAACTAAACAACATATAATATATAATACGCTGACAATGATGTACAAGCTTAAAAATAACATGCTCCCTAAATATCTGCAAACTAATATTATGTACCGTGAAAATATTCACAATTATCCTACGAGGAGTTGCCGAGACTTCAGGCTTCCCAAAACTAAACTTACGTGTACACAGAACAGCGTGTTTTATAAAGGTCAAAAACTTTATAATAGCCTACCAAATTCCATAAAGGAAGCCTCAAGTCTTGGCATTTTTCGTAAAACATGTGCTACATACATTAAGAAAAATTTATGAATTGTATTTATTTGTATTAACTGTATGTCTCAAACCCTATTGTTTGTATTTCTAACTGGAGTAACTGTATTTCTTTTTAAAACTGTATTATTTCCGTTATAATTTTATGACTTTATTTATTTTATTATGTATTTTATATGTTTTTTTTAATACTAGATGTATGAAAAATTTTGCTTACATCTAAATAAAGTTACAAAAACAAATTAATTTTGCAGTTTTGACTGTCCTTCTCACTAGGGTTTTCCTTTTCTAATGTGGCCTGTACTTTTAATATTGTTGTTTTTATTTTGTTTTAACAAACACTTGCTACATTTTTACACAAGACCACGTTTACTTCAAGACGCCTGTTTTGAAGTAAATCACCATTTTGAAGATATTACAGTCATTGTACTATCGGCCGTTATCTAAAGTACGTACTTAATTTTTTTTTTTTAGGTTTTTAAATGTAAAATCCATTATCAGCTCGCGGGCCGTATTTTTTTAGACCACTGATTTATACTATAGATACATCCTGTGTAATATATGTTGTCTATAGCCTCTACTATACTCTGTAGATACTGTGTATACCTATATATAAGTAGGAATCTAGTAGTATATCTGGGGAGGAAGTGCTTCTCTTGTAGAGGTAGGTGTCGAAGCTTTATTCTTCTATCTGTCTTTCTGTGTGAACTCGGGGAGGAGTAGGCAATGGGTAGTGTATCAGCTAGCGGCATGATAATTTACAGCAAAATTTGTTTATGCATTTGACAATGATGATATTGCATAGTAGGTATTTGGATTTACTCACAGGAGAGTCTGGAAATGGTATCTTCCGAACACTTTGCACTTGGTATTAACTTGTTCCATTGAACAATTGCGACGCGAATTTTAGTACTAATAAAACTAAATTGAATTGTATTAGCTTGTACACTGCGTATCTCGGAACAGACCGGTCGGTAGGCGGGGGGGGGGGAACACGGGAAGACAGGAGAGCACAATAATTATCACGGAAAACAATATTCTGGTTCCAAAATACACGCACAATAGATTTTTTTTATTTATTTATCTATAATAAAATATGTTTACAATGGTTTTATTTGTATGCCTGTCTCACTAGGGTATACCTGTGTCGAGACAGGCGTACAGGTATATAAATGAATATAGTAATTACAAGGATATTTCAGGTAAAATACATATTATGAATAGAATTAAAACAGAAGGGTGATTGGAAGGGTAATAAATCTTTTGAAGAGAGTTATTTTATAAATGTTGGAGATGGAGTAATGAAATCAATTCTGCCTAATCTATTTATAGGTTAAATTTGACAGGATTCCATTATTTTCATTTGTTTTTTAAGGGTTAGGTTGTATGTGAATAGTTATTTATGTCTATGTGTGATTTATTTTACAGATATTTGTGATAGTGTGGCGTCCAATACTTATAATCCATTTTTTAATATCTTGTTTGAATTTTGTTATTTTGTTAAGTCACTTTGTCTGATCGTAGTTGGTAGTGTATTGTATAGTTTGCAAGCTATGTATTTAGAGTGTCTTTGCCCGAAGGTGGTTTTGAAAAAAGGAGTTTGGAGAAGTTCGTCGTTTTTGGTTCGGGTATTGTGTATTGTTTGTGTAGCTTTGTATGGTGTTTTGTTGTTTTTGTGTAAATTAAGTAATATGGATCTTGAGTAGAGCTGTTTTATGTCCAAAACGTTGAAAGATCGCTGAGCGCAGCCAAATTCTAAATGGCGCTAACAGGTAGGATCAAAACATTGTTATTGTGGGTATAATTGTAATATTTACGTAATTCTTTTTATTATTATTTTTATCATTTTAAATACATGTAGGATTACAAAAGATTTTTTAAATGTTTATATTGAGGGATCAGTAGGATTTATAGGTCCAATTAGGATTTCCACCGAGCCGAACCCTCTGATATGAAAAAATCTGGAGTCGGTGAATTATTTTCCTATTTGGTCTCTGGTAGGTTGACATGTTGTTCTTGTATTATTTTGTATTTATTATACTTATATAGCGCAATTGCATAGCGTGAATTGACAAAATGATCATTTGTGGAAAAGTGTGTGAAAGGGTTTAGTTTTTCCTGTGGGGAAGATTTAACCCGGACATAAAATCTGGTGCGTTTTAATTAATTGAATGAAGATAATGTAAGCGAAACTCAATCGAAAATCTGAAATCAGAAAAATCATAAAATAACCCAAGACCCGCCGGGGCGGAGCTCTACCAACTGAGCTAATGTGTCCCTATCCAGTTCGGTCATATTTTAATGTCGTCATGCTCCGGTTAAGAACTACCAAGATTATCTTAAATTCTTAAGATGAATCCATAGTAAATAATGCAAAATCATACAAAATCATATGTTTTTGTTTTGAAGATTTGATCGCTTAGAAGTATTGTAGATGCTTCAATTAAATACTGCATGTAGAATATACCTTGGCCCTTAAAAATATGGGTCATTTTTTTTATAAGTTATTTAATAAGCCTATAAAAAAATAAAGTATAAGGTCTAAAAAACACACTTTCAAGTTCAAACTCTCCTATTTATAAACCCCTTTTCGGTTATGGTTTTATTGTATAATGTGGCAAATTCAGTTTATTTTATCTAAATAAATCTTCCCAAGATAAAATTAAATATGCATTTTCCCGTTGTTATTTTAGAATACGGCCGCTAGTCGACGAATTCGGTTTTTCAAAGTGAACCCTATGGCGTCCACCGAAAAACTACTGTTCACGCCACAGTCGCCAAACCACCTCAGTCACGCTCCGAACTGAGCGGGAGATGGACGCGTCACTCCGCGTCGCTTGATTTCGTGAAATCAATTTTAAATTTCCGTTTTATTACAATAAACAATGCGTAAAACAGGAATTAATATTTTTTACAGGCCTTTACGAAATCAACCTGTAAAACAAAACTCTCAAATACCTTTCCAAAAGCTTTTACTCAAGTATTTTTAAACTCCTCCCATAAAGGGCGTGAATTCCGATTTCGATTTTTTCCTGAACTAGTGGATCGCCTTAACACATATTTTTATTGGCTGCTATCTTTGTGTATGATGGCAAGCATTTAGTTCAGTTGGGATTTCACCAGGGTGATTCTCAAAGTATCTACAACGCTGGAGCTAGAATATATGTAAATTACTTATTATTTTAAATGAAAAAATTATTAAATAATCTACATTAATCAAATGAAATTTACTTGACAGGCTGGGATTTGAACCTACGACCTACGAATTTATAGACAATGAAGAATTATTGGAAGTATATGAATAAGAAATGAAAAAAACTTTTGTTAGCTACCACGTATGATAAAAAACAGAGTGTGCAATTCACACGCGGTAGAAGTGAAACCTTCAGAAAACTGAAGTAGACAAGAGTGGGGAGATTACGAAGCACCGCACAAAGAGGAGACCGATTATACTATCTCATTCTATCGCAGACTAAACCCAATAGATACATGTATTTGTCTTTTTTTAGTGTCGCTTTTTCGTTTCATCAAGTGAAAGTGAAACCTTCAGAAAACTAAAGTAGACATGAGTGGGGAGATTACGAAGCACCGCACAAAGAGGAGACCGATTATAATATCTCATTCTATCGCAAACTTAACCCAATAGACACATGTATTTGTCTTTTTTTAGTGTCGCTTTTACGTTTCATCGAGTGAAAGTGAAACCTTCAGAAAACTAAAGTAGACAAGAGTGGGGAGGCTACGAAGCACGAGGAGACCGATTATACTATCTCGTTCTATCGCAGGCCCTTATTATTTCGCCCCATAAGTATTTGTATCTTTTGTATAGCTTTTTCATCGAGTGAAAGTGAAACCTTCAGAAAACCAAAGTAGACAAGAGTGGGGAGATTACGAAGCACCGCACAAAGAGGAGACCGATTACACTGTCTCTTTCTCTCGCAGTCTTAATCCTATAGATGTATGTGTTTGTCTCTTTTCAGTGTCGCTATTTTTCGTTCCATCGAGTTTCAAATCACAACGGTGCTAAAGTTTTCACTTCAAAAATTCAATATTGAAATTAGTAGATATAACTCTCTCATAAGCAATTAACCCAAGATGGAGTTCATAATGACGCATTGTTCCAACACTCTCTGATGCATATCTAACTAATGCCTCTTGCAAATGCTTTATGTATAATGTACTGATGACAATGGCGGCAATGAAGACGTCTTGTAGTCCAGTGGGGAGATAATTGAATCAGCCTGGGAGGCGACAGAACTGACAACTCAATTAGAGTGCTAACAAGTGTTGCACTTTTATTTCAAAGTGCTAAATGACTTTTCTAAAGTACATTTGCAATTGGGGGTTACATTTAGGAGACCTTGAGTAAAATAAATTATCTAAGGGCCTGCATCATCTTTGTGTGGATGGTCTTTTTGTGGACAGGAAGGAGTAAATCTTGGTCTTGAAGACACCTTTATTATAGGAGTGTGGAAACATGGAGGTTATTTAAGACGTCTATAGACCCGTGTATTGGACGGACCTACTGTCGAATTTGCCCCATCAAAGAAAAGAAAAAGAAGACAAATAATGTGGGAATAATAATGATATTAGTATAAAATATATTATGATAAAACTATACAATTAGTCATAATAGACCTGATATAGTTATCAGGTCTATTATGACTAATTGTATAGTTTTATCATAATATATTTTATAAAATATATATTATGATAAATATATATTTTATAAAAATATATTATGATAAAACTATACAATTAGTCATAATAGACCTGATAACTATATCAGGTCTATTATGATAAATATGATAAATATATATTTTATAAAAATATATTATGATAAAACTATACAATTAGTCATAATAGACCTGATATAGTTTTACATGACAAAATTAAAAAAAATAACTTATATCATTGATGTAGCCATTCCAAATTCCTGTAATATTCAAAAATCTGTTTCTGAAAAAATAAGAAAATACACAGATTTAGGAAATGAGATTTAAAGAATTTGGCATTCTCAGACTATAAAAATATTACCATTTGTTATTTCGGCTACTGGCATTATACCTAGGTCTCTCATTCAAAATTTGGGCATATTAGATTTGTCAAAGAATTTATATATAAAAATTCAAAAATCAGTCATTTTAAATACACGTAGGATTACAAAAGATTTTTAAATATTTATATTGAGGGATCAGTAGAATTTATAGCTCCAATTAGGAGTTTCACAGAGCCAAACCCTCTGATATGAAAATATCTGGATAATTATTTTCCCATTTGATCTCTGGTACGATGACATGTTTTTCTTGTATTATTTTGTATTTATAATACTTATATAGTGCAATTTCATAGCGTGGATTGACTAGATGATCATTTGGGGAAATGTGTGAAAGGGTTTAGTTTTTCCTGTGGGGAAAATTTAACCCGGACATTTAAATCTGGTGCGTAAAAAATCTTAACGATGTAAGTGAAGAAAGCGTGTAAACAAATATGCACCCACGGCACGGCGTATTAGACGGTCGAATTCACCCTAGCAGGCCTGGAGATTCGACCTTTCTGTCGCGTTCATTTTAATTAATTCTGAAGAACGTGTTATAAATATTTAACTCCATGTCGCACTCCCGAAGTTATTAATTCATCGTCTAGAAAAATAAAATCTGGTGCTTACCGCTAACTTTATAGTTGAAAAACGGGTTATAAAGTTTTAAAATCGTTGTACGTAAAATATATTAATGGTTAGGTAATGTTTTTAGTAATCTTAAATATAAAGAACTTACATCCCCAGTGTTCTGTTGGATTAAAAAAGCAATTATAGTTACGAATTCACCGGAAATTATTAAACTGTGAGTTTTGAGCAAACAAAAATTACTAGGGTTGCGTACCTCCTTTTATATAATATAGTATATTTGTGACATGTTTCAGAGTGGAAGATACTCTCACTATCGCCCTGGTGTAAGACCATATTCCCAATTTCTTTCCCAACTACCATCAGTTTCACATCATTCTCCGGAAATTCCATTTCAACGATTATGACGTACATTCCTACATTATTACGGTACAACATATTAGCATATTATTTCATAGAGAATACCACAGCAGGTCGCAGTGGTCGCACAACGCAATACGGAGTGAAAACGGGAGCATATAAGCCAGAGAATGGTGTTGAGATAGTAGAGTATAGAGTAGAGTGCAGTGTGATTGGCGTGCGAACATCACTAGCACCAGCAGTGAGAAACAGCACCGGGCACCGGGATGCTGTAGTGGCCTTATTCAATTATCCCATTGTTCTGGGACAGCAAGGGGGAAAACTGTTCAATGAACAAAAAAGCTAAAATGAAACTGCCAATTTTGGTTGTTTTCAAGCATTATTGCGTATTATATTTACTACGGAACTGGAGGTAAACATATCAGAGATGTTTCCCTGCCAATATTTGCAGGTTTCGGGTTGGAAGTAGAAAACCTGTGCCATCTATACATACAAAAATCTCATGTCACGGTGTTTGTGGTCGCACTCCTCCGAAACGGCTAGACCAATTTTTATGAAATTTTTTATTTATAATTGGTAGGCATGAGAATAGGTTTTAAAGTATATTATTTCATACCACTAGGTGATTAGGGTGTCCCAATCCAGAAAAAAAAAAAATATTTTTTTGACAATTTTTTTTGTATTTTTTTTATTTGGCATCAAAAAATACCTATAACACCAAATTTTAACCCTCATACCCCCACCCTCGCGATTGTAGTATTTTTGTATGATTAAATTTGACCGTCTTTCATATTTCAAACATAACGAAATTATATATGTTGTTGAATGACAGATGGTGCTACGTCCGCCTCATCGAACTTTCATTCACACATGCGCAAGACATTCAAAAGAAGCGTCGCGTCATTTTGATATTTCATTTGGCATAATGTTCTCGCGTGGGCAAAACATCAAGCTTATTTGACGGACTGACAAAAAATATCGTACGCTCAATTACTCTTAGAAAGTCATATTGATTTTCTTTATTTTATTTTCCTACTTTAGGTTAAAAAAAAATTACTTTTTTCACTTTTCATTTAACTGAAGAGATCAAACAATGAATATGATTGAATTGAGAAAATGAATGGTTGTTTTTTTTGTTTTTATCGGCGGTCATCGTCTACAGTACTCTATTCCTCTTTCTGTCATAATTCCCATCCCCAAACACTTAAGATGAAGTCATACTAAATAATGCAAAATCATACAAAATCACATGTTTTTGTTTTGAAAGTTTGATAGCTTAGAAGTATTATAGATGCCAAAATTAAATACTGTGTGTAGAACATACCTTGGCCCTTAAAAATATCGGTCATTTTTTTATTAAGTCTTTTAATAAGCTTTTAAAAAAATAAAGTATAAGGTCTATAAAAAACACTTTCAAGTCCAAACTCTCCTATTTTTAAACCACTTTTCGGATTTGGATTTATTGTATAATGTGGCAAAATTAGTTTCTTTTATAATAATTGCAAAAAAATGATATTTACTCCCGAACTTCACAAAATAAAATAAAATATGCATTTTCTCGTTGTTATTTTTGACATCAATCAATACGGCCCGCACTCTATGAATTTAGATTCTTGAAGTGACCATTATGGCATGGGCACAAGAACCATGCACTGGGCAACACCTATTTCGTATCAGTCACGCCCCAACCGGCGCGGGAGACAGCAGTGTTACTCCGCGTCGCTTAGTTTCGTGAAATCAATTTTAAATTTCAGTTTTCTTACAATAAACAACGCGTAAAACAGGAATTTATATTTTTTACAGGCCTTTACGAAATCAACCTGTAAAAAAAATTCTCAAATACCTTTTCCAACCTTTCCAAAAGCTTTTTCTCAAGTATTTTTAAACTCCTCCCATAAAGGGCGTGAATTCTGATTTCGATTTTTTCCTGAACTATTGGATTGCCTTAAAATATATTCTGTATTTTTATTTAACAACCAAAATATTCACAAGAAATAATTTTTATGGCAAAACAACGTTTTCCGGGTCAGCTAGTTACATCATAATAATATAGTAACCTAGTCATCAGTCCTCTGCAACCGGGCTTGAAAAGAAGAAGATGGAGAGATACGAAATTACGAATGTTAGAGGTGAGCGCTAAAATTTACAGCGACAAAATCGATGCGAAAATTGCGAAAATGTTTAATAAAACAAGACTCGTTTAAAATAGAGCAAAAATCTCGCGGACATTGTCTTAAACTGCATTTAAAGAAACAGTGAGAATTTGTTCGTACATATAACTTGTAAAATAACTGAAACAAACGTGTTTATAATAATTTTTGGAGCATACTTTACGATTTTTTTCTATCAAGAGAATTTTATATAATTTGCGTTTCGGCGCGGGCAATATCTAGATATTATCTTCAAGAATAATATATATATATATATATTTTTAAGAGCTTTAGAACTTACCGTGTTTAAGGGATATATGTAAGAAATCGCTTGAAATTCGGGTTGCGGGCCCTCAAAATATTGTAAAAATACAACCATTTCAAATGTAATTAGTGTTAGAGAAATAAATAAATAAATAAAATGCTGCATCAAATTGCATTATTAAAAAGAAACTTTTATTTTTTATTATTAAGTTAAAAGAAATATAATATTTCACTACCTTTACTTAAATACATAGCATATATGGTATAGTATTATATATATATATATATATATATAAAGTAGTGTATAGTAAAGTAGTAATATTTTTTTAAATTTTGTTTTAACAATTTAAGTTTGAAAAGTTTTTTTTAAAGGTTTTTATATTATTTCCGTTTTTAGGTTATCTGGAAGTATATTATAGATGTGTACTCCCTCGTGGCAAATACTTCTCTTGCCACTTTCAGTCTTGACGGTATTTGTGTACAATTTATTATGTTGAAACGTTATGTGAAAACTCACGAACCGCCATTGGTGCATATAGATGTGTGATTCATACGCAGATTCGGAAAGATGTCTAATAAGTGTAAGGTCCAAAGAAAAGATTTTATAATTCATTTATGAATGAAATTACAAAGTAAACTCTCTGGTCCTTGATTGGTATTCCCCCTTGGCAGAGCACCACATGGCCATTATTGGCTGAATTGGCTGACAGCGTTAATTAATGCTCTCATTTAAATATTCCACGGTTATGACGAAGATGATGCTCAGTTATTACGTAAAACTTAACATACGGGAACCACCAACACCTCTATACCTACACAATGCAATATGCATACACACACATATAAGTTTATTCCTATATATTTATTTTAATTAAAAATGTGCAAGTGTTATTATTATTATGACTTGTGAGGTGGAAATTTAGTTACTAGCTAGGCAGGTTGAAGAATCCAAATCGACAGTCCCGAAGAAAAACGGATGTGTGATTTTGTAATTTTGCGATAGATCTGTGTGTGTGTGTGTAGGTGGATGATAACCATTTTTATAGAGATTTGAAGAACATCGAGAAGGTATATTACGTTTTTTGTAAAGCTCAACGCTTTAATTCGCTCTAATTATGGATTTCTGGGCTTTCACAAGCAGATCTAAAACTGCCGGATCTGCCCTGATGATGGACACTGCAACGATGTCCGAAACGTTGGCTAAAGAAGGAGGTAGCGCAACACGGCATAACACCCCAAAAACAAATAACGAAGATCTAAAATTGTCTTTTCAGAAGCTCCTCAGACAATGCAACCGTACATTAAAAGGGTAAATGTACATATATTAGTTACTAGCAGACCCGGAGACTGCTAAGGCTAACGAAACACAACGCCATTACCCAACCTTTGTAAAATCCACACCACCCGCTTGCCACCTGCCCGCTGCCTGAATTGAATATTTGAATTTCTCGGCTTTTCTCTACTATAATAAGCATGTTTTATACATATAAACCTTCCCCTTGAATCACTCTATCTATTGGTGAAACCTGCATGAAAATCGTTGCGTAGTTTAAAAGATCTATGTGCACATACATTTTGAGAGACTTCATTATATACTATGTAGTGATGATTATGATAATGATTATAAAATTATACGTTGACCGGACTACTCAGAATGAAATGAACTCAACACCTCCTTTGAAAAGTCAAGGTGATGAAAAAAATTAGGTAAGGTTATGGGTTATTTTTTTTTTTTCATGGCTTTTAATTAGTGACCGACCGAAGGTTCGGTTTCGGTTTCGGTTTCGGCAAGTTTCGGCAAAAAAATCGAGTTTCGGCATCAGTTTCGGTTTCGGCAGAAAGTTTGCCGAACCTTCGGCCGCATCGAAACTCTGCGTTCGTAAATTATCGCGCGTCGTTCGGCTGACTTCGGGTGAGTTCGTGGCTCGTTTGTCACCCACCATCATCAGCTGAGTTCGCATCAGCCGGTTAAAATACTCAATTAATGAGGTCCTTCCTTTATATTGTAAGTGTTGCTTAATGACAAATTTTTGTTCCAAGGAGTGGTTAACATATTTGTTAATTTTTGTTTGTTTTACAGATATTTATAAAATAAATAATAATTTTTTCACACTCAATTTTTGTATTTATTTTATTTAACATATGTAATAAGAATGTTGAGATTTTTAAACGCGATTTATATTGAAATACTCAATTAATGAGGTCCTTCCTTTATAATGTAAGTATTATTTAATGACAAATTTTTGTTCAAGAAGTAGTTAACATGTTTATTTATTTTTTATAATTTTTGTTTGTTTTATAGAAGTAATATAAATATATATATATGTATATATATATTTATTTTTAACATACTTCAACTATTGTTTTTTTTTTATTTATTTATTTCATTTAACCTGTTAACTCTGTCTGTATAAGTGTAAAAATAACCCAAATAGATTAGAACAATAGATTTTTAACATTACGAAAAAAAGTTTCGGTTTCGGTTTCGGCCGAAACTGAGACAGATACCAACGATTCGGTTTCGGTTTCCGTAGAAATACTTGTTTCGATGGGACACTACGTAGGTACTTTTAATATCTTTTCAAAGAGGTATTGAGTTGTCATGGAACCATATTTTATGGCAGCTAATTATTCAATTCGTTTTTTACCTCTCATTAACAACCTCTTCCTTAATCCACCTCACAATATCGCCCAACTGGGAGCTGATTCATATATGCACTTAATCTATAGAATCTACACTACCAGAACGTAGAATTTAAACCTGGAGAGCTTTTTTTCACGTAAGCTCCACACGGGAGGCCCTGATGATACCCTTTCCCTCAGGGCCTATAATATCATCTTTGGGAAAGCTGTGTGGGGGGTTTTTTTATGGAAAGAAAGGAAAGCAATTTCTAAGAAGGAAAAAGGCTTGAGGGGTGGATACACTTATCCCCAGTTTCCTGAGTGTATCCAGGAGTGATAATAACTCACAAGAGTCCCAGGTGCTCCCGTCTGGAGCCAGTGAGACTATGACATCCCCGATTAGGGTATCTTATGAGGCTGAAGGTAGTGGGGAGGCGAAGGAGATAGGAAAGAGAAAGGCGGGAAATTATCTGGCTATTCAGATCTGGTTACCAAGCACGGCTAAAACCATTTCAAACAACGTTTCAATTCTGAATGGTGATCTTACACCAGGGCGTATACTGAGAGTATCTTCTACTCTGGAACGTGCCGAAAATATGCTAAGTATGTAATATTTTAAATGAATTAATTATGAAATAAAACAAATTAATAAAATAAAATTTATTTGCACACACCGGATTAGATCCCGCGACCTTCGGATTGCGAGTCAATAGCCTTACCCCTCGACCACCGAGGCCATCAATTTGAATTCGTCAGGGGTCAGAATATAATAAAAATAAATCGTGACTAAAAGACCACTGAATAACGTGTGTGGCATACAATAAAAATTAAACAGTAAAAACAACATAATTAATCAAAAATAATTTTTAATAATTAATTTATAAAAGTTATGTAAGTCGAAACCACGAACAACGACCCCCTGCGTAAAAAACAACAATATAAAAATCTCTTTTATAAAACAATAATGTGGTTGGTCCGGAGGAAACCCGACACTTCAGATCTATTCACTAGTCATTCACGCACGGTCATAAGTTAGCCAGGTTTATTGGAGGACCACACCACGAGGATGTCTGTTTCAAGGGACATTATAACAATAATTATTGATATTGCATTTGTCACAAGAATGTGTTGGGAATCACATAAAACGGAATGCCACGAATTTTGTTACATTCGTGGCATTCTACATTCCGATGGGGTGAATCACAGAGCCTTGTGGCATTCCTTGAGGTGTTAATTTGGTGTCTTGTATGAACGGGGGAAGGACAGGGGAAAAACAAGGAATGTCAAAGCAAGTCTGAAAAACTGTTGAATAATGTCATTTAAAATAATTATACACATATTTCTATTAATAACACACTTAGTTAAAACTTAGTAGATGATTGCTGCGCTTGTATCTAGGATGAACGAAGTAAGCATGAAGAACGAGTAATTGAATGTAAGTAAATCTAAAGTCAGTGTGGTGTTTGAAAGAGAGTACGAAAACATTGTGCAATATAGTTGTGAATGATGAATATTAGGAGTAGGTGGATGAGTTTGTGTATCTGGGAATTATGTTTACGAGAGATGGGAAGGCTGATAGAAATATTGAAAGAAGGGTAAATGTAAGTAACTTCTTTAATTGAGGACTGAATGCCGTTGGTGCTTAAAAAAACTGTCTAAGGAAGCGAAGCCAGCAGTTCACAATGGAGGTCCAATTTTGGAGGCGGGTATGGGTACCGCCGCCCCGGGAATCATTTATTGGATAACCAACACCTCTGCAAATTTGGGTTCATAAGGAGAGCTTTGTCTGGGTATTGGCGGCGGGTGAGTCTGCCCACCCATTGCACGCCGGGCCAGATCGGGAAACAGGTGGAGGGAGGCCTTTTGATCTCTCCAGCCGAACTCTCTCGACCCATCGCTATGCACCGCAGTTGGACGGATGCATTTATAAGTCCGTAACTCCTGGACACTTTGACCACCAGATTCCTACCCACCCCTCATACATTTTTCCTTCCAAGATCTTCCTCTAATTTCTTTCCTTTAAAAGTCCCTCCACACAGCATCCCCTAAGATGACATATGTAGGTCTTGAATGAAATTATTTTCCTCAACTCCTCCTGTGTGGAGTTAATGTAAAAAATAACGGTAAAATTTAGTAGATAGTTTAAATATAAACAATATTTTTTTTACAGGATCTGTAAAAGAATATGTAGCTAAGGCTCTCGACTAGCAATCTGGAGGTCGCGGGTTCAAGTGAATTTGTGTTACTTCACAATTTATTCATTTAATTTAATGTTCATAACGAACCTTGGTTGAAGTTCTCAGAATCAACAGACTCGGCTGGACGCCAAGCGGAATCCTTTGCTCTTTGCTACGGATTGGAGCAAATGGTTCAGGAGCCCACAAGGGTTCCTGATGTCCAGACTCACCGTTCCAATCTGTTAGACCTATTTTTAACTACTGTGCCACACGGTTACAAGATTGAAGTCACAGCGCCTTTAGGATCGTCCGACCACTGCCTGGTGACGACATCAATCCTTGTAAATTTCAGACCACCAAACGAGAGGCTGAAGAGAAAAGTGTGGCACTATAGGTTAGCAGATTGGTTCGGTCTGCGGGCACATTTTAATGCTTTCCCGTGGTCAGCTGTCTGTTTTCGGACTTCGGATCTCGAAATTGGTGAAGTCATCACATCCGCGATGGATGGCTTCATCCAATCTACTGTTAAGGAAACAGGTGTAGGCTCAAAGCCGTGGTTCAGTCGACAATGCACTGAAGCAGTGCGACGAAAAAACGCGGCTTACCGAGCCTACAACACATCTAGAACATCCGAAGACAGAACAGCTTACAACAAAATGGCAAAGGAAACCAAGAGAATAATAAATAGATCAAAATTTGAGCACGACCAGCAGATCAGCAGAAAGCTGGCTGCATGCCCGCATGGCAGCAGGCACTTCTGGTCGCTTGCGGGCTCAATAGGTCGCAATTTCTGCAAATCCAGTCTGCCGCCTCTTACCAAACCTGACGGCTCAATAGCAAACACCGCCACCGAAAAGGCTAACTTATTAGGTAAAATGTTTGCGGATAACTCAACTCTCGATGACCAAGGTGCTGTCCCGCCGTCGGTTCCTCACTGCAGTTTTCGTATGAAAAAGCTGAGGATCGGGAAGTACTCCATGTTTTACGAGGGCTTGATGTTAATAAAGCTAGTGGGCCTGACGGAATACCTGCCCTGATACTGCAGAGGTGCACTGCAGAAATAGCTCCAATTTTGACGAAGCTTTTTAAAATGTCCCTGAAGACTGGCTCTGTGCCCTCTGGTTGGAAAAAAGCGGTTATCCATCCTATTCCAAAGAATGGTGACCGCTCCAACCCGGCCAACTACCGCCCCATAGCGATCACATCAGTTCTGTCTAAGGTGATGGAACGTGTGATCAACGACAAACTGCTCACATAGCTCGAGAAGAACAAAATTATTAATGACCGTCAATACGGATTCCGGCGGAACCGCTCATGCGGTGATCTTCTCGCGTATGTGACGCATGTTTGGGGGCGATGCCTGGAATGTTTCGGTGAGACCCAAACGGTTGCACTGGACATCTCCAAGGCCTTTGACCGGGTTTGGCACCGAGGACTTGTTAACAAACTGCATTCTTACGGACTTCCCGCATCCTTGTGTACTTGGATTGCCGACTTCTTGAGGTAGAGGTCGATTCAGACGGTAGTCGATGGTTTCACCTCTTCCTCACACTCGATAAATGCTGGCGTCCCGCAGGGATCGGTTCTGTCTCCGACTTTGTTTTTGTTGCACATCAACGACCTTTTGTCGTGTGCACCAATTCACTGTTATGCGGATGACAGTACAGTTCATGATAGCTTTTTGTTTGACAAGCCCCCAAAGGGCTCACAAACTCCAACAGCTCGTAGGGCTTTGAAACAAAGAATGGACGGTTACCTCGAGAGTGTTTTCTCTTGGGATAAAAATAATCTCGTTGAATTTAATGTTTCAAAGACCCAATCTTGTCTGATTACGTCTAAAAGGGATCGAAATGAAAATCTAGTCTCTTTCAACGGAAGCAATCTTCCGAACAGGTCCTCCATTGACATGCTTGGTGTAACCCTAAGTGACCAGCTCAGGTATGGGGGCTCCATCGAAGCCCGAGTAAAGTTAGCCTCCCAGAAACTGGGCGTACTGTATAGGGCTGTAATTTGGCAGCCACCTCTGGTATGGAGCTCCAAAATACCTGAAAAATACCCTCGACTCTGTGCAAAAACGGGCGGTCCGTTTGATAGATTCTCCCATCTTAACAGACGGATTGCAATCTTTAGAGCACAGGCGTCGGGTGGGAATGCTATCCTTGTTCTACCGGTATTACAATGGAAGATGCTCCGAGGAACTAGCATCATTGATCCCTTCGGCACCGGTGCATAGTCGGGAAACACGCCAAACGCGTGCCCAACATTTGTACACGGTTGACATTTGTCACATGAGAACGGGTCGTTTCTTCGACTCGTTCTTATGGTCAACAGCTCGGCTGTGGAATGATTTGCCGGCCTCTGTGTTTCCTCCTTCCTACAACATAGGTCTCTTCAAGACCAATGTTCATTCCTTCCTCTCCTCAAAAAGACCCTCCACACAGCATCCCAGATGACATAGGCCCTGAGGGAAATTATTTTCCTCAAGGCCTCCTGTGTGGAGTTAATGTAAAAAAAAATAAAAATTATATACAGTGTACTTGCGGCACGTTACCGAATGGAAGATACTCTCAAGATCGCCCTGGTGTAAGACCATCATTCAGAATAAAGACGTTGTTTGAAATGGCTTTAGCCGTATTGGTGACCAGATCTGAATAGTCAGGTACTCCCTCACTTTCCTTTTCAGTTCTCCTTCCCGTCGCCACCACCTTCAGCCTCCACAACATACCCCAATTATGGAAGTCATAGTTTTACTGGTTCCATGCGATTGGGATGGTTTCAGACGTACTGCGGTTGAAAACGTGTTTGGTTTAAAATGAAAATCTGCTTAGTTCCTACCGGTATGTCATTTATCTAGTTCCCACCTCTCCCTATCCATCACTTTGCTGGAAAAGTATTTGAAATTTGGAACAATGGCAAGAAAAATAAAAAACTATACAACTATATTGTGATTGCCTTGTCGTAGGCTTCTTTGCAGAAATAAAGTGGTAAGTGATTGGTCATCCCCTTTCCTTGCATACCTTGTTTTTCCTATACGTATTATCACTCAATTCCAAAGACCACCATTTCGTCTCCTTTCATTTTTAGTATTTACAGTCCATCACAAGTGCATCTGAATCTGTAATTTGAAGCAGTTTTGGATGATTCATAAATAAATTAATTACCAACTATCAAATAACGAAACTGAGATTGCTTCACCAATAAAGTCAACACAATCGCCCATCAATCAGCTTTCTGCAATCTCAATCTCCGGGAGAGATGAACGTTAATTCCTTTTAGGATTACCTACTACAAACAGCACGGTAATAGAGCTGTCACCCAGCACCTTAGCACCTTACCCGGTATTTATGTGCTGTCCAAAGCAGCCATCAAAGTCTTGACTGTATCACATTTCCATAACGACAAGTGCTTTGGTGAAACAAATAATAGCGATAGTTAATGCGACTAATTTTGGTGGACTCCAGATACTAATATCTACAGCCTGTACGTCGGACGAATATCTACAGCTCATATGTTGGACTAATATCTACGAACTTCAGAGTGTTGACTAATATCTACAGAGCTAAGGTCGGACGAATATCTATAACGGTCCCAGTGTTGACTAATATCTACAGAGCGTAGGTTGAACTAATATCTATAGAGCGTAGGACTAATATCTACAGAGGGCAGCGGAGCATAAATTACGTCAATTACGTAATTATTAATTACGTAAAGGCTTAAACGTTTAAAGTACGTACACGAAGTTTTTGCATAATATTACGTATTTTGCTGTTTACGAGGACAAAAAATTATTGAACAAACATGGAGGTCATAATACAAAGATATTTATTTATTTGTTTATTTCGAAATACACGGCACTACAACCTAACCTAACCTAAACTAACCTAACCTAACTGTTATAGAAATGGTCATGGTAACAGACTAAATAATTCAGAAGCACTCGAAATAAAGAAAGCTGTTAAAACAAAAACCCAAATCCTTAATATTCAGCTAAATGTGTCCAATAGTCTGATATTAGGGATTTTTACATACATACATACATAAATTAAGTTATTTAAACTGCATACGCAATATTACGTTACTCCATTATGCTATACATAATTGCAAATCCAACCTCTGCCAGTGCTGTAGATATTCGTCAACACTTTGGTTCTCATAGATATTAGTCAGCAGTTTGAGCTGTAGATATTCGTACGCACTTTGGTTCTCATAGATATTAGTCAGCAGTTTGAGCTTTAGATGTTCGTGATCACTTTGGTTCTCATAGATATTAGTCAGCAGTTTGAGCTGTAGATATTCGTACGCACTTTGGTTCTCATAGATATTAGTCTGATTTTTTCAGTTTTTGGAATTCCTGTAGATATTAGTAGACGCCTCCATTTCGGTGTATCGGCTTTTGGGATATCTCCGAAGATTTTTGTCATTTTATGGCAAGTTTGCAAATCGTCTTGAGCGATCGCTTGCCATAATTTGCCAAATTTATAGAACGATAAACGAATAAATCTACATTTTTAATTAAAAGCTTTTATCATCTACTTGTACTGGAAATTCCCGGCGTTACATGGGCTTTACGAAGAGTTTTCCGAATATTTTTTCTCGGATTTTTAAATGTATATATTTTTACATGTGAATACCGCACAAAATAAGCAGCTGTGCTCCCAACTGTCTGGAACCAATGAGTCCATGTCTTCTTCAATTAGGGTATGTTGCGAGGCTGAAAGAAGTGGAGAGGGGAAGGAGATGGAAAGAAGAAGGTGGGGAAGGACCTTGCGATTCTGATCTAGTCACCAAATACTTCTAAAGCCATTTCAAGCAACGTTTCAATTGTAAATTGTGGTCTTACACCAGGGCGATCTGAGAGTATCTTACACTCTGAAACGTGCCGCCAATATAGGTACCTACTATATATTATTTTTAATTAATTATTTGTTAAATAACACAAATTAATTCAAAAAAAATATTTGCATACGCCGGGATTTGAACCGGGTTATTCAAGAGCGTTACCTCGAGGCCAAAAAGTATTAAAATTCTATATTTTTTAATGTAGCTATTACTTTGTGGTTATCCATTATAGAAAAATGAAACAATACAACTTTGTATAAACCACTTATATAATGTGCAAATCCGACCGGTTTCGGAACAAACGTTCCTTCGTCAGGGAAAGCTTATACTAATTTGACAGTTTAGAACAATGTTTTATTATGGTAGGGGTGGAGCCGTTGTTAGTCAATAATGTAGATTGGGTGGGTAGGTATTAGTGTAGAGTGGGTGGGTAGGGGAACAAAGTATTAAAATTCTGCTTTATAGGTCGAGAAAAGGGAAAGAGCTCCCTCTCCTTTCTTTCTCTAAAAAAGATCCTCCGCACAGCATCTCCAAAGATGACACAGGCCCCAAAGAAAATTGTTTTCTGTGTGAAGTTAATGCAACAAAAAAGTATTATTGATAAATAGATATTCGAAAAAACAAAATAGCCCCGGCTTAAACTTTGATTTCTTGAAGAAGTTTTATTTCTTGGAGGAACTTCCAAAATTCGTGCCTTTCTTGTCCTGTTTTGTTGTTATGAGTTACTTAGCTGGCTATCAGATTAAATTTCAATCTAAACTGAGCCCTTTGATAGTCACAGCAATAACTATAAAACACTAAATCCACGCCGTTAAATCTCACGAGAAAGAGGGACGGTAAACACAACTAAATAAATCTGAACATCTGAAGAAAGGCATTAATTACTTCAACAAAGACAATAATAAACAAGCAATCCAGCATCCATCCAACAATGACAGCCGTTTCTCTAGATGCATTTTGTCTATGAAAACATCGTTTAGATTCAACTGGACCATGCGTGCCGATTCGTATTTCGGTGCAGTTGGCAAATTCTTCTTTTTCGCTCTTGGTGACCCAACAGTTGCCCCCCCAGTTGTAAGTAAAGTAAGTAAGTAAGTAATATAGTAAGTCTAGTCTATGATCTATTTCGTATTTTACCACAGTAGTCAAGGACGCGGGTTTGTTTTATTAGATTTTTATTATTTTTATTTATTAAGTTAAAAGAAATATAGTATTTCGCTTCCTTAACTTAAGTACAGAGTATATATTATAGTATGTATGTAAAGTAGTGTTTGGGGGAAATATTTTTAAGTTTGTTCCAACCACTAGTTTAAATCTGGGTGATATATTTCATCTTAAAACTAATCAGTATAAATGTTGTATATTCTATCACATTCATTCTTCTAGACACAAATGTACCTACTAAATAACTTCTATGCTTCTACTAATTTGTTTTGTAGAATCTTTTAAATTCAATTATATGCGTGAGGATTCCAAGTTTCTGTTCACATTTTTATCTACGTATTCTGTTTTGTGTTTTGTTGCAACCTTTTTTGTCATTATCTTTATTGTTTTATTTTTTAAATATTTACTCTGATACAAATAGTTTGTAAAATTTTATAAGAAGGGCGTGAAATAAATAAATAAATATATACAAAGTTAAATTAAGTCAAGCCAAAATGTCCCATATGTTAAAGTTACTTAGATATGGAGTTTTATTAATTATATTATCATACAGATGGATAGCAGCCAATAAACATAAGCGTTAAGATGAATATATACGTGAAATCCTATTTAGATACTATTTTGATTAATCTTTACGACGAATCGACTTACAGTATGAACATCAAAAAATATGCTACGGATGAATCGAAGCTTTTACTAGCTTTTCTATGTATTGGAATTACAATAAAATTATTATTTACGTAATAAAAAATATAAGCGTAAACCACCAAAAAAATATTTTTTCATGACTTAACTATGAAGTAATACGAGAAACATTTTTTTTTTAAATACCCCTTTATGGCTATTTTCAGAAGGTTCATTTCCTGGTATAATTTTTTTGTGGGAGTGTCTAGGTTAGAATTGAATTAATTGATTAATTTGTGATATTTCACAATAAATGAATTAAAAATAATATATAGTATATTTGCGGCACGTTCCGGAGTGGAAGATACCTAATCTCAGTATCGCCCTGGTGTAAGACCACCATTCAGAATTGAAACGTTGCTTTAAATGGCTTTAGCCGTGTTTGGTGACCAGATCTGAATAGCCAGGTACTTCCCCACCTTCCTCTTCCTATCTCCTTCACCTTCTCACTACCTTCAGCCTCTCAACATACCCCAATTGGGGATGCCATAGACTCACTGGCTCCAGACGGGAGCAGTTGGTGACTCTTGTGCGGTATTCATATAAAAAAAGTCAGTTGGCTCTTCGAGTCACATGGTCTCGTTGCCGAATTGTACCGAAGGTAGGTAGATTCACGAAGTAATTTGGTTTGAAGAGCTCTCCAAATCTAGCCGTCAGCCTGTAAGGAAGTTGAATGGCATCAGAAGTATTATTAGAAGTCGGGGACGCCCAAGGAAGACATGGCACGATCAAGTGGATCAGATACTTGAATCAGGCCATGTCAAAAGTCAGAATAATGGAAGAGTATGTATGAGACGATGTGTGAATGTAAGTGAGGCAAAGAGTGTGTGCCAAGACCGAGTTGTTTGGCGGTCCGTCCTCTCTGCCTTTCCCTGCGGGAAAACGGCGTGGTGGTTAGTTAGTTAGTTAGTTTAAGTCTGGTGAATTGAAAGAACATCATTCAGGTTGCTTGAAATGACTTTAGCTCTGTTTGATGGTCAGATCTGAATAGCCAGATACTTCCTAACCTTCATATCTTTGGCTCCGTACAATGACAGCCTCCGAAGGCGATGAGTAAGGCTCGCGACTAGCAATCTGACGGTCGTGGGTTCATATCCCGGCATTAATTTGTGTTATTTCACAGTTATTTAGTTAAAAATAATAAATAAGTATAAGTATATTTGCGGCACGTTCCGGAGTGGAAGATACTCTCAGTATCACCCTGGTGTAAGAACAACATTCAGAATTGAAACGATGCTTGTAATAAATTTAGCCGTGTTTGGTGACTAGATAAGAAGCCAGACCCCCACCTTCCTCTTCCCCATCTCCTTCCCCTACCCATTACCTTCAGCCGCATAACATACCCCAATTGGGGATGCCATAGTTTCACTGGATCCAGATGGGAGCAGTTTCGATTCTTGTAAGGTACCTACCTACCCACAAAAAAAAATAATCAGAGTGTACAATTCACACGCAGTAGAAGTGAAACCTTCAGAAAACCAAAGTAGACAAGAGTGGGGAGGCTACGAAGCACCGCACAAAGCGGATGACTATTATACTATCTCATTCTCTGGCATGCTAAATCCTATAGATATATGTGTTTGTCTCTTTTTAGTGTCGCTATTTTGCGTTTCAACGAATTTCAAATCACAATGGTCTAAAGAAGTTTTCACATAAAATATAAAAAATTGTGGATAACCAAAATATCCGTTACTTTAATTTTAACAAAAATATTAATTATTAACAATAAAAACAGTGACCCCCCATAAAGTTTGCACTGTACTTCTTATCCGATTATAAATCTTGTTTTACACGGCACAGTATGTAGGTATATTTGGTGTGTAGGTAGGAAGGTAGGTACTAGGTATGGAGGGTGTTTGTTGGTCGTGTGGTAGGTACTCGCGCCTTGTGGAACAAGCATTAAGTGCCATATAAAATAACGCCGGGACGAGCTTGTTTCATTGACTTTATACACGGGATGGGAGGTACCTAGTATCTACCTCACAGGGCAGTACGGTGGTCGGAAAGAATGGTGACTGAAAAACTGTTCAAATAATAATAATTAGTGATTTATGTTTTTAAGTAAATTGTAGTTTGGAAGGCGTATATGGGAATCGCGGCCCCGGATCCATTGGATAACCATAATCTCTGCAATAGGTAACGCCAAGTGATCGACTACCTTTGTTACTTAACAGGGGTGCCCGGCTTCACGGGGTGAGATTTATCTAGGTCTTGGCAAGATGCGTCTGCTCAACCAACTCCGATCGGAAGGGCGACCGGCCAACTCAGAATGAAACCAACTCGGAAGCACCTCAGAAAGGTCAAAAGAGTGATAGGTCATGTTAGGTTAGGGTTACCGGCTATTTTAAAATTATTTTTTTCATAGCTTTTAATTACCTTTCTGAGGTGGTTCTGAGTTGGCATGGAACCGATCGGAAGGGACCGGTTGAGCGAGACCATTGGGCCTCTGTTCATCCTCTCCAAGGATGAATTAACACAATCATTTTCGTTATTTGTTTTTGGGGTGTTATGCCGTGTTGCGCTGCCTCCTTCTTAAGCCAACGTTTCGGATAGCGTTGCAGTGTCCATCATCAGGGCAGATCCGGTAGATCCGGTAGACATGTTCCAAAAACAAATAACGAAAATACTTTTGGCTTTGAAAATCTTAAAACGTATCTAACACAATCAGTCATTCGACTTGAAATTAATTATTTTGTAAAATTAATAAAAGAGTTTTCAAATAATAAAATGTAATTAGAAACCTAAAACTTTTCTAATAATTTTAGCGTATTTCCAACGAACAGCAGTATCCAAACATGTAATCGGATTCTCCAAATCCAGTTCTCTTTATACATTCGATCTGATCTCAACTATCCGCTGTCAGTATGACTCAATATGTTAAGAGTTAGTAAATAAATAAATACAGAATAATATTTAATCATTGAAGACAATATTAGCGACCCTCAAACGAAATTTATTATCAGAAAAATCAGAAAAAGATACGGTCGCATCTAGAAATTAAAACCAGAACCTTATCATTGCCGCGGCTCTGCTCTAACCACTGATGTAATTCGACCCTATCACCTTCGGTCATATTTAATTGTATCTCGCTTCGACTAAGAACTACTTTATTTTCTTAACGCATATTTTATTAGCTGCTATCTTTATGTACGATTGCAAGATTCTTCCCGAACTAAATACAATCTGGATAATTTCTTGGATAAATATATCCATTTTTATTTCAACGTGCGACGTCTATTGACTTCTACAATTCTTTTATTTATTTTTTTAATCTCCTAAAACCTCAATTTGAGTCGCTGTAATATTGTCTTCAATGATTCAATTTGAGGTTTTACTCATATTAGTTATTATTAAAAAATAATACAATAAATAAGGATTTATTTAAATAAATGAAGACAATGTAAGAGAAACTCAATCGAAAATCTGGAAACAGAAAAATCAGAAAAACGTATTGACACCTCTGGGACTCGAACCCAGGACCTCTTGCTTTCCGGGCAAACGCGCTAACCACTGCGCCACGGTGTCGATATGAAATTCGGTCATGTTTAACTGTACCATACTGCGACTAAGAACCACCTACATTATCTTCATTTTCTTAAACGCATATATTATTGGCAACTATCTTTATGTATGATTGCAAGATTCAAACCCGAACTAAATGCTCTCTAGATAGTGTCTGGATAAATCAATGAAATAAATAAAAGGATTTATTTCTTGACCACCCTATCACCTCAAGCTCAGGTTTTATGGGGTGTCCCCTGAATTTATTTAAATTTAATGTTTAAAACAAAGGAGACGGTTTGTCCGACACGTTAAACCATCGCGGCTGGCGATCTCCGTAGGGTTGGCCAGTTAGCCAGTTAGCCAGTCAGTCAGTTGGCGATGGCTCCACACACAATTAGCTTATCAGGGAATTCACATCTTTACAATCGATTACCCGAATACTGAGATAAGAGGTTTGATGCCCTTTAATGCGAGAGACGTTAAAAACATGTGTTTTAGGTTGAAACTGATAATTTTTTGTAAATAGATGAAAATAGGGTTCAATGAAAACTCAACAAATTGGTACCCCTTTAATACCCCTTTGAAAGTTCATTAAAAGTGTTGAAAAAAAAATTATAATAGCCCATAACCTAACCTAACGTTAACTATCTAACCATTTTTTTTCAGAGGAGTGATAAAGTTGCACATTGTTGAGTTACCGGTGACTGAAAATTGAAACTCTTGATAATAGGCCACTTGCATGGACTTCATAACGACTTGGAAAAAATCGTGTGGATAGATTTTTTTACTACGATTACGAAAATGTTATTAAAAATGTTTAGAAATGTACAGTTTTTTTTTTTTTCATATAAATAAATCCATTATTTGGGCTCGTGACGTCACTACATGAAAATGTCCTGTCGCCGAAAATGTTCCTATTAATTTTATAAAATTCCACACTGATTTTTTTTTTTTTTTTTTTAATATGGCATCACTTTGATTTCAGGCGAATTTTTGAATTTGACATTTAACGTTCACTAGATTTATTATTTGTTCTCTGCGAACGTATCATTTGGTTTGATTTTTTGACAGATGTTGAGAAGAGAACCCCGTACATTTTACGTTGTCAGTACGTGTTTTAGAGTTATAATGATAATGGTACGGGTTTTAATAAAATCAATTTTAATTTTACGCACCAGATTTAAATGTCCGGGTTTAATTTTCCCCACAGGAAAAACTAAACCCTTTCACACACTTCCCAAATGATCATCTGGTCAATCCACGTTATGCAATTGCACTATATAAGTATTATAATTACAAAACAATACAAAAACAACATGTCACCCTACCAGAGACCAGATGGGAAAATAATTCACCGACTCCAGATATTTTCATATCAGAGGGTTCGGCTCTGTGGAATTCCTAATTGAACCTATAAATCCTACCGATCCCTCAATATAAATATTTAAAAAATCTTTTGTAATCCTACATGTATTTAAAATTACCGATTTTTGCATTTTTATATATAAATTCTTTGACAAATCTAATACGCCTAAATTTTGAATCAGAGACCTAGGTATAAAGCCAGTAGCCGAAATAACAAATGGTCATATTTTTATAGTCCGAGAATGCCAAATTCTTTTAATCTCATTTCCTAAATCTGTGTATTTTCTAATTTTTTCAGAAACAGTTTTTTGAATATTACAGGAATTTGGAATGGCTACATCAATGATATAAGTTACTTTTTTAATTTTGTCATGTAAAACTATATCAGGTCTATTATGACTAATTGTTCTGTCTGTTAGTATAGTTTTATCATAATATATTTTATAAAATTCATTTTCTAAAAATGAATTTGGTTCATATTCATAATATGGTACTATATTACGGCAGTCAATCAAGTTATGTTTAATTACCAAACTTTGGTGGATTATTTTTAAAACCTGATTGTGCCTAAATGTATACTCGGACGGCGCTAATATAGAACATCCCGATATAATATGTTCTATAGTTTCCGGGAAAGCCAAACATTTTCTACACAAATCATCAATTAGGTTTATATCTTTGATTATATGCTTCCAATATTTTTAAGTATTAATGACTCTATCTTGAATGGCAAGTATAAATCCTCCTATTTCTGCGCTCAACTCTCCAATCAACCATTTGTTTGACGAAAGTTCGTCAACATACGTTTGGTTGAGATAATTGAAGTGTTTTGCATGAATAATTTTATTTGACTAGGAATCTAATAATTCCTGGTTAGTATTTATAAGAATGACGGCATTCTCGTCATATAAATTTAAAGGTGTAATGTTTCTATCTGCCTTGCAAATTATTTTGTGCATTTCTGAGCTATTAGCTTTCCTATGGAAAAAATTTCTAAGCATTTCTACCTGATTGTGTTTCAAAGATGTTATTTTGACTACACCTCTACCTCCTAAATTTCTAGGTAAATTAATTCGTTCTATAGCTGAATTTGGATGATGGCAATTAAACTTTGTTAACGTAGTTCTAATTAATCGTTCTAAACTATCTAAATCTGTATTGGACCATTTAATTATGCCAAATGTGTACGTTAATAGAGGTATTGCCTAAGTATTCATTGCTTTTACTAAATTTTTAGCAGATAGATTGCATTTTAAAAATTTTCTGATCCTAGTTTGAAATTTAATCCTAATATCACTTTTAATACTAGTGTGATCTAATCTATTCGATTGCGGGTATCCTAAATATTTATAAACCTCATCCCCTTTTAATTTTGAAATTTCTAAATATACCCTCGTCTCCATCTACAATTTTTCCTTTCTCTATATGGATCGTTTTACATTTATCTAACCAAAAGTCATTTATAATATAATATCATCTGAAAAAATTTTAACTACCTTAATCATTTTTTCTAAATTTGATTCAGAATTTGAAAATAATTTTATATCATCCATATATAATAGATGTCAAACTATACTACTCTCTCTATACTACCCTTAATTTTTATTCCAAACTTGCTTTTAATTAACATTTTAGACATAGGATTCAATGCTAAGCAAAACCAAAGAGGACTCAATGAGTCTCCTTGAAAAATCCCTCTTTTTATTGAAATGCCCGGTACTACTATTTTCTTACCTTTTAAATTTACTAGTAAATCTGTATTCCAAAAGGACATAATATTTTTCAAAAAGCTAATTATAATTGGGTTTACTTTATATATTATTAATATTTTGATTAGCCACGAGTGCGGGACACTATCAAAAGCTTTTTGATAATCTATATAACAAGTATGTAAATTACGCTTTTGATTTTGAATTTGTTTTAAAATTACAGAATCAATAACTAATTGTTCTTTACATCCCATATGTTTTCTGCGACAACCTTTTTGTTGTTCAGATAAAATATTTTTTTCATCCAAATGAGTATATATTAAATCTGTCAAACAAGAGGTTAAAATTTTGTATATTGTCAGTAGACATGTAATGGGTCTATATTGGGAGGGATTATTAATATTTTCGCTTTTAGGTAACATATAAGTAATGCCCTTAGTTAGAAAATTAGGAAAATTTTGAGGTTGTTTGACAAGTTTTGAAAGATTTTTTGCAAACAGAGGATGTAAAGTAGTTAGACGTTTGTACCAAAAATTATGTATCCAATCGCAACCCGTGGCTTTCCAATTATGAGTATTTTTTTTATAATTTTGGCTAACAATTCAACCGATATATCAGAAAAACTCATTTGTTCAATGTCTGAACAATTGAGTTCTTCATTTTCTATCCATGGACCTGCCTCATTATGTTTTATATCTTTTTTTCAGCTACAACAATGTCAATAACGTCATATTTTTCAATTTTATCGCTATAACTCACTGAAAACTCACGGACCGCAACTGATAGGTACCTACCTACCTACTTTTATTCTCAAAACTAAATATCTTTTATTTTTTTGCATCCCGTGATTTTCTACCTGTAAAGTAATATTAAAAATGTGTTCCCGTAATAACTGTCAATTATTTTATCTAACCTAATTTGGGTGGAATAGAGCAAACGTTTTCAAATGGTCAAAGAAATCCGTTCAACAAATAGGTACCTACTTTCGATATCTTTGGCACGCGCTTCGAAATTTATTAATTTCAAACGGGAAAAATTTTCCGACAAATAGGCCCGAGGCCTGAGGAGTTAAACAATCCTTTCCAGTCTTTCAAAATAAATATCAACTATACGAGTACTTTGCCACTGATCTTCACATAAAAGCAATAGGTGCTAACAGTGATGGCCAATAGCAAATGTAAAATCATGTGATGTCCAGTGTTTTAAATATAATATCATCCGCATGCAAAGCCGTATCTTCTCCAAGCATAAACTTTCTAATTAAAGTGTTTTTATGGGAAGTGGCCTGCCAAGTAAGTAATGTTTTCTGTATTTTCCTACTTGGAAAGACTCCAGATACTAATATCTACAGCCTGTATGTCGGACGAATATCTACAGCTCATATGTTGAACTAATATCTACGAATTTCAGAGTGTTGACTAATATCTACAGAGCTAAGGTCGGACGAATATCTATGACGGTCCCAGTATTGACTAATACCTACAGAGCGTAGGTTGAACTAATATCTACAGAGCGTAGGTTGGACTAATCAGCTAAATGTGTCCAATAGTCCGATATTAGGGATTTTTACATACATACTTACATAAATTAAGTTTTTTAAACTGCATACGCAATATTACGTTATTCTAATATGCTATACCTACATAATTGCAAATCCAACCTCTGACAGTGCTGTAGATATTCGTCAACACTTTGGTTCTCATAGATATTAGTCAGCAGTTTGAGCTGTAGATATTCGTCAACACTTTGGTTCTCATAGATATTAGTCAACAGTTTGAGCTGTAGATATTCGTCAACACTTTGGTTATCAAAGATATTATTTCGATTTTTTTCAGTTTTTGGAATTCCTGTCGATATTAGTAGACGCCTCCCTTGGAAATAATAAAATTAGATAGACCCTTGAAACTACAGCTCCCTTGAGGCGATTTTGCACAAAAACGGCGCTCTACAGATTATCCAATTATTATTATTACCATCACAAGTTTGTAAAAGCCTGTATATAAATAAATAAGTGGGTAGAGAGATAAAATGTCTAACACAAGTAATGATTCTTTCTATGACAAACCCGAATGAAGTTATTACATGTCATTTTTTTATTGTACGTGCCGCTTGTGACTTGAATTAAAACAAAAAACGAAACAGCCATATTAGGTATATGTTCTCCCTCTTTTCCCAATCATCCCCAACCCCTCCCGAAAATAACAACCAATCACAGGGCTCGGCTAAGGGAGGAAAAGCGATACTTTACTGTCTTTCTCTAACACCCTTCATTTGCCGTTGAAATTGTACAACCCCAATCTCTCGAGTGTCTCTTTTCCGCTATTGCGGAGGGGGTTGTTTACGTGACTTTTGGGGATGTTTTCAAAATGATGACATTAAGTAAATTGATTGGATTGTTGATTGAAACAATTTTTTTTCGCCCTGATGGCTTCTAGGTAGGCAATGTCTATATTGTTCAAGTGGGTAGACCAGTGGTGTTCCTAAAGGCTCAAATGTTGTGCCTACCCTAAAAAACTAATCATTAAAATTCAATTCAATTTAGTTTATTCGTTTTTGAAAGAGAAAAATATTTTAGATGAGATTTAGACTAACTCATTGATGCTAAACATATCGATAATCGAAGTGAGGCAGGTATGGGTACCGCCGCCCCGGGAACCATTTATTGGATAACCAACACATCTGTCATAGGTCACCCCAAGTGGTTCGCTACGTTTGGTGACTTAGCAGGGGTGCCCGGGTTCATGGGGTTCGTTTTTTCCGGATCTTGGCGGCGGACGCACCTTCCCACCAACTGCATGGAGGGCCGGATCGGGAGAGACTGGTTGAGAGAGAGCTTTTGACCTCTCCTGCAGGACTCTTTTGGAACATTGCCTTGCACCGCAGTGGGAGGGATCGATGTATATGTCCGTCACCCCTGGACACACTGACCTCCAGATTCCTACCCACCCATCATACTTTTTTCGTTCCCATCACTTCCTATCCTTCCTTTCCTTAAAAAGACCCTCCACACAACATCCCCAAAGATGACATAGGCACTGAGGGGAATTATTTTTCTCAGGGCCTCCTGTGTGGAGCTAATGTAAAAAAAAATGTTTCGCTCACCGGGATTTTAAGCCGAGACCTCCGGATTCGTAGCCAAGCATCGTAACCACACTGCCACGGAGGCCATCTACCTACCTAAATAACGCATTTTTTAAAGTTAAAATCCAATTGGTTGGATAACCACCACTCCTTCTATACCAGGGTCAGCCCAAGTGGTTTGTCACGTTTGGTGACTTGGCAGGGATGCATGAATTAATTGGGTGAAGTTTGTCTAGGTTTTAGCGGCGGATGCATCGGCCCACCTACATTTTGCGTGGCAATTTGGATCGGTAGATATCTACTTGTTGAGAGAGGCCTTTTGACCTCACTTGGATGCATACGTCCGTCACTCCTAAAATTCCTACACTTACACCCCTCGTACATTTTTCCTCCGGAAATTCCTCTCATGCGTTTTCTTAAAAAGACCCTCCACTCACCATCCTCAAATATATAGGTCCTGGGACAGACCGTTTCCCTCAAAAAATGCAAACCCCAATGGGTGAAGGGGGGAGGGAATTAAAAAATATGTTAGAATTTTTTTTGAGACCTCTACTTACAAAAACGTTATATTTTCGAGGAATGTAGGTAATTCTACGAAAACTATTTTCTATTTTTTTACGAATTTCTTAAGCCTTTTGAGGGGGGGGGGGTTTTGAACGGAGGGTCGAACCCCCTATGTGAACGCTCTCGCTACGCCCTCAGTATGTATTATTTTAAATTAATAAATTTAGAAATAACACAAATTAATCCAATACAATTTTGTAGTGATTTGAACGCGCGATCTCTGGATTCGTAAGCGAGGGAAAATTGATTTGACAATAAAAAGATGGCGATTTGATCTTCGGAAGGAATACGAGAATTCTTAAAAATTCAAAGTTCTTCTACAGTGGAAATTCAAATAATTGACTATTGTCATCTCATTCTTGCTAATGCAATATTTATCAGCTATTTTCATTAAATCGTCCCACTCACACAACGAAGGGAGACACTTGAAAATACAGACCGACTCACTCACACTTTAATAAAACGTTTGAATGTGCTATAGCAGAAAGGCGCTGAAATTAGTATTAATAATTTAATTCAAAATAATACAGCTAAAAAACGCCATACTTAAAGCTAGCGCAAAACCTGAAAAATATAATGAAAATATATCTAGTCTGAAATCTTGACAAATCAGTACCAATTTTGAAAATGTGTTAAATATATTGTATTATATTTAAACATTCAAGACACAATTAGCGACATTCACACGAAAATTTGAAATAGAAAAATGAGAAAAATATACAATCGCGTATAGTCACGACGACCGGCGTGGTCTAGGGGTAAGGCCCTTAATTGGTTAAATCCCGAAGTAGGCAAATAAATTTTATTTAATTAATTGTGTTATTTCACGATTAATTAATTAAAAATATTATATAGTATATTTGCGGCACGTTCCAGAATAGAAGATACTCTCAGTATCCCCTGGTTTAAGATCACCATTCAAAATTGAAACGGCTTTAGCCGTGTTTGGAGACCAGATCTGAATAGCCAAGTACTTCCCCACATTTCTCTTCCCCATCTTCTTCCCCTCCCCACTGCCTTCAGCCTCACAAGGTACCCCAAATAGGGATGCAAGAGTCTCACTGGCTCCAGATGGGAGCAGCTGGGGCTCTTGTGAAGTATTCCCATAAAAAAAATAGGAAATAAACCCAGGACCTTAGCCTTGCCAGGGCTCTGCTTTAACCTCTGAGCTAATTCGAACCTATCCCCTTCGGTCATATTTAACTGCATAATCCTTCATATTTAACTGCACCATCCTCCCATAAATAACAACATTTATTAGCTTCATTTTTCGCATATGATTGCAAAGATTCTTCCCGAACTAAATGCAATGTAGATAGTGTCTTAGATAAATATATGCATTTTTATTTTAATGTGCTACATCTATTGACTCTTCTGCAAGTCTAGGATGACTTAATAATTTAAAGAGTAAAAACTGATTTTGGAATATTTAATAATTGAAGACAATATTAACGACTCTCAAACGAAAATTTGTCACAGAAAAATCAGAAAAGGTTACTGTTTCATTACTAGATGCGGCCGTATATATCATATGCCGTTAATTATAGATAATATACTTTTAGGTTAAAATTTGTAGTTTAACAGTTACAATTTAGAAAATGACATTTAAATTCAAAGCAATCTTGATCAGATTTCACACAGGACTAACGCACAGAACAAGAAATTGGTCTATTTGATGGTGGTGGGTGGTATTTAGCTTGCAATCGGAAATTAAACCAAAATAGTGGACCTAATAGAGGAGACCCACAAAACAAGAAAAAATAAGATAGACGTAACAGTATTCCTGAGTTATGAGTGTGTGAAAACTATTTGGATTGTTTCTGAAAATTCGCGTTATTTTTCGTCAAAATTTGCGTTATTTTTGACAAAATTTGATGGATTTACGTCAAAATTCATGTTATTTTCGAAGTTCACGTTTTTATGGAATTTTTGGGAAAAGCATAACTTATTTTATTTGGAAAAAAATTTAAAAATTATGACTGAATTGTTTTCTTTACTTACTTATCAAAACCATAGAAAAATATATTTATAGAACGTATAATTTTAGGGTAAACGGTGGTTTTACGGGGTGGTTTGACATCACAAAAGGTGTCAAGCAAGGCTGCGTAATGTCACCATGGTTATTCAATCTATACATGGATAATTGTATGCAAGAATTGAAAGAGGTGGGATTGGGCGCGAAATTGAGTAATCTGAAAGTATGTTGCCTGTTGTATGCTGATGATGCGGTGCTGATTTCTAACACTATGGAAGATCTACAGTCTCTCGTATCTAGGATGAACGAAGTATGTATGAAGAATGAGCTAATGATGAATGTAAGTAAGTCTAAAGTCATGGTGTTTGAAAGGGAGAGTACGAAAACAGTATGCAACATAGTTGTGAATGATGAATATTTGGAGCAGGTGGATGAGTTTGTGTATCTGGGTAGTATGTTTACGAGAGATGGGAAGGCTGAAAGAGATATTGAAAGAAGGGTGAATGCCGGTAACTCCATTAATGGTGGACTGAATGCCGTTGGCGCTAATAAAAAACTGTCAAAAAAAGCGAAGCTAGCAGTCCACAATGGAGTCCTGGTACCTACCCTGATGTATGGCAGTGAGGCATGGAACTGGCAGAGGAAGGATGAAAGTAAACTGAATGCTGTTGAAATGAGATCCCTGAGACGTATGTGTGGTAAAACAATGTATGATCGTGTGAGAAATGTGGATATCCGCAAAGAATGTAAGGCTGATGTAAGCATAATGAGTAAGATTAAGAAAGGGACCCTCAGATGTTTTGGGCATGTAGAGCGAATGAACGAAGAAAGTAGTGTAAGAAGAATATACGACGCGAATGTGAATGGTAGAAGAAGTCGGGGACGCCCGAGGAAGACATGGCACGATCAAGTGAATCAGATACTTGAGTCGGGTCATGTCAAAAGTCAGAATAATAGAAGAGAATGTATGAGACGATGTATGAATGTGAGTGAGGCAAAGAGTGTGTGCCAAGACCGAGTTGTTTGGCGGTCCGTCCTCTCTGCCTACCCCTGCGGGGAAACGGCGTGATGGTTAGTTAGTTAGTTAGTTAATAATTTTAGGCCGTGAACACACCTCATGTATTCAACGTTCATGATCATTTCAATAGAATCTATGAATAGACGAGTGAGAACTGGCTTTTCTATTGAATGGAAACCCAATTGTTTTATAAATTGACAATAGATTCTTCCATGCTTGATCAATCAGTTTTTACTTTAAATTTGTTTATTCGATTCTCCGTTTTCAGGCTATCGGGTAACAGATTGTAAAGTGTAATTGTGTAATAAATGTGTTCACAGTATTTTATTATTCGTAGCTAGTTTGGAGCACTTTAAGATGAAGCCATACTAAATAATGCAAAATCATATGTTTGTGTTTTGAAAATATGATCGCTTAGAAGTATTATAGATGCTTCAATTAAATACTGTGTGTAGAACATATCTTGGCCCTTAAAAACATCGGTCATAGTCTTTTAATAAGCCTACAAAAAAATTAAAAGGTCTATAAAAAACACTTTCAATTCCAAACTATCCTATTTATAAACCCCTTTTCGGATATGGTTTTATTGTTTAATGTGGCAAATTCAGTTTCTTTTATAATAATCGCAAAAAATTGATAATTCACAAAATAAAATAAAATATTCATTTTCGTGTTGTTATTTTACAATAAGTTCAGATTTTCAAAGTGAACCCTATGTCGTCCACCCAAGGACTACACTACATACTAGCCAGTAGCCACACTCATGTTTTTATCAGTTCTCTCCCGGATGGAGCGGGGAATAGATGTTAGGCTCCGCGTCGCTCGGTTCCGTGAAAACAATTTTAAATTTCCTTGTTATTACAATAAACAATGGAGTTAATGTTTTTTACAGGACTTTACGAAATCAACATTTAAAAAAAAATCTCAAATACCTTTTCCAACCTTTCCAAAAGCTTTTCAGGTATTTTTAAACTCCTCCCATAAAGGGGCGTGAATTCCGATTTCGATTTTTTCCTGGACTATTGGATCGCCTTAATAGGGTAAAAATACCGTCGGGAGCGTTTTATTTCCCAATTTAAATAAAGCAGGTTTGTTTAACAACAATTGTCACATGAGAACGGGTCGCTTCTCCGACTTGTATTTGTGTATAACACCTCGGCCCCATTGCCTCCCTGATACAACATGTGTCTCTTCAAGAACCAGATTCATTTCTTCCTTACCTTAAAAACACCCTTCACACAGCATCCCCAGACATAACAATATAGTGTTCTTATATCCTGTGTTCACAACTTTTTCCACCAAGTTAATTTTCTTATTTTTCACGCAATTTCTTTCACCATCCGCTCTAAGCGCCTCAATTACATTTTTATTGTACAATAATTTTATGGTTGTGGTCGTACGCGTAGGATCGACAGGCGTATCCTTTATACAAGTGGGAAAGAGACACCGCCATATGACACCTACGCTTGTTCCCTTCACTCGTCCAAACGGTGGCTCCGCCCAGAAAAAAAACTAGCTGGGAAATTAACAACTCCGCACAAAAAATACAAAGCCAATATGTGGATAGTTCAAAATACTTGTTATGTTAATGTTGGTTCTTTTTGTGAGGTGTTGTCTCGCTTTTGGCGTTGTTTTACAGGCGGGGACGGGCCAATGGATTTCACGGGTCGAACAGTTTTAAATTTCAGTATAGCGTAGTAAGAGGTCGAGGGCGCAATACATGCAGATCTGAAATTGATATTGCTTTTGTTATACTGCGCTTCTCGTATCATGTTCGGGCATCTAAGTCACCCTAAATCGCTAGATTGAAACATAAGACAATACCGATCGATAATTTGACAGTTTGACCGACAAACAATCAACAGAATCCGACGATTATCGATGAAACAATAGACAAAAAACGTAAAAGTTGACATTTTTTATTAAAACTCTCCGGCGCGATGAAAAAACAGTATTTTCACTAAATAAATCGCTCAAATAAAAGTTCAAATTTAATAACAAAAGTGTTCTCAACTCTTTTAGGATCTTTCCTAGTATTTTTTATGATATTTTGACCCCTTGTAAGTAAGTTTTGTGTTCAAAAACATATTTTTGAAAGTGCAATATTTTAAAACAATTAAAAAGTGATGTGTGGTGAATTTTGTGATTTAAAACAATTTAATCGGCAGTTTTGTGTTCGTATCACCCCTGGAAAAAAACGGTAAATATTTAAATAATAATTTTACTAATTTTTTTCGTTAATTTATTTGTATTTATTGAAGAAAAATATATTAATTGAAAACGCCTAAATTCAGTTCCCTATAACGTCAATAGGTGTCCCATCCCATATAAATAACTTTGTAATCATTTAAAAAGATGGCTGCAAAAATATGGAAAAAATTAGTTGAGGATAATATTGCTAACCTTCTTCTTCTTGTACCCTATCCGTTCAACGGACGTTGGCTATCATGTTGGCTATGCGGACTTTGTTTACTGCGGTCCGGAACAGCTCTACAGTAGACTGGCCAAACCACTGTCTCAGGTTTTTCAGCCATGAGATTCTCCTTCTTCCAGGGCCCCGTCTTCCGGCAATCTTTCCCTGCATTATGAGATGCAAGATCTCGTACTTCTCTGGATGTCTCATCACATGTCCAAGATATTGAAGTTTTCGGATTTTAGTTTTAATAACTTCTTTTTCTTTATTCGTCCGAATCATAACATCTTCATTCGTAACCCTGTCCATTCAGCTTATTTTAAGTACCTACTTAATCTTCTGTAGATCCACATCTCGAATGCCTCAAGTCGCCTATTAGTTCTTCAGTAAGCGTCCATGAATAATAATAATAATAATTGGATAATTTATAAAGCATCGTTTTTGTGAAAAATCACCTCAAGGGCGCTTCCATTTCATAAAATAATATCGAAAACACGTAGCATCTAGCATTGCTAACCCCTCAGGCTAATTTGTTCGCTTTTTGAAACAACTTATATCCAATTAAATGAAGACAATATTAGCGAAACTCAATCGAAATCTGGAGACAGAAAAATCAGAAAAGATATTGGCTCCGCTGAGACTCGAACCCAGGATTAAAAATAAAATGGATAAAAATTTATCCTGACACTAGGTATCTAGATTGCATTTAGTTCGAGTTGAATCTTACAATCATATATAAAGATAGCGCCAATAATATGTGCGTTAAGTAAATGAAGATAATGTTGGTACTAGTTCTTAGTAGAAGTATGATACAGTTAAAAGTGACCGATTAATGTGGGTTCCGTAGCTCAATCGGTAGAGCTGTTGCCATGTCAGCAAAGGGTCCTGGGTTCGAGTTCCAGCGGAGCCAATATCTGTTCTGATTTTTCTGTCTCCAGATTTCGATTGAGTTTCGCTAATATTGTCTTCATTTAATTAAATATTATAATTTGAGATTTTACTCGTAAAGTTTAAAAAATTAATAATAAACAACTTAGGTACCTATATCCTTCGTAGGTAGGTCGGTCTCATAGAAATCTTCGTGCCTCCCTTACTATCATGGTTAGAAATATGATCTAAACGATGTTAGAAAGAGAAAACACCACATTTTATATTCAAATTTAAAAAATAACCACAATCACCGCAATTTGAAAAATAATTATGAAACAGCAAAAAGTAGGTAGGTACCTAGGTGATTTAACGATAACGTTTTTATAATACATTTGTCTAAAAAAATATGTGTTTGTTTTTATTTTATTTTCGTTAACTTTAGTTAGAAAAAGCAGTGAGGCATTTTTAAAAACTTTTTAAAATTTGCATAAAAAAAATTATATTTAAAAAATTAAGTACATGGTTATGTATAATAATAATACAATTGGAAGGCATTGGTATTTCACCACCTTTCAAAAACAGTTTTTAGTTTTCGGAAACGTTCACAAATATTCTATTTATTTGGATTTTCTTGCAAAGCGGAAATATTCTGGTCTACTGACAGAATATAGTAGGGGTCTGAGGGGTTAATTCTGAAAATCGACAAAAATTACAGAAAAAATATAGGTTTGAGTTTATAGGCCGAGTCCAAAGATATTCAAATACAGAATAGATATGCTATGGTGTCCGCGCAACTGTCACCGGACTACGAGTTAATCAGCGTAGTTTTCATACAAAAAGAATTTGTTCATTTTGTTAATTTTTTGAAAATGTGCATTAATATTGGTTAAGGCGATCCACTAGTTCAGGAAAAAATCGAAATCGGAATTCACGCCCTTTATGGGAGGAGTTTAAAAATACTTGAGAAAAAGCTTTTGGGAAGGTTCGAAAGGGTATTTGAGAGTTTTGTTTTACAGGTTGATTTCGTAAAGGCCTGTAAAAAATATTAATTCCTGTTTTACGCATTGTTTATTGTAATAAAACGGAAATTTAAAATTGATTTCACGAAATCAAGCGACGCGGAGTGACGCGTCCATCTCCCGCTCAGTTCGGGGCGTGACTGAGGTTTGGCGACTGTGGCGTGAACAGTAGTTCTTCGGTGGACGCCACAGGGTTCACTTTGAAAAACCGAATTCGTCGACTAGCGGCCGTATTCTAAAATAACAACGCGAAAATGCATATTTTATTTTATTTTGGGAAGATTGGGTGTAAATATTAACTTTTTTTGCGATCATTATAAAATAAACTGAATTTGCCACATTATACAATAAAACCATAACCGAAAAGGGGTTTGTAAATAGGAGAGTTGTTTGAAATTGAAAGTGTGTTTTTTAGACCTTATACTTTATTTTTTTATAGGCTTATTAAATGACTTATAAAAAAAATGACCGATATTTTTAAGGGCCAAGGTATGTTCTACATGCAGTATTTAATTGAAGCATCTACAATACTTCTAAGCGATCAAAATTTCAAAACAAAAACATATGATTTTGTATGATTTTGCATTATTTACTATGGCTTCATCTTAACAATATATTTTCAATAAGGAAAGAATTCTTTCATTTAGTTTAACGTTCGTTTGGTTTATTCATTAATTATTTGTTCTTTTAGTTTATTTGTTAATTGGTAAACAATATCGGCGACACCCGGAAGCGCAGACCCACATAGTAAAAACAGCAGATAGCACATCTACTTATATTTCAATATCTTTGGCCGAGTCGCTTAAGGCGCTAGGTAGGTAGGTATGTCCCGGTAAGACAAGAGATTCAGGGTTTGAGTCCCAGTTGCGACTGTTACCTTTTCATTTTTCTGTATCTTGTTTTATTTCGCGTTTAATTTAGGATTTATTAATATTATCTTCTTCAATGATAAAAGATAAAATGCCAAGGGCCAGTTGTTTCACAGAATTTGAACAATAATTCATCAAATTTCAATTAATTCTGTGAAAGTTTTATTCAAGTCCTAGTAATTTAATAGAAGTGTAATAATAACATAACTTGAATAGATCTTTCACAGAACTTGAAAATTAACTTTGACATTCGATTAATTGTTCCAATTCTGTAAAAGAACTGATTTTGACTGAACTGCTTTTGAAAGGGGCGAAATCGAAGATAAATAAATGGGTAGGTAGGTACCTAGATGTGGGTACAGATATAAAACTATTGTTATTTTAGCAGTTGAATTGAACGTAAAAGTTCCCCTTTACAAGAAAAATCCTCTTTTTATAATTATTCCACTAACCGTAGCATTTTTAAGCATAGATTATATAAATTACACTTCGTTTCAACAATTACTACAAGAAACAACTATGTGCATGCACAAAACAGGCTATTAAGTTCTTAGTTTGGGTTAACTAAGTAGGTACTTCATGTGTACCTATTTAGGTTGAAACAAAACTCACGCCAATATCAATCCATAATACAAAAAAATGACAGCAAAGGGAATTTATACCTACAGAAAATTTTTAACTCTGAATAAAAATGAAATTTTATTGCATTGTTGTTTTGTTGTATCTAGGTAGGGAGTATCTACCTACTGGGTATGTAATAAAGTTGAAATATTATTAATTTTCAAAATCTGTGCCTAATTAAAGTGCGGCGATTAGTGGAATATATAATATATACCTAGGTACCTACTCTCCTTTCAGTTAGGAGTTAGGACGGATTATTTCACAGAATTTGAACAATTCTTCAAATTTAAAGTTAATTTACAAGTTCTGTGAAAGTTGTTTGTACCTATCTATTCAAGTTATGTTATAATTTCATCACAGGCCGATTGTTGCACAGTACCTAGGTAGGTACTACTTGGGGGCCGTTCAAGTATTACGTAACACACTTGGGGGGGGGGGGGGGGTTTGAACAACGCGTTACGTAACATGTTTTCATTATTTATATTTAAAAAAACTAGGGAATTAAAATCTTCCAAGTTGTCAACCCTTTTCGTTCTCGAAATCTCTTGTTTTATTTACTACCGCAAACGCGATTAAAACAAGAAAAAATGTATTTAAGTAACTTTCCAGTACCTACTTTGGGCAACTTAATTGTTACTTTCAGGTAAAAATTGTCACTTGGGCGTTACGTAACGTTTAGGGAAGGGGGGGGGTGATACGGAAGAACGTTACGGCGCGTTACATGGGGGGAGGGGGGGTCAAAAATCTTCAAAAATTGCGTTACGTAATACTTGAACGCCCCCTTGGGTTGTAACAGAACATGAATATTAAACATTGAAATTTCATGAATTGTTTTTAGTTTTTATTAATAATAATAATAATAACTAAGTAGCTAGGTACCTAGGTACATTGAAGTAGGGTGCGCTGTGCAGTTCACAAACTCTTAAAGCTGTGACTATCCTATGAAAATCGACCAATAAAAAATAATTAAAAAATAATTTAATAATTCAACAAATTTCTGATAAAAAAATCCATTTTTCCATTTTTTTTTAAACATTTTCCCTAAAAAAATCCCTCAGGTCCTACCTATATCGTCTTTGGGGATGCCCTGTGGAGGGTCTCTTAGAAAAGGAAGTTCTTGGAAGGAAAAAGGTATGAGGGATGTAGGAATCTGGGGGTCAGTGTATCCAGGAGTGACGGACGTGTGAATCCAACCCTCACTGCGATGCCTCATCCGGCTGGAGGGATCAAAAGTTTTCCTCAACCAGTTTCTCGATCCGGCCTTTAAGTGTAAAATATCCTACTCATGTACCTACCCCTTTTATGATTTGGTTTTATTGCATAATGTGACTTTTTTTACATTAGTTCTACACAGAACGCACTGAGGAAAATAATTACCCTCAGGGCCTATGCCATCTTTGGGGATGCAGTATGTGGGGTCCTTTTGCAAAAGAAGGAGAGAAAGTTTTGAGAAGAAAAACCGTATAAGGAGTCGGTAGGAATCTGGGGTTCAATGTGTCCAGGTCATCCGCCGCCAAAACCTAGACAAACCTCAACCCAAGAATCCGAGCATCCCTGCTAAGATCCCAAACGTAGCGAATCACTTGGAGTGACCTATGGCAGAGGTGTAAGTTATCTATAAATGGTTCCCGGGGCGGCAGTACCCATTCACGCCTCCAAAATTAAGTTATTAGGTTTAAATATGAAAACATGCATTTTGGCAATGTTTCTTGCTTAAATCTGCACAAGGAATGTTTTATTCTGATTGGGCTGCGCGCGGGCGTTTTGTTCATACAAACATTTTCCCCAATCACCTCTCTAGATTTTGACAATAGTGCATTCCTGGTTCCTCCAAAAAAAATCATATAGGTACACTCCGTGTAATGCTGGCGATATCTAGGCTAATTTACGAATTATGTTCCGAGTCCCGCTAAGCTCGACATTCCAACAAAGCCGAGATTGAAATCAACTAATATACCGGGCTGTAATAAAGTAGTATTTGCAAGGTTGACGGTTTATCGTCACAAGCAAAAGTTTGTAGCTTACCGTCGCGTTGGTTTTATCACCTGAGTGCATCGACGCTTTCAAACCGAATTACTTTCCAAATGCACCCAAGTAGGTACCTACACGCGAGATAATAATATTATAACAATGTTTAAAACAATTTTTATTGGGCAGATCTGAAAGTCAATTAAAATGATAATACCTAAGTAATATAGTTTTATGATAATGTTATAGTTTTACTTTATTTATTTACGCCCTTTTACGGGGCTTTTAGGTACATAAGTATGAAATTTACAAATTACACTATGATTAAATAACATATAAATACTATATTTTTCTTTAACAAAGAAATATAGTAGCTATTTTGCAACGAAATATATAGTATTTATTGTAAATAACTGAACTGCCTCAGTAACAGTGTTTTGTGAAGATGTCCACTGACTTGGTATAATTATTTCCCTCCATTAGTATTCTGGGCAAAGAGGAATACATAAGGTAGTTAGTACCAGAATTTCTGCTCTGAAATAAATCCTGCCTTCTGGTATTACGTAGCGGAATCCGGAAGCTTATCAATTCAAGCAATACCGGACGATCAACTAAATTATTTAGAATTTTATACAGAAATACCAAATCAGTGAAAATTCTTCCGTCTGACAATTTGAGCATATTCATATCATTTAAAATAGTGTTGTAGTTGAACATAATTGCTGGAATACCCATTTTAAAATTTAGAAAACGTAATAATTTGTTTTGTATTCTTTCAACAGCTTGTAGGTACATGTATATTATAATATGGGTGCCAGACGGGAGAATTGTACTCAAGTTGACTTCTAACATATTCTAATTTATATTGTTAAAATTTCTAGTTAGCCTAATTATGAATCCCAACATTTTTAAGCCCTTGTTAGAGATTTCTGTTATGTGGTTAACAAATGAAAGATTTGATTGAAAAGTGATGCCTAAGTCTTTAATTTGTGTTAATGTCTCGAGAGTATTGTGATCAATGTTGTAATTAATCATAACAAAAAAAAAATAATATCATTGATGTCGCTATTCCAAATTATTGTAATATTCAAAAATCTGTTTCTGAAAAAATAAGAAAATATACCTACAGATTTAGGAAATGAGATTAAAAGAATTTGGCATTCTCAGACTATAAAGATATTAGGTAGGTACCATTTGTTATTTCGGCTACTGGCATTATGTTATGTCCCTAGCTCTCTCATTCAAAATTTAGGTTTATTAGATTTGTCAAAGAATTTATGTATAAAAATGCAAAAATCAGTCATTTTAAATACATGTAGGATTACAAAATATTTTTTAAATATTTATATTGAGGCATCCGTAGGATTTATACGTCCAATTAGGAGTTCCACCGAGCCGAACCCTCTGATATGAAAATATCTGGAGTCGGTGAATTATTTTCCCATTTGATCTCTTTGACATGTTGTTCTTGTATTATTTTGTATTTATTATACCTTTTTATATAGTGAAAGTGCATAATGTGGATTGACTAGGTGATCATTGGTGGAAAAGTGTGTGAAAGGGTTAAGTTTTTCCTGCGGGAACGATTTAACCCGGACATAAAATCTGAAGCATTTGAATGATTATTTTACAGTGTAATTTTTGTGAAAAATTACCTCAAGGGCGCTGTACAAACTTGTAATACCTATATTACTACAATC
The DNA here is from genome assembly GCA_929108145.2 of Limnephilus rhombicus. Classification (NCBI taxonomy): domain Eukaryota; kingdom Metazoa; phylum Arthropoda; class Insecta; order Trichoptera; family Limnephilidae; genus Limnephilus; species Limnephilus rhombicus. Next base: position 29,155,695 of record OV815297.1, on the reverse strand, counting down.
TTACTTCTAACTATAAACTAGACAAACCATTATAACAACTTGTGGCTAAAATTGCATCCACCGGATTCTGTGTGTAAACTGTAGGTATCTAAATTTCTCTAAATAAACAATTACAGCGTTAATCTCAAGTTCTCAAGTGACTTCCCAGGTAATGTACCTATGGTCCTGCATATTTTATACATTTTAACACAGCATCAAGTCCATTGGTCAAATGCATTGTACATATAGGTACCTAGGTAGGTAGTTTTGATTAGTGATCGATGAACCGGTGGATGCAATCTATTAGACATAAGTTGATAGTAGTTTGTCTAGTCTGTAGTTAGTAGTAAGATTGTAGAAATATATTATAAGTTTGTACAGCGCCCTTGAGGCGATTTTTCACAAAAACGGCGCTACACAAATCATCCAAATATTATTATTATCCGTAAAACAATATGTATTAAATGTGAACTTTAGGTGGGTGATCGAACACTGGGCGCTAAGCACATATGGTCAGGTTTTTTTCTCATCCAAGCGGGTCCGCTGGTTCCGGACGAATGACTTTTTAACTTTGACCAGATATCCCAAACATTCTTACATGTTTACCTAATATATATATATTTTTTAATTTAAATATTTTTGGGGCTCGATTGCATAGATAGATTGCATCCATCGGTTCGTGGATCACCAAAACAAAACTACCTATATGTCCAATGCATTTAGGTACCTAGGCTAGGTACTTATGCATAAAAATCGCTCGGCACACGAAGTTTAGAGGTCACGAGTTCAAACACGGTAAGTTTTAAAGCTCTTAAAAAAATATATGTTATTCTTGAAGATAATACGAGTATCTAGACTTTGCCCGCGCCGAAACGCAAATTATGTACCTAAAATTCCCTCGATCGAAAAAAATCGCAAAGTATGCTCCAAAAATTATTAAGTTATTTTATAAGTTATATGTATGAAAAAATTCACAGTGTTTCTTTAAATGCTGTTTAAGATAATGCCCGCGAGATTTTTGCTCTATTTTAAACGAGTCGTGTTTTATTAAACATTTTCGCATCGATTTTGTCGGTGTAAATGTTAGCGCTCTCCTCTAACATTCGTAATTTCGTATCTCTCCATCTCCTTCTTTTCGGGACCGGTTGCAGAGCCTTAACAATGTAAACAGATTCGTAGTAAAGATTAATCTAAAATAGTGATTTAACGTTTATCTTAACCTTTATTACATTGTTGTGAATAACCTTCAAAGGTTATTATAAAAAGTTATTCTAATAAATAGTTGAAAAAAAAAATTATTTTTAAAGCAATGAAGTAGTCAAAATTTCATTTTTTTATACCTACTTACATTTTTAAAATTTTGGTCCTAAATACTTGGGTTTGTATGGACCAAATTTTTGCCTAAAGCTCTTACTTTCACAAGCATCGTTTTTGCCAAATTATATTACGTGAAAACGAAGCTATGGACGGTACGGGATCGTTAATAATATATAAAAAAAATTGTAGATTCGAAAAATTGTCAACCGCTACCAACGAAAAAGGGTGCCTTCTTCAACGCTGACGAAAGCCTTTTGCCTTCGGAAAAACGTTGGACAAACAGAATGGTTGTGCGTCGTCGGGTTGTCCCGCAAGCATTTCGCTCTAAAATACAAACATTACCATAATATGCTGGGTATGTTTTATCTCTGTTTCAATGCTTGGTTTGGATCAAATAAAAATTAATGGTCAGCATTTATCATTATAAACGTTCGTAGGTATGTTTACTATAAATGTCTATTTACTATAAAAGGTAGGTAGGTAGGTACCTATCTACTTCAGATAAACATCTTTCATTTAGAAAGTTTTTTTTTTTACATGAGCTGCTCTGAGGAAAAAAAATTCCCTCAGGGCTTATGTCATCTTGGGGATGCTGTGTGGAGAGTTTTTTAAGGAAAGGAAGGAGAGGAGAGTTCTGGGAAGGAAAAGGGTTTAAGGGGTGGGTGTGTCCTGGTCATCCGCCTCCAAGACCTAGACAAACCTCGCCCCATGAACCCAGGCACCCCTGCTAAATCACCAAACGTAGCGAACCACTTGGGGTGACCTATGGCAGAGGTGTTGGTTATCCAATAAATGTTCCCGGGGCCTCGGTACCCATTCCCGCCTCCCAAATTGAAAAGCTTGGAGAAGATACATACGACTTTGCACGCATAGGAAACTATCTAGGTACCCATATGTTAAAACACTGAACATTACGTGATTTTACATTTGCTAATTTACCGTATTAATTGACTAATTGTGTAAAAATTTAAGCAATTAAGAACTTGCAAGCTTTTAAAGGTCATTTCCTGAAAATTCTTCAGTCCTAAAGAATCCTAAATTTTCCAGTCTTTCAAAAAAATATCAACTGTACTTTTGTCATTAATCTTCTCATAAATCTACTGTACTCTGTACAGGGCTCGCAGATACTTTAATAGTACACAACTACTAACCCTGTACAAATCACAAGTTCGCCCCGCGGTTGAATTTGGCAGCAACCTCTGGTCTGGAGCTCCAAAATACCTGAAAAAAAACGCTCGACTCTGTGCAGAAACGGGCGGTCCATTCAATAGATTATCCCATCGGATGACACTAGATTCTCCCAGACGGATTGCAATCTTTAGAGCACAGGCGTCGGGTGGGAATGCTATCCTTGTTCTACCGATTATTGCACAACTATAGAAAAGGTACAGCATGAGCATCTCCTGTCCCCATCCCACCTTCCTCTGCCTCTTGCCCTTTCCTATTCCTTCTTCCTTCTAATATACTTATATATTTTTTCTTTGTTGTTGTTATTTTCATTTTCATTTAATGGTTATTACAAATTACAATAGTATATTATATCATAATAACCAACATTAGCATAAGAAACTATTTTGGCTTACCTCATGTTTAACCTCTTGTATAACTCATCCTGTATATAAATTGCTGTTTGTTTCTTACAATAAATAAATAAATAAATTACAATGGAAGATGCTCCGAGGAACTAGCATCATTGATCCCTTCGGCACCGGTGCATACTTACCTAGTCGGGAAACACGCCAAACGCGTGCCCGACATTTGTACACGGTTGACATTTGTCACATGAGAACGGGTCGTTTCTTCGACTCGTTGTGTTGTGTTCAACAGCTCGGCTGTGGAATGATTTGCCGGCCTCTGTGTTTTCTCTTTCCTACAACATGGCTCTCTTCAAGACCAATATTCATTCCTTCCTCTCCTCAAAAAGACCCTCCACACAGCATCCTAGATGACGTAGGCCCTGAGGGAAATCGTTTTCCTCAGGGTAAAAGTAATGCTAACAGTGATGGAGGGTAGCAAATTTAAAATCATGCAATGTCCAGTGTTTTAAACACAATGTCCACTGCGTGCAAAGTCGTATCTTCTCAAATTTGTACCTAGCACTTTGGTGCTGATCGTAATTTTGTACATAAAAGAAATCTTATCTATAAAGCAGATAACAACTGTTTGTTTGTTTATGAAGCAGAAACTAACACTCGAAAGGTCAAATCTGCTGTCATGAAATTTGCACAGCTTTTTCGGATTCGCAACCTCATTTCCCTTATTTCAAATCCTCACCTTTCCAAAAAAGTCTTCTCATATCTTTTCATGTATTTTTAAATCCCTCCCCAAAAGAGGCGGGGCCCTTCTGATTTCGAATTTTTCAAGGACTAGTGGATCACCTTTTAGACGATTTATTGTTTATCTTATATATAAAAATGAATCGCTAAATGTGTTGCTAAGCGCAAATCTCGAGAGCAGCTGAACCGATTTCGCTAATTCTTTTTTTTAGAATATTCCTTGAAGTACGAGGATGGTTCTTACGGAGAGAAAAATTAAGAAAATTGCGCAGAAAATGGGATAATTTCAGAAAACCTAACGACTATCGCACGTTTGACAGTTCGCGTGTTTGAGAATGACATTTTCAATTTTCAACAATTCTATTTTTTGAAAATCTTTAAGTTGATAAATTTATTTAAAGTAGGTACCTACTCCCCTAATAGTTTGAATCGAATCAAGAATTTTAGATATTTTAAGTAGGTACCTATGTTAGGTACCAAATTTAATATACCTACATGAAAAATGGAAATTTGAATAAAAATTGTAAAAGGTGGCACGCAGGCTGTTTAAAAACTGAATGTACTGGGATTGAATATAGAAGAATAGGGAAGGGGGAAGGGGAACTCGGGAGGGGAAGGGGACATGTGAGGGGGGAGGGGAACTCGGGAAGGAGGTTCGCGGAACGGGGGAGGGGTGGGGAGGGGAGTGGGGAGAGGGAAGGTGGAGGTGACGGAGTGGGAACGCGAGAGGGGAAGAGGACGCAGGAGAAGAAGGGGAGGCGGAAGGGGAACGGGACTAATGGGAAAGGACACTCAGGGAGAAACAATTTCTTTATTAAATGTCATAGCAACGCATGCCGGGACCAGCTAGTTATACATATAAACTAATTAACTCGCCACTAATTATACAATGCTTGCAATGCAACACTGGATATTTGAAAAGGGAAAATCAAATACCTACTTACTCTAGGACATCTATTTTCCAATTTCTTCCGTAGAACGAATTTCAAAAGTGACTACAGTATCTACGGCCCGCCAGCCGTTTTAAATCGCACAAAAATAAGTTTTCTTTGAATTTCTCGGCTTTTCTCTAATATAATTTACATGTATTATACATATAAACATTCCTCTTCAATCACTCTATCTATTGGTGAAAACCGTATGAAAATCCGTTGCGTAGTTTAAAAGATTAACGCGCACATACATTTTGTGCGACTTCATTTTATACTAGGTATGTAATGATTATATCATTTAATAATTTTATTCCATAATAATAATAATTGGCTAATTTATATAGCGCCGTTTTCGTGGAAAATCACCTCAAGGGCGCTGTACAAATAATATATAAAAGAATTAATATTGCTGGCTTAAAACTAAGATTTACAATTACAACTAGTGACTTACATCTAAGACTTATAGCTACTTATATTACTGGCTTACAACTAAGATTTACAATTATAACTAGTGACTTATGACTAAGACATATAGATTCTAACCTAAAACTGATTTACAATTATAACTAGTGACTTACATCTAAGACTTATAGCTAGTGACTTATGACTAAGACATATAGATTCTAAACTAAAACTGGTGACTTATTAACACACATATTTACAATTAAGATTAGCGCCAGAAGAAGTAGGAAGTTTTTACATAATATTACAATTCGAAAATACGGGTGCAAAAAGTATAATGAAGGTTAACTGGATTTACGGGAAGGTATAGATATTTTAAATAAATTAATAAATTTAATAGTCGATCTTTACTGCATTGAGGTGATTCATCGCTCACCAGTAAACAGATTGAGGCATCACAATTAACAGATTACATTAAACAGATTGAGTTAACTATAAACAAAGAGAAAAGAGGAAAAAAAACTATTAAAAATTGCAAAGTTTAAATAGAATGATGAATTTATGGAAAGGAGTATCGGAAAAAGTGAGTTTTCAGTTTGGATCTAAATTCCGCTGAGTTGGTTATGCATCTCAATTCCATATTTGAAATGTGTATTTCTTTTGTTTAAAAGTTGTAAAGATGCGAAGGTTTTTGCATTAAGGTGGTTTTAAATTTGCTATTTTACCCTAGATCACTATTGATATTGCATTATTTATTTGAATATTGGTTGCAAAAGAAGAGTTGATATAGGTACCTATTATGTAGGTATAATAAATTTTGTGATTGAAGAATTTTTATCAAATAAACCATAAAAAGCTTGCAAATATGTGAAATTGTCAAATTTTTTTTTTTACAATGTCGTGGGCTATAAAGGAGAACGATTTCTGAATTTACGCTATTATAAATGTAAGTGTCATATTTCTAAGGCTTTTAAATTATGTAGGAATCTTCTAAGTGTGGGACATCATTTGAAAATATTCTTTAAGTGCAACATGAGTCATTTTTTTATTATTCGATACTGGCTACTGGTGGTTTAATTTCATTAGGTAATGAATTATTTAAAATATTTGGATTCTACATCTATTAATAAGTTGGTTTCATATTTACTAAGTGAATACCTAAATGGCAAGCGTTTTCTAATGAATTGTGGCAACTTGTAAAATATGATATAATGTATTTATGTATCTATATAAATGGATAAGTGTATACAAGAATTGAAAGTGCTGGGATTTGGGCGCGAAATTGAGTATTCTGAATTAGGAATGTTGCCTGTTAGTTGTTGCTAATGATGCGGTGCTGATTTCTAACACTATGGAAGATCTACAGTCGCTCGTGTAGGATGAACGAAGTATGTAAGAATAATGTGGTAAGCATGTCTAAAGTCATGGTGTTTGAAAGAGAGAGTACGAAAACAATGTGCAATATAGTTGTGAATGATAAATACTCGGAGCAGGAGGATGAGTTTGTGTATTTGGGAAGTATGTTTACGAGAGACGGGAAGATTGACAGAGATGTTGAAAGAAGAGTAATTGCAGGTAACTCCATTAATGGAGTCACAAACTCCAACAGCTCGTAAGGCTTTGAAGCAAAGAATGGACGGTTACCTCGAGAGTGTTTTCTCTTGGGGTAAAAATAATCTCGTTGAATTTAATGTTTCAAAGACCCAATCTTGTCTGATTACGTCTAAAAGGGATCGCAATGAAAATCTAGTCTCTTTCAACGGAAGCAATCTTCCGAACAGGCCCTCCATTGATATGCTTGGTGTAACCCTAAGTGACCAGCTCAGGTATGGGGGCTCCATCGAAGCCAGAGTAAAGTTAGCCTCCCAAAAACTGGGCGTACTGTACAGGGCCCGCAGATACTTTAATAGTACACAACTGCTAACCCTGTACAAATCGCAAGTGCGCCCCACGGTTGAATTTGGCAGCCACCTCTGGTCTGGAGCTCCAAAATACCTGAAAAATACCCTCGACTCTGTGCAGAAACGGGCGGTCCGTTTGATAGATTCTCCCATCTTAACAGACGGATTGCAATCTTTAGAGCACAGGCGTCGGGTGGGAATGCTATCCTTGTTCTACCGGTATTACAATGGAAGATGCTCCGAGGAACTAGCATCATTGATCCCTTCGGCACCGGTGCATAGTCGGGAAACACGCCAAACGCGTGCCCAACATTTGTACACAGTTGACATTTGTCACATGAGAACGGGTCGTTTCTTCGACTCGTTCTTGTGTTCAACAGCTCGGCTGTGGAATGATTTGCCGGCCTCTGTGTTTCCTCCTCCTTCCTACAACATGGGTCTCTTCAAGACCAATGTTCATTCCTTCCTCTCCTCAAAAAGACCCTCCACACAGCATCCCAGATGACATAGGCCCTGAGGGAAATTATTTTCCTCAGGGCCTCCTGTGTGGAGTTAATGTAAAAAAAAAAAAACCTAGGTACCTACTGAACGTCGTTGGCGCTCACAAAAACTCTCCAAAGAAGTGAAGCTAGCAGTCCACAATGGAGTGCTGGTATCTACCCTAATGTAGTGAGGCATGGAACTGGCAGAGGAAGGGAGAAAGTAGTCCTGGCCTAGATGAGATCCCTGAGACGCATGTGGAGTAAAACCACGTATGATCGTGTGAGAAATGTGAGGATCAGCAAAGAATGCAAGGCTGATGTAAGCGTGATGGTTTGGGCATGTAGAGCGAATGAACGAAGAAAGGAGTGTAAGGATATAGAATATACGGCGCAATTGTGAATTGTAGAAGAAGTCGGAGACGCCCGAAGAAGACATGCCGCGTTCTACTGAATCAGATACTTGAGTCGGGCCATGTCAATAGAATAATAGAAGAGTATGATGAAGACAATCTGTGAATGTGAATGAGGCACGGTGTGTATGCCTAGACCGAGTTCTTTGGCGGTCCGTCCTTTCTGCCTACCCCTTCGCTGAAGCGGCGTGATGGTTAGTTAGTTAGATTTTTTAATATGGTATGGGAGATGAGTTGTAAGGTATTTTGTAAGTTGTAAGGCTTCTCGATATTTAGTTTTTTAGGCTTTCCTACTTCCGGGGGATGTGGCACATGTGTCGACCTTTTGGAAAATATGCTTACTAAATTATTTCACAATTTTACGCCACAGGGCAATGAACTTCTTACAGTACGTCGTCTTTTTAAGTCAATGAACTGTTTAAATGAATTAATTTTATTGTAAATAGGTACTAATTTTCATTATTTTTATCATCATTTGCAACCGATTCTGGTAAACAAATTAATTGACTGAGCTTATAGAAGTACTGTTTCCACTCGACCGTTTTACATTTTTCCTGTCTGTAAATGTGGTTGTACGTTCCGTTTCCGTTTTAAGATGGTGGCAATTTTAATGGTTCAGTAAAGATTCTTTTTAATATTTAAAATCGTCGTGTTTATTTAAACTTTCTTATTCGCATTTTTTCAGTTTTTTGATAGGTACTCTACCTATCTGAAGAATGTTTGAAAAAATAATAATTGTCATTGAGATAGTGACGTTTCTTTGGACTAATTAGGTATTTAATTCCTTATTTGAAATAAAATACAGTTAAGGTTTATGATTATTTAGGTTGTTATAAAGTACCTACCTACCTACCCGCCTAATCACAAATCTTATAAATTCGGAGGAAATTTTAGTTTTGATTAGGGGGCATACATTAATTACGTGAGCAGTTTTACTTCCAATCTACACCCCTCCCCCCCTTGGTGAGATAAATTTGGGCCACTTCGTATATTCTTTTCAAGTATCGTGAGATTTTGCTGGACCCCTCCCCCCCCCCCTTTTGAGCTCACGTAATGAATGTGCGCCCACTTTATTAAATAAGAGAAAATTAGAAACATGTTATGGACGTGAGGTCTTAGGTACTTCACAGAACCACCAGAAATTAGCAGATTTTTTTTTTTTTTTTTACAGTGAATACCGCACAAGAATCTCAACTGCTCCCGTCTGGAGCCAGTGAGACTATGGCATCCCCAATTGGGGTATGTTGTGAGGCTTAAGGTAGTGGGGAGGGGAAGGAGGTGGGGAAGAGGAAGGTTGGGAAGCACCTAGCTATTCAGATCTGGTCACTAAACATGGCTAAAGCCATTTTCAAGCAACGTTTCAATTCTGAATGGTGGTCTTACACCAGTGCGATACTGATAGTATCTTCCACTCTGGAACATGCCGCAAATATACTATATATTATTTTAAACGAATTAATTGTGAAATAACACAAATTAATCAAATAAAATTTGAGTCACTCCGGATTGTGAGTCAAGAGTCTTACCCACTGGACTACGGAGGTCGTCATGTCGTCAGGTCGTCGTCGTGTGTGTGAAGATACATATTTATTATTTTACAGTACTTAATTATGGTTTGGGCATGTAGGTAGAGCGGGTGAATGCAGAAAGGAGTTTACGAGAATATAGGTACCTATGACGCGAATTTAAAAATAAGTTGCGGTCGCCCGAGGAAGACAATGGCACGATTAAGTGAACCAAATATTTGAATCAGGCCATATCAAGCATCAGAATATCAGCGGAACCATGTATGAATGTGAATGAACTAAATATCTAGCAATAATCTTGTAGATTTTACGAACTAACTAGGCATTTTATTAAAAAAAATATGTAGGTACTTATTACATTTTTTTATTTATTTTTTTTATTTATTTTTTTTATTTACAAAAAGATACATAAATTACAATAAATTTTATACAATAATTAATTACATAATATATGTATTTGATTTACCCCCATACATAAGCAGGGCTTGTGTGTATGGGGGGGTGTTATTATATTGTTTTTTTTTTTATTCAGTATAATTTTCAAGCTGAGTTTTAAATTTTTTTATGTTACTGTTCATGTTTCTGATTTTTAAGGTAGTGATTTAAAAAAATTAACTCCGAGATATTTATGATTTAACTGTCCTATTGTTTTTTTTTACATTTTAGAGTAGGAAGTATTGACGTTTGTCTAAGATTTCTGTTATTTTTAAAGGGTGCAACTTTATTTTGAATATTATCTTTATTAATTTGTAATGTTGCATGATAAAAGTATAATGCACTTAATTTTCTGACCTTAAATTGTTTGAATAACAGTTCTGGTGAATATGAGTAGGGTTTTTTTTAAATTGTTTTTTATTATTAGTTTTTGTGATCGCCCCATCCTATAATGCCGTATTGTATAATTGATTGACAGAAAGCGAAGTATGTAGTTCTAAGTAATTTTTCGTTTAAAATATCTCTTAAATAATATCTAAATATATATGTCAGTTTCCTTATTCTGTTGTTCAGAATATTTATGTGTGGGGACCATTTTAAACGCTGGTCTATTATTTTGCCCAGGTACTTAATATCGGTCTTGCTTTCTATGTTTGCACATAATATATTGCATTTGTGGTTTTCTGTATTTGTCACAGAGTGGATTATTATGTTTATTTCTTTAGGTGTTTCTTGTTTTTTTAATGAAAAATGGTAAATAATAGATTTTTTTAAAGTTTAAAGTCAAAAGGTTTTTATCAAATCATAATTTTAGTGCATTGTTATCTGTATTTGCCATTTTATTTAATTTAGACCACGTGTTGAATAAAAACAAAGCTGCACATCTCACTAAGGCATTCACGTATCGATATGTGCAGGTATTCGCAATCTATTGAGCATTTTTCGACAGATTTCAAAGCAAAGTGTCGATTGTAATTTTGTAATTACTCTCAATTTTTTGAACATTTTTCAACAGATTTCAATGCAATGAATAATTACTCTTAATCTATTGATCATTTTCGAACAGATTTCGATGCAAAGAATAACTCTCAACCTATTGAGCATTTTTCAACAGAATTTAATGCGGTGAATGCCGAACGAATTGTTCGCAAACTATTGAACATTTTTCGACAGATTTCAGTGCAATGAATTACTAACCAATTACCTACTCTCAATATACTGAGCATTTTCCAACAGATTTTAAATATTATGAATTGCTCTATCTGTAGAACATTTTCCAACAGATTTAAATGCAATTACTTCCGAACGAATTACTACAAATCTATTGAGAACTTTTTAATAGATTTCAATACAATGAATTATTCTCAATTTAACGAGCATTTTCCAACACATTGCAATGCAATGAATCACTCGCAATGTATTGAGCATTTTTCATGAGATAGGTAGGTATAAGCTCACGCAATGTATTTTTAATCAGTTTAATTTTATACCCTCAAGATATTCGTGTTAAGCGAAACCGGTCGGTATTGAAAATACACATAAATAAATCGTGTTTACTAACAAAGTAATTGTTTTATTTCATTTATTAAATATGTCAAACCACAAAGTTACTTTTTTTTAGCTCCACACAGGAGGCCACGGGGAAAATAATTTCCCTCGGGTCCTATGTCATCTTAGGAGATGCTGTGTGGAGGGTTTTTTTAAAGGGATGGAAAAGTTTTTGAAAAAAGGGTACGAGGAGTAGGGTAGGAATCTGGGGGTCAGTGTATCCAAGAGTGACAGACGTATGAATCCATCGCTTCAACTGCGGTGCAAGGGATTCCGGCTGGAGAGGTCAAAAGACCTCCGCAACCAGTCTCTCTCGATCCGGCCCGCCACGCAGCAGTTTTACAGACCCATCGGCCGCCAAGCCCTTGACAAACCTCACCACTGCTTTCTACTAAAATATAATTTATACGTGGACTTATTTTCTAGCTTTGCAAAACGATTGAAATGTATTTTTTCATCCAATTTTACGTCATTGAGTTTTACTAATAATATTTTAACATTTTTAATAGACTTGATGTAACATTTTGTGTATTACATTAAAAAAAACGTTATCGACCATAGCGAATTATAAATATACTTACCAAGTTTTCGACATCTTTATTAAAATCCAATAAACTGTCTAAAATACCGCATTCAAAATCTCTATGTAGATTTTAGATTTATCCACAACTAATTTGTTGTTTTACCCGCCGTACAAAAAAAGCCTTAAATAATATGGCATTATGGCAACACTGCGACATAACTTTAGTCCGGCAATAAAATGTTTAATTCTTGTAAGTGTTGTCATTAAAATTCTTGATTAATAATCTATGTCGTAAAATATCCGCTCTTTAACAATATATCTGAAGATTTTACACGAAGATGTGAACATTCGAGGCGAGACGTTTTTCATAATTTTAATGCGTGGACTGTTGATCAGATATTTGGATGTTTTAAATGGATCTGTCAAAGTTTGACGTTTGGTACCGGGTGATTGGGATGTTTCTCACACGCCTGTTTTTTTTTTCTTTTTTTTTTACATTAACTCCACACAATAATTTCCCTCAGGGCCTATCCCATTTGAGATGCTGTGTGGAGGGTCTGTTTGAGGAAAGGAAGTAGTGAACATTGGTCTTGAAGAGTCCCATGTTGTAGGAACGAGGAGACACAGAGGCCGGCAAATCGTTCCTCAGCCGAGCTTTTAAACTCAAGAACTTGTCGAAGATTGTAACATATAAATTAAAAGTGTATTTTTACACTTTTTAAGAGACCCAACTGCTCCAAACCATCAGGATCCTGTGGGACTATGGCACCCCCAATTGGGATAAGTTGTGAGGCTGAAGGGAATTGGGAGAGATTGGAGATGAGAAAGAGAAAGGTTGGGTTGTGCCTCGCTATTCAAATCTAAATACGAATACTGCTATTTATTTGAGTACTTACAACTATATACCTATGTAATATATTATAATAATGAAGTAATTGGCATCCCCAATTGGAGTAGATATGTTGTGAGGCTGAATGTTCTGGGGAGGGGAATGAGATGGGGAAGAGGGAAGCAGAAAAGTATCTGGTTTTTCTGATTTGGTCACTAATCATTTGATCATCATTCATTCCCCTTTCGCGTCCCCTTCCCCTTTCACATTCCCCAACCCGCTACCACCTCACCACCTCCTCCGGCATTCTCCTCCCCCCTCTCGCTTTCACTTTCCATCTTCCCCGCGTTCTCCCCTCCCTCGTCCCCCCTTCCCTCCCTGCCGCTAAACTACATGACACCCACATTTTTCAAAGAACTCGCGCGAAACCTATTTTAAATTTTTGATACAAATTTCATAACGCCAGAGCTCACCATTGTATATAAAAAACTTTGCGGGCGTGCGCACAACAACTCACCAAAGTTTCATCGCAAATGGATGAATAGTATAGGAAATTGTTTCATAATGCCAGAGCTCACTTTTATATGTAGGTATAACATAGAAACCATCGCGGGCATTTGCACATCAAATCACCAAAGTTTCATCGCAATCGGATGAATAGTATAGGATATAATTTCATAATGCCAGAGCTCACTATTATACATATAATATAGAAACCATCGCGGGCATGTGCACATCAAATCACCAAAGTTTCATCGCGATCGGATGAATGGTTTAGGAGCACTTCAGGGACAAACAAAGAAACATGCATTTTTGCTTATTATAAGAACAATCAATCAAATTTGCTACCCAACATATGTACCTATTAAAAATAAATATAAGTTTTGATTCGATTCAAAGAAGGTATTCGATTTTGGTTAGTAGGAACCTACCATAGGTGAGTACTTCAATAAAATTCATTAATTTAAAGAGTTTATTCGAAAATTTTATTTTGATTATGAATAATCGATAGTTTACAAAATGCCATTCTCAAAGTGTAACATGGTTGACAGTTTCGTGAGTTTTCGTAATGCTTAAAAAACTTTTCATACGTATTTGTCGGGTTCCGCCATCCTCCGACAAAATATCCTCCGACCAAAAAATCCATCGAAATAATATCCCAAGACAAAAGTATGTTGAATTATTTTTTTGTTAGGTTAGGTTAAGGCCCTCCGTTCATGGAGATACTTACAATCTACGTAATTGTGACGAAACCACAAGTACCCTGCTGATATACACTTTTGAATGCTAGTCTCCGTACACGGCGCTATCCGAAATATACTGAACTAGATCATTTTTCACGTGCAGCCGTGGAGTGAACACGCTGTCATGCGATGTCATATGACTTTTTTTCCAACATCAATCCATGCCTTCTCCACTAAATCGTTTCTTACGTATTCTGGTAAAGTCTAGTTATGTAAACATGCATTTTTTCCACTTCCAGAACAAATCTAACATTACTTTCATGTTCCGACGCCATTTCTGTCAAACGTCAAACGAATAAGTATCGGACACAAATGATGCGAGCGTCGCGTGCGATCAGCACTGTCGGTATCGTGATACTGATTGGAAACCAACGGCCACCGCGTAGCGCCGTGAAAGGGCTCCAGCTAAATCGTACGGAGGGTACTTACGTTCGGCGCGTGTGATACGCGCACGAGGATCGCGTAGCTTGTAAGTATCTCCGGGAACGGGGGCACTAAGTTTTATTAGATATTTTGTGTGGGATGTTTTGTCCATAGGATATTTTGTCGGGGGGTGAAGATGCGCGGAACCGTATTGTTGTGTGGTTGTAATGATCCAAAAACCTTCACGAGAGTGGAAAGAAGACATTTTGAAAGCTTCAAACATTTCCTATGCTTAATATACCTACCTAGCAATACATAAAGCACAAACAAACAGGTAGGCAAGCAAACATACATTCATTTTTATGTATATGAAGATATATATCTATGTAGTTTTTTTAACTAACTAGGTAACTAACCATCACGCCGTTTCCCCGCAGGGGTAGGTAGAGAGGACGGATCGCCAAACAACTCGGTCTTGGCACACACTCCTTGCCTCGTTCACATTCATACATCGTCTCTTCTATTATACTGACTCTTGACATGACCCGACTCAAGTATCTGATTCGTTTTGTCATGCCATTTCTTTCTAGGGCGTCCCCGACTTCTTCTAACATTCACATTTGCGTCGTATATTCTCCTTATGTACACCTTTCCTCGTTCATTCGCGCTACATCCCCAAACAATCTGAGCGTCCCTTTCTTGATCTTTCTTTGCGGATCTCCACGTTTCTCACACGATCATACATGGTTTTGCCACACACATACAAGACTCAAGGATCTCATTTCAACAGCATTCAGTCTTCTTTCATCTTTCCTCTGCCAGTTCCATGCCTCACTGCCATACATCAGGGTAGGTACCAGTACTCCATTATGAACGGCTAGCTTCGCTTCTTTGGACAGTTTTTTATTAGCGCCAACGGCGTTCAGTCCTCCATTAATAGAGTTACCTGCATTCACCATTCTCGTGAACATACTTCCCAAATACACGAATTCATCCATAATTTGGTAGGCGGGTAAAGGTACCGCCGCTCCGGGAACCATTTATTGAATAACCAACATCTCTGCCATAGGTCACCCCAAGTGGTTCGCTACGTTTGGTGACTTAGCAGGGAAGCCCGGGTTCATGAGGTGAGGTTTGTCTAGGTCTTGGTGCCCACCTGCTGCGTGTTGGGCAGGATCGAGAGAGACTGATTGAGGGAGATCATTTACCCTCCAGCCAGTGTCTCTCAACCCATCGCCTTGCACCTCAATTGAAGGGATGGATTCATATGTCCATCACTCCTGGACATACTAAGCCCCAGATTCTTACCCACCCCTTATACCTATTTCCTTCCCAAAACTTCCCCTCCTCCCTTTCCTTACAAAACCCTCCACACAGCATCACCTAAGATGACATAGGCCCTGAGGGAAGTTATTTTCCTCAAGGCCTCCAGTGTGGAGCTAATGTAAAAAAAAAACCTACTCCAAGTATTCATCATTCACAACTATGTTGCACATTGTTTTCGTATTCTCTCTTTCCAAATTTATTTTTATTTATTTGTTTATTAAGACATACACAGTACATTATAATACAGATTATAAGGTATGTTAAATTAAATTATTACATGGTTATGTACCTATTACGTAAGTCCATAGAATGTCATTTGGTAATTACGCCTGAGATATGAACCGGTCTTAAAACTTAATTATTGAATGAATGAAGTAATAATAATAAAAAGGAAGAAAGGAGGGGGGGGGGAGATAAGGAGACATGTTGAAATCAAGAATTATATGCTCACTAATTGTAATTGACTGATTAAAGTTTAATGAAAAGTTAAGTGTAAGTAATTTTAAAACAATTATATCACGCCAAGAAATTTAATAAATTAGTTTGTATGTTTGCAAGGAATCATGAAAAATGTCTAAGTGTAGTAATTTTTCATAGTGGTTATAAGTTATGATTGCGCGAGTAATTGGTGAGTTACTCGCTGCATTAGTGTTATTGGATTCTATATGAAAAAGAGAAGTGTGCCTGGTACGCCTCATTGGGACATTTAAACCAATAGTGGATAGCAATTCAGGACTATCTATTTTATTATTTAGCAGGTTATACAGAAACAGCAGATCTGATAATGTGCGTCTTTTTTGTAAACTTAACATGTTATTTGTAGTTTTGTTGTATTTCTCGAATAAATATTTAGAGAATTTATTCTGTATACTTTCTACTATATCTATGTATACCTTATATTGAGGATTCCATACCGGGGACGCATACTCCAGTGGACTTCTGACCAATGAACAAAACAACATTTCAAGAGTCGTAGCACTTTTGAAAACTTTACATATTCTTAATAGGAAACCTAGCATCTTGTAGGATTTTGATATTATGTGTTCGATATGCTTATCAAAAATTAATTTGTTGTCTAAATAAACACCTAGATCTTTACATGTAGACGTAGATTGTAAAGGTTTATTATTCAAGTTGTAAGAATAGATGATTTTATTTTTATTTCTAGTAAATGTAATTGAGTGACACTTAGAAATGTTTAAGGAGAGTAAATTTGATTCACAACACGCGCACAAATGATCAAGATCGCTTTGTAATTCTATACAATCAGATAAAGACTGTACAGGTTTAAAAAATTTCATATCATCCGCGTATAACACAAAGTAACTATTTTGAAAGCATACATAGATGTCATTTATGTAAATATTAAATAAGAGTGGTCCGAGATGCGAACCCTGGGGCACACCCGAGACGATTTCCGCTAAACAGGATGCGAACCGTTGACAACCGTGATTTGGTGCCGATTACTGACATATGATGCGATCCATCTATAGAGATCACCCGATATTATACAAATATATAATGTAATACAAATATTCCAATCACCCTGTCAAATACTTCCATTATCACCCAAGATAATTAATTTGTTTCCAACATTTTAATATTCTCACGTATAACAACAAAATATCATTAAATATTATTAACAAAATAATCCTTTCCAGGAAATTATAAAAAACAAAAGCCCACTAGAAATGAAACATCCATCTGTATTATTATATTATTATTTTGTGGACATAAAGGCGTATCGGGTTTGTCCATCATTTGATTAGAGTGATGTACATTAAAGAAATTTCCATAATTTGTGATGATTTTTAGTATGCACGGGCCACGGGGGGTCTTGGACAAGAATGACCACAAAATCAATAATTATTATTGAAGGAATTAGATAAATTGACCGATAAGGAATCGGTAATTCGATTGTATTATTGAAAATTGGAGGATGAAGACAATGTATGTCTTATAAAAAGAGTTAACCCGGCTGCTCTAATAACTTTGAGGCTGAAATGGCAGTCAGTATTTCTTTATATATATATTTATTTTATTTTAAATGCACATTTACAGTTATACATAACCAATAATAAATATACATTTTATTTTATTAAGTAATAATAGCGTTTTTGAATTGATGAATGTTTAGTTAAAAAATATCTCAAATATGCAAATATCTCCCTTCTAATATTAAACCAGCGTTTTATACAAGAAATAATATCGGTAATTTTTTGAGAAATACTAAAGATAAAGACCATAAATTGACTAATTCCGGAATATATAAACTCAAATGCAATGATTGTCCCTCATTTTATATTGGAAAAACAACTCGTAATTTTGAAATCAGAATCAAAGAACATTTAAGGTGTCTTAATAATAATAATTTTTCTGAGTTCGCTAACCATATCATTGAAAATAACCATAGTTTTGAAAAAAATACAGGGATAAATATTCTTCATATTAATCATAAAGGAAAACGTTTAGATAACTTAGAAGCTTTGGAAATTAAAAAATCCCTTAAAAATAATGAATCTATTATCAACAAACAAAAAATATTGTCATATAGCCCAATCATGGATTTGTTCCCCTACCCACCCACTCTACACTAATACCTACCCACCCAATCTACATTATTAACTAACAACGGCTCCACCCCCTACCATAATAAAACATTGTTCGAAACTGTCAAATTAGTATAAGCTTTCCCTGACGAAGGAAAGTTTGTTCCGAAACCGGTCGGATTTGCACACTATATAAGTGGTTTTTACAAAGTTATATTGTTGCATTTTTCTATAATGGATAACCACAAAGTAATAGCTACATTCAAAAATATAAAAAAAATATCTATATCAGGGGGCAGGAAATTTAGTAAAAGAATCATTTTTCCGAGAGGCACTACTAATGGTAAGTTAGTTCTGCATCTCGGAACAACAAAAGTTCTGTGTCTGCGCGCTCTTGTGAAGTTGTCGGGGACATTAAACTCAAATTTTTGTAATATATCGGGAATACAGATGTTACCGTTTAAAAGTTTATATGCTGTTGTCAGCAAAGCAGTTTTCCTTCTTTCGGCGAGGCTATTAATACCCAGCATGCCGGATAAAAAGGCTGATGGATATAACCAGGGATAATATCCGAAGTCTCTAAGATATAAATATCTCAGAAACTTCTTTTGCACTTTCTCAATCATTTGAGAGTATGTTAAATCCACTGGTCCCCATATTACTGAACCACTTTCCAAAATGCTACGTACTAAACTATAGTATAGCAAACGAATCGCGGCTGAGCTGCAAAAGTGTCTGGAGTTGCTTAGCACAAATCCTAGCATTCTTAGAGCTTTGCTGCATATCGTGATTCCTAAATCTCTCAAAATAACAATGTGCTGAAGAGACGAATAAGACATTTTGTAGTTATAGTAAATCGTTTTGTTCGCCTTGGTGTAGCACATGATAGAGCATTTCTTAATATTAAATCCTAATTTATTGGATTTAATATAACTATATATATATATATATATATATATATATATATATATATATATATATATATATATATATATATATATATATATATATATGTATGAATCACATGAATGGTAGAAAAAGTCGGGGACGCCCGAGGAAGACATGGCACGACCAAGTGAATCAGATACTTGGGTCGGGCCAAGAGTTAAAAGTTTTTTTTTCCAAAAAACCATGTCTCCTGTTTTTGTAGATCTATAAATAAGAGGGTAGGTATAACCAGATAACAGAAATATGTCATTTTTAAATCAGATTTTAGACGTATTAACTATAGACGATATAGATACTGTATAGACGTAGATTTTAGACGTATTAACTCTTTTCCACAAAAAAATATAAATTGATTTCGAAAGATTGTTCTTTTACCTAGCAAACGCATGTTTTAATTTTTGAGAATAAATGTTTATTTTTAGTATAATAAGGTTATACCATAGGTCGTTGGCAGATTTGTTAAATTTTCAAAAAAGATTTTGTATTATACCACACCCATTTCATTAATATATAATCATGCAGTTAAATAAATCAATACATTATCTGGTAAACTCATGTTTCAGAATTTTATTTTTAGTTTAAATAAAATCATTAAAAAATATATATACATGTGTTTCTCGACGAAAATTGGTCCGTTTGTGTATTTATTTGCGCACTTACAAACTAAAATATTTCAGATTTTTTAATGATTATTTTGCTTAGACATTATTGAAAAAATGATAAATACTTATGATCAAGAAAATAATTACAAAAAGTTCATAATTTTAATAGTTTTATCATCGCGCCTTTCAGCATTTTTGGATGTAGGTATAAATTAAAGCAAATTTGGAATAAAATAACATCGATATTGAGTTATAATTTTAAAAAGCTGGTACGGAGAATAATTAATCTTTCTCATTGGAACCGCCCTGTACGATCGTAAGAATATTTTTTGACGAAATGTGGAATTTCGGTCGCTGGCTTGTTAAACGCCCTTAATTACGAATTTTTATTATAAAAAACATTGAATATATATTCCAGACTACTTAACATTTTTCGTAACATTCTTGAATATGTATTAAAGAAATTTAATGTTATTAAAGAAAACTGCGTGGTGTAAGGCTCGAGGGCAAAAGGTTGGTAAGGCACTTGACTCGCAATCCGAAGGTCGTTTTCCGGTTTGCGCAAATAAATTTTATATGATTAACTTGTGTTGTTTTACAATTAATTCATTTAAAATAATATATAGTATATTTGCGGCACGTTCCAGAGTGGAAGATACTACCAGTATCGCCCTGGTGTAAGACCACCAATCAAAATTGAAACATTGCTTGAAATGGCTTTAGCCGTGTTTGGTGACAGATCTGAATAGCCAGTTACTTCCCCACCTTCCTTTTACCCATTTCCTTCACCTCCACACTACCTTTAACCTCACATGATACCAAATTGAATTATTTTTAATTTTTAAGAAAAAAATCCTCATAGTACACGTCGTAAAGACGCACTTATTTTCCTATAAATATTTCGATGACGCAGATTGTAAGAGAAAAAAACGGAGAAAAGTTATATATTTATCTTATTTTTTAAATGTATTACCCTTTACAGCATTTTTTCTGTCTCCTTTTCTTATATGCTTTTTCTTTATCTTTCATTTACCTTATAAGGGAACGTACCCATACTACGTGACCAATTTTTTGCAATTTTTAACCGCCCCCCCCGGTGACCAAAAACCTAAGCAACCCGCCGCTCATTTGTATGGAGCGTGACATTTTGAAGACCCCCCCCCTAAACGTGTCACGTAGTATGGGTACGTTCCCTAATCTTCCTCTGTACTGTAGTTTAGTTTATAATATGTTTGTTGTCCTGATGAAGGTTGAGATAAACTGAAACTGGTCGACGTGTATAAATCAAATAAAGTGGTTCTAAACACCATGCGTTGGTTTTTTTCGATAATTTATATAAATGCTTATGAAATTACATCTCTTATCAAAAGTAACACATCCTCCATAATTATTCTTTGACCATAGTTGCGTTTTATGTAAAACTATGTAGATTTTTTTATGGGTATAACGAGTAAGATGAAGATAGGTGCCCCTAATTGCTAATCGGTGGTTAGCCGTTATAGGCTATCCGTGTGTCGCAATCCCATAAGCAGATGGCGCTACATGTCGTAAAATTATTTTATTTTTATTTCATTTGACATTCTGTTTTTTATGCGTCATCGCCGGTTTGGTGTTGAAAACCTCGTGATAAATTAAAGACAAACCTATTAAAATGACATACCTTTTTATAATACTAACTAGAATAGTTAAAACACGTCAAAATGATAGCTTGGTGACCCCAAAAAATCTTATTACACAATAAATTATACATACTTTGAAAAAACTCTGAACGTAATTATTTGGTTTTGAAATGAGAATATGGCTTAGTTCCTACCGAGGTGTCATTTATCCGATTCCTCTCCCTGTCCACCTTCTTCCCTGCACTATCCCAACCCATTGCCTTAGGTCCTTAGAGCAGGACCTCCATCGATATGCTTGGTGTAACTCTAAGTGATCTGCTCAGGTACGGGGGCTCCATCGAAACCAGAGTTAAGTTAGCCTCTCAGAAACTGTGCGTACTATACAGGGCCCCCAGATACTTTAATAATACACAACTGCTAACCCTGTACAAATCGCAAGTGCGCCCCACGGTTGAATTTGGCAGCCACCTCTCGTCTGGACCTCCAAAATACCTAAAAAAAACCTTTACTCTGTGTAGAAACGGGCGGTCCGTTTGATAGATTCTCCCATCTTAACAAACGGATTGCAATCTTTAGAGCATAGGCGTCAGGTGGGAATGCTGTCCTTGTTCTATCGATATTACAATGGAAGATTCTACGAGGAACTAGCGTCATTGATCCCCTCGGCACCGTTGCATAGTCGGGAAACACGCCAAACACGCGCCCAACATTTGTATATGGTTGACATTAGTCACATGAGAACAGGTCGTTTCTAAGACTCGTTCTTGAGTTCAACGGTTCGGCTGTGGAATGATTTGCCGGCCTCTGTGTTTCCTCCCTCCTACAACATGGGTCTCTTCAAGACCCATTTTCACTCCATCCTTTCCTCAAAAGGACCATCCACACAGCATCTTCAAAGATGACATAGGCCCTGAGGGAAATTATTTTCCTCAGGGCCTCCTGTGTGGAGTTAATGTAAAAAAAAGGTAGGCTCTTCTCGTTCTTAGGCTATATCTTCTTCGGTTCTGGGTATCGCTTTAATCCAGGCCGTTTCTCTGTAATATTTTGGAGCATTGAGTCATCCAGGAGTTCTTTGGTCTTCTTTTGGATGACTGTCGAAGCTCCATAGACATTGCCTTTCTTCACTGCGTGCTCTGGTGGTCTCCGTCTTATGTGCCCATACCATCTCAACTGCCGTTTATCCAGCTTACTGTGTATGTCCTTGACACCCAGGCTACCACGAATGCGTGAACTTTTAATCTTATCTTTTAGTGATACTCCTGCCGACCATCTAAGCATTCGCATTTCTGCTGTTTCGAGTTGCCTAGAGTAGGAGTTGTACATAGTCCAGCATTCGGAGCCATACATTATTGCGGGTCTAACAATAGTCTGGTATATCTTTCCTTTAAGTTTAATAGGCATTTTCGGGTCACACAAGAATCCTGTATACTACCCACCAACAAAAGTGTGGTGAAATTTGGAACAATGGCAAGAAAACTAGTGAAAATTAGAGTGCATTTGTTTTGAAAACCGAATAAGATTTGAAACTACCTTGGAAGCAAGTTGTTGGTGTTTTTCGTGAACTCAATCTCTTTTTTAATTAAAAAGAAGAAATTCGACCATCTCGGAAGTACATAATATCATCGTTATTTGTTTTTGGGGTGTTATGCCGTGTTGCGTTACCTCCTTCTTTAGCCAACGTTTCGGACAGCGTTGCAGTGTCCATCATCAGGGATGACATCTACCGGATCTGCCTTGATAATGGACACTGCAACGCTGTCCGAAACGTTGGCTAAAGAAGGAGGTAACGCAACACGGCATAACACCCCAAAAACAAATAACGAGAATACTTTTGGCTGTGAAAATCTAAACGTACCTACCTAATATGGCTTAGCACTCATTCTTTTTTATGTGAATACCTCATAAGAGTCCCAGCTGCTTCCGTCTGGAGCCAGTGAGACTATGGCATCCCTAATTGGGTTATGTTTTAGGGCTGAAGGTTTAGGGAGGGGAACGACACGGAAAAGAGGAAGGTGGTGAAGTACTTGGCTATTCAGATCTGGTCACCAAACACGGCTAAAGCCGTTTCAAGCAACGCTTCAATTCTGAATGGTGATCTTAACGTAACCGTGGCGATACTGAGAGTATGTTTCACTCTGGAACGTGCCGCAAATATACAATGTATTATTTTTAATTAATTAATTGTGAAATAACATGAATTAATCAAATAAAATTTATTTCGTTCCCGCCACATACGGATTGCGAGTCAAGAACCTTACCCCTGGACGATGAAGGCCTCTGGCGATAATTACCTCGAGTTATCACGGTGGAACTATATTAAAACTCTATTGTAATTGTGTCGTGTGCTCCTTCGCAGGGATACAGTGGTAAGTGATTGGTCATCCTTTTTCCTTGCATACCTTGTTTTTCCTATGCATATTATCACCCAGTTCCAGCAAACATTATTTCGTCTCGTTTAGTGTTTAGTATTTTCAGTTCATTACAAAATATTGCAGTACATTAGTAAAGCAATGTGAATTTTTTTTTCACTAGATACTAGTTTTTGTGCATTACAATTGATGTTGGTGGTCTTTATGAGTAACCTGAGTACTGTACCAGATAGAGGGTACACTTTTACGTATAACTGCAAACTCGACTCTAATTTCGATTTTTCTGAAATGTCTTTTTTATGTGAATACCTCACAATAGTCCAAGCTGCTACTGTCTGGAGCCAGTGAGACTATGGCATCCCCAATTGGGATATTTTTTGGAATGTAGTGGGAAGGGGAAGGAGATGGGGAAGAGGAAGGTTGGAAAGTACAGGTGATAAAACCAACGCGACGGTAAGCTACAAACTTTTGCTTTCGCTGCGACGATAAACCGTCAACCTTTTTTTTTTTTTTTTACAGTGAATACCGCACAAGAATCTCAACTGCTCCCGTCTGGAGCCAGTGAGACTATGGCATCCCCATTAGGGTATGTTGTGAGGCTGAGGGTAGTGGGGAGGGGAAGGAGGTGGGTAAGAGGAAGGTTGGGAAGTACCTGGCTATTCAGATCTGGTCACCAAACACGGCTAAAGCCATTTTCAAGCAACGTTTCAATTCTGAATGGTGGTCTTACACCAGGGCGATACAGAGAGTTTCTTCCACTCTGACTAATTAACGGGACGATCTACGTTTCTAATAAAAAAACGTTTTTTTTAAAGTAATTTACGCTTATTTCTTTTATCAAGTAATTAACAATTTTATTTTAATTCTACTCAATGGAAACGGTAGGAAAAAGCTTAACTAACTAACTAACTAACCATCAGGCAGTTTCCCCGTAGGGGTAGGCAGAGAGGACGAACCGCCAAACAACTCGATCTTGGCACATACTCCTTGCCTCGTTCACATTCATACATCGTCTCATACATGCTCTTCTATTATTCCGACTCTTCACATGGCCCGACTCAAGTAACTGATTCACTTGGTCGTGCCATGTCTTCCTCGGGCGTCCCCGACTTCTTCTACCATTCACGTTTGCGTCATATATTCTCCTTACACTATTTTCCTCGTTCATTCGCCCTACATGTCCAAACCATCTGATCTTCCCTTTATTAATCTTACTCATTACGCTTGCGTCGCCTTGCGTTCTTCGCGGATCTCCACATTTCTCACACGATCGTACATGATTTTACCACACATACGCCTCAGGGATCTCATTTCTACAGCATTCATTCTATTTTCATCCTTCCTCTGCCAGTTCGATGCCTCACTGCCATACATCAGGGTATGTACCAGCACTCCATTATGGATGGCTAACTTCAATTTATGAAAAGCATATTTTTTTGTATTTTTAATACAAAACGATTCGTAGTAAAGATTACGAATGCGAATGGTCAGATGCTACGTGTTTTCGACATTATTTTATGGAATGGAAGCATGGACACTTACTGAAAGAACTAACTAGGCGACTTGAGGCATTCGAGATGTGGATCTACAGAAGAATACGTAAAATAAGCTGGATGGACAGGGTTACGAATGAAGATGTTATGGTTCGGATGAATAAAGAAAAAGAGGTTATTAAAACTATAAAAATCCGAAAACTTCAATATCTTGATACGTGATGAGACATCCAGAGAAGTATGAGATCTTGCATCTCATAATGCAGGGAAAGATTGCCGGAAGACGTGGCCCTTGAAGAAGGAGTACCTCATGGCTGAAAAACCTGAGACAATGGTTTGGCCAGTCTACTTTAGAGCTGTTCCGGGCCGCAGTAAACAAAGTCCGCATAGCCAACATGATAGCCAACATCCTTTGAAGAAGTAAGGATGAATCGAAAATAGTGATTTATCTATCATCAATCTTTGCCTGAATTTCGTTCCTAATTTGTTTTTTTTTTTTTAAATTAATTTTTATAATGTTAAAATCAAGGTACATTTGAAAATAACATGAATTTACAAGCCTTCTGGCGAGAGATCTTACCATATAAAAAAACTTTTAATATCGCTCATCAATAAGGGAATTTAATGGGGATGTTATATTTAAATGCTTTTTGAACACAGGCAACACAGACCTGTGAACACGGCCGATGTTGCCACACGTAAAATAAATTCCACGGGAGCATACTGGCAACTTTATTGATAGTGACGTTGCAATACCTTTTTCTTTCTGTCTGTTTAATTAATATTCAATTTAAATTACTTAAAAATTTACAGGGCTGTGTATTTTGTGATCGTGTACTGAATGCTGTAGAAATGAGATTCTTGTGTCGTATTTGTGGTAAATCGTGCATAAATGTGGAGATGTTAAAATAATGCAATCGAATAGTATTAATAGGCTTGCGTCTGCGTGGTTGAATTTCAGAATTCGGCTTCGAGTGCATGTCTGAGCCACGGCATACGCGCCGGGCCACAAATAACGTCTGTGTACGTGGAATTTCAAACAATGCTGCCGTTGTAATTCGGTTTCGAATTCAAGAATTCGTCACAAGATGTCACCACTTTCGTCAGCAGCTCGGAAGGGGACGTGTCCCCCCTAGGTATAACTGCTACGAATTTGTTAATATGTAGTATCTCTCCGGATATGGAAAGGTTGACGGTAATACTTAGTTGTAATCACGCGACTGTATATTACATGTGACGTCATGACCTGTCCCGGTAACTAGCTATCACTGAATGACGGTGGATCCGAGGAACGGGCTGTTTTTGGAACCAGTTCCTATTCGATTAATTATTCCTACTAACTGGGCGAAGCCGAACCAAAAGCCGTCCGCAGTGCCTAGCAGTAAAAACCTGCGGAGCGGGTATTTAACTGCTAGTTTTGATTAATACCAGAGTTGTAAATATGCTCTCATTATCACCCTGGTGAAAGAACACTATTTAGAACCGAAAAGTTGCTTGAGGTGGCTTTACCCGTGTTTAGTGACAAGTTCCGAATAGCCAGTCAACCTTCCTCTTATTATTATTTTTTATGTGAATAGTCTTAGTAACCTTACAAGAGTCCCAGCTGCTCGCGTCTGGAGCCAGTGAACCTGTAATAGCAACGCCAATTGGGGTATGTTGTTAGGCTGAAGGTAGTGGGGAGGGGGAAGAGATGGGGAAGAGGAAGGTTGGAAAGTATCTGGCTATTCAGATCTGGTCATCTAACACTGCTAAACTCATTTCAAATCAGGCTAAAGAAGGAGGTAGCGCAACACGGCATAATACCCCAAAAACTAATAACCAAAATCATTTCAAAACAACAAAACAATAAAAAAAAACAATTTCCAAACAATTAAATTAACTAAAGCCATTCAACGATTCTGGAGTCACTATGGCATCTATGGCTTCCCCTAACTAACTAACTAACTAACCATTCCCCGCAGGGATAGGCAGAGAGGACGGACCGCCAAACAACTCGGTCTTAGCACACACTCTTTGCCTCATTCACATTCATATATCGTCTCATACATACTCTTCTATTATTCTGACTCTTGACATTATACTTACACTACTTGGGGTATGTTGTTATTCTGAATTAACGCTAAGAAAACTTGTAGTAATCGGGGGGGGGGAGGAGATGGGGGAAGAAAAAGGTCGAGAAGCATCTGTCTTTTCAGATCCGGTCACCAAACACAGCTAAAGTCATTTCAAGTAACGTTTCAATTACAAATGTTGATCTTACACCAGTGCTATACTGAGAATATCTTCCCCTCTAGAATGAGCCCCACACGGGAGGCCTATGTCATATCTTTGGGGATGCTGTGTGGAGGGTTTTTATTTTAAGGAAAGGAAGGTTAGGAGAGTTCTGGGAAGGAAAAGGGTTTAAGGGGTGGGTAGGAATCTGGGGTTCAGTGTGTCCTGGTCACCCTGGTCATCTCCAAGACCGAGACAAACCTCACCCCATGAGCCCGGGCACCCCTGCTAAATCACCAAACGGGGTTACCTATGACAGAGGTGTTGGTTATCCAATAAAGGTTCCCGGGGCGGCGGTAACCAATCCCGCCTCCCAAATTGGGAAATAACACACATTAATCAAATAAAATTTACTTGCGCACGCCGGGTTTTGAACTCCCGACCTCTAAATTACTATTAGTCGCGAGCCTTACCCTTAGACCGCAGAAGCAGTAATGAGTAGTTGGGACTCTTGTGCGGTATTCACATTACGAATAATTGAATTTTGTTAATTTTTAGCTTAATATCACCAAAATGGCGTTTTACAAGTATCTTTACTTCCTAATACAACAATATTTACAAATCAATAAAAAAACACTTCAATCAAAATAACTAACTAACTAACTAACTAACCATCACGCCGTTTCCCCGCAGGGGTAGGCAGAGAGGACGGACCGCCAAACAACTCGTTCTTGGCACACACTCTTTGCCTCACTCACATTCATACATCGTCTCATACATACTCTTCTATTATTCTGACTTTTGACATGGCCCGTCTCAAGTATCTGATTTACTTGATCGTGCCATGTCTTCCTCGGGCGTCCCCGACTCCTTCTACCATTCACATTTGCATCATATATTCTTTTAACACTACTTTCTTCGTTCATTCGCTCTACGTGCCCAAACCATCTGAGGGTCCCTTTCTTAATTTAATCAAAATAACAATAAGACAATACGTCGTTTAAAAACTTGCGTCCCTGGAGTCTTTGGGTGCGCCCCCCCCTCGGTGGGGTCCTTGTCTGCCCCCGTGACCCGCCTCAGTTGGGGGCCCTACCTGCCCCCAGGGGGCCCTGGAGGGCGACGGATCAACACTGCGAATCTCTTAAGTAAAGAAGCTGTGATGCTCAAGGGTGCTTCTGCTGGTGTTAACGAAGGCTTTTTGCTCTTTTAGCGGTGCACTTATGCGAAAGTTTTGTTTTAACTCGATAATTTTACATTTCATCTGTCTGTAAATTTATTTGTTACATTCCGGTTTAAGATGGTGGTCATGTTAGACACTACGTTTTTGAAGTGAAAACTTCTTTAGCATCGTTGTGATTTGAAACTCGATGAAACGAAAAATAGCGACAATGAAAGAGACAAAGACACATGCTTCTGCAGGATTTAGCCTGCAAGAGAATGAGATAGTATAATCGGTTTCTTCTTTGTGCGGTGCTTCATAGCCTCCCCACTCTTGTCTACTTTAGTTTTCTGAAGGTTTCACTTCTACCGCGTGTGAATTGCACACTCTGTTTTTTTAAATACATCTATTTGAATTTCGATTTCGTTTTCTTTAATAAATTGGACATGGAATCTTGGAAGTGGAAATTAAATTAATTAATTATTCTAGTTAAGTAAGTGAAAATGTTATTTTCTTTTTTACTGGAATAAAAACTTATGAAAAAAAAAAACCCACTTCCCGACATTCGATCAAGCTGAAACTCGGCAGATAGGCTCGATGTCTATGACAAAGCATTCCTTAAACTTATGCACACACAAGCTCTATTCGCACTCACGCATTTATATGAAATTGAATGACGTTATATTTCATATTATGCATTTAAAAATTTAGAAAAGTCAATATACAAAATAAATGTCGATTTAATCCAGTTAGGATTTAGCTTAGGAAAGAAAACGAAACGCAAATTATAATGACTGCCATGCCTAGAGCAAGTAAACATTATCAAATATTTAGGAGTAACCTTCGATACACACCTGAATTGGAAGCAACATATACATAATACTACAAACAAAATCCGAAAATCTATATACTTTTTCAAACAAACACGGAATTTCCTTCACCTAAAACTTTTAAAAACAGTATATTACTCATTGTGCCAATCTCACATAGAATACGGAATTCTAGCCTGGGGTAATGCATATTCCAATGCCCTTGATCCCATCATGAAATCACAAAAACTAATCATAAAAATAATTCTTAAAATGCCGCTTACTACCAGCACTGATACTATCTTCAATTCCTTCAACGTTATGGGCATAAAACAGCTCTACTCAAGATCCATATTACTTAATTTACACAAAAACAACAAAACACCATACAAAGCTACACAAACAATACACAATACCCGAGCCAAAAACAACGAACTTCTCCAAACTCCTTTTTTCAAAACCACCTTCGGGCAAAGACACTCTAAATACATAGCTTGCAAACTATACAATACACTACCAACTACGATCAGACAAAGTGACTCCTTTACAAAATTCAAACAAGATATTAAAAAATGGATTATAAGTATTGGACGCCACACTATCACAAATATCTGTAAAATAAATCACACATAGACATAAATAACTATTCACATACAACCTAACCCATATAAAACAAATGAAAATAATGGAATCCTGTCAAATTTAACCTATAAATAGACTAGGCAGAATTTATTTCATTACTCCATCTCCAACATTTATAAAATAACTCTCTTTAAAAGATTTATTACCCTTCCAATCACCCTTCTGTTTTAATTCTATTCATAATATGTATTTTACCTGAAATATCCTTGTAATTACTATATTCATTTATATACCTGTACGCCTGTCTCGACACAGGTATACCCTAGTGAGACAGGCATACAAATAAAACCATTGTAAACATATTTTATTATAGATAAATAAATAAAAAAAATGAAACCCAAATTATATGAAATTCCCTCGATAGAAAAAATATGCAGAGTGTGCTCCGAAAATTATTGCAAACACGTTTTTTCAGTTATTTTATAAAAGCGGGTTCCCAGCATGCGTTGCAATACCATATATTCATTGTTTTTCCCTGAATCACCTTTCCTGTGCGTCCCCGTTCCCCTCCCGCGTCCCCTTCCTTGCGAGCTTTATAAATTATACCCTATAATGTAATTCTGATCTATGAGCTATATTATTGTAAAGTTTCATTCATCCGAATATATGCAACGGAATATATGCAAGTCTTCCAAAATATCAAATCAACAAATTACAATCCGTTTTCAACGCTGCGGCAAGACTTATTATCATCGGCGTATCTAAATATTCCCATATTTCAGAGCATCTCAAAAATCTTCACTGGCTTAAATGTCCTGAAAGGATCCAGTTTAAGCTCTGCTGGATGGTATTTAAGTCCCTTAACGGAATGGCTCCGGCTTACGTATCGGAATTGTGTATTCCAGAAAATTCCAATTCTCGACAGTCAACCCTAAGGTCAGCAACGTCATCAGCTATCGGAAGGTTAAAGGAACCAAAGCGCACACCAGATACTAAGTTCGGTGAGCGCGCTTTCGGAGTGTCAGGACCTAAAGCCTGGAATGGACTGCCACAGACGCGGCGGAATTTAGAGCTAGACTTAAAACTCACCTTTTCAGACAGTCGTATCCATAAATTCAAAATTTTTCACCTTCATATTCAATGCCCGCGACACCGTAAATAACTAACCTGTAAAAACGTAGAGAAAAAAAAATGTAAGCGCTTGTGAAGGTCATTTCATGAACATTCTCCAGCCCTAAAGAGTCCTAAATTCTCCAGTATTTTGAAATAAATATCAACTATACTTTTGCCACTAATCTCCAATAGTCCTAAATTCTCCAGTATTTTAAAATAAATACCAACTCTACTTTTGCCACTAATCTATTCATCAATGTATTACTAACAGTGATGAGGGTAGCAAATAATGTAAAATCATGCAATGTCCAGTGTGTTAACTGTAAGGTCCTCCGCGTGCAAAGCCGTATCTTCTCCAAGCATAAACTTTCTAATTAAAGTGTGTTTATTGGAAGTGACCTGCCAGGTAAGTATGTTTCTGTATCCATTTGTAAATAGTAAAATTAGTTAGAACCTAAGCATTCGTAATAGGTTTTGCAGCGCCCTTGAGGTGATTTTTCACAAAAACGGCGCTTTATAAATTATCCAATTATTATTATTATCCATTCTGTAGTTTTTGCGTGAAAGAGTAACAAACACACATACATCCATACAAACTTTCGCGTTTTCGTTATTTGTTTTTTGGGGTGTTATGCCGTGTTGCGCTACCTCCTTCTTTAGCCAACGTTTCGGACATCGTTGCAGTGTCCATCATCAGGGCAGATCCGGCAGATCCGGTAGATGTGTATGATGATGGACACTGCAACGATGTCCGAAACGTTGGCTAAAGAAGGAGGTAGCGCAACACGGCATAACACCCCAAAAACAAATAACGAAAATGCTTTTGGCCGTGAAAATCTTAAAACTTATCAAACTTTCGCGTTTATAATATTAGTAAGAAGTTATATGTACGAAAAAATTCACACTATTTCTTTAGATATTCTCCGCGAAATTTTTGCTCTATTTTAAACGAGACGTGTTTTATTAAACATTTTCACAATTTTCGCTTTATTATTGTTTTTTAATATTAGCGCGCTCCCTCTAACATTCGTATTTACATATCTCTCCTTCTTCTTCCTTTTGAGCGGGTACTACCGAGCCTTGAGGATTTTTGAAAGTGTTTTGAGGCTCCAGACCAGTATCTGGTTTGTCGTTTACTTTATTGTTTAATATATAATCGAACAGTATTAATACGGTAACGTCTGCGTGTTTGAATTTCAGAACCCGGTTTCGAGTGCATGTCTGACGCCACGCCATACGTGCCGCGTCATTAATAACATCTGTGTACGTGTAATTTCACACAAAGCTAGTGTTATAATTCGGTTTCGAATTCAAAAATTCGTCACAAGTTGTCGCTACTTCCGTCAGCAGGTCGGATGGGGACGTCTCCCCCCCTAGGTATAACTACTACGAATTTGTGAATACGTCTTATCTCTCCGGATATGAAAAGATTGACAGTAATACATGTTGTATCAAGAGGCTATATATTACGTATGGTTCATTGCTCTGTCTCGGTTACTTTGTCCCGGTGAGTAGCTACACTGGATGACAGTGGATCCGAGGAACGGTCTATTTTTGGAACCAGTTCCTCTTAGATTTATAAAATGGTCACCAACACTAACTGGGCGAAGCCAAACCAAAAGCCACCCGCGGAGCCTAGCAGCAAAAACCTACGGAGCGGGTTTATAACAGCTAGTTATTTATTATTACCCCAAACCTCAAACATTCACATAGGTTCATAAGTTTTGCGCATCGTGTTTTATTCATAAATAATTAAATTAAATTAAATTAATAATACACTTAAAATCAAAATGTTTCTCTAGTGAAGAAACAAAATAAACAAAAAATTAATAATTAATTACGCACCCAACCAAACATGAAACCCCTTCAAACTCACTATCATACTTCATCAATCTCGTATCTAACCTTCCAATTACCGCTGGGGTCCTTACGCACCCCAGCGGGGTTCGCTACCGTACCCTAGCCCTTTCCCACTTTACCCGCGGGGGTACGCCCGTACAATACTGCTTTACCGAGGTACTAACCGGCTACCGTTGCTGTCCCAATGGGACGGGGCGCGACACCCCACTGAGATTCCCACTGGGATGACCCGCAGGAGCAGTGGCGTGTAATCGCATTCCTAATTGGGAATTACCTAGGGTTACCAGTGAAACTAAAATACCCCACGATTGTTTGTTTAATGCTGGTGTTTTTTAAGTAGGTGGTCATTTAGAGAGGAATTATTGTGTGTTCTTCTGGTTGTCTTTTAGGTAGATCGTGAAATTAGAGGATAAACGACTTATTTGCGGAAATTTCTGTGAACAAAACATGTATTTTCACTGAAATTACGCGAAAAATAAACTGTAATTTGGTTTAACAGCGGAGTTTTGGGAGATGGTGTTTAAAAAAGGATGATTTTCTATGCAAAAGAAAATAAGTGTATAGCTGCGGGGATGGTATAACTCACCTGGATATACCATGCTATAAAGACTTAGGTAAAAGACTTAGGATGTTAAGTAGATTACTAAATACATAAGGTAAATGTATTATTGCGGGACAAGAATTCCAATAATCCATGCGCTTGATAGCTGCAAGACGAGTTGTTATCTAGTCTCCTACACAGTTAAGTAAATTAAAATACGTTCGTATAAAAAGATATTTTATTTGATTTATTGGGGGGCTAGAATTCCAACAATCCATGCGCTTGATAGCTGCAAGACGAGTGGTTATCTAGCCCCCTACATAGTTAAAAAGATATTTTATTTAATTTATCGGGGGGCTAGAATTCCAATAATCCATGCGCTTGATAGCTGCAAGACGAGTTGTTATCGAGCCTCCTAAGTTAAGTAAATTGTAATGTAAAATCCATGCTAATTTGTACAGCGCTCTTGAGGCGATTTTTCGCAAAAACAGCGCTATATAAGTTGTCCAAATTTATTATTATTATTATAAATGTCGCGGGAATGTAGAAATAATAACGATTAATGATTGCATTTGTTTATAAATTTAACTTATTCACAAATTAATATTCATCCGCGACAATTTATCAGAAGGATTTACTTTGACAGATGACATGTGCGATCAGCTCTAATACAGAAACAGCATTGGCGCTGCCAGCTGCTAGTAACTTTTTCGAAGCTTACCAGTGGCCAGTGGAAAATAATGATACTGGTATCGCAAATGCGACACGTGGAGTGGACTGTATCAATTAAAAAAAATGTTATGCTTGTGAATACTTTGACACAAATATGTGAAATGGTAAACAGATGAATGGGGAAGGAAACTGACTTACCCCTTATGGTTGATGTTCGGCTCAATATTATGGTTCTGAGGGAGCACTAAGTCACTCACTGCACAAGCTTCCATAAACTGGTCGATGTTATATAAAACTGAGAGAATAATGGTGTTCGTTGCACAGTTTCTTTTAACAGACTGACTGACATATTGATTTTATTGTTGTACGGTAGGTAATATTGTCAGTAGGGACAGGTAATTGTGGTAAAAAAGGATGGGTAGAGAAATGGAACAAGGTATACATAGTCGCGTCAACAGATACCACTACAAAAATAGTCGTCACATACTGAGTCGCCACAAGTAAAAAACGCTACATTTTGGAAAAAATGGCGTTATTTTGTGGAAACCTTTAATGTTGTTTTGTTTGGGTAATATATAGAATTTTTTAAGCACTAATAAATGTAAAATGTTGACAAAATTGTTGTAAAATGTAATTAAAAATAAACACTTGCTTACACAGTGTGATTTATTTTTGGGTTATTTGTCGCACGTTCCAGAGTGGAAAATACTCTCAGTACCACCTTGGTGTAAGACCACCATTCAGAATTGAAATGGCCTTAGCCGTGTTTGGTGACTAGATATGAATAGCCAGGTACTTCCCACCTTCTTTTTTAATTTTTTTTTAATTAGTTTTTATATACATATACATGTAATATAATCATATATCATATCGTCGTATTTGAAAAATCGCAGCCAAGCAGTAGTCGTCGGTGGCTATAAATCGAATTGGGTAACCGTACCGTCAGGAGTACCCCAAGGGTCATTATTGGGACCATTGCTCTTCAATATATACATTAATGACATTGGAAAATGTTTTCTCCACTCCAGAACGTTACTATACGCAGACGACATGAAAATATTCTCTCCTGTTACAAGTATCAATGACTGTACTCACGTACAAGAAGATTTAAATCGCCTAAATAGCTACTGCACACAACACAACCTTCAAATAAATGTTAAAAAATGCGGCGTCATCAGCTTTCCCCGAAACAAAAATCCCATTTCGTTTGATTATTCCCTTAACGGCACAATACTTAAAAAAATGATGGAGGCCAAAGATCTGGGAGTAGTGCTAGACCCAAAATTACTTTTTGACCGACATATCGAATCCATAGTTGCAAAAGCTTCCAAGGTACTTGGCTTCATACTCAGAATCTGCAAACACTTTAAAAAGGTAATCACTATGAAAATGCTGTACTTTGCGTATGTACGCAGTTCTCTGGAGTACGCCTCTCAAGTCTGGAATCCTAGGTACACAACATACATAGAAAGGATTGAGAAAATACAAAATCGTTTTCTACGATACCTTGATTTTCGGGGATATCGTCCTCATCTAAGTTATGTGGAGTCAACCACGTTTTTCAAAATCTCGTCACTAGAAAATCGTAGAAATTCTGCAGACGTAATATTCTTGCAAAAGATAGCCACCTCTGCGATAGATTGCCCGGAATTACTTGAAAGAATTCAATTAAGAGTGCCCACCAGACAAACTAGACTAAATCACACACTTAAAACACCTCGATGCAATACTAACTCTAAACAAAACACATTCATTAACCGCGTTTCACACTTTTTTAACAATTCATACAATGAATTCGACTTATTCAACACAGCACCCCAAATTCTAAAAAAAATAAACAATAAATAACTTCTAAACATATACAAACTATTATACTCCTATACAAATAACTTATTCACTCCCAGATTAGATCCGTCCCCTTCCCCTCCCGCCCACCATCCCATCCCAATAAGCTATTATAACTATTATAACTTTTATAACTTTTTAATCTCTCTAATTAATACACACCAGTGAAAACCTATTATTGGTTCAATAACATATACATATGTAAATACACCTAAGTAAATAATGTAACTGTTGGTTTTCCAAATAAAATAAAATAAAATAAGTAATTACATTTTAGGTTACAATCGGATTAAACTCAAATCATTAATACTAACATGCAACATTGATTAGAAACAGTATAAACATATATATAATAGATAACCTTTACGAGAGTGTAACTACTCGTGTGTAAAGGGAAGAGAAAAAAAAATTAAAATTAAAAAATTATAACACATGCTTTATACGTACATAAATCAAAAGTATTAAAAAAATATATATTTAAAATAAATTATTGAATAAGTATTGTTATTTAAATGTTAATGCGGTTATAAGTGGCTAAAGTATTTAAGATATTATTTTTTTTATTTTTTTTTTTATTGTAATATAAAAAATATGAGTTACATATTATATACACATATATTTTACAAAATATTAAATTAAAGGTCTTTTCTGGTCATGTATACCTTATCAGAAAAGAGGGGCTCTTGTGTCTGATAAGGGAGCCACGATTCTTACTTGCGTTGTAAGTTATAATCTGTTTTGTATAAAATATTTACTTTTTACTGTAAGTTTTTTTGAAAAATTGTTTTATTTTATTTATTTGTTCTGATTGGTTGATGATGCAGCGTAATTCAGAAGGGAGGTTATTATAGTTTTTTATGGCTTGGAAAATATAATGATTTTGCATTTGAGTTGTTTTAAAATTATATTGTTTAATATATTATTGTTTCTTCTTCCCCATCTTCCCCTCCCCACTAACTTCACCTTCACAACATACCCCAATTGAGGATGCCATAGTCCCACAGCAGCAATTGGGATTCTTGTGCGGTATTCACAAATGCTTAATTGCCGATTTGTCTGGGTGGCCGAGTTTACATGCTCACAAGTGTTCCGACATCCTTTTGGAGATCATCCGTTCCGTCTCTATTTTATCTTGTTTTCTACTAATAAAATTCAGATTCTAACACCTAAATAACACATAAATGACCATCATTTCTACTTAACTTCACCTTTCCTGCCACCTACAACTCTCATTTCTACTACAATAGATAATAGAATAGACTTAAATAGGCAGAAGGTTTATAGAACCATCAAACTAACAATACTCAACAATACACTATTATCAAAAGATATTTACGGCCAAGTCTTCACGCTATAAACAAAAATACAATAACGAAAGCCTATTACCCCACTGACTTTTGTATTTTTTTTTTACTTGTGGGCGTTTAAGTGTTAAGCATTATTATTTTTTTAAACATTTTGATTAAATAACATTATTGGATGATGTAAGAGTTTTATGCGTGATGCATCAAAAAGTTCCAATGACAAAGCCTGGTTTTATTGTAGTATATGCTGTCAGTAATGCCCTGGAGTAATGCCTAACGCTTAAACATTTTTTAAATATTCATAACAATATTTTTTAAATATAAATACTCGTAAGTATGTTTGTAGGTGTAATTTTAAGCCATAGTTTTAAGTCATATTATAGCAGTATTGTGTATTAATAACCACTCTGTCATTAACATGCATAGTTTTACGCCGCTATTTATAAGTCTTAGTTGTAAGTCAGTAGTTATAAGTCTTAGTTTCAAGCAGTAGTTCTAAGTTTTAGTTGTAAGTTATTACTAATGACTTACAACTAAGATTTGTGACGAAGACTTATAACATGTGACTTGTAATAACTTAATAACTTACAACTAAGACTTATAACTACTGAGGTAAAACTAAGTCTTATAACTTGTGACTTACAACTGATAACTACTGAGTTAAAACTAAGACTTATAAATAGTGACTTACACTCTTGTCTTAATTGTGAGTCACCAGTAATAAGTCTTAACCTTAGGAAATTAATAGTTATATTTCTAATTTATAGGATATATATAAATTAACTTGTATAGCGCCCTTGAGGTGATTTTTTCACGAAAACGGCGCTGTGGAAATGATCCTATCAATATTATTGTTATTAACATTTGTGAAACCACCATTTAGAATCTAAAACTTGTTTGGAGTGGCTTTAGCCGTGTTTGGTAACCAAATCTGAATAGCCAGAAGGTCTCCAATCTTTTCTTTCCCATCTCCTTTCTCGTTCTCCATTCCATTCAGCCTCAATAGATGTTCCAAATACGGATACTACAGTGTCCCTGGCTCCACACAGTTGGAACTCTTGTGCAGTAGTCAATAATAAATTAATACATTTCAATGATTGGAATTCATACCAATTTGGGAAGCGGGTACGGGTACCGCCCTCCCGGGAGCCATTTATTAGATAACCAATATCCCTGCCATTTGTCACCTGAAGACTGGTTGAGTCTTTGAATCTAGACCTCTTCAGCCAAAATCTCTCGACCCATCGCCTTGCACAGCAATATGGGAGAGATGGATTCATACTTCTGTCACTCCTGGACAGATCGACTCCCAGATTCCTATGCACCTTTCATATATTTTTCCTTCCCAGAACTTTCTCTATTTCCTTTCCCTAAAAAGACCCTCCACACAGCATTCCCAAAGATGACACAGACTCCGAGTTAAATTATTTTCCTCAAGGCCTCCTGCGTGGAGTTAAATTTAAAATAAAAATCGAGTGCAGTTTACACGCGATAAAAGCGAAACTTTACCAAAAAAATCTCAACCAATACTTGAAAAGTGAGGTTATAATCAAAACGACCGATGAGCGCAGATCTCGCGTAATTTCCGTTTCATATCTCAACCAATAGGAGCCTTTAAAATTGACGCCATTATCAAAGCGGCCGATGAGCACAGTTGATGCGTCTCAGGTGCAGTAATCGTCATTTCCGTTTCATCCGAAATCCAAATCACAGCGGGGCTGTAGAAGTTTCACTTAAAAAAAATAATCAAAAATAAAATAACAAAAAGTTTTAATATCCATAATTAGGTACATCCTCCCCAACTATAAAATCTCAAATAATCTTTCACTTTTCAGATATAAAACTGTTAAGTTGTGATTTTACGACGGCTTTTTTCACTTTTGAAGGGACCTATACAAAAAGTATAAAATATGACGTTTTGATATGGTGACTACAAAACAGATGGACGATAAAGATTTTTGGTTTCGTGTTTTTTTCTGTGTTTTTAGTCCGTGCGTGCTGCGGGCAAGATTTATGTCCCGATATAAAAAAAATTCACAGTTTCCATTCATTCATTGTTTTAAATGTTTTATTCTTGGAAGGAATTTAGTGACTTTTCAGAGTTATTGCCATGTTTTTTTAAGGTTATCTTTTGGCCAATTATTTATATGTTTTTTAATACCGCACAAGATGCCACCTAACAAAACATCGATAGGCAGAGAGGATGGACCGCTAAATAACTCGTTCTCGACACACACTCTTTGCTTCATTTACTTTTATACATTGTCGCATACCTACATATCTATTTGGGAGGCATAAACATAAAACCTCTGCCATAGGTTACCCTAAGTGGTTCGCTACGTTTTGTGACTTTACAGGCGTGCCCTGTTCAGGTTTGTTGAGGTTTATCCACCTAGTACGAAGCGGGCCGGATCGGAAGAGATTGTTTGGTGGAGACTTTTTTACTTCTCCAGCCGGACTCTCTCGACCCATCGTCTTGTACCGCAGTGGGAGGGATGGATTCATTCGTCCGTCACTCCTGGACACACTGACCCTAGATTCTCACCCACCCTCATACCATTTTTCTTACCAGAACTTCTTTCCACCAAAAGACCCTCCCCACAGCATATCCAAAGATAACAGGGAAATAGTAAATATAGGTAGGTACTCAATAGCATTTTAAATGAATTAATTGTAAAATGACACAAATAAAATTTATTTGCGCATCACGCGACCTCCGGATTGCGAGTCAAGAGCCTTACTCTTCGACCACTGAGGCCGTCAAATATATATACATAATATAGATAGAGGGGAGGGGACAAAGATGGGAATGAAGAAGGCGGCAAAGTATTTAGCCACCAAACACGGTTCAAGCCATTTCAAGCAACCTGAATCCTGGTCTTAC
This sequence comes from Limnephilus rhombicus, assembly GCA_929108145.2. NCBI lineage: Eukaryota > Metazoa > Arthropoda > Insecta > Trichoptera > Limnephilidae > Limnephilus > Limnephilus rhombicus. The sequence goes on along the minus strand of OV815297.1, from coordinate 29,115,642 downwards.
ACTAGGGCGATACTGAGAGCATCTTTCACTCTGGAACGTGCCATAAATATACCTTATACTATTTTAAATGATTAAATTGTCAAATAACACAATTTCTTGCGAACGCCGGGATTTGAACCCGCGACCTCCGAATTTCTAGTCGAGAACCTTATCCCTCGTGACGGAGGGTCTGTGCTGATATAATACCTACAATCTCTCATGTTTCATACCATGTTCTTACATACTTTAACAACATTCTTAAACTATTTAACAATAGAACACCATTTACAATAGAAATTTTGCAATCTCTTACATTGTCCCCACATCCGTTTCAACGCCTTATCTGATGGCAATACGTTTATACTATTTTTATTTTGTATTATTATTACTATCAAGTGGGTAAGGCTGTATTGAAGGCTTCATTGGAATAAACTCCCTCCGGAACTGAGAAGCACAATAAACCCAACAGAATTTAAAACACAACAGACTAAAAACTTACCGTAGGTATTAGCTCTTGTAGCCTTAAGGCGATCCAATATTCCAGGGAAAAATCGAAATCGGAATTCACGCCCTTTTATGGGAGGAGTTTAAAAATACTTGAGAAAAAGCTTTTGGAAAGGATGGAAAAGGTATTTGAGAATTTTTTTTACAGGTTGATTTAGTAAAAACCTGTTAAAAACATTAACTCCTTTTTTACGCATTGTTTATTGTAATAAAACGGAAATTTAAAATTGATTTCACGAAATCAAGCAACGCGGAGCCACACGTCCATCTCCCGCTCCGGCCGGGGCGTGATTGATACGAAATAGGTGTGGCGTGGTCAGTAGTTCTTCGGTGGACGCCATAAGGTTCACTTTGAAAAACCAAATCCGTCAACCAGATAACAACGCGAAAATGCATATTTTATTTTAATTTGGGAAGTTCGGGTGTAAATATAAATTTTTTTGCGATTATTACAAAATAAACTGAATTTGCCACATTATACAATAAAACCATATCCGAAAAGGGGTTTGTAAATAGGAGAGTTTGGACTTGAAAGTCTTTTTTATAGACCTTATACTTTATTTTTTTTATAGGCTTATTAAAAGACTTATAAATAAACTGACCGATATTTTTAAGGGCCAAAATATGTTCTACACGCAGTATTTAATAGAAACTTCTATAATACTTCTAAGCGATTCGATTTTCAAAACAAAAACATACAATTTTGTATGATTTTGCATTATTTAGTATGGCTTCATCTTAAATAAAATATGTATACATCAGAGTATGAAGATTGACGGAAACTGTAAAAATATTTAAATTTATAAAGTGAAATGTTCCCTTGAGCATATTAGTTCGTATTAAAATGTAGTAAAAACTAACTCAATAAATAATAACAAAATAGTAATGTCAGAAATCATTGGTTAAAGTAAGTCAAGTACGAGTATGTCCCTATATAATTTTGAAACGCAATGTGGTCCTGAGTAAAATATTTTATAAATATTTTCAAATTTGGGAGGCGGGTATGGGTACCGTTTGTTAGATGACCAACATCTCTGCCATAGGTCCCCCCTAGTGGTTCGCTGCATTTGGTGACTTAGCAGGGGTGTCCGGGTTCATGGGTTGGGCCAATCTTCCCCTGAGCACCTCAATTCTCCAAATACATCCAATTTTGAAAATGAAACTTAAATTCAAAAAGTTCTGGAGTTCATTGAATGGAAGTTCGTTACAGACAGAATCACAACCGAAATTAGTATTTTTAATTTAACTTCAATCTATATAAATCTATCTTCTATCTATATAAATAAAAATAAATCGCGGAAATGTATGTACGCGCATAATTGAATAATTTTTTTTGTTAGTTATTGTCAAGAAAAGGTTTGTGAAAAACTACTGGTGAGTTCTGGCATTATGAAATTTGTATAAAAAAATTGCGATAGGTGGCACGCGAACTGTTTGAAAACTGAATGTACCGGGACTGAATGTATGGAATGCGGGAGGGGGGGAGGGGACTCGCGTAGAGAGTTCGCGGGAGGGGGAGACCCGGGAGAAGGGAGGGGAACCTGGGAGGGGGCAGGGGGGTTCGCGGGACGGGGGAAGGGGGGAGTGGAGCGGGGAGAGGGAAGTTGGAGGAGGCGGAGTGGGAACGCGAGAGGAGAAGGGGATGCGGTAGAGGAAGGGGAGGCGGAAGGGGAACGGGACGAATGGGAAAGGACACGCAGGGAGAAACAATTTCATTATTAAATGGTACAGCAATGCATGCCGGGAACCAGCTAGTGTTATTGACGACCGGCGTAGTGCAGCGGTAAGGCGCTTGACTCGCATACCGAAGGTCGCTGGATCGAATCCCGGCGTGGCAAATAAATTTTATTTTATTAATTTGTGTTTGTCACAATTTTTTCATTTAAAATAATATAAAGTATATTTGCGGCACGTTCCAGAGTGGAAGATACTGTCAGTATCGCCCTGGTGTAAGACCACCATTCAGAATTGAAACGTTGCTTGAAATGGCTTCTGCCGTGTTTGGTGACCAGATCTGAATAGCCAGGTACTTCCCCACCTTCCTCTTCCCTATCTCCTTCCCCTCCCCACTGCCTTCAGCCTCACAACATACCCCAATTGGGGATGCCATAGTCCCACTGGCTCCAGACGGGAGCAGTTGGGACTCTTGTGCGGTATTCATGTAAAAAAAAAATATATATTTTATCTTTTATGAACTGATCACCCTGTCACATTATGCCTCCATTGCACTATAGTATAAGTGTAAGGGATGGTTTGGATGTTTGGGGTGGAATTATGGGCGTGTATAGCCTATACATTACACAGTGCACATGATGGGAATATACTATCAAGGGTGGGGATTGACAACCTTGATTTTTAAAACACTGTTGTATGTGTGAATAAGAATTTTTGACGGCTTCGGAAATTTTAACAATAGGTATTTTACCAAAATGTTGCTGTCACTGTCGCTTTTACTCCCCCGAATACTGAGCGAAAGGGACAACTGCACCTCAAGCTGATAATCTTATATATAAAAATGAATCGCTAAATGTGTTGCTAAGCGCAAATCTCGAGATCAGCTGAACCGATTTCGCTAATTCTTTTTTTAGAATATTCCTTGAAGTACGAGGATGGTTCTTACGGAGAGAAAAGTTAAGAAAATTGCGCAGAAAATTGGATAATTTCAGAAAACCTAACGACTATCGCACGTTTGACAGTTCGCGTGTTTGAGAATGACATTTTGCAAAACAATGATTGTTAAATCAGGTTTCTGTTTTTGAAAATCTTTAAGTTGATAATTTTATTTAAAGTAGGTACTCCCCTAATAGTTTGAATCGAATCAAGAATTTTAGATATTTTAAATAGGTACCTATGTTAGGTACATACATGAAAAATGGAAATTTGAATAAAAATTGTAAAAGGTGGCATGCGGGCTGTTTAAAAACTGAATGTACTGGGATTAAATATATGGAACGTGGGAGGAGGGTTGGCGGGACGAGGGAGCGGGAAAGGGAAGACGGAAGGCGGGTAAGGTGGAAGAGGAACGCGGGAGGGGAAGGGGACGTGTGAGGGGGGAGGGGAACTCGGGAGGGGGGTTCGCGGGACGGGGGAAGGGGGGGAGTGGAGTGGGGAGGGGGAAGGTGGAGGTGACGGAGTGGGAACGCGAGAGGGGAAGAGGACGCAGGAGAAGAAGGGGAGGCGGAAGGGAAACGGGACGAATGGGAAAGGACACTCAGGGAGAAACAATTTCTTTATTAAATGGCGTAGAAACGCATGCCGGGACCAGATAGTACCTAAATAAGATCATAAAACTCGAGGTTTTGTTTTCTCCATTTTTATTCCCCAAAACTGGATCGATTTTTTAAATTTTTCTTACTAACTGTATTAGAAGATTTAAATAAATGAAGACAATATAAGCGAAACTCAATCGAAAATCTGGAAACAGAAAAATCAGAAAAACATATTGACACCTCTGGGACACGAACCCAGGACTCTCCCAGAGGTGTCAATATGTTTTTCTGATTTTTCTGTTTCCAGATTTTCGATTTAGTTTCGCTTATATTGTCTTCATTTATTTAAATATTACAATTTGAGGTTTTACTCATAAAGTTAAAAATTAAAAATAAAATGTATTAGAAGAACCTACTTTATGTTTGTAGGTTTTGATTTCTAAAAAAATACTTGGTCTAGTTTGTGAACTGCTCTTGATGGCGTTTAAACCAGCGTTCTTAAAAGTGCGGTGGTTAGTGGAATAATTAATGTATATAATAAATAATATTAATCTCGTTATAGGAGGCACAGAAATCTATTTTACGTGTTATAATGAAGAAACTTTTCAGATATTCGAGCGACGCTCTCTTCGGGGAATTTAATGCACTAGATTATCGACAGTGTTACATTAAAAAGATAATAATTTATGCTCATAAAAGTAAATATAAAATGAAAAAAGTCGAAAACATCAAACCAGAAGTAAGGGCAGAAATGACCTTTCTATTCCAACAAGCAACACAGCAGCTTATCAAATGATATTCTCATACCTGGGACCGAAATTATATAACAAAATCCCTTCACAACTAAAACTGTGTGGTGTGTCATCCTTCGGTAAAAAAATAACAAAATGGTTACAAGATTTAGGCAGGACAGAGTCAAAAATATTATTAAAAAATGTTATTTGATAATTATGTATTACGAGCACCTTTATATATTTCTTTTGTTCCCAAAATTTTTCTTTACTTAAATTTTTCTTTTATTTACTGTTTTTCGTGTACCATTTCGAATACACTTTTTCTTTGTTAATTATTTGATTCTAGAATTATGTAAATGCAAATTGTGAAGCTTATACTTTATGAATGATAATGTACCTACCAACCTAATATGAATATGTCAATTTGACTGTCCTAGAACGGGAGACCTTCCTAGTTGGACAGTCAAAGCTTCTTTATACTGAATGTATTTTATAACAAATAAAATAAATAAAAATATCAATTTTTCTGTACGTGTATTCTGCCTCAATAGCTTTGCCTTAAATAGGTTCTAAATTTGGGCAAAGTACGCAATTCATGCGTACTTTAAACAAAACTTCGTAAATGTCATATCCGCGGTATGCAAATTTAAACGTACATTAAATGAATAAATAATCATGCATTTCGTGTTTTAAACTAGTTGAAATACGACAGCTGATATATCAGTCCATAAAATTATTTCATTTATAAGTATATAAATATATAATTTTCAAAATAAGAAAATTAACATTGTGTATATTGTTTGACTATTCATTTAAACAGCATTAACTACTATTCTATCAAACTATATAACAGCATGCCACCTTCTTTGAAACAATCAGCTGATTATTCGCCAACAAATAAACAAAAAAATCAAATCACAGTCTGGATAAAAACTAAAAGAACACTATTTTTCCAAAACCTATTTACTCCAAACCAAACATAAAAATTAACTTCTTAATAACCAATGTACAATAACCATTAAAATAAAACAAATATAAAACTTTCTGCTACACACATTAATACTTGTCACACATAATCATAAATAAACACGTAAACACCTCAGCACATGTTCTCCTAGTGAGGTGTTCACGAAACATACAACAATATCTATCCACAGTTTCACCTTCGCAAACCTACCATACACCCAACATAATAAAATTGCAAAATATATTATGTAAAAATGTTTTCAAAATTTATCTATTATGTAAAAATGTTAATTAATTGGTAAATACTGTAATACATAGAAATAAATAAATAAGCAATTGCAAACCATAGACAATCACACAAATTTGACAGGAGTTTACGTGTGGAATCGATTCCGTTTCCACAAAAAGAATCGCTCTTCTGCTCTCACATCCAAAACTATACAATCCCTGCTTTTAAAGAATATTATTTATGCAATAAACCAATGGAACCTTACGGTACGATGGGCGGGCCGGTTATAAAGCATCCGGCGTATTATTATACCATCTCTGTGTGTCGCATTGTCATGGTGATATAGGTGCGCAATGCAGGACCCAATACTGACAGTTCTGCGCATTGCCGCTGACGGATACGGGCTTGACATAACGCACAAAAGAGCAGCGAGCTTTTAAAGGGAGGATGTCGTATTAAAAATTCATGAACGTCTCGTCAATGTGTGTTTTTATTACAATGCGGCGTTCCTCAAGGCTCCCTTTAGGACCCTGTTTTAAATATTGATTGTTTAATTTAAATAAGCAATAATTATTATTATTGCTGTTGGTACGTTCTTTTAGTACTAATCAACTTTTCTTCATACTTTTAAACTAAACTCATCGCGGAGATAAGACTGCTTTAGCTATTAAAAACGATTTCTAAAATAATTAAACAATATTATATTAGACAATAGACTCATATCTCTCTCTCTCTCTCTCTCTCTGGTTTCAATCCTGGGATTGGTTTGCAGCAATTTCATCTATTAGTCTCTTCCACTCTTCCCTGTCTTGTGCGGCTCTTTTGAAGTCTGCATATGATAAGCAGCGCACGTCCACCAGCAGGTCCTCCAGGTACTCTCGGCGTGGGCGTCCCCTAGAGTTTGTCCCCTCAATCGTCCCTCCATTGTGGCATGCAAGAGGCCTTCTTGTCTTATTACATGGCCCATTCATCTTGCACTCATATCTATTAGAAACAATATCCTCGAAATTATCTATTTTACATAAAAGAATCTCCTCTGTATCAATTTATATTTACATCATAAAACTGCTAAGTTCTTTTTTTAAGTGAAAAATTCTTTACCACCGTTGTGATTTGAAATTCGATGAAACGAAAAATAGCGACACTAAAAAGAGACAACCCCATACATCTACTTATAGGATTTAGCCTGCGAGAGAATAGGATAGTACAATCGGTCTCCGCTTTGTGCGGTGCTTCTTAGCCTACCGGTATTCTTTTTTTTGTTATTAGTTTTTGGGGTATTATTCCGTGTTGCGCTACCTCCTTCTTTAGCCAACGTTTCGGACAGCGTTGCAGTGTCCATCATCAGGGCAGATGTGTAATAGTTAGGGGTGATGTTTGTACTTATCTACTTAGGAGCGATACCGTGTCGCCAGCTCCACTCCGCTACGAGCTGGCGCTACAATACACCGTGCCTCTTTGTGCTTTGCTTCGTAGCCTCCCCACTCTTGTCTACTTTAGTTTTCTGAAAGTTTCACTTCTATCAAGTGTGAATTGCATATCTGAATTCAGAGTTCTGTATAATTTCTATCTAACTAACTAACCATCACGTCGTTTCCCCGCAGGGGTAGGCAAAGAGGATGGACCGCCAAACAACTCGGTCTTGGCATACTTGCCTCATATATGCATACATCGTCTCATACATACCTACTATTCTATTATTCTGACTCTTGACATGGCCCGACTCAGGTATCTGATTCACTTGATCGTGTCGTGTTTTTCTCGGGCATCTCCGACTTCTTCTACCTTTCGCATTTGCCTCATATATTCTTCTCACACTCCTTCCTTAAACTCCTATTTCTGTTACATATATTTAAGTCATTCATGACAAAGAGGGTGAAGTTAAAATAAATCAGCGGTTTACCACCGACTCTCTTTTTATGGGTTCACGACGAGTTCATCGAAAACGAATTCATCGAAAATCAATTCATCGAAAATCAATTCATCGAAAGCAAATTCATCGAAAACGAGTTCATCGAAAACCAATTCATCGAAAATCAATTCATCGAAAACCAATTCATCGAATGATCAATTCATCGAATCGCAAATTCATCGAAAAAATAATAATATTTTGTTGATATTTGAGAGAAATGCCGAGCGGACCGAGAAGTTAAAAAAGTAAACTAACCTAACCTAACTTAACCTATTTAACCATTTTTTAAATATTTTTTTTATCATCACTCTTAATGACCTTTATGAGTTGGTTTCATTATAAGTTGTCTGGTCACCGTTCCTTAGATATCCCTTTTTTGCAGTATCAGACAATCGGAAATCGAAGAGATAACCTATAAATTTTTTATTGTCACTACGAAACTGACAGTTGCTAAACACATTTAACTCAGTTAAACAGATCTTTTGGGTATTTAATTTTGACAGCTCTAATATCTACAAAAAAAATGTTTTTCGATGAATTGGCGATTCGATGAATTGATCATTCGATGAATTGATTTTCGATGAATTGATTTTCGATGAACTCGTTTTCGATGAATTTGTTTTCGATGAATTGATTTTCGATGAACTCGTCGGTTACCCTTTTTATGTGAACTACCATTGGTGTCATTGTTGGGAGGGGGGTATGTTGTGAGGCTGAGGGAGCGGGGAGAGAAAGAAATGGGGTAGATGAAGATTGAGCAGTGTGTATTGCATGCTCTTTTATCAGTCAATTCCATCGTTTCACGCTTGTTAAAATTGAGTTTAGTTTGAATTCGACGCTACTGCACCATGCATAAGTGAATTGGGGTTGAAATCCGACAATGGGGCGGAAATTATTTTTCCCTGTAAATGATAACCATCGCCGATGTACAACGCTGTTGCTTTGCATTGAACAATTTTAGATAGAGGGTTCTTCCTTAATAATAATAATAATAATATTTGGATGATTTATAAAGCGCCGTTTTTGTGAAAAATTACCTCAAGGGTGCTGTACAAACTTATACCTAATATAGATCTAGAAAACTAGAAGCTTGATAAACAATTAAAAACAATTTATGACTAAAAATTGCATCTACCGGTTCATTGATCACCAATACGAAAATATATGTACATTTGAAAAATGAACGCCATGCTGCCTAAAAATGAATTAATACAGGACCATACTTACCTGGGAGGTCGCTTGAAATTTTTGTTTTTTTATTATTTTTTAATTTATAAACTAACGTTTAGACAAGATTTTTATGCATAGCACAAAGGGTAACAATTATTACAAGCAAATATTGTTATTTATTTATTTATTTATTGTTTGTTTGTAAATATTACATAATACAATATAATGAACTTAAAGTGTCCAACTAGGCAATTGCCCGTTTTAGGACATTCCAATATGATAATGTTTTTACATGTAAATTATAGTAAGTTATAGTGTTGACTATTCTGTTGGTAAAATAATACATATGTATATTCATATTCTAGAATATTTTCAGTTATACCATGACATTTTTTACTATTGTTTAGCTGACATAATAAACTAAAGTAATATTAATAGATAAGTCAAGAAAAATGAATTTGAAAATGAAAATGAATGAAGAAATTCTGTTGGTAAAATAATACATATATATATTCATAAAACTAGTATACTTTCAGTTATACCACGACATTTTTTTTTACTATTGTTTAGTTGAGTTTAAACTAAAGAAATATTAATAGATAAAACAAGAAAAATGAAAAATAAAAACTGAAAGTAAAGAAGGAACTTTTCCTTTAAGGAAAAATATCACGCAGAATTGAGCAATTTTCGAACTTACTTTATGTAAAAATTACAGTTACTTTAATGCTAATATAATACCAATATAAATAAAAATGTAAAGAAAAACAAGAAATTACAATTCAATTAATGTTGTTTAGCATATTCTCGCACTGTTATTAACACTGTTTATTGCCTATTTAAAGAAATTTAGTTAGATTTCGCCCGCAGAGACCGTAATTGTGAACACACGTTATAAAAAAAGTGTATTTTGGCAACATTTAATGGTGGGCGGTGCAGTAGTACAAGGATTTGATCTTCCTAAATGTGATTCGTCAAGAGACAGGTTGATGTGTAAAGATTCGAGTAATGTTAATTCAGCAAGAAAAGTGTGATTAAGACATTATAGGCAATACAAGTATGATAATCTCAAATAGGTATGAGACCCCAAAAAGGTAGGTTTTTAGTTTGAACCTAAATTCTGTTGAGCCTTTGGCCCAGATACTCCGAAAGCACGATCCAAACTTGGTATTTGGTTTCGTTTTGGTTCTATTAGTCTGCTTATAGCCGATGAAGTTGCTGATCTAAGGGTTGATTGCATCGGACCAGTATTTTCCGGATGATAATTCAGAGATGTAAGGTGGGGCCATTTCATTAATTGATTTAACACCATCCAGCATAATTTGTACTGGATTTTTCATAGCACTTGAGGCAGTGAAGGTCCTTATTACATTATATTTATTAATTCAATTAAAAGTAAGTAAGTTTTAAAGCTCTTAAAAAAATATATGTTATTCTTGAAGATAATATCTAGACATTGCCCGCGCCGAAACGCAAATTGAATAAAATTCCCTCGATAGAAAAAAATCGCAAAGTATGCTCCAAAAATTATTATTAACACGTTTGTTTCAGTTATTTTACAAGTTATATGTATGAAAAAAATCACAGTGTTTCTTTAAATGCTGTTTAAGATAATGCCCGCGAGATTTTTGCTCGATTTTAAACGAGTCGTGTTTTATTAAACATTTTCGCAATTTTCGCATCGATTTTGTCGCTGTAAATGTTAGCGCTCTCCTCTAATATTCGTAATTTCGTATCTCTCTATCTTCTTCTTTTCGGGCCCGGTTGCAGAGCCTTAAGGGAGATATGTAAGAAATCGGTCGAACTTCGGGTTGCGGGGCCTTACGACTCCTTTAAAATAGAGAAAAAATCTCTTGGCGGCTGTCTAAAACAGCATTTAAAGAAACACTGAATTTTTTCATACATATAACTTGTAAAATAACTAAATCAGACGTGAAAATAATAATTTTCAGAACATACTTTGCGATTTTTTTCTATCGAAGGAATTTCATATAATTTGCGTTTCGGCGTGGAACGCGTCTAGATATTTCTTCAAAGATAACATGTATTTTTTTAAGAGCTTAAAAACTTCAAATGTTTAAGGGGGATATGTAAGAAATCGGTAGAACTGGGGCTTTATGTCTGCACTGAATATACAATATTTGATATATCTTACACGATCTTCTTCACGATGTCAAGATCTTCTGGTTTGTAGGATTTAGGATTGAAAAATAACAATGACTTTTAACTCCCACTTAAAAGCAAAGAACAATCTAATGTTTATTATATAAAATAGATAGTCCTGAATTGCTATCCACTATTAGTTTAAATGTCCCAATGAGGCGTACCAGGCACACTTCTCTTTTTCATATAGAATCCAATAACACTAATGCAGCGAGTAACTCACCAATTACTCGCGCAATCATAACTTATAACCACTATGAAAAATTACTACACTTAGACATTTTTCATGATTCCTTGCAAACATACAAAACTAATTTATTAAATTTCTTGGCGTGATATAATTGTTTTAAAATTACTTACACTTAACTTTTCATTAAACTTTAATCAGTCAATTACAATTAGTGAGCATATAATTCTTGATTTTAAAATGTCTCCTTATCTCCCCCCCCCTCCTTTCTTCCTTTTTATTATTATTACTTCATTCATTCAATAATTAAGTTTTAAGACCGGTTCATATCTCAGGCGTAATTATCAAATGACATTCTATGGACTTACGTAATAGGTACATAACCATGTAATAATTTAATTTAACATACCTTATAATCTGTATTATAAAGGTACTGTGTATGTCTTAATAAACAAATAAATAAATAAATTATAACACTTTCCAAATTCAGAAAAAATCGAACATTATTGACACGATTTACTTACAAAAAAAATTATACAAAATTTGTTGAATTCTTAAAACATTATAGTCCAGCATGACCACCCGCGATCTTGGCAAAGTCAACAAACGTCACCATCGTGTTTCTGTCGCGTTTGTTGTTATGGCAGCCCAGCGGTGTTACCGGCTACCGGCTACCGACGTCAAAGGTTCAATGGACGAATGGACTTTAACATTTCTTTATTCCTTTTTCTCTCTTTGTCAACATCTACAACTGTGCGACTTGACGAGAGTGCAGTCTTTCACTTCTGCCAAACGCCGCTGGTGCAAAATTACTGTTGATTTTAACATGCAGAAACAATCTTGTTAAAAATAATAAAAATTTAAACGAAGCAAAAATGTATATATATATAGGCTCTTAACCTTCATTCAAATACAAATTGAATTTGATACTGTTGTATTGGATTATGAAATATGATAAGCGGGTGAATGAACTTCTTCAAAGAGAAACCGCTTCACTACTTGCTGTTTCCTTGTTGTATCGGTATTTCAATGGAAGATGCTTCATTAATCCATTCGGCACCGGTGCAGTATACGGTTGTGCAGTACATTTTACATGGTTGACATTTTTCATACGAGAACGGGACGTTTCTACGACTTGTTCTTGCGTTCAACATCTTGTAACTATTGAACGATTTGCCAGCCAATTTAACTGTTGAACGATTTGACGGCATCTGTGCTCCTTTCTTTCTTCAAAAATACCCTCCACACAGCATCCCCGAAGAGGACATAGGCCCTGAGGGAAATTATTTTCATCCACTGTGATTGTTTTTAAGCCGCCGCTACCCGAATTTCTGCCGATTTCTTACATATCTCCCTTAAACACTTTCAACCTTACTAAAAAACCCAGTGAAAATTTTATTCAATTGACAAACGGCCGCGGATGTGAAAACATTACTAATAAAAAAATTGTTCATGGAAAAAAACACACTTGGTTTACACGGCCTGAGAGGGTAGTTTATCTCTGTTTTAGTAATGATGTGTGAACGAAATTTGGAATGTTTTCCAAAGTATTTTGAATGTTCTATATATTTCTTATTTTTGAAGGTGTCGTAAAAACAAATACCATTTATGAAAACTAGATAAAATTAACCTTTAGATTTGTGTAATTGAAATACACTTTAGTTTTTAAAAACTGCCATATATTGAGATATAGAAATGGATTTTTTTTACCAAAACATATTTGATGAAAGTGTACAGAAATTTATAAAAAAACAAAATTTAAAAAATACAGACCTTTTATGTAATGAATTTGGAACGAAACTATCACATCACTTTTTCCTCGTGCATACAATAAAAATATAATAAAAAATTTCAAAGTTTTTTTTATGGCAAAAAACTAACCTAAAAAAATAATACCCACTTTTATAACAGATTTCTTGCAACTCTAAAGACGTTAATTTCATTGATACGTTTAGGAACACACGTATTCGATATTAATATTTAAAAAAAAAACACCACTTTTATGAAATTCTCGTAAAATAAAATCCTTTAAATGTAAATTTGAATTATCATGTTTTACATAAAATACTTATTGACATTTCAATTTTCAAAGTATGATTATTGTTATTATAACTTGACTAAAACTTATTAAAAACCACAAAAAAAACGGTAAATATATCAATTATGCGAATGTAATAGTGAATTAGTCATATTAATAGATATTACGATAACATTTGTGTAATATTACACACACACCCGCGGAGTGAGTTTTTTTTTGGCGGTTTCAACGCGAATGACGAATGCGCAGGAGCCGCGCGCCGCCACCTAACGGTTCTGTAGGAAAACAAACAATTAAATTATGTACACTATGAAAAATTCCACTGTTGCCAGATTTAAAATACATTTTAAGAAAAAATCTTATTAGTAATGTTATCGTGTTTTAGTGTATGTTTGTTTTATTCAGGTTGCTGCAGCAACACAGGTTATCGGCCGTGCTGTGGTTTTTTTTTAGTAAGGCTGTTAAAGCTCTTAAAAAAAAAATGTTATTCTTGAAGATAATATCTATACATTCCCCGCGCCGAAACGCAAATTATATAAAATTCCCCCGATAGAAAAAAATCGCAAAATATGCTCCAAAAATTATTATAAACACGTTTTTTTCAGTTATTTTACAAGTTATATGTATGAAAAAATTCACAGCTTTTCTTTAAATGCTGTTTAAGACAACCCCGCAAGATTTTTGCTCTATTTTAAACGAGTCGTATTTTATTAACATTTTCACAATTTTCGCATGGATTTTATCGCTTTAAATATTAGCGCGCTCCTCTAACATTCGTAATTACGTATCTCTCTATCTTCTTCTCTTTGAGCCCGATTACGATGGCATCCCCAATTGGGCAAGTTGTGAGGCTGAAGGTAGTGGATAAGGGAATTAGATGGGAGAGGAAGGTGAAGAAGTACTTTGCTATACAGATCTGGACAATAAACAGCCTAAAACAATTTTAAGCCACGTTTCAATTCTGAACGATTCTTACGAGAGATGGGAAGGCTGATAGAGATATTGAAAGAAGGGTAAATGCAGGTAACTCCATTAATAGAGGACTGAATGCCGTTGGCGCTAATAAAAAACTGTCAAAAGAAGCGAAGCTAGCAGTTCACAATGGAGTCCTGGTACCTACCCTGATGTATGGCAGTGAGGTATCGAACTGGCAGAGGAAGGATGAAAGTAAACTGAATGCTGTTGAAGTGAGATTCCCCTGAGAACGTATGTGTGGTGAAACAATGTATGATCGTATGAGAAATGTTGATATCTGCAAAGAATGTAAGGCTAATGTAAGCATAATGAGTAATATTAAGAAACGGACCCTCAGATGGTTTGGGCATGTAGAGCGAATGAACGAAGAAAGTCTTCGACGCGAATGTGAATGGTGGAAGTCGGGGACGCCCGAAGAAGACATGGCACGATCAAGTGAATCAGATATTTGTGTCGGGCCATGTCAAAAGTCAGAATAATAGAAGAGAATGTATGAGACGATGTATGAATGTGAGTGAGGCAAAGAGTGTGTGCCAAGACCGAGTTGTTTGGCGGTCCGTCCTCTCTGCCTACCCCTGCGGGGAAACGGCGTGATGGTTAGTTAGTTAGTTTAATTCTGAATGGTGGTCTTTCACTAGCGCGATAATGAGAGCGTATTCCACCCTTTAAACACAGAGGCCGGCAAATCGTTCCACAGCCGAGCTGCAACACAAGTCGAAGAAGCGACCCGATCTCATGCGACAAATGTCAACGTGTAGGTACATATGTTGGGCACAAGTTTGGCGTGTATCCCGACTGTGCACCGGTGCCGAAGGGATCAATGACGCTAATTTCTCGGAGCATCTTCCATTGAAATATCGGTAGAACAAGGATAAAATTCCATACGGACCGCCCGTTTCTGCACAGAGTCGAGTATTCTGGTATTTTTGGGCTCCAGACCAGAGGTGGCTGCCAAATTCCACCGTGGCGCACACTTGTGACTTGTACAGGGTTAGCAGTTTTGTGCTATTAAAGTATCTGCGGGCCCTGTACAGTACACCCTGTTTTTGAGAGGCTAACCCAACTCTGGCTTCAATGGAGCCCCCATACCTGATCTGGTCACTTATATTAGGTCCTTACATATGACATTGGCGTTTTGTACGGGAGGAACATAAAGTCGATTTTTTTAAATATAATATATTTATTTAATCAAAGTATGCACTTTTGCCATCTCATAGGTAGTTCATCGATCCCTTTACTAAAAAAAACCATTCGGACGGGAATCAATATAATCTTTGAAGGCGGTTTGGACTGCCCCATCCGAGTTGAATTTTTTCCCTTGCAAGAAGTTATCCAAATTTCCAAAAAAATGGTTATCTGTTGAGGCAAGGTCCGGAGAGTACAGTGGATGTTCAATTGAAGCTCCTCTAATTTGGTAGCCGTCTGTTGTGCAGTGTGTGGTATAGCGTTGTCATGAAGCAGCAGTTTGGTATAGACATCTGCCGTAATCGTCTGGCCAGATTTAAGAAAGCTGTAGTGAACGACACAAAAAACAAAAACAAAAAACTGTGTTTTCTTTTGCGGCACCGTCGCCATACACATCATTAATCCTTCGAGCCGTTTCGGCAGCACTGGTGCCATGTCTTAATGTCTTAATCACATTTTTCTTACTGAATTAAAATTACTCGATTCCTTACACATCAATCTGTCTCTTGACGAATCACATTTAGAAAGATCAAATCCTTATAGGTACTACTGCACCACCCACCTTTACATGTTGCTTTTACTTTCCAAAATACACTCATCAAAGAATACATTACATATTAATATTAAAATATTTTTCAGGATTAAATAACATGTGTTCACAATAATGTCCTCTGCGTGCGAACTCTATCTAAATTTATTTAAATCGACAATATACAGTGTTAATTTCAAGCGACCTCCCAGGTAAGTATGGTCCTGTTTTCATTAAATTTTAGGCAGCATCGCGTTCATTGGTCAAAATATTGTACACATATTTTCGTATCGGTGATCAATGAACCGATGCATGCAATTTTTAGCCATAATTTGTTTATAATATAGCTTGTAGTTTTTTAGATTTTAGAAATGAATTTTAAGTTTGTACAGCGCCCTTGAGGCGATTTTTCACAAAAACGGCGCTATATAAATCATCCAAATATTATTATTATTTATGGTGGAACTTGTACTCATAAATAACCGATATTTCAAGTTTTCCATTTTGTAAACTAAGTGACGCAAAGAAAAAAAAAACAATTAAGGAAAAAACAAATGAATTTTAATTTTCGAAACACAAATACATGAGTAAGTATAAATGAGCTGTATAAATTTGAATTTGGAATTCCTAACCAAAGAGAAGATATTTGAGATCAAAGTTGCCAATGCGGCAAAACGCCAATTTCATATGTAAGGACCTAATAGTTACACCAAGCATATCAATGGAGGGCCTGTTCGGAAGATTGCTTCCGTTGAAGGAGACTAGATTTTCATTTCGATCCCTTTTAGACGTAATCAGACATGTTTGGGTCTTTGAAACATTAAAGTTTGTTAGGCCGAAGAGCAGGTTTTACAGATCACAGAGTTGTTAAAAGTTGATTTAATATTTGAAACGTCAAAATCTGAGTATTTCTAATGGGCTCTCCACACGACACTGCATGTAGTGACTGCGGCAGTGACTGCAGAGAGCGTGGAGTTGAGCAAACTAGCGCTATCTCGTTTGTTAAAGGGCCGCTAGAACGAGACAGCGCTAGTTCGCTCAACTCCACCCTCTTTGCAGTCACTACATGCAGTGTCGTGTGTAGGCCGCTTAAGCTATTTTCATCTATTTGCTTTCTGTATTTTCTTCCATTCGTTAACATTTATTATTCTTCTAGCTAATAACTAATGCTGACTTCTCTGTTTGCCGCAAGATAAGGCCAAGGGTCGTAATATGGTGACGCTACTGCCGTGCTCTTATCTGAACGTGGTCGGATCCCCTCCAGGAGTCACCAGATGCCCCCCGCACATAGACAAGATGATAGAGCCGAAGGTTTGGAACCACTCTGTGTCTATGGCACCAGCTTCATGTCGCACCACTGTTAGTTTGCACCGGCACAAGTTAGTTGGCACTCTCTAGTAGATAGCTTTGTTGAACATTAGCTTCATGCCACTAAGTTAGTATATAGCTTTGTGGAACACTAACTTCATGCCACTATGTTAGTAAATAGCTTTATGAAACATTAGCTTCATGCCACTAAGTTAGTTGACAGCTTTGTGTGGAACATTAGCTTCATGTCACCCTTGAACCACTCAGCTTCATGTTGCACAAAGTTACTTGCAACCCACTAGTCGCAGGCACCACAGCTTTGCCTAAAATATTAGCTTTGTGTTAGCTTGCACTGCCAACAAGTTAGTAGATAGCTTTGTGGAATATTAGCTTCATGCCACCCTTGAATCCACTAGCTTCATCTTGCACCAAGTTACTTGCAACCCACTAGTCGCAGGCACCACAGCTTTGCCTGAAACATTGGCTTCGTGTTAGCTTTCCCAGCCACTAAGTTAATAGAAAGCTTTGTGGAACATTAGTTTCATGCTCCCCTTGATTCCTTTAGTTTTTTTTTGCACCAGTTCCGTGTTTCACCAAGTAGTCAGCTTTTCCCGAAACATAAGCTTCATGCCAGCTTTATAGATATAAACTGTTGAAGCTTTTGATTCTTAGGCACTAGCTTTATGTGTGCTTGCACTAGCAGCAAGTCAGTTTCCATTCTCTAGTAGGCAGCCTTACCTGGAACGTTAGCTTCATGTCCCGTGTAATTTCTATAGTGCTAGCTTCGTATGGGCACAGCTTCTGGCCTCTTCATATGTTTGCACCGGCTTGAATTAGCTTAGCTTCATGCCTCCCTCCCCCCGAATGAGCTGTAACTGGAACAATAGCTTCATGCGCCCTTCATGATTATGGCACCAGCTTCGTGTTAACTTGAACCGGCACTAAATTAGATAACACTTTCCAGTAGACACAGTAGTTTTACTTCGAACATTATCTTCACATCTTGATTTCTCAAGTGTCTGATGCACTAGCTTTATGTTGCAGCATGTAAATTGCTTGAAACATTAACTTCATGCGCTCTTCAAAGCTGTAGCTTGATTTAGCTAGCTTAGATATATGGCTTAAACTGAATTAGTATAAATTATTAGCTTATTATCGGCACGATGGCAGATGATGGCACCTTATCTTTGTATGATTTGAAAGTAGCACCTATATTATTACACACCTTGGCTTTTGTGGCACTTATACCGTAGACATTATCGCACAGAATGTAAATATTTCGTGGGATGATTTATATAACTATTGTTAATTAATATAATTTGAAATTTAATTCACAGTTTGGGAGGTGGGTGTGGGACTATGGGAACCATTTATTGGATAACCAACACCCCTTTCAAAAGTCACCCCAAGTTGTTCACTACGTTTGGTGACTTAGCAGGGTGCCCAGATTCATGTTTGTCTAGATTTTGGCGGCTGATGCTTTTGCCCACCTATTGCGTGGTGGGCCGGATCGAGAGAGACTGGATGAGGGAAACCTTTTTATCCCTCTAGCCGGACTCTCTCGACCCATCGTCTTTCACCACAGTAGGAGGGATGGATTCTCTCCTTCATTTTCCTAAAAAAACCCTCAGCACAGCATCCCCAAAATTTGAGAGGCAGGTATGGGTACCGCCGCCCCGGGAACCATTTATTGGATAACCAACTCCTCTGCGATAGGTCACCCCGAGTGATTTGCTATGTTTGGTGACTTAGTAGGGTTGTCTGGATTCATGGGGTGAGGTTTGCCGGCTTTGCTGCGGATGAGTCTGCTCACCAGCTGCACTACAGGCCGGATCGGGATCCAGCCGTACTCTCTCGGAACATCGCCTTGTACCGCATAAAGAGGGATGGATTCATACTCCTGAACAACTCCTCGTACCTTTTTCCTTCCCTTCTACGAATCCTCTCCTTCCTTTCTTTCAAAAGACCCTCAACAAAGCATCCGCAAAAATGAAACAGGCCCTGCGGGAATGTTTTTTTCCGCAGGACTTCTTGTGTCTGAAATTTTTAGGTCGACGCAACTATTTTCAGATCGCAACGTCATGATTAGCGTTTTTCTAAGAAATATAAAAGAACACGAAGTTATTATGGGAGAATCAAAATTCTCGACCAAATTGTGTAGTAAAGCAAATCTATTTATATAAATAAAAATGAATCTACGAAATGTATGTACGCTCATAACTTCCAAACGACTGCACCAAAATGGATAATTCTTTTTTTGTTATATTCGTTATTATCAGGAGTTTGTATAGAACTACTGGTGAGCTCTGGCATTAAGAAATGTGTATAAAAAATTGCAATAGGTGACATAGCTGTTTGAAAACTGAATCCACCGGGACTGAATGTATGGAATGCGGGAGAGGGGAGGGGAACTCGGGTAGGGATTCGCGGGAGGGGGAAGGTAACTCGGGAGGGGGGTTCGCGGGACGGGGAAAGGGGGTGTGGTGTGGAGAGAGGGAAGGTGGAGGAGGCCGAGTGGGAACGCGAGAGGGGAAAGGGACGCGGGAGAGGAAGGGGAACGGGACAAATGAGAAAGGACACACAGGGAGAAAAAAATTCTTTATTAAATAGCATAGCAACGCATGCCGGGAACCAGCTAGTAAACTATAAAATTTTACAAAATTGCACATAAATTTGACAGGTGTATTAATTTATTGCCGACAAATCAAACAATAAAAATTTTAACAATGTGGGACTTAAAACTGGTTACAAGTGTTAATGACATCTTGGGAAAATGTGTATTTTTTCCATACGTATTCAATTACAAAACTTTCGTCTTGACATATATTTTTATTTTGCTTTGGTGTACCGATGTCTACGATTGCAAGAATTTGAGATTTGAGTGAGGCTGGTTTTTGCTGACACTAAATTTCACATAAAGTTCATTGATCTTAGTAATAATTATCAGTTTTCTCAGGGCCTGTGTCATCTTTGGGGATGCTGTGTGGAGGGTCTTATTTGCCGGGCGGCATTTTGTCTATACTCCACACAAACGTATTCGTAAACGTAATTTTCTCTCTGGATTTTTACACAATTTTTTTATATGAACACCGCTGAAGAGTCCCAACTGCTGCTGTCCGGAGCCAGTGAGACTATGGGATCCTCAATTGGGGTATGTTGTGAGGCTGAAGGTAGTGGGGAGGGGAAGGAGATGGGGAAGAGGAAGGTGGCGAAGTACCTGGCTATTCAAATCTGGTCACCAAACACGGGTGAAGCCATTTCAAGCA
Source organism: Limnephilus rhombicus (assembly GCA_929108145.2). Taxonomy (NCBI): domain Eukaryota; kingdom Metazoa; phylum Arthropoda; class Insecta; order Trichoptera; family Limnephilidae; genus Limnephilus; species Limnephilus rhombicus. Next base: position 29,095,291 of record OV815297.1, on the reverse strand, counting down.
ACTTTTCAATTCTGAATGGTGGTCTTACACCAGGGCTATACTGAGAGTATCTTCCACTCTGGAACGTACCGCAAATTTACTATATATTATTTTTAATTAATTAATTATGAAATAACACAAATTAATCAAATAAAAATTTTTTGCCACGCCGCCGGGATTGCATCTCGCGACCTTCGGATTGCGAGTCAAAAGCCTTACCGCTAGACCACGCCGGCCGTCGAATAATATAATGATATAAATATCTATCACTAGCCTATCTATAATGTATATCTTAAAACTTGTAAGGCGGGTATGGGTACCGCCGGCCCGGGAACCATTTATTGGATAACCCACACCTCCGCCATAGGTCACCCCAAGTGGCTCGTTACATTTGTGACTTAGCAGCAGCACCCGGGTTCATGGGGTGATTTTTGTCCGGGTCTTGACAGTGGATGCATTTGCCCACCAGCTACCTGGCAGGCCGGATCGGGAGAGACTGGCTGAGGGAGACCTCTTGATTTCTCCTGTAGCGCTCTCTCGGAACATCGCCTTGCACCGCAGTGGGAGGGATGGATTGATACGTTCGTCACTCCTGGAAACATTGACGCCCAGATTTCTACTCACTGTTGAAACCTTTTTCTTTCCCAGAACTATTTCTGCTTTTTTTTAAAAAAGACCCTCCACACAGCATCCAAAAAGATTAAACAGGCCCTGAGGAGAATTATTTTCCTCAGGGCTTCCTGTGCGGAGCTAACCACACAACTGAAGTAAAGTTTCTGCTCCATCTATAGATCCATGATAGGAAGAGAGAAAAAAAATGTGCGCGCGCCCTGTTCTCTCTTGCACCTACAGTGTGATATAGACAATAGGCCTGCACTGTGTCTTAGATATACGAAACGTAACTGGCTATGAGAGAAAGAGAGAAAGAAAATGTGTGCTCGCACCTCTCCCTCTTGCCCCTACAGTAATATACGAAACGTAACTCTCTCTCTTTCTATCTTCACTAACTTATGTCTCCCTCTCAACTACCGTTCGCTAATAGCGCTCTCGTCACGCATTCCAGTAATACGTATACAGTAATCCTCCCTCTTGCCCCTACAGTAATATACGAAACGTAACTCTCTCTCTTTCTATCTTCACTAACTTACGTCTCCCTCTCAACTACCGTTCGCTAATAGCGCTCTTTTTTTTTTTTTTTTTACAGTGAATACCGCACAAGAATCTCAACTGCTCCCGTCTGGAGCCAGTGAGACTATGGCATCCCCAATTGGGGTATGTTGTGAGGCTGAAGGTAGTGGGGAGGGGAAGGAGGTGGGGAAGAGGAAGGTTGGGAAGTACCTGGCTATTCAGATCTGGTCACTAAACACGGCTAAAGCCATTTTCAAGCAACGTTTCAATTCTGAATGGTGGTCTTACACCAGGGCGATACTGATAGTATCTTCCACTCTGGAACATGCCGCAAATATACTATATATTATTTTAAATGAATTAATTTGTGAAATAACACAAATTAATCAAATAAAATTTATTTGCGCATGCCGGGTTCGAACCCGCGACCTCCGGATTATGAGTCAAGAATCTTACCCACTGGGCTACGGAGGTCGTCACGCATGCCCAGTAATACGTATACAGTAATATACGAAACTAATTCTCTCTCTTTCTATCTTCACTAACTTATGTCTCCCTCTCAACTACCGTTCGCTAATAGCGCTCTCGTCACGCATGCCCAGTAATACGTATACAGTAATATACGAAACTAACTCTCTCTCTTTCTATCTTCACTAACTAATATCTCCCTCTCAACTTCCGTTCGCCTCGCCCGATCACACTTTTCGTTACGCTCTCGTCACGCATTCACCAGCTTACTCCCGAAGTCAAGCGTGCATAAAGAAGTTTTACTTCAAAAAACTGCATCCTAAATCTCTCACTCATTAACGACCTCCGTAGTCCAGTGGGTAAGACTCTTGACTCACGATCCGGAAGTCGCGGGTTCGAACCCGGCATGCGCAAATAAATTTTATTTGATTAATTTGTGTTATTTCACAATTAATTCATTTAAAATAATATATAGTAATTTGCGGCATGTTCCAGAGTGGAAGATACTATCAGTATCGCCCTGGTGTAAGACCACCATTCAGAATTGAAACGTTGCTTGAAAATGGCTTTAGCCGTGTTTGGTGACCAGATCTGAATAGCCAGGTACTTCCCAACCTTCCTCTTCCCCAACTCCTTCCCCTCCCCACTACCTTCAGCCTCACAACATACCCCAATTGGGGATGCCATAGTCTCACTGGCTCCAGACGGGAGCAGTTGAGATTCTTGTGCGGCATTCACTGTAAAAAAAAAAAAAAAATTAACAGATTAGATTATTTTAACGAACTTTCTCTTTTTATCTTTCTACCAAATTACAAATTCTACAAAATCGTTAATAATGTCTGTAAAAGCGTGTTGAAATGTTAATCACGTTGTCCTTTTAAAGGCAGTAATTAAAACGGAAAACACGGATTTGAATGTCCTCGGAAAGGTTTTTATAATGGTGATAATATAATATAATATGTGGTACCTTTTTCATCTACTCGCGAGCCTGGCCATATCTGAAGCAGTCGTCTGATTACGGAGTTGATAAAAATGCAGATACGGATTGGAGGAACAATAAGGAACTCCAGTGAAAAATATTTTGGCTTTAAAAAACATGTTCGTATAGACCAGGGTTTCCCAAGCTTTATTTCGCCGAGCCTCCCCGAACCAAAAAAAAAATTTCAAGCCCCCCTTCAGTGGCGTAGCTAGCATGGGGGGGGGGGGGGGGGTGGCTAAAGAATTTCAATTCAGAAATAGGCTTTTTCGTCAATAAAAAGACCGTCAGGCACAAAATTCTCCCCGTTTCGGGACGTTCCAAATATAAATAAAAGCGTATTCAATATTTTTGCGACAATATCCTTCGTATTTTTTTAACAATCGGATGTCACCTCCCGTCGGTAGTGTCACCCCCCCCCCCCCCCCCCCCCGTCGAGTTAAAAAAAGTTTCAACAAAAATTAAAAAAACACTTTTTTTTAAATTAACTTTTTTTTTTATTTAGTAACTATATAATATTTTTTACATTTTTATATGAAACATGTTAGTTAGATGTATATATAAAATATATTCGTAGTCCTCCTCACTAGGAGATCCTGTGCTGAGGGGGACTATGCTTTGGATAAGTTTTTCAGCGACTTCTATGGTTTAACTTCATTGGATAAGGTTTTCCAGAAACTTCTATGATGTTTTAAGTATACTAGTAAGTTCATTTTCCGATAGATTCTTCAGCCAACATTTAATGTCCTTAATGTAGCTATTTTTTATTTTTATTTGTTTGATACTAAGTGGGAGTTTGTTATATAACTTTACTGCTAAAAATGCAGAACTTCTTTGACCAAATGAAGAGTTACACTTTGGTATATTAAGTATGTCTGTTTGTTTAGCTCTGGTTTTATGAGCGTGTGAGGTGTCTGCCTCTGAATCATTTTTGTGGTGATGTACTAGAATGTTTTTGGCATAGATTTTCTGTATGCTTGGAACATCAAACTGTTTAAAAATTTCTGCTGTTGACGTCCTTATGGGGACCTTTAGAATGGTCTTTATAATGCAATTCTGAGTTATCTTAAGTTGTTTTAAGTGATTAGATGCTGCTGAGCCCCATCCTATTACTCCATATTCCAATCGAGAGTGGCATAAAGCATAATATACTCAACTAAATTATTTATATGAATTTCAAATAGGTATGTTTATTAATTTATTAGAATTGATCTTTAATAGAACAGTAGGTACACTTTCAAACATTAATTACTTTTACATTTCTTAGTGGTCTTTTAATTATACATATTATTCTATTATTATTTTTTATTTATTTAACTTATAATTAAATAATGTCTAACAACTTTCAAATTAATTTTACAACAAATAAAAAAAACTTTTAAAGTACTATTGAAATGCTTGAGCTTGCGTGCTCTGTACCAGATGGTCGATTATGGTCTTTGCTAGAGCTTTGCTTTGAATAGATTTTTTTTCGGAAATGCAAACGTACCTATTACGTCCCCCCTGACATTTCTCTACGCCCCCCTAGGGGGGTGTGCCCCCCCGGTTGGGAAGTCCTGATATAGACCAATAAACGCTGATTATGAATATAAAAGTTTTATTTAATAATATTAATCGCAGAGTTTTTAAAAAATTATTAAAAAGTGCATTTTTAATCGGGTCGTAAAAACACGCCGTCAAAGTGACGTCACTGTCCGACGTGTCGGACGTCACCGTAAAGTCATTGTATGGGAATGTGTGATATGACACAAGCCATCGTATTAATTTATTCGTGTATTTACATACTGTTTATAGAGATTTAGTTGTTGTGTTTATTGAAACATTATTTAGGCCTAAATAATCTTTCAAAAATAAAGGTATCTCTTATTGGTTTATCTCTATTATTGAAAATATTCAAAAACTACTGCACAAAAAAAATACTAATGCTATTTCTAGGGAGAATACTTCGAACAATGGAATTCAAAATGGCGGCAGTAGATCAGCTGATTGCCCGATCCTATACTAATTTTTCAGGAGTGATGACGTCACTCGATTCAACATATATACGGTGGTTTTCGGGGGGTCTTGAAAAATTAAAACTTTGACAATTATTTTAACTATTAAAACTAACTCTAAAAATAAAAATAAAAATGCAGTTATTTAAGTTAGAAGGTCATTCATCAATTCATTAAAAAAATATAATTGGACTGGAGTTCTCTATTTTACTGATGGCACTCACAGAGACTAATGTTTTAGGTGGGTCGTGTCAAGAGTCGTAATAATAGACTAGTGATGAAGTATGTCTGTGGTATTCCTATTGCTTATGTATGTGGTTTAACTTATTATGGTATTCCTTTATCATTGGCGGAATCCCTAATAAGATATGGAATAACCACATGGGGACATTCAACAAAAACAAATCTTCTTTCAGTGCAAAACGTACAATATTCTTTGGTAAAATTATTATTAAAAAAAACTGAATACGAACAAAGACATGATATACCAAAATCATTATTATACAACTCTGTAAATGTATTATCTGTTCGTGCTATATTGTGGCTTAAAATTGCGAGTCAGCATACATCTCAATCTGAATATAATAAACTAGTGGTTCATGTTCATAATACAAGACTAACTGCAAATGATGGACTTATAATTCCCAGATACCTAAATAAATACGGTCAAAGAACTCTAGAATACCTTGTTCCAATAATTTACAACATGTTACCCAACGCAATAAAAAGCTGTGAATTGAGTTTCAGAAGGAAATGTACGCTAAAAAAATGGTTAAGTGAAAGAATTTTTTTGTACTAATTTCTGTTATTTTCCGCTTTTCGTTTTAATGTTTTTTCCATTATTATTTTCTCTTGTCTTTTCTTTTATTTCTTATAAATTTTATTAACAATTTTTTTTTCATGTACCTGTATATTTTATGTACCTGTCTCTTCGACTTGGTCGAAAACCTGTCTCAATTTAAAAAAAAGTAATTGTCAAAAGAACCCGTTGACAAACTGATATCAATCAGTTTACAGGGACTTAATTTAAAAATGTAAAAAAAACTGTAAATAAATAATAAAGGAATTTTATTAATAAAAAATAAAAAAAATAGCAATTATTTTGTTTCGCCATTTTAATTCAAATACTTAGTTTTAACCACGGTTATTGTTTATAAAAAATACCGACATGTTTACTAAGCAATACAAACTTCCTTAGGGTTTACTTAAGTTTAGTTTAAAGTAAACTCTGAGGAAATAAGCATTGCTTACTAAAAACTCAAAACAACGTTAGCTTCATAAGATCAGGTCGTTTCTTCGACTCGTACGTGAAACGTGCTACTGATATCTATTTCCCTCATTCTCTTCAAGACCCGCAGAAATAACCTAACCTAGGTTTACATTTTTTAAGATAAATTACTGGTTTAAAAATTGTACTCTCGAAATCATTTAAAGATAAATACATCTTAATAATCTACATGATCTAATCTAATTTTATTTAAAGTTATTTGTGGCGTATATAGGTTATTCATGTAGTTTCAAGATTCTTCAATAGATATCGTTAGTATAGTTAAGTAGTTATACTTAGTTTTGTGGTATCTCAGTAGTATTTTAGAAAAGTATCATTTTTTTATTTTAAATTTTTTATTTTAAATGCTCATTTACAGTTATACATAACCAATAATAAACTTACATTTTTTTTATTAAGTAATAATAGCGTTTTTAAATTGATGAATATTTAGTTTAAAAATATCTATATCAGGGGGCAGGAAATTTAGTAAAAGAATCATTTTTCCGAGCGGCATTACTAATGGTAAGTTAGTTCTGCATCTCGGAACAACAAAAGTTCTGTGTCTGCGCGCTCTTGTGAAGTTGTCGGGGACATAAAACTCAAATTTTTGTAATATATCGGGAATACAGATGTTACCATTTAAAAGTTTATATGCTGCTGTCAGCAAAGCAGTTTTCCTTCTTTCGGCGAGGCTATTAATACCCAGCATGCCGGACAGAAAGGCTGATGGATATAACCAGGGATAATATCCGAAGTCTCTAAGATATAAATATCTCAGAAACTTCTTTTGCACTTTCTCAATCATTTGAGAGTATGTTAAATCCACTGGTCCCCATATTACTGAACCACTTTCCAAAATGCTACGTACTAAACTATAGTATAGCAAACGAATTGCGGCTGAGCTGCAAAAGTGTCTGGAGTTGCTTAGCACAAATCCTAGCATTCTTAGAGCTTTGCTGCATATCGTTTCTATGTGGACGTGAAATGTTAGGTGCGCATCAAATGTGATTCCCAAATCTCCCAAAATAACAATGTGCTGAAGAGACGAATAAGACATTTTGTAGTTATAGTAAATCGTTTTGTTCGCCTTGGTGTAGCACATGATAGAGCATTTCTTAATATTAAATCCTAATTTATTGGTGTGACTCCATTCGACGATAGAATTTATATGACTTTGTAGCTGCAAGCAATTTTCCAAAGATTTTATTAAAAGGAATAGTTTAAGGTCATCCGCGAATAAGAGAAACTTAGAAAATTTTATGCAATGATAAATGTCGTTGATAAATAGCGAGAAAAGTAAGGGTCCAAGATTTGACCCCTGCGGAACTCCAGAGTTTGCGATGAAGTTGGAAGAGTTAAATATACCATAAGTTACGTATTGCTGTCTGTTTGAGAAATAACTTAGAAATAGACGTAGAAGTTTCGCTGAAAATCCAAATTGGTCGAGTTTATTTAGGAGAATAAGCGGATCTACCGAGTCAAAGGCTTTTGCAAAGTCGTTGTATGATACATCTACTTGATTGTTGCTATCAAGAGCTTGAGATATGTACTCCGTAAAAACCATTAGATTAGACACAGTAGATCTGCCAGACCTAAAACCGTGTTGCTGGTCAATTATAAAGGGTTCAACTTGGGTATAAATGAATTTATGAATTATTAGTTCAAACAACTTGGCTGGAGAGGATAGGATCGCCACTGGTCTGTAATTAGAGACTGGAGCCTTATCACCAGTTTTATGTAACGGTGTAACTTTGCAGATCTTCCACACGTCTGGGAATATTCCGGAGTTAAGTGAGAGATTATAAATATATGCGAGAGGTGTTAATAAGGGCTCAAAACAGCCCTTTAACACGAATGACGGAATAAGATCCGGTCCAAAAGAAGTTTTGGCTTTTAATTTTTTAGCAGCCGCGGTGATCATCTATCGTCGTTCGTGTCTAATGTACGAATGGTTACGATAATTACCGAAGGTGTATGGCAGCCGCAGAGCCTCCTACAAAAACATCTCTTCCAATTAAATATTCATTGTACACATTTACTATAAACGTAAATAAAGTAACTTGTAATCTCAACGAACCTCGATCTTATTTGGAAGTTTTCCGACACGATTTAAGTAGTCTTAATCACTGGAATTAATAGACACTATTACACTATCAGTCGATTTGTTAACTATCAGGAAGTTTTCCGGTCACCAGACAAGTAAGTGTACGGGACCAGTCCGGCCCTTTAAAATGCAGTGCCCTATAAAACCTGTGAGGTGTCGATGTCTGCCACCTTCTACTAAATGTCCGACAAGCGATAAAATAATGTTAACTGGAATTCCCCGCATTCCTCCCGTCACACTGTCACAGTGTCACACTTACCTCGTCACAGTTACTGTCACAATATCCCACTTATATTATTAAATTTACCACTCATATCCCACATTTTATATCCCACTTTTCAAACCAACTAACTAACTAACCATCACACCGTATTTGCAGGGGTAGCCAGAGATGACAGACCGCCAAACAACTCGGTATTGCCTCGTTCACATTCATACACCGTCTCATAAATGCTCTTCTATTATTCTGACTCTTGACATGGCCTGATCCACTTGGTCGTGCCATTCTCGGGCTTCCCTGACTTCTTTTACCATTCGCATTTTCGACATATATTTTCCTTGCACTGCTTTCTGCGTTACATGTCCAAACCATCTGAGGGTCCCTTTCTTAATCTTACTCATTACGCTTACATCAGCCTTGCATTCTTTGCGGATCTCCACATTTCTCACACGATTGTACATGGTTTTACCACACATACGCCTCAATGATCTCATTTCAACAGCATTCAACCTACTTTCATCATTTTTCTGCCAGTTCCATGCCTCACTGCCATACATCAGGGTAAGTACAAGCACTCCATTGTGGACTGCTAGCTTCACTTCTTTGGACAGTTTTTTATTAGTTCCAAAGGCATTCAGTCCTCCAAACGGAGATCTCCAAGTATTCATTGTTCACAACTATACTGTTTTCGTAATTTCTCTTTCAAACACCATGACTTTAGACTAAATCATATTCATCATTAACTCATTCTTCATACATATGTCGTTCATCCTAGACATGAGAGACTGTAGATCTTCCATACTGTTAGAAACCAGCACCGCATCATCAGCATACAACAGGAAACATACTTTCAGATTACTCAATTTCGCGCCCAATCCCACCTCTTTCAATTCTTGTATACAATTATCCAAGTATAGATTGAATAACTACGCTAACCTATCCTCATGAGCGTCTCACGCGATGCTTTTTTTCGCCCAGTTTCCATGGTTGTCTTTTCCTATGAATTCGGGATTTATAAAAGGAAATGTTCTATTTTGGTACCGATTTTCGGACAGTTTAAAATGCTGGACATCCATCGTCTTTTATTGTTGTATATTTTAAAATTTCCACGAAGAGCAATAAAAGGTTAGAAGAGACCAGGACAGCGACGAAGAGGCAAGAAAAGTCACCACGAGGCAATATCCGTGCGTTGAAAAGAAGTAGGAAGAAACAAGAAGAACCAACAAAAGGCAAAAAAACCACGACGACCCAATATCCATGCGGTGAAAAGAAGCAGGAAGAAACAAGAAGAACCAACCAGATTCAAAAAAACCACGACGAGGCAATTCCATGCGGTGAAAAGAAGCAGGAAGAAACAAGAAGAACCAACCAGATTAAAAAAAAACCACGACGAGGCAATATCCATGCGGTGAAAAGAAGCAGGAAGAAACAAGAAGAACCAACCAGATTAAAAAAAACCACGACGAGGCAATATCCATGCAGTGAAAAGAAGCAGGAAGAAACAAGAAGAACCAACCAGATTCAAAAAAACCACGACGAGGCAATATCCATGCGGTGAAAAGAAGCAGGAAGAAACAAGAAGAACGAACAAGAGGCAAGAAATGCCACGACGAGGCATATCCATGCGCTGAAAAGATGTAGGAAGAAACAAAAAGAACGAACAAGAGGCAAGAAAAGCCACGACGTGGCAATATCCATGCTCTGAAAAGAAGTAGGAAGAAGCAAGAAGAACTGACAAGAGGCAAGAAAAGCCACGACGAGGCAAAAACATACGCTAAAAAGAAGTAGGAAGAAACAAGAAGAACCAACCAGAGGCAAAAAAACCTCGACGAGGCATATCCATGCGCTGAAAAGATGTAGGAAGAAACAAGAAGAACCGAGAAGAGGCAAGAAAAGCCATGACGTGGCAATATCCATGCGCTGAAAAGAAGTAGGACGAAACAATAAGAACCAACAAGAGGCAAAAAAACCCACGACGAGGCAATGAAAAGAAATAAGAAGAACCAACGGGAGGCAATAAATAATAAGCAAGAAGAGATAAAAATAGCAAAGAAATACCAAGAAGAGACTTAAAATGTTTAAGAGAGAGAGCCAACACAAAAGAAGAGACCAGAAACGGAAAAATCTATAAATTGAAAGAAACAAGAAAAAGCGGAAACAAAAAGATGCGGGAAACTAGAACAAAAAACCAACTTCATTCTCTCTGCCCATAAAATAAGACGGAGTCGTCCCATGGTGTAATTTTATTGGAGAATGAAAATTTGTGCGCTCGTTAAACCGGGCATAAAACAAACATTATGTGTTATTTTCTTTTGTAAGTAAGTAAATAAATAACTCGTTTTCAGGGATTGAACCATGGACCAGCGACCTTCAACCTACATACTGTAAACACAATAGCAATCGGCTAATTTTCATAAGGGTCATTTTTGTAAAATATTATCTGAAGAGTACTAAAGCTAGAGAACAACTCAAAATTGTTGCTAAAATTACTTTAAAAAATACTTACATCAAATTGATTCTTACGAAGTTAACCATAATTGGTATTTTCATTTCACTTATTTAAATTATTGCCTAAAAAAGTGCAATACATTTCCGTGATTTATTTTTGGGTTATTCTGGGGTGTTACGCTACTTTCTTCTTTAGGCAACGGTTCGGACAGCATTACTGTGTGCATATCTGTGATTGCACATAGTAGCAGGATAGTTTAAAAATTTAACAATATGTGGCGCGTGAGCGGTTTGAAAAATGCGTATTTTTTTTAAAAAAAGAAAAATATTCCCGGGTTACGAATAACCTGGCAATATTTGAAATTCCTCTGCTACCACCATAGTCAGCGGAAAATATTGCTTGTGTCGCGATGGATAACTTAGCCAGCCGAGGAATAGAACACGGGACGCCTGGGTGGGACCCATACGCGATGCTAGCTCAGCCACTGGCCGGTCAAAATATATAGTATTCGTACTAACTAACTAACCATCACGCCGTTTCCCCGCAGGGGTAGGCAGAGAGGACGGACCGCCAAACAACTCGGTCTTGGCACACACTCTTTGCCTCACTCACATTCATACATCGTCTCATATAGTATTCGTATATTTTCGTTATTTGTTTTTGGGGTGTTATGCCGTGTTGCGCTACCTCCTTCTTTAGCCAACGTTTCGGACATCGTTGCAGTGTCCATCATCAGGGCAGATCACATCTACCGGATCTGCCGGATCTGCCCTGATGATGGACACTGCAACGATGTCCGAAACGTTGGCTAAAGAAGGAGGTAGCGCAACACGGCATAGCACCCCAAAAACAAATAACGAAAATGCTTTTGGCCGTGAAAATCTTAAAACTTATCTGAGTATTCGTATAGTTTAGCGGCAGGTAGGGGGAGGGCAATCCAGGACGAAGAGTGAAACGAAGAATGGGGTTTCGCGGGAGGGAGGACGAGGGACGGGGGGGGAAGGCGGGAAAGGTGGATGGGAACGCGGGAAGGGAGGGGAACGGGGACAGACGTGAAAGGACACGCAGGGAGAAACAATGTCTCTCTTTGATTGGCATTACAACGCATGCCGACGACCTCCGTAGTCCAGTGGGTAAGACTCTTGACTCACAATCCGGAGGTCGCGGGTTCGAACCCGGCATGCGCAAATAAATTTTATGTGATTAATTTGTGTTATTTCACAATTAATTCATTTAAAATAATATATAGTATATTTGCGGCATGTTCCAGAGTGGAAGATACTATCAGTATCGCCCTGGTGTAATACCACCATTCAGAGTTGAAACGTTGCTTGAAAATGGCTTTAGCCGTGTTTGGTGACCAGATCTGAATAGCCAGGTACCTCCCAATCTTCCTCTTCCCCACCTCCTTCCCCTCCCCACTACCTTCAGCCTCACAACATACCCCAATTGGGGATGCCATAGTCTCACTGGCTCCAGACGGGAGCAGTTGAGATTCTTGTGCGGTATTCACTGTAAAAAAAAAATAAAAAAATGCCGAGTACTTGCCAGTATTCAATAAATCTTCTTCAATACTCGCAAATTCATTTTGTGGTATCTTTTTTTTTTTTTTAATGTTCTTTATTCAGTAAAGTTTATACATTACAGTAAATGGATAATTTTTTGGCCATCACACTAGGCACATGCCCGTGTTGTAGTGGCCAATTTTATGTTAAGTATAATAATACAAATTAAAAATAAGTTGAATGTAAAACAAAATAATATAAAAATAAAATAAAATCATTTTAATAATATGAAAATAAAACAGTGTATGCACCACTATTTAATCAAAATAATCGTCAAGTTATAAGATTATAGTTATGGTGTATATGTAGTGTTTTATCTTCTTATAAATTAATAAAATATCTGGAAACAAATTGACAACTCCATTGAGTATATATTATTACTGACACTACCAAATGAATAACTCCGCAATTTTATTCCCGGGAAAGGTACGAGTATATCTCCAAAGACGTCAGATACCTAGTTTGTCAAGAATTATTAAACAAATGTATTTTTTATTGTGTAAAATATAAATAACATATATAAAAAATCAAAATCAAAAATCATTTTCCTGCAAAATTGTGAAGTAAGAAAGTTATATTTTTTCTGTTATCCACAGGGTATTACTGCACGGAGTTTGCTATCTCCAAATGCTATGCTATCTCCAAGTTCTTAAGGGATTTTTTAGTAACAAGTCGTAGGGTCTAATTTCGTATTCCGTGTTCGCTTTAGTTCCTTCAAACTTACGATAACAGATTTTAAAAATTGCAATAACTATTTTCAACAATGTCTACAAATAAGTCAAAACCCCAAACTCTGTGTTTTCAATAAGAAAATTGATATCCATCCAATAGTCCAGGAAAAAATCGAAATCGGAATTCACGCCGCTTTATGGGAGGAGTTTAAATATACTTGAAAAAGCTCTTGGAATGGTTGGAAATGGTATTTGAGAATTTTTTTTTCAGGTTGATTTCGTAAAAGCCAGTTAAAAAAATTGATTTCAAGGAACCAAGCGACGCGGAGCCTAACGTCTATTCCCCGCTCCGTCTGCGGCCGAATTGATAAAAAAATGGGTGTGGCAAGGCAAGTATGTAGTCGTTGGGTTGACGGCTTAAAATCCAAATTCGTGGACTGCCGTATTGTAAAATAACAACGCGAAAATGCATATTTTATTTTATTTTGGGAAGTTCGGGCGTAAATATCAAATTTTTTTGCCATTATTACAAAAGAAACTGAATTTGATTTCAATAAAACCATATCCAAAAAGGAGTTTATAAATAAGAGAGTTTGAACTTGAAAGAGTTTTTTTATAGATCTTAAACTTTATTTTTTGTAGGCTTATTAAAAGACTTTAAAAAATGACCGATATTTTTAAGGGTCAAGATATCTTCTACACGCAGTATTTAATTGAAGCATCTATAATACTTCTAAGCGATCAAATTTTCAAAACAAAAACATGATTTTGTATGATTTTGAGTTATTTAGTATGGCTTCATCTTACAAAGAATATTGTTGAACTAAGGTGATATCTTGCTAGTTTATCTACCTAAGTACCTACTCACTTTAATTAGCTAATTATTGATAGTTTATCTACCGAATAGTACTGGTAAGTCTACCCTTTAAATACCTACCCACTTTACCTACCTAGTTATTATAGTTTATCTACCTAAGTACCTACCTGCTTTTCCTACCCAATTATTATTGATAGTTTATCTACCTAAGTACCTACCCACTTTACCTACTAGTTATTGATAGTTTATCTACCAAAGGACCTACCCACTTTACCTACCTAGTTATTGATAGTTTATCTACCTAAGTACCTACCCACTTTACCTACCTAGATAGTTTATCTACCTAAGTACCTACCTGCTTTACCTACCCAATTATTATTGATAGTTTATTTACCTAAGTACCTACCCACTTTACCTACCTAGTTATTGATAGTTTATCTACCTAAGTACCTACCCACTTTACCTACCTAGATAGTTTATCTACCTAAGTACCTACCTGCTTTACCTACCCAATTATTATTGATAGTTTATCTACCTAAGTACCTACCCACTTTACCTACTAGTTATTGATAGTTTATCTACCCAAGTACCTACCCACTTTACCTACCTAGTTATTGAAGTTTATCTACCTAAGTACCTACCCACTTTACCTACTAGTTATTGATAGTTTATCTACCCAAGTACCTATCCACCTTACCTACCCAGTTATTGATAGTTTATCTACCTAAGTACCTACCCATTTTAAATATTTATAAAATCAACATAATTGACAGTCACTTTAAAAACACCTTATTTTATGTACATAGATGTAAACGTTAACGTTCATCTTTGTTTTGTTAGCGTGTGAAAAATCCCTAAATTAAACCCTCGAGCTCGCGACTGCCACAATAATAATCGTGACAGCAGCAGACACAGTGACTGGGTCTGGATAGATGGGTATACCCCAGGCCGGGCCCGTGGGACAGATGTCTTGACATCGGTCATATAATATAATGTTCCCGGGTTCGCATCTCAGGCGCGTTCAAGGAATCACCTCTGCAGGAAGGTGGGGAGGTGAAATCAAAATAATGTTATCAAAAATCAGTAAATAGTTTTTTTTATTTATTATTTTGTAAGAGTGGTTAATCAGTTTATAAAGTTTTAGAAATTATTAAAAGTATCGGTACCAATGACATGTTTGAAATATCCGATGAGTGATTATTATTAAGTTTTGTGACTTAGCAGGGGTGCCCAGGTTCACGGGATGCATCTGCCCGCCTACTACGTAGCGGGCTGGATCGGGAGAGACTTGATTTGTCTTTTGAGCTCTACAGCAGGACTCTCTCGAAACATCGCCGTGCACCGCAGTGGGAGGGTGGCTTCACACATCTGTCACTCCTAGACACATTCCCAGATTCCTACTCACGACTAATACATTTTTCCTTTCCAGAACTTCATCCCCTGCCTTTCCATAAAAAGTCCCTCCACACAACATCCCCAAAGATTGCATGGTGCCTGAGGGTTTTTGAAGTAAAACTTCTTTATGCACGCTTGACTTGGGGAGTAAGCTGGTGAATGCGTGACTAGAGCGTTACGAAAAGTGTGATCGGGCGAGGCGAACGGAAGTTGAGAGTGAGATATAAGTTAGTGAAGACAAAAAGAGAGAGAGTTAGTTTCGTATATTACTGTATACGTATTACTGGGCATAAGAGAGAGGTGCGAGCACACATTTTCTTTCTCTCTTTCTCTCATAGCCAGTTACGTTTCGTATATCTAAGTCACAGTGCAGGCCCATTGTCTGTATCACACTGTAGGAGCAAGAGAGAGCGGTGCGAGCACATATTTTATTTCTCTCTTTCACTCATAGCCAATTACGTTTCGTATATATAAGACACAGTGCAGGCCTATTGTCTGTATCACACTGTAGGAGCAAGAGAATGCAGTGCGCGCGCACATTTTTTTTTCTCTTCTTTTATAAGTTAGTGAAGTTTTACTTCAGTCGTTTGGTCTAAAGCACACCCGTTTTTTTTCCTCAGGTCATCTTTTTAACTAATGAAAAAACTTTAAAAAGTGTCAAAGATTTTTCGGTTATTTTGTAGTTTCAGACCCGAGGTGGATGTCAATTTCTACAGTGAGGTGCACTTGTATTGTTTTGAAACAATATCTCATTGATCTATCACACAGATCGCTAAATACTTAGGATAAATACGAATGATTATTTATTGTTTATTTAAACTACTCACATAGAAGCATCATAGGCGTTAATAAATGACTATCCATTTTGATGTTTGTGCGTGTTTGTTTCCACAAATTGTGATGTTTGTGCGTGTTTGTTTCCACAAATTTTGATGTTTGTGCGTGTTTGTTTCCACAAATTTTGATGTTTGTGCGTGTTTGTTTCCACAAATTTTCCCGCAACTGACATCTCTTAACGAGGAATACGCGGCAAACGCGCCTTCATCTATGGCGTTAGGGTAACTTCTTTGAGTTGCTGTCTTGTGTGAAAATTTCAAAACTATATGGAAGATTGGAATCGAGTTCAGACTTAGAAGAGATGCGAGGTTGAATGGGGGGAAGGCAATTTTAAAAATACTCAATTCTCATTTGATGAAGTAAGGAATTTTTTTTTTTGGAAAAATGGGGGAATTGTTGAAACTACGATTTTAATAGGATAGTCCTTTGTATTTAGACATAACAGGCTCCCTTGTATTGACCAACACTTTGTCAAGACTCTACCCAAACTGACGGTCTAGCGGTAGGCTCTTGACTCGCAATCCGAATTTTATTCGATTAATTTGTGTTATTTCACGATTAATTCATTTAAAATCCAAATATAAAACAAAGTCGGGTTAGTTAAACTATTTATAACTCGAGAACGGCTGGATCGATTTTGATGATCTTTGATTTGTTGGATTTGTCTCCGCCCCGGATAACAGAATAACTATTAAAACATCGCAAAAATTCACGAAAAAGAAAGTTATGAAGAAAATTATTTTTTTCATACATTTCGTATGGAACGAATTCTCATATTTTGTAAGAACTGGAGCAATGTTGTGATAGGTATAATATTTAACTGTGCGTGAATTCCAAAAATTCAAAAACGTAAAATGTCAATGCGCTGATTGTTTCGCTTTTGTTCTTAATCATATAATGCTGCCCCTCTTTCTTACACACGAAATAGTCGATAGTCGATGTGTCAATAGTCGAAAATGAGACAAACGGTGAACACATATCTCTGCACCCCTCCAAAGGAAAAATGCAATAGGTAATAATAAATCTCTGAAATGAAACCCATTTTTTTTTACGTAAGCTCCACTCAGGAGTCTCAGGACCTATGTCATCTTAGGGGATGCTGTGTGGAGGGTTTTTTTTAAGGAAGGGTAGGATAGGAAGTTCTGGGAAGGAAAAAGGCATGAGGGGTGGGTAGGAATCTGGAGGTCACTGTATCCGGGAGTGAATCCATCCCTCCAACTGCGGTGCAAAGCCATTGCCTTGACCGGAATTGACCTTTTACCTTGACCTTTCCAGCCGGACTCTTTCGACCCATGGTCGAGAGAATCAGGCTGGAAAGGTAAAAAGGCCTCCCTCAATCAGTCTCTGGCCCGGCCCGCCACGCAGCAGGTGGGCAGACGCATCCGCCGCCAAGACCCGCACAAAAGTTACACCAAAAATCACCAAACGTAGCGAACCACTTGGGGTGACCTATGGCAGCTATCCAATAAATGGTTCCCGGGGCGGCGGCACCCGTACCCGCTTCCTTTCAAAAATTCCCGTAACTAAGTTGAAAAGTGAGAAAATCACAAAAAAATATAAATCCGTACACAACGCCATCTCTGATTCTGACAAAAACAAAACACGGACAGTTGGGCATCGATAATTGCTTCATTGTGTAATTTTTAATTTAATAAAAAAACTTTACTTAAATCAACAGTTAATGATTCTGAGGCGTTACGCAGTTCGTCGGGTCAGCTAGTAATATATAGTATATTTTGCGGTACGTTCCAGAGTGGAAGATACTCTTAGTATCGCCCTGGAGTAAGATCAACATTCAGAATTGAAACGTTGCTTGAATTGGCTTTTGCCGTGCTTGGTGACCAGATCTGAATAGCCAGGTATTTCCCTATCTTACTCTTTTCATCTCCTTCCCTTCCCCAATACCTTCAGCCTCACAACATACCCCAATTGGGGATGCAATAGACTCACTGACTCCAGACGGGACCAGCTGGGACTCTGGGAAAAAAATAAAAATTAGGTAGATAGGGGAATGTTAATATTAAATAACACATTATTAATACTTAATTGTTAAGGTGAGGTGTTGGACCTTCAGGTCGCACCTCGGCGTGAAGAACGTACCGGTACCAGAAATTAGTCGTACAAGAAAAAGCGTGTCTCTGCGTATAAATTTGTGTAAAAAACAAAAGGGGGTCCGATAAACACACGAATAAAGGCGCGAGGATAAATTACACTTATCTCGCTATAGCCTTATAGTCCGTATCGCCAGATCAGGAATGCCGGGACACCATGTGTATACACACACACACTATGCATGCGCAGTCGCATTACACAGGGTCACCACTATACTAATATTAAACACCTTAAGTGTAGGGTGGTCACTGATTCCTGTTACTCCAATCTCAGGTGAATAAAAAAATAATAAAATATTTGGTTAATTTTTATAGCGCCGCTTTTTTTCTGGATTTGTTCCAGCATATTAATATATATATATATATTCTGGTGCGGAGTCCACACACCACTAGCATACTCCAGCTTACTTCTTATGACGCCATCGAACATGGCTATCATTGCATCTGTCTTACTTCTCAAGAACGCTTTACAAACTTATAATATACTCCTACAGTGCTATCTTTTTTTTAAATTGTACAACAGATTAATTATCCAATTACCTTACAATTTTCTCATTTTGACAGCCTTAACATCTAGGAAGATAATTATTATACCTAAGAATTTTTTTCTGGATTTATTCCAGCATATTAATATATTTAGTTTGGTGCGGAGTCCACACACCACTAGCATACTCCAGCTTACTTCTTATGACGCCATCGAACATGGTTTTATCATTGCATCAGTCTTACTTCTAACTGCAGACTAGATAAACCATTATAACAACCTATGGCTAACACATTGCCACCACCGGTTACGCATTGTTTATTATAATAACAAGGAAATGAAAAATCGATTTCACTCAAGCAAGCGAATGGGGAAGGTTAAGGTATATAATTTGTCAAGTTTTTGTGTAAATTGGTTAAAATATATAATTAAAGGAGAATGTCTGCATGTGGTGGACGAGCGGGCTGGCAAACGGGTGGTATGGATTTGATTTGTATGCAAATTAACAGATGACGGTGTGAGTTAAAAGGTTGGGTAACCATCTAGTAGATGACATTGTGTTTCGTTAGCCACGGCAACGCGTAGCCGGGTCAGCTAATTACTTTATAAAAATACCAGCTGACCCGCCGAACTTCGTACCGCCTCAGAATCAATAACTGTAGATTTAAATTAAGTTTTTTTATTAAATTTAAAATTACGCAATGAAGCAATTATCGATGCGTAGCTGTCCATGTTTTGTTTTTGTCAGTGTCAGAGATTTCATTGTGTACGGATTTTTTTGTTTGTGATTTTCTTACTTTTCCACTTACTTACGGGAATTTGGGAGGCGGGCACGGGTGCCGCCGCCCCGGAAACCATTTATTGAATAACCAACACCTTTGCCATAGGTCACCCCAAGCTACGTTTGGTGATTTATCTGGAGTGCCCGGGTTCATTGGGTGAAGTTTGTCCGGGTCTTTGCGGCGGATGCGTCTGCCCACCTGCTGTGTGGCGGGACGGATCGAGAGATACTGGTTGAGGAAGGCCTTTTGACCTTTCCAGCCGGACTCTCTCGACCCATTGCCTTGCACCGCAGTTGGAGGGTTGGATTCATACGTCCGTCACTCCCGGACACAATGACCCCCAGATTCCTACCCACCCCTCATTCCTTTTTCCTTCCCAGAACTTCATATCCTTCTCTTCCTTAAAAAGACCCTCCACACAGCATCCCATATGATGATATAGGTCCTGAAACTTTCTTTTTCGTTAATTCTTGCGATTTTTTATTAGTTATTCTGTTATCCGGAGCGGAGACAAATCCAACAAATCAAAGATCATAAATATCGGTCCAGCCGTTCTCGAGTTATAAATAGTGTAACTAACCCGACTTTGTTTTATATATTATAAGATAAGATAAACGTAAATTACAAAAAAAAAATTTTTTTTCTTCAGAAATGTATGAACGCATTTAGGAAACAAGTTTTTAAAAATACTGTTTTATGTGAAAAAAATCTGTAACAGTTCTCATTGATTGACTTTTCTTCTTTCTTGTAAAATTATTCACAAAATAAATACATATAAACAACTTTTATATCGTGACCTCTAGACTACGTTTGACAAGCGATTTTGAGGCTTCTTATTACCTACTAGCTGACGAAACACAACGCCATCTACTGGATGGTTACCCAACCATTGTAGCCACCGCCATCTGTTAATTTGCATGCAAATCAAATCCAAACCGCCCGCTTGCCAGCTCGCTCTCCACCACATACAGACATTTTTCTTTATATTTCAACCAATTTACACAAAACCTTGACAAATTATGTACCTAAACCTTCCCCATGAAGCACTCTATACAATTGGTGGAAACCGCATGAAAATCCGTTCAGTAGTTTTTAAGTTTATCGCGAACAGACGGACAGACCCGGCGGAGGAGTTAAATTTATAATATGTAGAGATAGAGAAGAGATATTCTTCAAAAAACATTTTAGAGAAATCACCAAAGGGAAAATTGCTGCTTCCCTCATCACCACATGAATGTCACACTAAAAATTATACCTATTTTACTTATTACTGAATACATGTGGATGATTTTATCTTTTAGTTAAAGGATCTTGATTGCGATATGATTAAAATGTGTTTTAACGGTGTATGTGTATTAACTGTGAATCTGTGCATATATTGTAACCCTAAGTGACCAGCTCAGGTATGGGGGCTCCATCGAAGCCAGAGTAAAGTTAGCCTCCCAAAAACTGGGCGTACTGTACAGGGCCCGCAGATACTTTAAAAGTACACAACTGCTAACCCTGTACAAATCGCAAGTGCGCCCCACGGTTGAATTTGGCAGCCACCTCTGGTCTGGAGCTCCAAAATACCTGAAAAATACCCTCGACTCTGTGCAGAAACGGGCGGTCCGTTTGATAGATTCTCCCATCTTAACAGACGGATTGCAATCTTTAGAGCACAGGCGTCGGGTGGGAATGCTATCCTTGTTCTACCGGTATTACAATGGAAGATGCTCCGAGGAACTAGCATCATTGATCCCTTCGGCACCGGTGCATAGTCGGGAAACACGCCAAACGCGTGCCCAACATTTGTACACAGTTGACATTTGTCACATGAGAACGGGTCGTTTCTTCGACTCGTTCTTGTGTTCAACAGCTCGGCTGTGGAATGATTTGCCGGCCTCTGTGTTTCCTCCTTCCTACAACATGGGTCTCTTCAAGACCAATGTTCATTCCTTCCTCTCCTCAAAAAGACCCTCCACACAGCATCCCAGATGACATAGGCCCTGAGGGAAATTATTTTCCTCAGGGCCTCCTGTGTGGAGTTAATGTAAAAAAAAAAAAAAAATATTATGTGAAACACCTGACTGTATAAATTGTAAATACTTAAAATGTATCCACAAGCTCCTCCATCCACAAGCAAGTGCTTTTAATGGAGGAAAAGTAACACTGTAACCTGTTCCATTTAAGATAAATAAAATTATAAAAAAAATAAAAATAAATATTAGGTGATATAAAGCTCACTAAGAACACATGAATTTTTGTCCTGTGGCTTTAACAGTTCGAATTGTTAAATAGTCTTGTCTGTTCCGGACCACCCTGTATTTGGTCTCGATGGACAGAGGCAATAAAGAACTCGCGAGTGACACATCGTTTGTCCCCTTCCCCTTACCCTTCTCCCCACCACCTGCCCCGGACTCACGTGTGGCCGCGATGGGTGACAATACTTACTTATAATAATACTGCCTAACGTGTCGTCTTGTCTAATAGGTGTTACTCCGTGGGACTACCTGATAGTCTGTTAGGCTCAGTGAAGAGATGGATTTTTGATAGTGATGATCAGATGCGACGAAGCAATTGCATTCCGAGGTCTATCATAGCGCAGACCTGTCAAAAATCACAGATATTATGTTAGTAAATCTCCGATGGCCTCCGTGGTTGAGGGGTGGATAAGCTCTCCACTAGCAAACTCAATTCTCGGCTTTTTTATTTTTATTTCACAAATAATTAATTTGAAATAATAAATTCAGAGTGGAAGATAATCTCAGTTTCGCCCTGCCCCTAACTATCCAGAATTGAAACATTGCTTGAAATGCCTTTAACCGTGTTTGGTAGCCAGATCTGAATAGCCAGGTACTTCCCAACCTTCCTTCCGTTTACCACTACCTTCAGCCACACAACATAATCTCACTGTAAACAGCTCCATACGGGAACCGATGTTGATATAAAAAAGTAAAAAATGTGGTCAGTTAGTAAATAACCCTTTTTTAAAAATGGACAAAACGCGAATTCTTGAAAATCACGAAGTGATTATCGATTATCTGAATTCTTGACACAATAAACCCTCAGATCAGCAGCAACATCAGCTATCGGAAGGTTGAAGGAACCAAAGCGCACTCCTACTAAATTCGGTGAGCGTGCTTTAGGAGTGTCAGGACCTAAAGCCTGGAATGGACTGCCCCGCGAGTTAAGAATGATCCCGGATTCAGCGGAATTTAGAGCTAAACTTAAAACTCATATTTTCAGACAGTCGTATTCATTAATTAAAGAAAATAAATGAAATAATAATAAATTTCACCTTCGCCATCATATTACATAGTATAAAATGAAGTCGCTCAAAATGTATGTGCGCGTTAATCTTTTTAACTATGCAACGGATTTTCATACGGTTTTCACCAATAGATAGAGTGATTGAAGAGGAATGTTTATATGTATAATACATGTAAATTATATTAGAGAAAAGCCGAGAAATTCAAAGAAAACATATTTTTGTGCGATTTAAAACGGCTGGCGGGCCGTACTATAGTCACTTTTGAAATTCGTTCTACGGAAGAAATTGGAAAATAGATGTCCTAGAGTAAGTAGGTATTTGATTTTCCCTTTTCAAATATCCAGTGTTGCATTGCAAGCATTGTATAATCGAGCCAAAAACAACGAACTTCTCCAAACTCCTTTTTTCAAAACCACCTTCGGGCAAAGACACTCTAAATACATAGCTTGCAAACTATACAATACACTACCAACTACGATCAGACAAAGGTGACTCCTTTACAAAATTCAAACAAGATATTAAAAAATGGATTATAAGTATTGGACGCCACACTATCACAAATATCTGTAAAATAAATCACACATAGACATAAATAACTATTCACATACAACCTAACCCATATAATACAAATGAAAATAATGGAATCCTGTCAAATTTAACCTATAAATAGACTAGGCAGAATTGATTTCATTACTCCATCTCCAACATTTATAAAATAACTCTCTTTAAAAGATTTATTACCCTTCCAATCACCCTTCTGTTTTAATTCTATTCATAATATGTATTTTACCTGAAATATCCTTGTAATTACTATATTCATTTATATACCTGTACGCCTGTCTCGACACAGGTATACCCTAGTGAGACAGGCATACAAATAAAACCATTGTAAACATATTTTATTATAGATAAATAAATAAAAAATAAAAAAAATAATTAGTGGCGATCGCTAACTATATTATTATATAAATAAAAAATAATAATTATAATATAGTTGATTCAAGAGGAAGGTTTATATCTATAATACATGCTTAAAGCCGAGAAATTCAAATATTCAATTCAGGCAGCGGGCAGCTGGCAAGTGGGCGGTGTGGATTTTATAAAGGTTGGGTAATGGCGTTGTTTTTCGTTAGCCACAGCAACGTGTGGCCGGGTCTGCTAGTAATTAATAAAGCAAATTCTTTCAATTCTCCAGTCTTTTAAAATAAATATTAACTCAATTTTGGCATCAATCTTCTTATAAATGTAAAACTAACATTGATGAGCGTAGCAAAGGTAAAGTCATGTAGTGTCCAGTGTTTTAAATATAATGTCCTCCACGTGCAATTTCGTATCTTCCCTAAGCATAAACTTTCTAATAAAGTGTGTTTATCGGAAGTGACTAGTAAGTATGTTTATGTATCTATTTGTAAATAATAGAATTAGATAAAGCCTAAGAATTCATAATGAATTGTTGGTCGTCCCTAATATTTTCAAACAGAGACAAAATAAACCGTTGCTGTTTCAGAGTGCCAAAATTTTACCTGTTAAGGCAATACTTTGGCACAAAATTATCATTCAGCATATATTTACCCCGCAGCATAAAGAGAAATTAGAACATAAATACAGCACTAGATTCACGCGTAACGACGGGTTAATAGTTCCGAAATTTAACAATAAGTACGGACAGAGAACGTTTTAATATATCATACCGAAGATATTTAATTTATTACCTGACACTATAAAGCAATGTAATTCTATGAATAAGGTTAAATATATGGTGAAAAATTGGCTACCGGAAAAAAAAGATTTATATTGATTTTGATATGTATGAAAAAATGTTGAATCTGTAGATATAAGATTTAAATTTTAAATTTTAAAAATGTATAAATATGTAACTAAAATATAAGCACCTTTTAACAAGCCGATTCAATTGGCTTAGCAGGACTTGTTTGTTGATTATATTATGAATTATCTATTATTTCAATAAAAAAAAAAGCGCCCTTGAGGTGATTTTTCACAAAAACAACGCTCTACAAATCATTCAATTATTATTATTATTATTAAGTCCATGTAAAAAATCATGCTTGTTCAAAGACCTCGGGCTGATGCATTACTTAAACAATCTTCTATACAAAATATCACTTCAACAAATCCTTGAAAACAATGCATTTTCCTTACCGAGGCATCAGCTATATCAACATCCTCCTCTGAAGGCAGTATGTACTATGTACAGTGGATACTTTATCAACAAAGCCTCCAGTTCTAGAGGTTCACGACTACTGGGGAGTCTTAAACTTGAAGACCCCCCGGCGTCACACCGCCACGAATTTACCACATGCGGGCTGTCAAGAACAACAGCCTTGTTATGCCGTTCATAATGCATATTTACAAGTATGAAAATATCCTTTGTTTGAGGTAATAATTGGACATTGTACGTAAATTGAGGGGAATTTCTGAAAAAAGACTCGATGATAATGCTTGGATAATTTTTAAAGTGCCTCCCAGTCTGGAGACTGTGAGACTGTGGCTTCCCCAATTGGGATATGTTGTGAGGATGAAGGTAGTGGGGATGGGAAGGATATGGGGGGGAGGAAGTTGAAGAAGTATCGGCTGTTCAGATCTGGTCACCAAACGCGGCTAAAGCCGTTATTGACTTTTTTATATTCATTCGGCAACGGCGACCCAAATTTTGAATTTGGGAGGCGGATATGGGAAACATTTATTAAGCAACCAACACTCCTGCCGTAGGTCACCTCAAGTATTTCGCCACGTTTGGTGATTTAGCAGGGGTGCCCGGGTTCTTGGGGTGAGGTTTATCTAGGTCTTGGCGACGGATGCTGCATGCTAATGCAGCTGCATGGCGGATCGAGAGAGAACAGTTGAGGGGATCCCTTTGACTTCTCTAGCCTTTTCTCGGAATACCGTCATGCACCGCAGTGGGAGGATGGAATCATACGTCCGTCACTTTTGGACACATTGACCCTCGGATTCCTACATACCCCTCATACTCTTTTCCTTCCCAGAACTTCCTTTTCCAAAAAGACCCTCCACACAGCATCCACAAAGATGACATAGGCCCTGAGGGGAATTATTTTCCACAGGGCCTCCTATGTGGAGTTAATGTAAAAAAAAAAAAAAACGTTATGATGTTAACATGTAAAGTGACCAAGTGTTGAAAATAGATTTACCTACTGCTCCGAACGCGTCGTATATTCATAATATTATAATAGTTGTTACAAATACATTTTGTATTAATTGTTTATCAATCGTTCCGTCATGTCTTTGATCAAGCCGCTTCAATGTTGACACGATTTGTTTCAATATAGAATTCATTGGAATAGGTCACGTCTCGAGGAATGTTGTAGTACCTACTTATTGTACTGAGTCATTGTATTGATTCATTGGTATAAATTCATAATATTTTCATCGTGTATTGACATTTGGATGTTGATGAATATCTACTATTAAAAATAATGCTGATTGTCATGAGAAAGAAATAACAATAAATATTGTAAGCATTACAATGTTATGATTTTTTATTCTTTTGAAGTGAACATTTCTTTAGCACCGTTGTGATTTGAAACTCGACGAAACGGAAACGAGTGACACTAAAAATACTCAAACACATACGTCTATAGGATTTGGCCTGCGAGATAATGAGACAAACTAATCGGTGTCCTCTTTGTGCAATGCTTCTTAGCCTATTGGCCTCCTCTTTGTGCGGTGCTGCGTAGAATAAAATGTAAAATAATTTTTAAACTTGGTAAC
This sequence comes from Limnephilus rhombicus, assembly GCA_929108145.2. Taxonomy (NCBI): domain Eukaryota; kingdom Metazoa; phylum Arthropoda; class Insecta; order Trichoptera; family Limnephilidae; genus Limnephilus; species Limnephilus rhombicus. The sequence continues at coordinate 29,069,038 of OV815297.1, read as the reverse complement.
AATATTATAATACATAAAACCTACAATTATTCTATTCCTGTTACTCTGTATTCGTCTCATTCTCTCCAAGTTTAGTTTTCTGAAAGTTTCATTTTTACCGCATGTGAAATACACATTAAAACTTCTTTATCACCGTTGTGGTTTAAAACTCGATGAAACGAAAAAGCGACACTAAAAGGAGACAAACATATACATTTATAGGATTTAGCTTGCGAGAGAATGAAATAGTTTTTTTTTAAAGAAAAGACAAACATTCCCGGGTTACGAATAACCCGATCATATTTGAAAATCTCCTACTACCACCACAATAAGCCGAAAATGTTGCTTGAGTCGTGATGGAGGACCTAGCCAGCCGAGGAATCGAACACGAAACGCCTGGGTGGGACCCTAGCGCGATGCCCACTCAACCGGTGAATAATATAATCGGTCTCCTCTTTGTGCGGTGCTTCAAAGCCTATCTGTCGGGGTATGTTGTGAAGCTGAAGGTAGAGCTCAGTGGAAGAAGATGGGGAGGAGGAAGGAAGGAGAGGGGGAAATTCCCGGCTATTCAGATCTGTTCACCAAACACGGACGGCAATTTTAAGCAACGTTTCCATTCTGAATGGTGGTCTTACACCATGGGGATACTGAGAGTATCTTCCATTCTGAAATGTGCCGCAAATGTACTATATATTATTTTAAATAAGTTAATTGTGAAATACCACAAATTACTTAAATAAAATTTATTTCAAATTAATAGATAACTTTGTATTAACCACTTAATTATTTACAAAAACCGACATGTTTCGTCAGCAAAGCTGACTTCTTCAGGGTTTTGACAGAACAAATTTTAAAAATAGACATACATAGGTAATAGAGAAAAATAATAGACATAAACAATAATAAAATTTGAAAGAAAATAATGTGTAAGAGACAAGGGGCAATATAGAACAATTAAAAATTTAAAAGGGGAATAGATTTAATAATTGGTCATTTAAAAACAATATTTGATTATTAATAATATTTAAATTTGCATTAACACTCTTTCTAATCTCTAAAATTTCTAATTTATTTATTTAAAATTTATTTGCCCACGCCGGCATTCAATCCCTTCGGATTGCGAGTCAAGAGCCTTACTCCTAAACCACGCCGGTCTTATTAAATAATAATCGATATTTCAAAAATAATAACTGATTTTAACTAATTACAATCTGACCTAGAGCAATATACTTTAGCCTAAAGAACATTCAGCACGAACAGGGCCGGATTAACCATGTCGGGGCCCCTAGGCAACGCACGTCTCGGGGCCCCCCTTACCAATGGTGGACTAACGGTGGGTGGAGGGTGGGGGGGGAGGGTTGAAGGGGCCTCCAAACCCCTCCTTGTTCCTTTGATCAAATCCTTAACAAAACTTTAAGGGGGGGGGGGGGGGGGTAGGTAAGGTTTTTAAACTTTATTTTTTTCTGAATGTAAAACATACATAAAATTGACTTGACTTGACTTGACCGATGCGATGAGTTTTTTTATCATTTTATAATAACAAATTCACCGAAATTTTTTAGCGAAAATCGCGTTTCGTTTTTCACTTCAAAATGCAGCCAAAAATAAAAAATAAATCGTAAAAAAACTCCCTCTGACTACCTAGGAAAACATATTACGTTACTTGGTGCATGCAAATCGAATGTATAGTTTTTTTTTTATATGTTGTCAACCAGGTTGAAAAACGTGTTAAAAACATTAGAGAAAAACGCTTTCAAAGTTTTGCTGAGGATAATTCAACATACAAACTGTTTAAAACGGTTTCAATAAAATGCTGTATCTCTATCAATTTTACCATTTTCCTTAAATAGTGAGGGCATTATTAACAAATGCATCTTTCAGAAAATGAATTAAAAATATATTTTTTTGCAGTGTCCTTAAAACCTTGTTTAGGATTTGATCAAGGGAAAATGGTGGCGTTTAGAGGCCCCCCAGAGTCAGAGGCCTGTGTGAACTGAATAAAAAACTTGTAAAATTACAACAACTTCACTAAGGGGGGGGGGGGGGGGGGGGGGGGGGGGTTCATTCAACTTTGCCGCCCGGGGCTTCTGACGGGTTTAGTCCGCCACTGCACTTTACCCTTCTCTAACGTCCAAATTTTTTTTTTCTGTTTTCTACCAAAACGTAATTCATAATTAATCTGTTCTTTTACTACGTTACAAAAGGTATGCCATCATCCCATTTAATAAAGAAAACGAATACAATACACTAAAATACAATAACCCTTTATTGCACATAAAAGGACACATACATATCTAGAAACAAAAATATATATTGTTAAAAAAATTAATACAAAGAGCCGTCTTGTCACTAAAGTGATCTCTTCCAGACAACCTTTCCCAAAGAATTTTAGCAAGAAGACAGGTAGTGCCTACTGAAGCTTGTACAACATTTATATTTTAAAGATATAATTAGAAATAAAACAAAACAAATGCCAATACAAACCACACACGGCACCTTCAAACACTTCAGATACTAAGTAATGTTGCAACAAAAAGAAGGAAAGTTAAAGTAAAATACAACTATGATTATATATTTGTTTTAATTACAGACTTTTTTATGTATTGTTTGTGCGTGATATGAACAGTTATTTATTGGGTTATAAGCTAATTATTATTATAATTTTTTGTTTTCTTTAATGCGTGTACCTAATGTTATTAACCTATAAATGTTTCTAATAAAAAAAAAGAAAACATCTTGAAAACTGACTTTTTCCGAAACTTCGTTGCTCAATAATTGAAGCAAGTCAGCTTTTCTCGGGACGCGGGGCCCCTAGCCGATGCGGGGCCCCTAGGCAGTTGCCTACTCTGCCTTAGGGATAATCCGGTACTGAGCACGAATACTATCAATGAATAATCAATGCAAACCAACAACTGTATTGTCCAAAAGAATGGGGACAACGTCTTTTATTTCAAGTTTTAAACAAATACCTGCATCCGTAATGATATGCTAATAATTCTAGGCACACGACAAAAGTTAAAAATATACAATGATCGTGTGTTTTTTAATGTAATAAAGTAATAATATATGGCTATTTTATGCAGTTGCCATATTTATTTGTTGCTTATTTCAACAATCTCCCAATAATTTGCGATTTTTATAGATTTGTTTTACGTTTGTTTAACTCGAGAGTGCGTTGTAAAATGATTATATAATTTTATGAGCGTTGATTTGGTGATTTCATCGTTTCCTGTTTTCTTTTTTTACAGTTTTATATTTATTTTTTGAGTGTGTGGATGCATTTTTTTTAAGATTTGAAATTCTAGCAAAGCTCTGGTCCTAGTTATTTAGAGGTTGATTTTTTAAGTAAGATATAAACAGCGTCTGTAATACAAGTTTATTATAGAATATGCATAATATTTATTTATTTATTAACCCCCTTTTTCGGGGCTTTTTCATATGAATAGTAAGAAATATACAGTATTTATTGTACATAACTGAACTGCCTTCGTAACATTATTTTATATTTGTTTAAAGATAAATTGAAGATGTCCACTGACTTGGTATATTTGTTTCCCCCCCACTTGTATTCTGGGCAAAGAGGAATACATATGGTATTTAGTTCCAGAATTACTGCACTGAAATAAATCCTGACTTCTAGTATTACGTGGTGGAATCCGGAAGCTTATCAATTCGAGCAACACCGGACTATCAACTAAATTATTTAGAATTTTATACTGAAATACGAGTACCAAGTCAGTTAAAATTGTTCTGTCGGACAATTTGAGCATATTCTTATCAATTAAAATAGTTTTTAAATAAATTAATACAATATAAGCGAAACTCGATCGAAAATCTGGAAACAGAAAAATCAGAAAAACATATTGACACCTCTGGGACTCGAACCCAGGACCCCTTGCTTTCCGGGCAAACGCGCTAACCACTGCGCCACGGTGTCGATATGAAATTCGGTCATGTTTAACTGTACCATACTTCGACTTAGAACCACCTACATTATCTTCATTTTCTTTAACGCATATATTATTGGCAACTATCTTTATGTATGATTGCACGATTCAAACCCGAATAAAAAATAACCCGAATAAAAAATAAAATATTCATCCTAGACTTGCAGAAAAGTCGATAGATGTCGCATATTAAATAAAATGGATAAAGATTTATCCAGACATTATCTAGAGAGCATTTAGTTCGGAATTCGTAATTGCTGGAATACCCATTTTAAAATTAAGAAAACGTAAGAATTTGTTTTGTATTTTTTCAACAGTTTGTACATGTCTATTATAATATGGGTTCCAGACGGGAGAATTGTACTCAAGTTGACTTCTAACATATGCAAATTACTTTATATTGTTAAAATTTCTAGTTAGCCTAGTTATAAATCTCAATATATGAAGTTAATTAAAGCTAATTTTAGCCTTTAAAGGTTTCTTATTGTTAAATATACTTGATAAGAATTTCTTTGTGTAACCTTAAACTAATTTTAGGTAAGGGGAAAGGGAGAGAAATATAGGTTCGATATTTCTGAAGGCAGTTGCTAAGAATGTCTACATTGTGAAATTTTGATTTTTTTACCATAAAATTCTATTTGAATATTGGTTTAACCGTGTAAGGGGGCATACATTACTTACGCGAGCAGTTTTTCTTCCAATGTAGACCCCCCTCCCTTGGTGAGATAAATTTGGGCCACTTCGTATATTCTTTTCAAGTAAGCGAGATTTTGCTGGACCCCCCCCCCCCCCTTTTGAGCTCACGTAATTAATGTATCCCCCTAACCTCATTTTCTGAAAAAGAAAACGAAATTTCAATTTACTACGTGCAATTATCTTATAATTTCTTGACTAAAACTGACGAGAAATAACACAAATTAATTGTAATTATATTGAAAAATGCAACAATATAACTTTGTAAAAACCACTTATATAGTGTGCAAATCCGACCGGTTTCGGAACAAACGTTCCTTCGTCAGGGAAAGCTTATACTAATTTGACAGTTTCGAACAATGTTTTATTATGGTAGGGGGTGGAGCCGTTCTTAGTTAATAATGTAGATTGGGTGGGTAGGTATTAGTGTAGAGTGGGTGGGTAGGGGAACAATTCCATGATTGGGCTATATGACAATATTATAAGCTTTCCCTGACGAAGGAACGTTTGTTCCGAAACCGGTCGGATTTGCACACTATATAAGTGATTTTTACAAAGTTATATTGTTGCATTTTTCTATAATGGATAACCACAAAGTAATATCTACATTCAAAAATATGTAATTATATTGATTTATACCAGTGGTTCCCAACCTTTTTCTGACCCGGGACCATTTGTAGGTTTATTTATTCGACAGGGACCACAAGCAGTGGCGTAGGCTAGCATGGGTGGCACCCAGGGCGGATAGCACAACGGGAGGGGCGTAATGGGATAGGGTGGGACGGGTTCTAGTAGAATATTTACTGCAACGGAGGGGGCGGTATGGGATATGTGGTGGAACGGGGTAGAATGGGGTGGGGTGAAACGAAACATAATAAACCACTACCACAAGGTACAATATATGAAAAATATATTCCAAAAACAATTGAACACTACAACACACACCACACAAAAAAACACAAAAATCAAAATGATGGCATAGTCGTATACACTAATGATAAAATAAACACATTCATCCAAGAAATACATATCGTAGACTCCAACTGCATACAAATAACATATGAAAAAGAAACGTGTATTCTTGCAATGTACAGATCTCCATCCAAAAACAATATTACAAATTTCCTAACTGCATTTAATAATACATTAAATAATCTCAACAAATACAAAAATATCATCGTCATTGGAGACCTAAACATAAACACTCTACAAAACGGACACCCACAAAACTTAGAATACCTAACAATATTAGCACAGCATGGACTGGAGCCAACGATAAATGTTCCAACACGAGTCACACACAACACAAAAAGTTGTATAGATCATATAATGATCAAAACAAAACTAAAAACCAAAACCATAGTACTTGAAAGCACTATTACAGATCACTACATGAATATGATAGCAATAGATACCGAAAACAAAAAACCTAACCAACATAAAATATTCACAAAAAAAATAATTGACTACACAAACTTAAAAGAAAAACTCAAAAAAATAGACTGGAGTACAATATACCAAATAGAGAAGGTCGAAGAGGCCTGGGACAAATTTACAACAATTTTAGCGCAAGAAATAAATAATAACACTACTCTAAAACAAAAAAAACTTACGCACAAAGCAAAAAAAATTAAACTATGGATAACGCAGGGAATATTAAACTGTATTCGTAAACGAGACAGAATTCACAAACAAATTAAACATACGCCATATGACATACAACAACTTAATTACTACAAAAGATATAGAAACATCTGCACGAAAATTATTAGAGTAGCTAAGGAGTTGTATTTTAGAGAAAAACTTAAAAAAGAAGAAAACAATAACCCAAAGGAAATATGGAAAATATTAAAAGAAGTTACATACACACAAAAATTCAAACAAGAAAATACAATCGAACATCTAAACATTAACTCAAAAAAAGTAGACGCCGATACAAATAAAGAAACTATAGCAAATCATGTAAATAACTTCTTCGCAAGTATAGGAAAAGTCTTAGTGAACCGTAAAATTCTCAACACAAACACGACAACACAAACAAACAGTTCAAACATCAATACACAACCGACACAACACAGATTTGCAATAAAAACAACTTCGGAAGAGGAAATTGACAAAATAATAAACACATTAAAAAACCGTATTGCTCCTGGATTAGATGAGATAACGACGGATTGCATTAAGATAATAAAAACAGAAATTTTAAAACCCATAACACACTTAATCAATCTAAGTATAACACACTCCTGCTTCCCTAGTACTCTTAAAAAAGGACTGGTGATCCCTATTTACAAATCCGGAGACAAAATGCAAATAACTAACTATAGACCTATCACTTTGTTAAACTCGCTTTCAAAAATTTTCGAAAGAGTAATAAAAAACCAAATTATAATATACCTGGAAGAAAATAAATTAATCTCGGAAAAACAATATGGATTTAGAGAAAAAATAGGCACAAAAGAAGCTTTGGCGTGTACAATAGACTATATACATAGCAATTTAGATCAAGGGTATAAATGCATAGCGATATACCTAGATTTAGCTAAAGCTTTCGATTCAATCTGCCACCAAACGCTTTTTAAAAAATTAGAAAACATAGGCATCAAAGGCAAGGAACTCCAACTATTAAAAAGTTATATGAGTAACAGAACACAGCAAGTAAAAATTAACAACCATATTAGCAAGCCACTGCCAATTACATATGGAGTTCCACAAGGAAGCATACTAGGGCCCGTTCTTTTCACTATTTACATTAATGAACTTTGCAGCATGAAAATAGACGGTGAAATAGTTAGTTATGCAGACGACACAGTTTTACTCTTTAAATCTAAGGATTGGAAAAATGCATACAACATAGCGAATTTAGGAATCACGCGAGTGAAATCATGGCTAGACTCAAACATACTTACACTGAACATATCGAAAACAAAATTCACAACGTACAGTATAAATAGCACAGGACAGCCAAAAAATAACACAAACACCATAAAAATACACGAATGTTTAAACACCAACATTTGCGTTTGCCCTCCTCTAGAAAAAAAAGAACAAATAAAGTATCTAGGAATCATAATTGACCATAACCTTAGATGGACACATCACATCCAACAAGTCACAAATAAACTCCTCAAAACGATACACATTTTCCTAAACATAAGAAACATATACAAAATACAACAAATGAAAACAATATATTTGCTCTATGTCAGTCTATAATAGAATATGGAATAATTGCTTGGGGAGGAGCAACAAACTCAGCTATCGAACACCTGGAAATTGCGCAGAAAACGATCTTAAAGGTAATACTTAAAAAACATAGACTTACTGATACAGACCAAATATTCAACCGTTGTGACGTACTAGACATACGACAATTATATGTTAATCGCTACTAAATTACATTTTTGACCAAAAAAACAACCTTCAACAAACACAAAATATCACAAACAGACCAGTTAGACAAGCATACAAAGAAAACTTAAAAACTCCGACGGTAAATACAAGCTTTGGACAAAGACATTACCAATATCACGCTATAAAAGCATTCAACAGTCTAACACTTGAAAATAAAATTGAGGAAAACAAAAATAAATTCCGACACAAAATTACAAAATGGATTAAAGACCAAAATAGACAATACTACCAAAATATCATAGCATAAAATAACAAAACATGTAAGTAACACACAAAACCAATATAAAACACAATCACCCACAAACACACAACACGTATTAAAAATATCGTTTTTAACCTTATATAATATTATTTATTCTTAATTTTACGTTAATTCTAAATCTCTAATTTTTAAGTTTAATTTATCTTAATCGTATGTTTTTTATTTACTTTTTTCCTTTCTTTCACCAATATTATGTATATATATATTTATATGTATTGTGTATAATTTTGTATATGAAATGGAGGCCTCAGCACGGGTAAACCACCCAGTGAGGCCAACATCATTGAATTATGTAAAAAATGTAAATAATATTGCATCAAATAAATAAAATAAACAATAATGATAAACTGAATATCGTATTGTAAAGACTTTTTTATTCAGGCTTCTCGACCAGGGGCTGCCCGCGCGGTGGCCTGGCTCGCTTATTGACTGGCGGACCATCGTGGACCATCTTCTAGCCTCTTGCGGACCACTAGTGGTCCGCGGACCACTGGTTGGGAAACCCTGATTTATACGAATATAATATTTAATTAATCATTTTATGAACAAAACCACGATTCGTGTAGAGATGACAAAACATAAATATCTGTCACCAAATGCTGTGCAGAGCATTCGGCGCGCAGTAAAAAAATTCAATTGCGCTATTGCGCATGCGTGGGATGAAAAATGCAGTGTCGCCGGGTTTGAAAAACGTAGTTACGGATTTTTTTTATTAGTAAAGTGTACGCTCTTTATACAATGTGTAACTAAAACGATTGGGAAGTGAATTTTTTATTAGTACTACCGAAAGTGGTTAAAAGTATTTATTTGAATTCTTGACTTGATGACCTAAAAATTTTGCATGTCGCGTTTCGTATTTTTTTTAAGCGATTTTGATGAGAATATTTCATAATTCACTGATTATTACATTAGTATCTATTACGTATTTCGGTAAAAATCCTCAAAAATAAAATAAAATGGCTTCTACATTTCTCCAACTGTCAAAAAATGATGACATATTGGCTTAATCAGGGTATATAACGACTGATTTGAAAATCCATTAGTCTAACTGTTATTTAATGATCATTTAAAAATCGTATTGGTGAATATTAGCTACTGGAAAACGTAGGAATGCATTACAAATTTAGTCGGTAGACATTTATTATGAGGTAATAATTATTGCTAATTGGAACTCTAGAAGAGAATGTTGTGTGGATAATGGCTTTTAAATTATTGGTTTGGGTTTATGTCAGTTATTGCACAGTGCTGTGATCCCATACAAGACTGGAGACAAAAAATAAAATGTGGTGTTAATAAATATTTGTTTTTTTTTCAGGTGAAAAGAGCAAGAATAGACGCAGACTCTTCAGCAAGGTATGTTGTAATATTTAATTGTTTTTGCTTGATGCGTGTAACACGACCATCGTTTATATGACATCAAATTTACTGAAAAAAAGAGTAATGAGGTTAGAATGTTAATGAGGAAACTTATAAATTTACTTGTTTTTTTTATTTATTAACTTTTCATTTATTTTTTATAACATTTTTATATCAAACATGTTAGGTATATACATATATAAAATAGAAAATATATTCGTAGTCCTCCTCACTAGGAGATCCTGTGCTGAGGGGGACTATGCTTTGGATAAGTTTTCAGCGACTTCTATGGTTTAACTTCATTGTTCGGATAAGGTTTTTCGGAAACTTCTATGACGATGTTTTAAATATACTAGTAATAAGTTCATTTTCTGATAGTTCCTTCAGCCAACATTTAATGTCCTTAATGTAGCTATTTTTTGTTTTTAATTTGTTTGATACTAAGTGGGAGTTTGTTGTATAACTTTACTGCTAAAAATTCAGAACTTCTTTGTCCAAATGAAGAGTTACATTTTTTTTTTTTTTACATGAGCTCCACACAGGAGGCCCTGAGGAAAATAATTTCCCTCAGGGCCTATGTCATCTTTGGGGATGCTGTGCGGAGGGTTTTTTTTAAGGAAAGGAAGGAGAGGAGAGTTCTGGGAAGGAAAAGGGTTTAAGGGGTGGGTAGGAATCTGGGGTTCAGTGTGTTGGTCATCCGCCTCCAAGACCTAGACAAACCTCACCCCATGAACCCGGGCACCCCTGCTAAATCACCAAACGTAGCGAATCACTTGGGGTGACCTATGGCAGAGGTGTTGGTTATCCAATTAAGGTTCCCGGGGCGGCGGTACCCATTCCCGCCTCCCAAATTGAAGTAATTGGGTATATTAAGCATGTCTGTTTGTTTGGCTCTGGTTTGATGAGCATGTGAGGTGTCTGCCTCTGAATCATTTTTGTGGTGATTTACTACAATGTTTTGGCATAGATTTTCTGTAAATGGTGATGCTTGGAACAGCAAACTGTTTAAAAATTTCTGTTGTTGTCGTCCTTATGAGGACCTTTAATATGGTCTTTATGATGCAATTCTGAGTTACCTTAAGTTGTTTTATGTGATTAGATGCTGCTGAGCCCCATCCTATTACTCCATATTTCAATCGAGAGTGGCATAAAGCATAATATACTCTCTTTAAATCCCTCATTGGCAAGATGTTTCGTAATTTTTTGAAGAAGTAGATAAGTTTTGTTAGCTTTTTTGAGATAAGATCAATGTGTGAATTCCACTGTAGTTTTCATCAATTTCAATCCCCAGATATTTAATACCTTTTGTTTGGGTTATAGACTCCAAAAACACATTTCTTACAGTGTGTAATGTAAAAAATATAAATATCATTTTATTTATATAATAGGTTGGGTAAGATACCTAATTGTTTTTTTTTATAATTACCACCAACTCACAAATTTCCCTCTAAAATCGAGATTTGTTTTTATTGGCCTGTATTTTATAATTTAAAACATAAATAAATAAAGTAGCATTTGTCCGTAGGTACTAGATGTTGAATTAAATGAAGATAATATAAGCGAAACTCAATCGAAAATCTGGAAACAGAAAAATCAGAAAAAGATATTGGCACCTCTGGGACTCGAACCCAGGACCTCTCGCTTTCCGGGCAAACGCGCTAACCACTGCGCCAAGGTGTCGATATCAAATTCGGTCATTTTTAACTGTATCATACTTCGACTAAGAACCACCCACACTGTCTTCATTTTCTTAACGCATATATTATTGGCAGCTATATTTATGTATAATTGCAAGTTTCAAACCAGAACTAAATGCTCTCTAGATAGTGTCTGGATAAATCTTTATAAATATTACAATTTGAGGTTTTACTCAAGTTAAAATAAAAATAAAATATTCATCGTAGACTTGCAGAAAAGTCAATAGATGTCGCTTATTAAATAAAATGGATAAAAATTATCGTATATTATAAAATAAAAATTAATTTTTTATACAAAAACAATAGACTTAGTTTAATAATTATAATAAATATTTTACTCATTTGATGTCGCATAACTGAAAATGGTACATTTTGGCTCGTACCAAAATCCAATCGTACCAATCCAATGGTACATTTTGGCTCGTACCCGAATCTCGCCTGGAGGACGACGGGACAGAGTACCGAAAAAAGGGACGGTACCTAAACCTAAACTTCAACCTAATCTACCTAAGAAAGTAATAAATTTTAAGGCGATCCAATAGTTCAGGAAAAAATCGAAATCGGAATTCACGCCCCTTTATGGGAGGAGTTTAAAAATACTTGAGAAAAATCTTTTGTAAAGGTTGGAAAAGGTATTTGAGATTTTTTTCACGGGTTGATTTCGTAAAGGCCTGTAAAAAATATTAATTCCTTTTTTACGCATTGTTTTTTGTAAGAAAACGGAAATTTAAAATTTGATTTCACGAAACTAAGCGACGCGGAGTCACACGACTGTCTCCCGCTCCAGACGGGGCGTGACTGATACAAAATAGTTGTGCCCAGTGCATGGTTCTTGTGCCCATGCCATAAAGGTCACTTCAAGAATCCAAATTCGTAGAGTGCGGGCCGTTTTGATTGATGTCAAAAATAACAACGAGAAAATACATTTTCGTTATTTGTTTTTGGGGTGTTATGCCGTGTTGCGCTACTTCCTTCTTTAGCCAACGTTTCGGACATCGTTGCAGTGTCCATCATCAGGGCAGATCCGGTAGATGTGAGAAAATATATATTTTATTTTATTTTGTGAAGTTCGGGCGTAAATATCATTGTTTGCGATCATAATAAAAGAAACTAAATTTGCCACATTATACAATAAAACCAAATCCGAAAAGGGGTTTATAAATAGGAGACTTTGGACTTGAAAGTGTTTTTTATAGACCTTATACTTTATTTTTTTATAGGCTTATTAAAAGACTTATAAAAAAAATTACCGATATTTTTAAGGGACTAAGGTGTGTTCTACACACAGTATTTAATTCAAGCATCTATAATACCTCTAAGCCATCAAATTTTCAAAACAAAAACATATGATTTTGTATGATTTTGCATTATTTACTATGGCTTCATCTTAACAGAAATAAGGGATGACCTTACTAACTTAGGGCACACTGAACACCCTCAACACACGTGAATCTGTTTATATCTTCAGCACCTCTAATTAAAATACCTACTTCGACAAACGACGTGATTAAGACTTCCTGCGGTCGGTCGTTCATTTTTGATGATTGTCATAATCCTTAAACCTCAACGCACTCAGCAGCTTTGCAAAATCATGAATGGATCGTCAAAATGATGATGCAATTAGGTGTTGCTGTCAAGTGTCCTGAGTGCATCAGTAAAAGTGCATCGTCGTAGAATTCAGTATGTAAATGTGAGTATTGAGGATCTGGTTTCACCATTGACGGGCGTTAGAATAACGAGTTACTCTTATCGACCTCCCTGGGTACTTTTGACCTTTTGACAGCACTTACTTTCAGTATGCACATTGCAAAAAAAAACACTTTATAAATGTAGTTATATATTGCATTTACATTATTCCCGGATAAAATGAATAATATTATTTATTAGGATAACCAACGCCCCTGTCATAGGTCATACCAAGTGGTTCGCTACGTTTGGTGACTTAGCAGAGGTGCCCGTGTTTTGTCTAGGTCTAGGCGGCGGATGTTTTTTTTTTTTACCTGAGCTCCACACAGGAGGCCCAGAGGAAAATAATTTCCCTCAGGGCCTATGTCATCTTTGGGGATGCTGTGTGGAGGGTTTTTTTAAAGGAAAGGAAGAAGAGGAAAGTTCTGGGAAGGAAAAAGGTTTTAAGGGGCGGGTAGGAATATGGGGTTCAATGTGTCCAGGTCATCCGCCTCCAAGACCTAGACAAACCTCACCCCATGGACCCGGTTTGTGCCCACCTACTGCGTGGCGGGCCGGATCTGGAGGGACTGGTTGAGGGAGACCTTTCTGCCTCTCCAGTAGAATTCTCTCGACCCATCGCCTTGCATCATTCCTGAAAATATTAATCCCCAGATTCCTGCACATCCCTCACGTCTAAAAAGAACCTGCACACAGTATTCCCAAAATTGACATAGGAGAAGGGGGGGAGTGGTGTGGGAAAAGAGAAGGTGGAGGGGGAACGCGAGAGGGGAAGGGGATGCGGGAGAGGAAGGGGACGGGAGGAATGGGAAAGGACACGCAGGGAGAAAAACTTTCTTTACTAAATGGCAAAGCAATGCATGCCATAATTATATTATTTTATCAATATTTTGTAATGAACTCGTAAGGAGCGCTGTAGGATTATTTTTAATTTATCATAATTAAGCGCACTTGAAGTGAAATGACACAAAACTGCGCTATACAAATATTACGTTATTATTATTATTATGCCGGGTACCATAAAATAAAATGAAAATAAAATAGATATATTTATATATATTTATATATATATATATATTTATATATATTTGCTAGTATAAAATGAAAATAAAATAGATATATTTACTATGTATTTTAAGTATCGGGGATCAGTTTATATTTGCGATAAAAAAAATAAAAATAAACACTACAATAATTTTCAAACCGAGGTCAGCGGTTACCATTGATCGTAATTTTAAACTGTTCAATAAACGTTATTATTTATTCAACACACTAATACTCTGCATGTTCCTTTCGTAACCAAATAATACAAAGCCTTGCCGAAATATAAATAACTGTTTCGATGGCGGCAAAGTTTGAAGATGAAAAAATTCTAATAAAATTTTGCTTTCATTGACCAATTAAACAGAATCACCTATTCGGGACTAATGCCCGGTGCACACGAGGCTAGTATTTCAAGCCAGTATAGCAATTTTTTTTTAAAGTGAAAATTTCTTTAGCACCGTTGTGTTTGGAAACCAGGATGAAACGGAAATGACGCATTACAGTACCTACGAAGCGTCAAACTGCGCTCATTGGCCGCTTTGATTATGATGTCACTTTTCAAGGCTCCTATTGGTTGAGATTGTTGAAACTCGGATGAAACGGAAATGACGCATTACAGTACCTACAAAGCGTCAAACTGCGCTCATTGGCCGCGTTGATTATGATTTCACTTTTCAAGTCTTTTCTATTGGTTGAGATTGTTTTGGTAAAGTTTCGCTTCTACCGCGTGTGAACTGCACTCGATTTTTGTATGTGAATACCTCACAAGAGTCCCAGCTGTCACCGTCTGGAGTCAGTGAGACTATGGCATCACCGATTGGGGTGTGTTTGAGACTGAAGGTAGTGGGGTGGGGAAGCAGATGGGGAGGAGGAATGTGGGGAAGTATCTGGCTACTAGATGCCTGGCTGGCCAGATCTAGTCACCAAACACGGCTAAAGCCATTTCAAGCAACGTTTCAATTCTGAATGGTGGTCTTAGATCAGAGCGATACTGAGAGTATCTTCCGCTCTGAAACGTGCCGCAAATATACTACCTATATATTATTTTTAATTAATTGTGAAATAAAATTTATTTGCGTACGCTAGCTTACTAGCTTCTTCTCTTGCTTACAAGGTTAAAAACAAAGCTCTCTACATATGGCTAGTATATTACTAGCTTCTTTTTTTACATTAGTTCCACACAGGAGGACTTGAGAAAAAGATCCCACAGGGCCTATGTCATCTTTGCGGATGCTGTTTGGAGGGTATTTTTATGGAAATGAAGAAGATGGAAGTTCTGGAAAGAAAGATTGAATGAAGGGTGGGTTGGAATCTGGTAGTCAATGTGTCCAGGAGTGACGGGGGCGTATGAATCTATCCCTCCCACTGCTGTACAAGGCGGTGGATCGAGAGGTCAAAAGGCCTTCCTCAACCAATCTCCGATCCGGCCCGTTACGCATCCGCTGCCAAGACCTAGACAAAACTCACTAAAGAGAGAAAATCTTTAAGATGAGATGAGCAGATCCGGCTCATACGTCTGGTAATTTTATATTATCGTTAAAACAAGGTCATGGGTCCGAGTGGTTAATCTAACAGCAACAAAGCTTGCCATCTAAATTGTGCTTGTTAAACACATCGATATTCGAAGTGATTCTATTTAACAACAAGACTGCTCTCTCACTCTTTCCATGAACCCGGCACCCCTGCTAAGTTACCAAATGTAGCAAACTACTAAGGGTGTTAGTTATCCAATAAATGTTTCTCCCAAATTAAGCTTTTGACGGCCGGCGTATTCCAGCGGTAAGACTCTTGACTAGCATATTGGCAGACTGGCAAATAAATTTTATTTTAATAATTTGTTTTATTTCACAATTTATTCATTTAAAATAATATATAGTATATTTGCGGCACGTTCCAGAGTGGAGGATACTCTCAGTATCGCCCTGGTGTAAGACCACCATTCAGAATTGAAATGGCTTTAGCCGTGTTTGGTGACCAGATTTGAATAGCCAGGTACTTCCCCACCTACCTCTTCCCTATCTCCTTCCCCTCCCCACTACCTTCAGCCTCACAACATACCCCAATTGAGGATGCCATAGTCCCACTGGCTCCAGACGGGAGCAGTTGGGATTCTTGTGCGGTATTCATGTAAAAAAAAGCTTACTAGGTTACTAGCAATTCTATCTGTTACTAGCTTGCCATCCTGGCTTGAAATACTAGCCTCGTGTGCCTCGGACATTAGGGCTGTATTATTATTCGGGAATGGTTTGGTGGGATTTGGAATGTCAGCTGATCTGAGATAATTCTTCGCAATAAATAAAACAGAAATTTGTAATGCTCTGACGTCAAGAGTGATGGACCGCATTCATTCACTTCAAACTTGGTGCCTTATGACCAGGGGCGGCTGGCCCAAACGTTCAATAGTGCGCCGAACCGCCAACAAAATTGAACATTTTACAGCTCAACGTGTTCCTACTTAATATTTTTAAATTTAAATTACGCACAATGTTGAAAATAAAAACTAATCACGTATTTAAATGCATGAATTTTGCCAGAGATAATAATTATTGCAGCCGACTGGAGTTCTTTTCCCGCGCGCTAAGAACTAGGAACCTACGTACATACCATTCGGCGCGTTTCGGTCAAACGCCCCGTTCGGGAATTGTCATTTTGTATGGTGCTCCTACAAACATGTCCAGACCGTCAGAATAACGAAATGTACCAAAAATCTGCTTCTGGCGACGCGGCGCACGGCGCTACGAAGTGCGTCGAAAACATCCGACGTATTCCGAAGGGCTCCAGCAAAATAGGTTTGAACGGGATAGTAATATTTAGCTTGCAAAATTCAACCACAAGTCAACGGGTCTTGTTATGTTTGGGATTTAGGGAACCTATTTGACAACGACATTAGTTTTTCAGTTAAAAATGACTTTTTATGTGTGTGCGTTTTAAATGCGCTACACCGGGTACTGGGAAGAAGCTTGAAGTTTATTTATTTGATTATTAAGGACCGAAGAAGTTT
Organism: Limnephilus rhombicus; assembly: GCA_929108145.2. Lineage (NCBI taxonomy): Eukaryota > Metazoa > Arthropoda > Insecta > Trichoptera > Limnephilidae > Limnephilus > Limnephilus rhombicus. Next base: position 29,051,959 of record OV815297.1, on the reverse strand, counting down.
ATTTTTTTATTCTCTATAAATATGGTAGCTACGGTAGCTAGCTGTGTGACCTACCAACAATTAAATTACATTATACGTGTTTGATTTATTGATAGGTGAACCACCAAACATTTTAGGCACCAGCCGCGCCTGCTTATGACTATGACTAATATGCTTTAGAGATGGCTCTGCGTTTAGATTGCTTTAATGGTCTTATTGTTTTGGATTTAGTTGGCTCGGAAGAACGAAGATTTATAGTGAAAGCGAATTGTTTGTTTTTGAGAAGAACTTTGGAGAAAATAACTATTTTATTATTTTATTAATTTGCATTATTTCACATTAAGAGCGTTTAACTAGCCAGCGGACGAAAATCCACATTTCGTCGAAAGTTGTTCTTATGATCGTGCAGGGCGGTTACAATGAGAAAGATTAATTTTTTTCCGTACCAGCTTTTTAAAATTATAACTCAATATCGATTTTATTTCATTCCAAATTTGCTTTAATTTATACCTACATCCAAAAATGCTGAAAGGCGTGATGATAAAACTATTAAAATAATGTACTTTTTGTAATTATTTTTTTATTATAAGTATTTATCATTTTTCAATAATGTCTAAGTTAAATAAGAATGTAAAAAAAATCTGAAATATACTAGTTTGTAAGTGTGCAAATAAATACACAAACGGACCAATTTTCGTCAAGAAACACATATACGTGTGTATTTTTTAATAATTTTATTTAAACTAAAATTAAAATTCTAAAACATGCGATACCCAGATAATGTATTGATATATTTACTGCATGATTATATGATTTGAACTTGTGTGGTATAATACAAAATCTTTTTTGAAAATTTAACAAATCTGCCAATGACCTATGGTATAACCTTATTATACTAAAAATAAACATTTTTTCTCAAAATTTAAAACATGCTAATGCTAGATAAAAGAACAATCTTTCGAAATCCATTTATAATTTTTTCTGGAAAAGAGTCAATGCTTCTAAAATCTGATTAAAAAATGACATATTTCAGGTTTTCTCTGGCGACCTCCCAGGTAAGTATGGTCCTGTTTTCATTAAATTTTAGGCAGCATCGCGTTCATTGGTCAAAATATTGTACACATATTTTCGTATCGGTGATCAATGAACCGATGTATGCAATTTTTAGCCATAAGTTGTTTATAATTGTTTGCCTAGCTTGTAGTTTTTTAGATTTTAGAAATGTATTATAAGTTTGTACAGCGCCCTTGAGGTGATTTTTCACAAAAACGGCGCTATATAAATCATCCAAATATTATTATTATTATTAATACCCTCTTAAGGCGCCGTATCCCCGCTCAAAAGGAAGAAGATGGAGAGATATGTTGTAATTACGAATGTTCGAGAGAGCGCGCTAATATTTAAAACGATAAAATTGAAGCGAAAATTGTGAAAATGTTGAATAAAACACGACTCGTTTAAAATAGAGCAAAAATCTCTTAAGGAGTTATCTACAACAGCATTTAAAGAAACACTGTGAACTTTTTCATTGATTTTACAGCTTTATGATATTTTTTGAAATATATATTATTATAAGTTATATTTCAAAAATGCATCTTGGTAAAAACTACGCATTCTCAGATATACCTCAACCCTTTTTTGAGTTTTTTCATACCATTTGCGCCCTTGAGGTGATTTTTCACAAAAACGGCGCTCTATAAATTTATTACGCACCAGATTTAAATGTCCGGGTTTAATTTTCCCCACAGGAAAAACTAAACCCTTTCACACACTTCCCAAAGATCATCTGGTCAATCCACGTTATGCAATTGCACTATATAAGTATTATAATTACAAAACAATACAAGAACAACATGTCAACCTACCAGAGACCAGATGGGAAAATAATTCACCGACTCCAGATATTTTCATATCAGAGGGTTCGGCTCTGTGGAATTCCCAATTGAACCTATAAATCCTACTGATCCCTCAATATAAATATTTAAAAAATCTATTGTAATCCTACATGTATTTAAAATTACCGATTTTTGCATTTTTATATATAAATTAAATATTATTATTATTATTATTTGCCACTAATCTATTATGATTACCAACTAGCGCAGTTTTGAAAAGATCACAGACCCATCACCTTTATTCAATCTGACCTACAGTTTCAAATTACACCTACCAGGAGCACAGAATCTCATAGAGGTAAAAGGAACACAAAAATTACCTGGACATTGAATGAAAGTTCCATTCCCGTTTGTACCATTGCCTTGGTAGTTTCCTGATCTTCAGCACTAATTATAAATTGACTGGGACACGTTGGAGTGCCAATGTGACAGCGGAAGTGTGCACCGTCTGTCCAATTATCTGTGGTGTCACAGTGACACTGTCACTAATTGTTGTGGCGTGAACAGTGGACCTGGACACTGGACTTGTTGGTTGGACACCCAGATAGTTTAATGTTATTGAAGCTATGCGATTCATTTTCATAATAACAATAATATGATCAATGAGATAGATTTCTATTCTGTCTTTGATGCAAATTATATGAAAATAGCTAAAAAAAACCCTATCAAGGATGTTATGTCCTTTGAAAGTACAATTGAATTAACTACCTTAACCATCACGGTAATCTAGGAAGTGTTTTCTCTTAGGGTAAGAATAACCCCGTTGAATTTAATGTTTCAAAGACCAAATCATGTCTGATAATGTCTAAATATATATGACGACCTCCGTAGTCCAGTGGGTAAGACTCTTGACTCACAATCCGGAGGTCGCGGGTTCGAACCCGGCATGCGTAAATAAATTTTATTTGATTAATTTGTGTTATTTCACAATTAATTCATTTAAAATAATACATAGTATATTTGCGGCATGTTCCAGAGTGGAAGATACTATCAGTATCGCCCTGGTATAAGACCACCATTCAGAATTGAAACGTTGCTTGAAAATGGCTTTAGCCGTGTTTGGTGACCAGATCTGAATAGCCAGGTACTTCCCAACCTTCCTCTTCCCCACCTCCTTCCCCTCCCCACTACCTTCAGCCTCACAACATACCCCAATTGGGGATGCCATAGTCTCACTGGCTCCAGACGGGAGCAGTTGAGATTCTTGTGCGGTATTCACTGTAAAAAAAAAAAGGAATCGAAATGAAAATCTAGTCTCCTTCAACGGAAGCAATCTTCCGAACAGGCCCTCCATTGATATGCTTGGTGTAACTCTAAATGACCAGCTCAGGTACGGGGGCTCCATCGAAGCCAGAGTTAGGTTAGCCTCTCAGAAACTTGGTGTACTGTACACTATACAGGGCCCTCAAATATTTTAATAGTACACCTAACCCTGTACAAATCGCAAGTGCGCTACACGATTGAATTTGACAGCCACCTCTGGTCTCCCAAAATACATGAAAAACATATACAGGGTGTTAAGGGACGTACTTGACTTACTTTAACCAGTGATTCCTGACATTATTTGGAGTAAAAAATGTAAATGAAATTTTGGTCTCCGATGACTTTTTTTGACGACTTTTTTTTTTTTTTTCAAAATTTTTTTCTTCAAAATCAAACAAAAAAAAATTTCTTCTGCATGTCGTCACTGGTCACTTAGCCGAGTGTCCGACGAACCCCTTACCCCGCCTCCAACTGTTCAACAACTACCATTTTTTAATGCTTTTGTAGAAAAAAAAAAAAAAAAACACCAAAAATGTCACCGGAGACCAAAATTTCATTTACATTTTTTACTCCAAATAATGTCAGGAATCACTGGTTAAAGTAAGTCAAGTACGTCCCTTAACACCCTGTATATATCTACAACTATACTGAAACAGGAAGGTCTGTTTGATAAATTCTCCTAGCTTTACAAACGGATTGCAATCTTTAGAGCACAGGCGGCGAGTGAGAACACTGCTCTTGTTCTACCAGTATTTCAATGGAAGATGCTCCGAGGAACTAGCGTCATTGATTCCTTCGGCACCGGTACATAGTCGGGAAACACGCCAAACGCGCGTCCAGCGTGGATATGTACACGGTTAACATGTGTCTCATGAGAACGGGTCGCTTCTACGACTCTTTCTTGAGTTCAACAGCTCAGCTGTGGAACGATTTGCCGGCCGCTGTCTTCCCTCCCTCCTACGACATTGTTCTCTTCAAGGCCCATATTCATTCCTTCCTCTCCTCAAAAACACCCTCCTTACAGCATCTTAAAGATAACATAGGCCCTGCGGGAAATTATTTAGCCCAATACCGAATTTCATGCCGAAAAAACAGCGAGAAATTGCATTGTTTTGCTTTATTTCGTGAATTTGAATCCTATAGTGTCAGTTAGAATGCAATTATCAATCGTCACTTGTTTTTGTTTTTCTATTATTTGATTTAAAATATGAGATTTTGTTAGAAGAAACCATTCAAAGGAAAGTGATGTAAATAAACATAAATGTCGTTTCTTTGTTAAAAAACTTTGCAACACAAGTGTTTTATTTATAAATTAATAGAAAGGAATTAAACCACTCAACTTATTATATACACATCTAAATGATATCAATCCATTCCATTCTGTCCCATATAAAATGAACTACTCTTTCGAGGCATGTCAATGATTTCACAATTGAAACATTTGGCCAAATCGTACCAACATTCTTATCGCAATTCGACCAAGTACGGACAATAAAACCTGACACTAATGAAGCCATCAGACCTGATGGTATAATTTCATAACCTCTGCGACAGTTTAGATTGTGTGAACGACTTAGGAACATTTTGCAATTACTATTTAAGATAACTAAATCATAACGCCGAATGTGAAGTTAAGATTAATGGATGTGAGAAAAGATAGCAAGAAAATTTAATAGACAGTGTTTCGTTTGTGTCCAAAACCGGCGCCTCTTTATTATTGTATTGAAGATGGTTAGACAGATTAATTTGGAGGTCGGTCTTCGGAATGTAATCCTCTGAAGCTCTGAATAAACCATTGAAGAATTAGACAATACTAAACGAAAATATGAAGAAAAAAGCATGACAGAAAAATAGCGAACGTTGAATGAACTATGGCATAGGTGTTGATTTTGTATGGTAATATACGCCTTCCAAATTAATAATAATAATATTTGCATGATTTATATAGCGCCGTTTTTGTGAAAAATTACCTCAAGGGCGCTGTACAAAGTTATAATACATTTCTAAAATCTAAAAAAACTACAAGCTACACAAACAATTAAAAACAACTCATGGCTAAAAATTGCATCCACCGGTTAATTGATCACCGAAACGAAAATGTACAATGTTTTGACCAATAAACGCGATGATGCCTAAAAATGAATGAATACAGGAGCATACTTACCAGGGAGGTCGCTTGTATATTGTGTATTTACTGTATATTGTCTATTTAAAGAAATTTAGATAGAGTTCGCACGCAGAGGACATTATTGTGAACACATGTAATTTAATCCTGAAAAATATTTTAATCTTAATATTAATAGTGGCTTTTTGATCCAAATTAAATACAACATTACTTCAATTATTCGCATGATTTTTTTCTAATCGATGTTGAAAAAACCCATCAATTCTATTCTAGACTATCAAAGCATCCTCTCTCGCGCTTCTAAGCACATCTTTATCCCAAATATTTACACCTATTTGCACCAATCCATGCAAAATTAGAGCAAAAACTTACTGCAGTTTGTCATTCTCTCTACTCAGCAGTGGTTCTCTATGGGCCAAAGCGTTCAAATGATGTCAAAAAGGTGTCACATCTCTTCTATTTTATTGTCTATTATCTTCCATTGTATCCACGAGGGCTACTTGAGTACTGGAGTAGCTCTTACTTCAGCTTTTGGGCAAAATTAGAGCAAAGTTTACTACATTTTGATAGTTTGTCATTTTCTCTACTTATCAATGGTTCTCTATGGGCCAAAGCGTTCAAATGATGTCAAAAACGTGTCACTTCTTTTGTATTTTATTGTCTATTATCTTTCATTGTGTTCTCGAGGGCTACTTGAGTCCTGAGTAGCCCTTACTTCAACTGTAGGGTCCATCATTGTGTAGTTATGGTAGTAGTTATGGTCGGGTGCCTGTTGGGTTGGCTTTTGTTGAAGGGCGCTGGTACAAAAAGAGCAATATGAAGCTCCACGGATTGACGGAAGATGGTGTTATAATGTTATAATGCCTATTGTGATAGTGGGAAGGGCTTTCGAAGCAGAGGGCTGCTTGAAAGTGAAGGGATTGTTGTTATACTGATATAATAACACCTGGTCTGAATTAAACAAAATGGCAAATACAGATATCAATGCACTAAAATTATGGTTTGATAAAAACCTATTGACTTTAAATTCTAAAAAAACCTATTATTTGCCATTTTTCATTAAAAAACAAGAAACACCTAAAGAAATAAACTTAATAATCCACTCTGTGACAAATACAGAAAACCACAAATGTAATATATCATGTTCAAAAATAGAAAGCAAAACTGATATTAAGTACCTGGGCATAACAATAGACCAGCGTTTAAAATGGTCTCCACACATAAATATTCTGAACAACAGAATAAGGAAACTAACATATATATTTAGATGTTTAAGAGATATTTTAAACGAAAAATTACTTAGAACCACATACTTCGCTTTCTGTCAATCAATTATACAATACGGCATTATAGGATGGGGCGGTACATATACAAATCAAACGCAAACAATTTACATATCGCAAAAACTAATAATAAAAACAATTTTAAAAAAACCCTACTCATATTCGTAAGAACTTTTATTCAAACAATTTAAAGTCAGAAAATTAAGTGCATTATACTTTTATCATGCAACATTACAAATTTATAAAGATAATATTAAAAATCATGTTGCACCATTTAAAAATAACAGAAGTCTTAGACAAACATCAATACTTCCCACTCCAAAATGTAAAAAAAAAATTAATATCTCGGAGCAAAATTTTTTAATTCATTACCAGAAAAAATTAGAAACATGAATACCAATATAAAAAATTTTAAAACTCACCTTAAAAATTATACTGAAAACTTCGTTTAAATGGTAATTTAAATGTGATATAAATAAACTGAATGATATAAAAAAAAAACAATACAATAACACCCCCCCATACACACAAGCCTTGCTTAATTATGGGGGTACATCAAATATATCTACTATGTAATTAAATACTGTATAAAATTTATTTGTAATTTATGTACCTTCTATTACTAATAAAAAATAAAAAAAATAATAATAATAATACGTATCTGAGTAATTGTTTTATGAGCGTGGAGTTTTTTTTAAGTAACTCCACACAAGATGCCCTGGGGAAAACAATTTACCACAGGGCCTATTAAATTTGAAAATGAGGTGTGGAGGGTCTTTTTGTGGAAAGGAAGGAGTGAAGCTGGGTATTGAAGAGATCCATGTTTAGGGAGGGAGGAAACATAGAAGCCGGCAAATCGTTCCACAGCCCAGCTGCTGAGCCAAGAACGAGTCGTAGAAACGACTCATGTGATAAATAAAAATGTCAACTGGGTACAAATGTTCGGCGGGCGTTTGACGTGTTTTACAATGGTGCCAATCAATGACGCTAGTTCCTCGAAGCATCTTCCATTGTAATGCCGGTAGAACAAGGACAACATTCCCAATTTCCACCCGACGTCTGTGCTCTGTGTAAAACCACGAGTTTTAATTAATTTATTTACCGACTGGTTTCGCTTGGATCATAAGGTTACAGATCAATACTAAACAATAGCGTGTGTTTAATATATATAAATACAGAGGCAGACAAGATAAAAATATAACAAACAGTGAGGATACATTTACATCAGTACAAAGGAAGTGGGAAAAACCGACAGAAAATGAGAAAACTTATTGTAAATACAAATATTAGGTCCTTACATATGAAATTGGCGTTTTATATGGGAGGAACATAAAGTCGATTTTTTTTAAAAATAATATATTTATTTAATCAAAGTATGTACCATTGCTATCTATGCACTTCTGCCATCTCATAGGTAGTTCATCGATCCCTTTACTAAAAAAACCATTCGGACGGGTATCAATAAAATCTTTGAAGGCGGTTTGGACTGCCCCATCGGAGTTGAATTTTTTCCCTTGCAAGAAGTTATCCAAATTTCTAAAAAAAGGTAATCTGTTGGGGCAAGGTCCGGAGAGTACGGTGAATGTCTTAGACATTCCAATTGAAGCTCCTCTAATTTGGTAGCCGTCTGTTGTGCAGTGTGTGGTCTAGCGGTCAACGCGCGTTTGTTGAATTGCTTCACTCAATTCGTGAGGTACCCACCTTTCAAGCCTTTTCACCTTCCCAATTTGCTTCAAGTAGATTAAAACAGTTTTATCACTAACACCGCACCTGCAGCTAACTCGAACGTGGTTTGCGATGGATCCGCTTCCACAATAGCCTTCAATTCTTCATTATCAACTTTGGTCTCCGGCCGTCCACGGGGCTTGTTCTGCAGGTCGAAATTTCCAGAACGAAAACGTTGGAACCAAAAACGCACTGTGTTTTCTTTTGCGGCACCGTCGCCATACACATCATTAATCCTTCGAGCCGTTTCTGCAGCAATGATGCCACGGTGGAACTCGTACTCGTAAATAACGCGATATTTCAAGTTTTCCATTTTGTAAACTAAGTGACGCAAAGAAAAAAAAAAATTAAGGAAAAAACAAATGAATTATAATTTTCTAAACACAAATACATGTGATAATAGCTGTATAAATTTGAATTTGGAATTCCTAACCAAAGAGAAGATATTTGAGATCAAAGTTGCCAGTACGGCAAAACGCCAATTTTATATGTAAGGACCTAATATACCTACTCTAAAAATCTTTCTAATACTACAAAGAGGGAAGATTTGATTATTTGTTTGCATTGAATAGGCTCCGAAACTACTGAACCTATTTGAAAAATTCTTTCACCAATAGAAAGCTACATTATCAGCGAGTAACATAGGCTATATATAATGGTAAGCTCTGACGTTATGAAATTTGTATAAATGAAAATGATTGAATTTCATATATTTTAGCGGCAGGGAGGAAAGGCAGGGAGAAGGTGGGGTTTGCGAAGAGGGAAGATAAGAGGGAGGGGGAAGGTGGAAGGGAACGGGGATGCACGGGAAAAGACATGCAAGGAAAATCAATTTATTTCTTTGAATGGCATAGTAACACATACCGGGTACCAGCTATATTAAATACAAATTCATCGTCTATCTATTTGATCAGAAGAAAATGGTAGATACTTACCGACTTATTTATTTAGATTGTAAACCTAATCACAAACTAATACTTATAAAATTATTAACCTCAACGCAGGATAGTCCTAAACGGCCTGGATGAAGGCGATACCCAGAACAGAAGATATTACAACCTGAGAACGAGAAGAGCCGACCCCAACAGCCTACCTAGGCAATGAGTTGGGACAGCGCAAGGAAGAAGAACGCAGTATAGTCCTAAACGGCCTGGATGAAGGCGATACCCAGAACAGAAGATATTACAACCTGAGAACGAGAAGAGCCGACCCCAACAGCCTACCTAGGCAATGAGTTGGGACAGCGCAAGGAAGAAGAACGCAGTATAGTCCTAAACGGCCTGGATGAAGGCGATACCCAGAACAGAAGATATTACAACCTGAGAACGAGAAGAGCCGACCCCAACAGCCTACCTAGGCAATGAGTTGGGACAGCGCAAGGAAGAAGAACGCAGTATAGTCCTAGCAAGGTTAAAAATTCAATCGTTAACAATAATACCTACAGCATCGTAAAGAAATAATTATACAGAAGCGAAACCGGTCGGTAAATACGTGTTTTACACAAAATAAGTGTTTTATTTTTATAAAAAAATCTTTCGATTCACCTCAATTACTATAAAAAACTACTATTTTCAATAGGGCGATAAAAATACTGCATTAAAAATTTCAATTACGAGTATGAGATGGCTTATATGTACAAAAAGTCGGCTTTGACAGTGGTGAATCAAAAGTTTTTTTTTCTAAAAAATGTTCGTATTATGCGTGTGCAGTGATTTCGAAAGTTTACTCTCTTTTCTCCAACCATCCACTCTACATCATCACATCATCTGAGCGTCCGTTTCAGCAAAATATTAATTTCTCGTAAATCGGACTTTAATTCTTTTCGGACCACTTTTGAAAACACCTGCATTGGGATAATCCTAAAATCTCTGCTTCTCTTCAAAACGCCTTCACAAAGGCCGAGGCAATCTCTCAGAAATAATTCGCCCTAATACCTTTGTAGGGCGACATCGGACCCGAGCCCTTGATAAGCCGGGATGATCGCAACTTCTGTATTCATTTTTTTTGCCCTTTTTCACACCTATCTAGGAATGTCATCTTTCTACGAGGGTAGGCTGAAAAGTAATGCACACATGCTTCTACAGCGCGAATAAAATTACCTTAGTAGGAGGAAAAGTAATGCACACATGCTTGTACAGCGCGAACAAAATGACTTACATCAGCGCACCAGGTGAAATGTGAAAGTGACATTCTCTTCTATATGCATGCGCAGGTTGAGGTTGTTGAATTCATCCAGAATATTTTTAGAAGTGGAAGTATGGAGATGTGTTCCAGTGCCATGTCAACGCAAGTTCAACATAATAATAATAATAACTTAGTATTTATATAGCGCAGTTTTGTCTTATTTCACTTCAAGTGCGCTTAACTATAATAAACTTAAAAGTAATTCTACAGTGTTCCTTACGAGTCTTTATAAAAATTGACTAAACAATATGAAACAAAGAATATTCAGTATGTATATACAAAGCAATGCCAATAGAACAAAATTAACAACAGCAGTGCTGTTTTGGCACAGGACAATAGATAATGATAAATAATAACGGTGCCATTCAACAATAATCATTAAAACTAAAATGTAACATAGAACAGGAAGCAGTACAGTAAGGGATTAATCCAAAGGCTCCAAAGACTAAGATGGGCCGGACATGTGCACCGAATGTCAAGCACACGAGTACCGAAGAAGGTTCTGACAGGACACCCGGGAGGTAAACGAAAAGCGGGCAGACCTAGACTGAGATGGGAGGATGATGTCAGGAAGGATGCAAGAGGATTACTACATGTTGCAGATTGGAAGACAACGGCCGAGGACAGAGGGCGGTGGAGGCTTATTTTAAAGGAGGCCAAGGCTCGAAATGGGCTGTAGCGCCATTGAAGAAGAAGAAGAAGGGATTAATCGAAACCAAACAATTACCGGAAACTTGAGGAACATGGCTTTTACTAGAGTAGGTATAATGAAATGGAGTTAAAATTTATAAAGGTATGATTTTTTAAATAAGTTTGTTTTTAAAGCCCGTTTAAATTCAGCCAAGTTCTGGATATTAGTAAAAGCTGAGGGAAGTTTATTCCAAATGAGCGGGCCAGTTACACGAAAAGATCGATCATAGTAAACGGCTCGATTTGACCTAGTAAGTCAACAGAGCGTGCTGTAAGCCAAAAATCACAAAGGCCGAGGCAATCTCTCAGAAATAATTCTCCCTGAACCTTTAATAATAATAATATTCTATAATGGATAACCCAAAGTGATAGCTACATTCAAAAATATAAATAATAATAATAATTGGCTGATTTATATAGCGCCGTTTTCGTGGAAAATCACCTCAAGGGCGCTGTACAAATAAATATACAAAATAATTAATATTACTGGCTTATAACTAAGTTTTACAATTACAACTAGTAGTCATGGTGTTTGAAAGAGAGAGTTCGAAAACAGTATGCAACATAGTTGTGAATGATGAATACTTGGAGCAGGTGGATGAGTTTGTGTATCTGGGTAGTATGTTTACGAGAGATGGGAAGGCTGAAAGAGTTATTGAAAGAAGGGTGAATGCCGGTAACTCCATTAATGGTGGACTGAATGCCGTTGGCGCTAATAAAAAACTGTCAAAAAAAGCGAAGCTATCAGTGCACAATGGAGTCCTGGTACCTACCCTGATGTATGGCAGTGAGGCATGGAACTGGCAGAGGAAGGATGAAAGTAAACTGAATGCTGTTGAAATGAGATCCCTGAGACGTATGTGTAGTAAAACAATGTATGATCGTGTGAGAAATGTGGATATCCGCAAAGAATGTAAGGCTGATGTAAGCATAATGAGTAAGATTAAGAGTAGAGCGAATGAACGAAGGAAGTAGTGTAAGAAGAATATACGACGCGAATGTGAATGGTAGAAGAAGTCAGGGACGCCCGAGGAAGACATGGCACGATCAAGTGAATCAGATACTTGAGTCGGGTCATGTCAAAAGTCAGAATAATAGAAGAGAATGTATGAGACGATGTATGAATGTGAGTGAGGCAAAGAGTGTGTGCCAAGACCGAGTTGTTTGACGGTCCGTCCTCTCTGCCTACCCCTGCGGGGAAACGGCGTGATGGTTAGTTAGTTAGTTAGTTAGACTTACATCTAAGACTTATAGCTACTTATATTACTGGCTTTCAACTAAGGTTTACAATTATAACTAGTGACTTGCATCTAAGACTTATAGCTAGTGACTTATGACTAAGACATATAGATGTGACATACCTTTGTAGGGCAACACGGGACCCGAAGCCTTGATCAGCCGGGATGATCTACTCCTGTATTCATTTTTTGCCCTTTTTCACACCTATCTAAGAATGTCATCTTTCTATCAATATGGTTCCAAAAACCCACGCAGGTGCAGATTCACTTTGCGTTTCACATTCACATTTATATATGAAAAAAAAGTACGTGAATGAATATTAGTATTTTATAATTAGTATTTTTTTTTAAATTTCGAATCTCCATAATATGTTAACACCTCAGGCTTCGACCATATTTTGTTGTAAGGTCTGAATATTCCCGCTTTGTAATAAAATTCAAATAAATGGAATATTTCTGAACGTATCCAAAAACTAAAAACTGTTTTTGAAATGTGATAAAATACGCTTTCAAATTTTATTAACTCAGACTAATTTGTTCGCTTTTCGGAACAACTCATACAGGTCTTATAGAAATCGTTGTGTTTCCCTTTTATCATGGTTAGAAATGTGGTGTAAACGATAGAATAAAAGAGATTATTTATTTATTTATTTATTCTATTTTAGGGAAATCAACAGTTTACAATTTGAATAATTTATACATGTTTAATTTACCTTACTGAGAAACCAATTATAGATTTCCTCACTATACCATTACATTGTGTATCTAGAAATTAATAATTAACTTAAACTGAAATCCTACAACAACTAAAAGATATTACATATAACAGGAGCTAGGTAGACATAATATATGTCATAAATAATATATCATTATATTTGTGCATTTTTGTACTCATTTAATAATTTTAATACACTTTTAATAGAATTTTTATATTTACTTTCGTTACAATTGAAGATATCTATATCAGAGAAAATGTTATTATATGTTGAACACAGTCTTATCAGGCAAGCATTTTGGTTGGAATTTGTATTACAGTGTTTCTGTTTAAAAATATTACACGAACGTGTGTGCCGTGTAGGTACTTTAAAATCTATTCTGTTCAATAATTCAGGACAGTCAGTTATATTATTGACGATTTTATACAGCAACATCCCATCAGAGAATTGTCTGAAAGTTTATATGTAATATTCTTCGGGTTTGTGCTACACCTTGTGAATATTTTTAAAGTTCGTGGCCGTGAATTCTTCAATACCGATTCCATCATCACAGATGTGATCTATACAGTTTCCAGCTATTAGATTCGAATAGATATTTTGATAGTTTTTATCATCCCATTCGTCCAGAAGTCCTACACAATACAGCTAATGCTGGAGACAAGTTTAATGAATACACTTTGCTACACGTGAACACTCAGTTTCCTATGAATGTAAAAAGAGGACATTTTTTGTGTTTCTGATCTTTTATGAAGATAAAATATCTTTGTTCATAAATCTCCACGCTGTAAAAATACTTCGCTGGGTACCTTTCTACAATAGGTAATATATTCAGACATATTTATAATAATAATAATAATAATAATAATATTTGGATGATTTGTATAACGCCGTTTTTGTGAAAAATCACCATGACGGCGTTGTAAAAATTAATAATATATTTCTACTTCTAACAATATACAATCTTACTTCTAACTAAATACTTCTCTACCCGAATTTCTACTGATTTCTTATACAGGGTGTCCGGGGGTAAAGTGCATTAACTTCGGGAGGTAATTCTACATGATAGTACAAGTAAAAAAGATAAATAACTTTTTTCGAAATTTCAACTTTTAAGGGTAGTTTTGAGGTAAAAAGATAAAATTATTCCGGCGTGTGCGGCCAGATTTATTATTTTCCGCTGTTACGATACGGGCCAATCACAATCGAGTCGGGCGCCCGGCAGGCTCTCAGCAAGTAAGATCGTACCTCACACTAAACCTACGTCTTTTTGTATGGGAAAAAAATGTTGGAATTTCGGAAAAAGTTGTTAATCTTTTTTACTCCTACCATCATGTAGAATCACCTCCCGAAGTTAAGGGTATATTACCGCAAGCGCAGCATATTTAGGGATTTTTGATGCAGTTTTAAGAACATTTCTATATTGTTTATTAGAAAAAAATATTATGTTTTGAAAAAATAAACTATTCTTCTAAATGGTGTGTTAAAAAAACGTGTTAAAATGTTTAAAACAATTGCGTGAAAAAATATTTACAAAACCTCTAAAAATAGCTTAAAGTTCGATTATATCTTTTAATTCTAAATACAAGAGAATTATAAAAAATATACATTATCACCACATCAATGTTGTCTAAACGACTGAATAATAAAATTATTTTAAAAAGCATTAAAACAATGCTTAAATAAATAAAAACAGTTTTTCAATATCACGATATTGTTATTTTGTCTCACGCCATTATATAAACCAAGACACGAGTTATTTCCAGTCATTATGCGAGATGATTTCAGAGTGAAAGCACGTCAAATTTTACAAAAAATAAATACGTAAATGTGTAGGCACATAAGAAAAGGGGTCACACTAAAGGTTAGTTGTTATGTTATTGTGTTTTATTTCAGAACCAAGTTGACTTTTTTACTAGACTTCCATTTCGCGGCCGCCTGTTTGCAACCAGCGGCATAGAATGGTTTAGAGTGCCCCTTTACCCGTATTTTCGTATTCCTAGTTTTATTTATTTACGTCCTACTGTGCTTTTACATAAATTAGGTAAAGATAAAGATATATATAGTATTGTTCACTTTGCAGACATATTATTAGTATTTTTTAGTGAACAAAAGATAATAATTGAGAATAGTAGGGTAAAAGTTTCATAATAACACGAAACGATCCTCACCATATATATCTCCCAGTACGAATCTAACAAACCTTGTAGCAATTATTTTTTTTTGTTTTTATTTATTTATCTATAATAAAATATATTTACAATAGTTTTATTTGTATGCCTGTCTCACTAGGGTATACCTGTGTCGAAACAGGCGTACATAAATGAATATAGTAGTTACAAGGATATTTCAGGTAAAATACATATTATGAATAGATTTAGAACAGAAGGATGATTGGAAGGGTGGTAAATCTTTTAAAGAGAGTTATTTTATAAATGTTGGAGATGGAGTAATGAAATAAATTCTGCCTAGTCTATTTATAGGTTAAATTTAACAGGATTCCATTATTTTCGTTTGTTTTATATGGGTTAGGTTGTATGTGAATAGTTATTTCTGTCTATGTGTGATTTATTTTACAGATATGTGTGATAGTGTGGCGTCCAATACTTATAATCCATTTTTTAATATTTTGTTTGAATTTTGTAAAGGAGTCACTTTGTCTGATCGTAGTTGGTAGTGTATTGTATAGTTTGCAAGCTATGTATTTAGAGTGTCTTTGCCCGAAGGTGGTTTTGAAAAAAGGAGTTTGGAGAAGTTCGTTGTTTTTGGCTCGGGTATTGTGTATTGTTTGTGTAGCTTTGTATAATGTTTTGTTGTTTTTGTGTAAATTAAGTAATGTGGATCTTGAGTAGAGCTGTTTTATGTCCATAACGTTGAAGGAATTGAAGATAGTATCAGTGCTGGTAGTAAGCGGCATTTTAAGAATTATTTTTATGATTAGTTTTTGTGCTTTCATGATGGGATCAAGGGCATTAGAATATGCACTACCCCAGGCTAGAATTCCGTATTCGATGTGAGATTGGCACAATGAGTAATATACTGTTTTTAAAAGTTTTAGGTTAAGGAAATTGCGTGTTTGTTTGAAAAAGTATATAGATTTTCGGATTTTGTTTGTAGTATTATGTATATGTTGCTTCCAATTCAGGTGTGTATCGAAGGTTACTCCTAAATATTTGATAATGTTTACTTGCTCTAGGCATGGGCAGTCACAGTTTCGGTTTAGAGATGAATTTTTACATTTGTGTATTTTTGATGGGGGGGCTGGGTTTGACTTTGGGATATTGGTGAGACTAGACAGTAAGTATTTGGTTTTCTGTACATTTAGAGTTAATATGTTCGAGTCAAGCCAATATTTTACCTGTTGAATTCCTTCCTCCGCTTTGGAATATGCGGTAAGCCAATCTTTTGCTTGGAAGAGTAGGACAGTGTCATCGGCGAAACTGACAATAGTGGCATCGATATCTAGGTTGCATAACTCGTTAATATATATTAGGAAGGGCGTTGGACCTATAACACTGCCTTGAGGGACGCCGTAACTAATGGGCAAATTCTGGCTCTTTGTGGTATTGAGTTTAACGCATTGGGATCTGTCAGATAAGAAGCTGGAGAGGAGGCCTAATTCTTTGTTCCTAATACCTATATTAAACATTTTGCGTTTTAGTTTGCTGTGTGAGATTGTATCAAATGCTTTACATAGGTCGAGAAATACCGATAGACATTTCAAGCCCTTATCCAGGTGGCCAGAAATATGGTCAGTGACCGTGGCTATAGCATCATTGGTGCTTTTATGTTTTCTGAATCCAAATTGCCGCGGCGATATTAAGTTATTGGTTTCCAGATATTCCATGAGACTATTATTGACGATCTTTTCGAATACTTTTGAGAGGGAATTTAGCAACGTAATAGGACGATAATTACTAATATCAAGTTTGGAGCCAGTTTTAAAAATAGGGATAATGAGACCTTGTTTTAGAATGGTGGTAAATAGCCCTTGGCGGATGCTAATATTAAGTAGATGCGTTAATGGTTGAAGTATACCAGGGGCAATTTTTTTAAGAACATTGTTAGGTATTTCATCAATGCCGGTTGATGAAGAGTTTTTGAGCGAGTTTATTACTAAAGAAACTTCTTTCTCTGAAATCGTTTTAAGAACAAAGCAATTAAAACTACCAAATGTGAATAACCAACAAATTGTGCTATTTCATATTGAAAAATGTTAGTTCACATTACTGCCGCAAGTTTTTAATGAGAACTATGGAATATAATATGAATATTTTCAGAGACCTAGGTATAATGCCAGTAGCCGGAATAACAAATGGTAATATTTTTATAGTCTGAGAGTGCCAAATTCTTTTAATCTCATTTCCTAAATCTATGTATTTTCTAATTTTTCAGAAACTGTTTTTTTAATATTACAGGAATCTGGAATAGCTACATCAATGATATAAGCTATTTTTTTTAATTTTGTCATGTAAAACTATATCAGGTCTATTATGACTAATTGTTCCGTCTGTTAGTATAGTTTTATTTATTTATTTATTTATTTATTTATTAATTTACGGACAACAGTCCATTAAAAACATAATAATAACACGAATAAAAATAAAAAAAAAACAGAGATGACAGTGAAGGGAGAGCACATAAAAATTAATAGCAATGACAATATAAAATATAAAAAGTACATATAGAGACACTACAAGTCAAAGCATGAAGAAGCATTTAAATATTGCGTAACGACTGCCGAAAGTCATTTAGTTTTACACCAAAAAAATCAATGCTTTGACTTGCGTTGACAAGTCTCGACATTCTGAATAAGGGAGAATGGTATCCGTAATTAGTAGAATGTTGATTGAGGAACAGCAATTCATTATTTCGAAGCCTACGGGAAGGGATGTTAAACTGGATGAGTTGTAACAATGCAGGTGTATCTGTAATACTGTTGATAATTTTAAATATGCAAATTAAATCAGAGTCCTTTCTACGTTTTTCTAAAGAAGGCATGTTTAAAATGTGTTCAATTTCATCATATGAGTAATTGCCTCTTTCAAGACCCAACCTCCAAGCAATTCCTCTTAGGAAACGATGTTGTACGGATTCGATGTGACAAATGTGGACAGCGTAGAAAGGAGACCAAATGACACTAGCATATTCAAGGTGAGGGCGAACCAGCGAACAGTAAAGAGTTTTAAGTGTACTTATATGTTTGAAGTCAGAGGTAATTCTATGAATGAAGCCGAGTAGTTTAAGTGATTTATTTACGATATTATTTATGTGATCACGGAAAGAAAGTTTGCAGTCTAGAGTGACCCCAAGGTCCTTGATAGATGTGACAGTAGATAGACAAACACTATTTAGTTTATAATCAAACTGAATAGGTTTTTTGGTTCTATAAAAGGACAAAATTTTGCATTTATCATAATATATTTTATAAAATTCATTTTCTAAAATGAATTTGGTTCATATTCATAAAATGGTAGTCAATCGTATGGTCAAGTATTACGGAAGTCAATCAAGTTATGTTTAATTACCAAACTTTTGTGGATTATTTTTAAAACCTGATTGTGCCTAAATGTATACTCGGACGGCGCTAATATAGAACATCCCGATATAATATGTTCTATAGTTTCCGGAAAAGCCAAACATTTTCTACATAAATCATCAATTTGATTTATATCTTTGATTATATGCTTCCTATAATTTTTGTATTAATGACTCTATCTTGAATGGCAAGCATAAATCCTTCTATTTCTGCGCTCAACTCTCCAAAACTCAACCATTTGTTTGACGAAAGTTTGTCAACATACGTTTGGTTGAGATAATTGAAGTGTTTTGCATGAATAATTTTATTTGACCAGGAATCTAATAATTCCTGGTTAGTATTTATAAAAATTTTGGCATTCTCGTCATATAAATTTAAAGGTGTAATGTTTATATCTGCCTTGCAAATTATTTTGTGCATTTCTAAGCTATTGGCTTTCCTATGGAAAAAATTTCTAAGCATTTCTACCTGATTGTGTTTCAAAGATGTTATTTTGATTACACCTCTGCCTCCTAAATTTCTAGGTAAATTAATTCGTTCTATAGCTGAATTTGGATGATGGCAATTAAAATTTGTTAACGTTGTTCTAATTAATCGTTCTAAACTATCTAAATCTGTATTGGACCATTTAATTATGCTAAATGAGTACGTTAGTAGAGGTATTGCCCAAGTATTTATTGATTTTACTAAATTTTTAGCAGATAGATTGCATTTTAAAAATTTTCTGATCCTAGTTTGAAATTTAATCCTAATATCATTTTTAATACTAGTGTGATCTAATCTATTCGATTGCGGGTATCCTAAATATTTATAAACCTCACCCCTTTCATACTTTTAATTTTGAAATTTCTAAATATACCCTCGTCTCCATCTACAATTTTGCCTTTCTCTATATGGATCGTTTTACATTTATCTAAACCAAAAGTCATTTTAATATCATCTGAAAAATTTTAACTACCTTAATCATTTTCTCTAAATTTGATTCAGAATTTGAAAATAATTTTATATCATCCATATATAATAGATGTGAAACTATACTAATCTCTCTTGTATTACCGTTAATTTTTATTCCAAACTTGCTTTTAATTAACATTTTAGACAGAGGATTCAATGCTAAGCAAAATCAAAGAGGATTCAATGAGTCTCCTTGAAAAATCCCTCTTTTTATTTTCTTACCTTTTAAATTTACTAGTAAATCTGTATTCCAAAAGGACAAAATATTTTTCAAAAATCTAATTATAATTGGTTTAACTTTATATATTTTGATTAGGCACGAGTGCGGGACACTATCAAAATATAACTTTTATATAAATATATAATTTTTATATATATAACTTTTTGTAAACAATAATAATAAATATTGAAAATGACCGATATTTTATTTATCTTTCCAATATATTCAGATATAATTATGATCACATATTACGAAAATAATGCGAAATTGAATACCGTATTGTTTTGACATCTGTCAATGAAGAACTAATGCCTACCGTCCAGCAGTGTAGTTGGTTGTATCGAATAATTTATCAAACAAGTTTGATCAAAATCTGATAAAGAGTCATAAAATCATGAGCTCCTTTTCCAATAGGTAATGTTTCTATCTAAATTTACCTAAAACATGCGCATTCAATTTAATAAACATAATTTGAAAGATGCCCAATATTTAACGTTTCATGTTCAAATCTTACTCAAGTGTACCATCTAGTCTAGATTCTTCGCTGCTCTGACTTCGTCGGTAGCGCGCAGCGGTTCCCCGTTCGAGCATACTTCATACTTCCCCACCCCGAAATATTATTTCGGTTTTGGTAAATTACCCCTTAATGCACTTTACCCCCGGACACCCTGTATATCTTCTATAAAAATATATTTTATTCTTGAAGATAATAAATATAATAATAATTTGAATAAATTTGTAATTTTACACCTTTCTTGCTATGCCTACTTGCATCTGAAAATTAACCCACGACCTTCAAAACCATTGATAACCAATTCTTTATGGTTTTCTATCCTCTTTGCCAGCACGACATTGTGATAAATAAAATGATAGACTAAATTAACATATTTCCATTTCCGAAGACTGTTTTTTTGTATTGGCAACTAACAAAAAAATGGCACTGCACAAATCACTGACGTGACCACATGTGCTATGTCGTTTATTTTCAAACTGAATGGATGTCTTCCTTGTGAATTATATTCAATAGTATCGCCTTTGACTTTTGCAGAAGAAACGGTCAAACGAACATGTATTACTATTATTTCAGAATGTTGAATAGAGCAGGTCCAAGATGTGATCCATGTGGTAACCGTGTGTTTAGTTTAACGAGGGTCATTTAGGACCATTGATGCACAACTGATTGAGTTATGGGTTGTGGGCATTCATTGATTTACTTGCAGCATAATGGGGTACACATTTATTATATTTTTTTTGAAAATTGTAACATTTTGTAGTAGTTGTTTATGGGTTTATTCGTGTGTCGAGTATGAAAAGGATTTTTTTTGTAAATTGTGTAAAGACACGCGTCTTTTTTAAAATGCATTTTTTTTTCATTAACTCCACCCAGGAGGCCCCGAGGAAAATAATTTCTCTCAGGGCCTATGTCATCTGAGATGCTGTGTGGAGGGTCTTTTTGAGGAGGGGAAGAAAGGAAGGAATGAACATTGATCTTTAAGAGAGCAGACTCGAAGTGAAAAACGGGTGCCGAGAAATTTCAAAAATGGCAGTTTTGTTTTTTTAGAAACACATTGAATACTGAACACACAGTGCTGCTAAAAAAATTCGCTGAAAACCTTGACTAAAGAAGCTAAAGACTAAACACGGCATAATAACCCAAAAATATCACGATAATACTTTTGGCTGTCAAAATCTCAAAACTTTAACTTAATTTTTTATTTATGTGATATTCTGACGATATCAGTTTTGTGTTGAATTCTATAAGTTTGTCATTTCACGCACCAAAACTTGCCACATTTTAGTGTATGTTAAATTCGGCACAGTACCAGGCAAGATATTTTGTGATTTTCATTTAATTTCTGCACACATGCAAGTTGAATTAAGCGGATTACGCGCTGAATGTGCAGTAGCCGGGAGTCGGCAGCCACGAGTGTCGAAAAAGAGAAGGGAAAGAGGAAGAGAAGAGATTAGATGTTTGAAATGCAGAACACGTCCGATGACGGGCAGAACAGCAAATTAATAGGGCGCCCTCTATCAAACTGTCACACGGAACAGGGCCGCAGCAGGACTAGGCAAATTTAACATAACATTGGAATATGTATGTCGTAATTTTTATCAGTACCTAATAATTCGAAATAGGAAATGTGCCTTCTCTTCAATGTGTAATTATAACACCGTTTAACGGTTGGGAATGGTTTTTTTTATAAAGCATCAGTTTTCAACGCCGCAGCACGACTTATCACCGGAGTACCCAAATTTTCGCACATTTCGGAACACCTCCGAAATCTTCACTGGCTGAAGTGTCCTGAAAGGATGCAATACAAGTTATGCTGGATGGTGTTTAAATCTATCAATGCAATGGCTCCTCCCTATGTCTCTGAACTATGCATTCCGGAAAATATTGGTCTAAGGCAGTCAACTCTTAGATCAGAAACATCTTCTGCAATTGGAAGGTTGAAAGAACCTAAGCGAAATCCGAACACTTAAGTTTGGTGTTCGTGCATTCGCAGTATCCGGCCCCGAAGCTTGGAATAAACTTCCTATGGAATTGAGATGCATAACCAACTCAGCGGAATTTAGATCCAAACTGAAAACTCACTTTTTCCGATACTCCTTTCCATAAATTCATCATTCTATTTATACTTTGCAATTTTTTAATAGTTTTTTTCCTCTTTTCTCTTTGTTTATAGTTAACTCAATCTGTTTAATGTAATCTGTTAATTGTGATACCTCAATCTGTTTACTGGTGAGCGATGAATCACCTTAATGCAGTAAAGATCGACCATTAAATTTATTAATTTATTTAAAATATCTATGCCTTCCCGTAAATCCAGTTAACCTTCATTATACTTTTTGCACCCGTATTCTCGAATTGTAATATTATGTAAAAACTTCCTACTTCTTCTGGTGCTAATCTTAATTGTAAATATGTGTGTTAATAAGTCACCAGTTTTAGGTTAGAATCTATATGTCTTAGTCATAAGTCACTAGCTATAAGTCTTAGATGTAAGTCACTAGTTATAATTGTAAATCTTAGTTGTAAGCCAGTAATATAAGTAGCTATAAGTCTTAGATGTCAGTCACTAGTTGTAATTGTAAATCTTAGTTTTAAGCCAGTAATGTTAATTATTTTATATATTATTTGTACAGCGCCCTTGAGGTGATTTTCCACGAAAACGGCGCTATATAAATTAGCCAATTATTATTATTATTAAAGCTGTTTTTCTTTAAAATTGTTCTTCCAGTTCAAACTTCTTCCCATTCGAGATTTACAATTAAAACAAACAAGAGCAAAAAACATAGCTATAATTATTTACTTCTTATAATAATTTATGCTTTTGATCTGGTAATTAGAATTTGTTTTATATTGATTTAACATCTAATAAATGGCTCTCTTTACATACAAATTCCAGAAATCCAAAAAATCGCTTATTCATGTACATAATACGCGGTTTTTTTTGTAGGGGCCTCGGCACGGGTAAGCCACTCGAGTGTTAAATTTAGCTATAAAATGTGATATATCGTTTCAAAATAAATCCTTGCAGATTGTAAACTGTCAAACACAAAATTGTCTTATAATATGACAAATTTATCGAATCATCTCTTTTAGAAAAGTAGGTAGTAGGTACCTACAACTAGTTTCTGAACTATGAGCTTTTAAGGCTCTGCAACCGGGCTCTAAAAGAAGAACACGACTCGTTTAAAATAGAGCAAAAATCTCGCGGGCATTTAAAGAAATACTGTGAATTTTTTCATACATATAACTTGTAAAATAACTGAAACAAACGTGTTTATAATAATTTTTGGAGAATACTTTGCGATTTTTTTCTATCGAGGAAATTTTATAGATATTATCTTCAAGAATAACATGTATTTTTTTAAGAGCTTTAAAACTTACCGTGTTTAAGGAAAATATGTAAGAATCGGTAGAAATTCGGGTTGCGGGCCCTTAAACTCTTAAGGCCCGGGGCGGCAAAGCTGAATGAGCCCCCCTCCCCCCCCCCCCCGTTGATGTATTTTTTTTAAGGTTTTTATTCAGTTCACACGGGCCTCTAGTTCTGGGGGGCCTCCATGTTTCCTTGATCAAATACTAAATAAGGCTTTAAGGCACAGGACACTGTAAAAAAAAGAAATTATCATTTTTTTTATTTCATTTTCTGAAAGATGCATTTTTTAATAATGCTCTGACTAAATTTTTAATGGGAATTCGCAAAATGGACGGAGATACAGCATTTTATATAAAACCGTTTGAAACAGTTTGTATGTTGAATAATCCTTCAGCAAAACTTTGAACGCGTTTTTCTCGAAACTACGTTTTTCAATAGGTTGACAACATATTAGAAAAACTATCTATAGATGCGATTTGCATGCTTCAAGTCATAAACTGTTTGAAAAACCAGTCACTATGGCACCACGTAGGGATTTTTTTATAAAGGGCCCCCTTTTTATTATGAATGATAAAATTTTCCGCAAAAAATCTAAAATAAAATTAAAGATAAATGAAACAATGTTGCTTTGTTTGAACTACTTATATATTTGTTTAAAGCCGACCGGTTTTGGAACGACCGTTCCTTCCTCAGTATACGTTTGTCCTGAATTAAACAAACGTTTGTCCTGAATTAAACAAAGTGACATTGTTTCATTTATCTATAATGGATAACCACGAAGTTATAGCTACACACAAAAGTAGAAAATAAAATTCGCTGGTCCGCCATTTTTCTTTTTTTAGATATCAAAATCCCCCTACGTGGTGCCATAGACACTGGATTTTCGAACAGTTTAAGACTGTATGTATGACTGATAATAGGATGTGTAGTTTTTTAATATGTTGTCAACCAGGTTGAAAACCGTGTTAAAAAAGTTTCGAGAAAAAAACGCATTCAAAGTTTTACTGAAGGACAATTCAACATTCAAAGTTTTACTGAAGGACAATTCAACATTCAAAGTTTTACTGAAGGACAATTCAACATTCAAAGTTTTACTGAAGGACAATTCAACATTCAAGGTTTTACTGAAGGACAATTCAACATTCAAAGTTTTACTGAAGGACAATTCAACATTCAAAGTTTTACTGAAGGACAATTCAACATTCAAAGTTTTTACTGAAGGACAATTCAACATTAACATAAAATGCTGTATCTGTGTCAATTTTATGAATTTCTTTAAAACATTTGATGAGAGCAATATTAACAAATGCATCTGTCCTGTGTAGGATTTGATCAAGGGAACATAAGGGCATTTGGAGGCCCCCCAGGACCAGAGGCCCGGGGCGTGCTGCCCCCCAGGACCAGAGGCCCGGGGCGTGCTGCCCCCTTTTGCCCCCCCCCCCCCCCCCGTTAGTCTGCCACTGGTCCAATGTTCACTGCCATATAAACTTTGGACGTTCCCGTAAAGTAATTTATAAACATTAGGATTACATAATATTGATCCGGGTAAATCCATGTTCTGAACGCGGGCGCGGGTTAAATAATTCATTGCACCGGCCCTGCGCACCTCGTTTGGCAGCACAAAGAGAAATGGCCAGTGTAAGATAATTGGCGCCAGATGGATGCGCCCTGTCACAGTCCCGAAGACGAATCGCGCTGGCATACCGAAACGCAGGGCGTGAAAACACCCTGGTGACAACACCATTTATACTGCCCATTCGTCTTACCAACAAACTAACTCTGGACTTTATCTTGACCGTTTTGTATCTCAGCGATTATTCATGATTACATGAAGCTCTTTACAGACTAACTAACCATCACGAGTTTCCACGCAAGGGGTAGGCAGAGAGGACGGACCTCTAAACAACTCGGTCTTGGCGCACACTCTTTGCCTCACTCACATTCATACGTCGTCTCATACATACTCTTCTTTTATTCTGACTTTTGACACGGCCCGACTCAAGTATCTGATTCACTTGATCGTGCCATGTCTTCTTCGGGCATCCCCGAATTCTTCTTTCATTCACATTTGCCTCGTATATTCTCCTTACACTCCTTTCCACGTTCATTCGCTCTACATGCCCAAACCATCTGAGCGTCCCTTAAGAGCATTTAACCAGCCAGAGCGTTTAACGAAAATCCACATTTCGTCGAAAGTTGTTCTTACGATCGTGCAGGGCGGTTAAAATGAGAAAGATTAATTATTCTCCGTACCAGCTTTTTAAAATTATAACTCAATATCGAATTTATTTCAATCCAAATTAGCTTTAATTTATACCTTCATCCAAAAATGCTGAAAGGCTTGATGATAAAACTATTAAAATAATGTATTTTTTGTAATTATTTTTTGATTATAAGTATTTATCATATTTCAATAAAGTCTAAATTTAATAAGAATGTTAAAAAATTCTGAAATATATTAGTTTGTAAGTGCGCAAATAAATACACAAATGGACAAATTTTCGTCAAGAAACACATGCACGAACATATTTTATAATGATTTTATTGAAACTAAAATTAAAATTCTAAAACATGCGTTTGCTAGATAATGTATTGATTTATTTTACTGCATGATTATATTATATGAAATGGGTGTGGTATAATACAAAATCTTATTTGAAAATTTAACAAATCTGCCAACGACCTATGGAATAACCTTATTATACTAAAAATTTAAAAAAATCTCAAAATTTATTACATGCGAATGCTAGATAAAAGAACAATCTTTCGAAATCCATATATAAGTTTTTGTGGAAAAGAGTCAATACGTCTAAAATCTAATTTGAAAATGACATATTTCTGGTTTTCTCTGGTAATGCCCTCTTAATCTTACTCATTACGCTTACAGCCTTGCATTCTTCGCGGATCTCCTCATTTCTCACACGATCGTACATGGTTTTACCACACATACGCCTCAGGGATCTCACGTCTACAGCATTCAGTCTACTTTCATCCTTCCTCTGCCAGTTCCATCGTTCCATGCCTCACTGCCATACATCAGGGTAGGTACCAACACTCTATTATGAACAGTTTTTTTGGCGCCAACGGCGTTCAGTCCTCCATTAATAGAGTTGCCTGCATCTACCCTTCTTTCGATATCTCTATCAGCTTTCCCATCTCTCGTAAACATATTTCCCAAGCACACAAACTCATCCACCTGCTCCAAATATTCATCATTCACAACTCTGTTGCACAAAGATAGACGATATAAACATATTTGTATCTAACAGCGGCGGTTAAGGTGATCCACTTGTGGTCCTGGAAAAATTTGAAATCGGAAGCCCCGCCTCTTTGGTGGGATTTAAAAATACTTGAAGAGAAGCGTTTGGAAAGGTTGAAAAAGGTAATTGAGAGTTGTTTTTTACAGATTGATTTCGAAAAGGCCTGTAAAAAACATTAAATTATTTCTTAGGCATTGTTTATTATAATAATAACGAAATTTTAAATTGATTTCACGGAACCAAGCGACACTGAGTCTAAGGCCGTCTATTCGCCACTGCAGATGGGGCGGAACCAGGGTTGCCAGGTGTTCGGTATTCTACCGAACCGTTCGGTATTTTAGCACCGTGTTCGCTGTTCGGTATGACAAAAATACCGAAGTATGAGATGTTCGGTATTTTTTTATAATCAATTTTTCTCCCTAATAAACGATTCAACTGTCAGATTTGACACAATCGGCAATCGATGTTGCGTAGCATCCTTACTTAGTGTGTGCGATGTTGCCGCTTCGTGCACGCGCTCACTGTTTTCGAGCCATTTCGAGGATCAATTAGTGTTACACATCAGGTGACTACGTACTTGTGCGTAAGTGTAATTTTTCGAATAATTTGACTGCTTACATTGTTTCAAAGTCCGATAAGCCCCCCCCCCCCCCCCCCCCGACGCGGGTTTTGATTGATTTTTTTTTTACAGCGAAAACCGCACAAGAATCTCAACTGCTCCCGTGTGGAGCCAGTGAGACTATGGCATCCCCAATTGGGGTATGTTGTGAGGCTGAAGGTAGTGGGGAGGGGAGGGAGGTGGGGAAGAGGAAGGTTGGAGACTGAGATTCTATGGGATCTAAGACTGAGTTTCTATGGGCAGCCACAAACAAACGCCAACATTTCATAGACAATGCACCTATTTCCATTTCCGGCAACGATATTATTCCAAAGACAACAGTCAAACTTCTTGGCGTTAATTTAGATTCAGACTTTTCGTTAAAAAGTCAAATAAATAGGACAGTAAGCACCGGTTTTTTTCACCTAAGACAACTCAAGTCAGTTCGAAGAAACCTTCCTACAGAGGCGACAAAACTATTAATTAACTCTTACGTAGTCTCGCGGCTCGATTACTGTAACGGCATCTACGCTAGTCTTCCCAAATATCAAATTGACAAACTTCAATCCGTGTTTAATGCAGCGGCAAGGCTCATAACTGGGGTTTCTAAATATTCGCATATTTCAGAACACCTTCGTAACCTTCACTGGCTCAAGTGCCCTGAGAGAATCCAGTACAAATTGTGCTGGATGGTTTTTAAATCAATCTACGAAATGGCCCCACCTTACATATCCGAATTATGCGTCCCGGAAAATACCGGCCCGAGACAATTAACCCTTAGATCAGCAACTTCATCTGCTAAGGCAGACTAATAGAACCTAAACGAAAGCCATATACTATGTTTGGAGATCGTGCTTTCGGAGTATCTGGGCCTAAGGCTTGGAATAGACTCCCTCCGGAATTAAGATGCATAACAAGCCCAACAGAGTTTAGGTCCAAACTAAAAACCTTCCTTTTTGGGCTCTCATACCCGTAATTTAAATATACCTATTTGAGAGCATCATACTTGTATTGTCTATGATATGTCTTAATCACACTTTTCTTAACTAACTAACTAACTAACCATCACGCCGTTTCCCCGCAGGGGTAGGCAGAGAGGACGGACCGCCAAACAACTCGGTCTTGGCACACACTCTTTGCCTCACTCACATTCATACATCGTCTCATACATTCTCTTCTATTATTCTGACTTTTGACATGACCCGACTCAAGTATCTGATTCACTTGATCGTGCCATGTCTTCCTCGGGCGTCCCCGACTTCTTCTACCATTCACATTCGCGTCGTATATTCTTCTTACACTACTTCCTTCGTTCATTCGCTCTACATGCCCAAACCATCTGAGGGTCCCTTTCTTAATCTTACTCATTATGCTTACATCAGCCTTACATTCTTTGCGGATATCCACATTTCTCACACGATCATACATTGTTTTACCACACATACGTCTTTTCTTACTGAATTAAAATAACTCGATTCCTTACACATCAATCTGTCTCTTGACGAATCACATTTAGTAAGATCAAATCCTTATAGGTACTACTGCACCTTCCACCTTTATATGTTGCTTTTACTTTCCAAAATACACTCGTCAAAGAATACATTACATATTAATATTAAAATATTTTTCAGGATTAAATAACAATATTAATCTATAACTTGTATTATTTGTATCATATATATGTAGTTAATGTTACATGTGTATTGTAAATGGACACAGTCTGTAATACACAAAAAAAAAAAAAAAAAAAAAAAAAAAAAAAAAAAAAAAAAAAAAAAAAAAAAAAAAAAAAAAAAAAAAAAAAAAAAAAAAAAAAAAAACATGTGTTCACAATAATGTCCTCTGCGTGCGAACTCTATCTAAATTTCTTTAAATGGACAATATACAGTGTTAATTTCAAGCGACCTCCCAGGTAAGTATGGTCCTGTTTTCATAAAATTTTAGGCAGCATCGCGTTCATTGGTCAAAATATTGTACACATATTTTCGTATCGGTGATCAATGAACCGATGTATGCAATTTTTAGCCATAAGTTGTTTATAATTGTTTGCCTAGCTTGTAGTTTTTTAGATTTTAGAAATGTATTATAAGTTTGTACAGCGCCCTTGAGGTGATTTTTCACAAAAACGGCGCTATATAAATCATCCAATTATTATTATTATTTTGTTGGGAAGTACCTGGCTATTCAGATCTGGTCACCAAACACGGCTAAAGCCATTTTCAAGCAACGTTTCAATTCTGAATGGTGGTCTTACACCAGGGCGATACTAATAGTATCTTCCACTCTGCCAAGGTACCACCGAAATCTAGGGAAATTTCACCAAGAAATTTTTTTTGCTCGCTGTTCGGTATTTATTTGGAAAAGACCTGGCAACCCTGGGCGGAACTGATACAAAATGCACAAAATCATTATGCGGACGGCATATTTTTAATTTTCAATTTGTTAAACGCCGCCCATTTTGATTTATGCCGAAAAACCAGAGGAAAATTGCATTGTTTTGTTTTCCCATTTTCCAAATCCATTTCAAGCAACGTTTCAATTCTGAATGGTGGTCTCACACAAGGGCGTTACTGAGATTATCTTCCTCTGGATTGTGCCACAAATAAACTATTAACTTTGGTTTCGCAAAGTTTTACATATTTAACTTCAACTAACTAACCGTCACGCCGTTTCCCCGCAAGGGTAGGCAGAGAGGACGGCCCGCCAAACAACTCGGTCTTGGCACACACTCTTTGCCTCACTCACATTCATACGTCGTCTCATACTTACTCTTCTACTATTCTGACTTTTGACATGGCCTGACTCAAGTATCTGATTCAATTGATCGTGCCATGTCTTCCTCGGGCGTCCCCGACATCTCTTCCATTCACATTTGCGCCATATATTCTTCTCACACTACTTTCTTTTTTCATTCACTCTACGTGCCCAAACCATCTCAGGGTCATTTTCTTAATCTTACTCATTACGCTTACATCAGTCTTGCATTCTTTGCGGATCTCCACATTCCTCACACGTTCATACAAGGTTTTACCGCACGTACGCCTTAGAATCTCATTTCATCAGCATTCAGTTTGTTGGGTCGTAATATGGTTTTGTAAAGATAATTTTTATTGGAAATTTTTAAATTATTTCTGGTGTAGTAGAAATGATTTATATGCTCCCCCCCAAGCCACCATTCCATATTGTAGCACAGATTGCGCAAAATAAATATATTTTTGTGTGTTTAATGATAATTCTTGAATTCGAAAACAATTTTGAAATGACCTAATATGACATATCCCCAATCCTATCCTCCACAAAAACCTTGACATTATCTTAAACTCCCATCCCACTTCTCATCATATTATCTATAGATGACTACTGACTGGTTGGCTGGTAGCTGGCTGGGTGACTACTGTACCGACTGGGTGACGGGGACCGGGTGACTGGTGGCCGATGGGAAGGGAAGGAGACCGGAGAGCGTACATCTGCAGGGAAGTTAATCACCGCACCACTAATTGACACCCAACAACCTGACACCACCGAAGGGATGGGAATCGAATCAGGGGTGCTGAATTATTAAATATCCACACTTTGGTCAAAGTGACGAGATTTTTTAGATCGAAAAAATACATTTCCGACATATTATTATTAATAGTAGTCAACATAACTGCTGACCCTATACGTGGTTGAATTTGGCAGCCACCTCTTGTCTGGAGCACCAAAATACTTTAAGAAAAACTCTTGACTCTGCGCAGAATGCTTACGGATACTGTAAAGAAACTGGTTGAGAGTGACATTTTGAAAATCCAGACTCCTACCCACCCCTCATACCTTTCCAGAACTGCCTCCCTTCCTTTACCTAAACAGACGCTCCACACAGCATCCCCAAAGATGATAGAGGCCTTGAGAGAATTTTTTTCCTCAATGCCTCCTATGTAGAGATAATGTAAAAAAAAGTGAAATGAATGTGGTTTATGGCATTTAGTTTTGGAAGTAAGATAGAGGATGTTCAAGGTGTTCCAATAGTCCAAGAAAAAATCGAAATTGGAATCGACGCCTCCTTTTGGGAGGGATTTAAAAAAACTTGAAAAAAAGTTTTTGGAAAGTTGGAAAGGTATTTGAGAGTTGTTTTTTTACAGGTTGATTTCGTAAAGGCCTGTAAAATACATTTACTCCTTTCTTACGCATTGTGTATTGTAAAAACAAGGAAATTTAAAATTGATTTCACGGAACCAAGCGACGCAGAGTCCAAGGACGTCTATTCCCCGTCGCAGACGGGGCGGAACTGATACAAAATGGGTGTGACAAGAGCGTAGTTCTTATATCAACGGCATCAGGTTCACTTTAAAAATCCAAATTTGTCGAGTGCCGGCCGTCTTGAAGGATGTCTAAAATAACAACGTGAAAATGCGTATTTTATTTTATTTTGTGAAGTTCAAGCATAAATATCAATTTGTTTTGCGATTATTATTAAAAGAACTGAATTGGCCACATTATACAATCGTATCTGAAAAGGGGTTTATAAGTAGGAGAATTTGCACTTGAAAGTATTTTTTATAGACCTAATACTTAATTTTTTCTAGACTTAAATATTGATATTTTCTAAGGCAAATTTTCAAAACGAAAACATATGATTTTGCATTTTTCGCATGGCTTCATCTTAATATTGTTTTAGGTTGTCTACCCCTGTCCGGGCACACATTGCCCGTTGGCTGAGGTTGCTCCCGTTGCCCCTTACTTAAATAATTAGGATTTATCGCCTAGAAAAGGTTAGCGTCAATCCCCTTTCGGGTAAAAAGTGACTTATTGAGTGTGACGCTACTCCGCCTCTAGAATAGAACGACCCTCATTTTTTAAAAGAGCTATTTCGCCTTTTTTGCGTGACGGGACTGCAATAAATCTATCAGATGAGGCGGATATTCCGAGGAATTTTTAAAGACATTTTTTTTAACATGACCTTATTAAAATATGAATTTTTGACTAGGCTCTTAGCATTTTGGATTTTTTCTTCTATTTTACACGGATAACGCCCTTATGTGCTTTTTTATACGAAATACTTAGACTTTAAAACTACTAGATCGAAATTCTCTCTTATTTTTTTTACAATTCCATTTATAATCTCTTTTAGTTCTATAATTATAGAGATTGTAGAGGGTGTGACGTAATTTGTAGTTATACTCGTACATGTTCGTAAAATCTTCTGTAGTATAAGCGAGAGAGAGAGAGAGAGAAAAAAAATTTGAAAGAGATGGGACGAAAAAAATGTGCAACATATTTGTGAATGATGAATACTTGGAGCAGGTGGATGAGTTTGTTTATTTGAAAGTATGTTTACGAGAGATGGGAAGGCTGATAGAGATATTGAAAGAAGGGTGAATGCAGGTAATAACTCTATTAATGGAGGACTGAACGCCGTTGGCACCTACAAAAAACTGTCCAAAGACGCGAAGCTAGCCGTCCATAATGAAGTACTGGTACCTACCCTGATGTATGGCAGTGAGGCATGGAACTGGCAGAGGAAAGATAAAAGTAGACTGAATGCTGTAGAAAAGAGATCCCTGAGGCGTATGTGTGGTAAAACCATGTATGCTCGTGTGAGAAACGTGTAGATCCGCAAAGAAAGCAGTAAGATTACGAAAGGAACTCTCCGATGGTTTGGGCTTGGAGAGCAAATTAACGCGGAAAGGAGTGTTAGGAAAATATATGACGCAAATGTCAATGGTAGAAGTTGGGGAAACCTGAGAAATACATGTCACGACCAAGTGAATCAGATACTTGAGTCGGGCCGTGTGAAGAGTCAGAATAATAAGGGCATATTTGAGACGATGTATGAATGTGAACGAGGCAAGGAGTGTGTGTGACCGAGTTGTTTGGCGGTCCGTCCTCTCTGCCTACCCCTGCGGGGAACGCGGCATGATGTTATGTAGTTAGATAGATCCAGAGTGGAAGATACTATCAGTATCGCCCTGGTGTAAGACCACCATTCAGAATTGAAACGTTGCTTGAAAATGGCTTTAGCCGTGTTTAGTGACCAGATCTGAATAGCCAGGTACTTCCCAACCTTCCTTTTCCCCACCTCCTTCCCCTCCCCACTACCTTAAGCCTCACAACATACCCCAATTGGGGATGCCATAGTCTCACTGGCTCCAGACGGGAGCAGTTGAGATTCTTGTGCGGTATTCACTGTAAAAAAAAAAAATAAAAATAAAAGTTAGTTTTCTAGTTTAATTGTTTGGCGTTTGACGTTTCCGAATGTGAATTCATAGAAAACACCTCCAGCGTTGCCAGCGTATATCGATTTCTTATTTATTCCCTGCCAATATAGGTTCGGATGTCAACGGTGAAAGCATGCAAGGGACATCGATTAAAATCATCAGAAGTTACGCTATCGATCCGATATCGTAAAGTTATCGAATTCACCGTGCTAGAGCTCCTGATACCTACTCTTTTTTCCTTCCATCCACTTTACAACCATCTCTCGACCACCTGCGTATTTGTCCCTTATATTTTTTTTCATTTACGCCGTTCTTTCACTTTTTGTATCTTAGCTTATTTGACAGGCTTATAAGAGCACACTAAACCTATTACAGCAACAACAAAAAATCAACGATAAAATCCCTTCATAACTTAAAACAAACAATCGAGAGCGGCGGCAAGCGTTAGGACATAAGTAGGCTTATTATTTCTCTTGTCCCCAATTCTTATAATGTGGTCCTTATTGCGAGATGTTGGTATTTTTCGTAGAAGGTTTTGCGTTCGGGCGTACCACAGGGTCCCAAGTTTGGCCCAGTATTATTACCTAAAGACCCTAAACCTTCTCGGAATGGGCACAAGGGTCAGAGGACAAGGGGCTTTGCAAACTTTCATTTTATAAATATATTTATTTATTCCTAATAATAATAATATGCAGCACATGTGTAATTTGCAAATTTTTAAAAAGCCTTTTTGGGAAATTAATATCACCTCTTGGATACAAGAATAATATATTTAAAAATAACATAAATGAATAACCAATAACTTAAAAATAATACACTCGATCCGAATTGGTATTTACATTTTGAAAATACAAGCACATTGTTTCTCGATATATTGTGTGAATACTAGACATAAACTAACTATGTTTAGTTAGTTAGTTGGTTTTACCACACATCCGCCTCAGGGATCTCATTTCAACAGCATTCGATTTACTTTCATCCTTCCTCTGCCAGTTCCATGTCTCACTGCCATACACCAGGGTAGGTACCAGGACCCGATTGTGGACTGCTAGCTTTGCCTCTTTTTACAGTTTATTTTTATTAGTGCCAACGTGTGATGTTAGTCTTTTCTCTAAACTCTTATATTTGTCTTTATTTTATTTACTCCTGGGCACTTGGCACCAGTCGTAATATTCTTCTTTTCTCTTGGCTCTGATCGATATTTAAATTCTTAAGGCTTTGCATATGTGTGGTAGGGATGGAAAATTCCTCCCCTACGTCACACAAGCCTTTATAAAATTGGACCCTTATTTCCTCTGATAACTACAGAAAGCTACTTAAAGCTCCCTTGTACTACATACCTTTAGTGATATATGTACTTAACTAATAAATACGTTATTTACGACTTTGAACGTAAATATTTTCGTATTTAGGTTGTAATTAAACTCCATCAAACGTTGTGTAATTTTTTTGATTTATGATATAGGACTTTAATTACTTTAAATTTTGTGGTAACCCTCTTGATTCTAAACAGAGTGTTGAATTTCAAACTGTATTGGTCTCTCTCTTGCAAATTTAACCTTAAGTAATTTCTCTAAATGAACTAACTTCCCTTTGACGTTTATTATGATTCCCTACATCCTAATGAATTCATGAATAAGCAATACTAATCGAAACTACACATGACAAATTGAACAGATAATTAAATATAACTCAAATGGTTAAATGTTAGTAAATTTGATTATGATTGTATCTCGTATCTGCTGGGCGCCCCTCCGTTTAGATTCAGCTGCTATAAGGTACATATAAAGATGGATTTAGTAGGTTAATGTAATTAGTTAATTGCATATTTGACGAACTCAGAATAACCCTTTTTCTGGCAAAATTTGGCTCCAGCCTCCATCAAGTAAGCAGGGTGATCAGAAGTCAACCCAAAATTCGCACAGTCTTTTGGCACGGTTCAATTGATTGATACCTAAGTTATCGCGTCCCAATGAACCTTCCTTTCGCCATCATGCACTGCCTTCAGGTCTTCCCCCGAGCCCAGATACCTCCAAATTCCTACTCCTCCAAAGTTTACTATTTACTTAGGGCGAACCGGTTTCGTCCTATATGCAATCATATACTCACGGGTTTGTGTGGAGTTACGGGTCGTGAATCCTCCCTCCACGTTCAAGAAATGAGACGAGAGTGACCCGACAGGCCTAAAGCACTAATTGTAAGTGAGTTCGTTTCATTCAATGAACAGTACATAAAAAGATATATATGTAAACATACGTTTTGGGAAGGTTTATAACTCGCAATGCGAAACTACTTGCAACGCATCCCGAGCTCGGATCTCGCCCATCAAATTCTGCGAAATTTTCAGATTGATACCGAATATATACGTAAGAATAGTGTGAAATATAAATAAATATTAGTATAATAAGATCTTATCTGGCGATGTGTTCTGGAGATTCGCCATAACTCCAAGCTTTTGTTTGGTTTTGTTGACGGTTTTGTTTGAGAGATCCGCCATCTCTATGGTTTGATTAATGGTCCTTGTTACAGAAGCGAACACTGCCTTCTGTTGGTTGAACTGTATTTTTTTTTTTTTTTCTTTCCCTCCCCTCCAATGTTCAACTTTTGATAAATTCTTGCTATCCCGTGATTCTCAATTGAATCATGTAAATCCTCATTACTCCTTATTAAGCTATCCCGTGATTTTTCAACTGCTTCATCTAAGCCTTCATTACCCCTTATTAAGCTATCCCGTGATTTATCAAATGTTTCATCTAAGCCTTCAATACACCTTTTTGAACTATCCCGTGATTTATCAAATGCTTCATGTAAATCTTCAACACACCTTTTTGAACTGCTATAATAAATCTGTTAATTTTCAATTGCTTAGATCTGTAGATACCTCTTTACGTTCAAATTAAAAATAGTGTTTAATTTTTTTTTCTTTTGTTCCTAATAATTGCGCAATATAATAATTTTATCCCGTTCCTAGAAGTTAATACCTAAGTACGATATCCACTAATCAAGGTCATTTTTTTTTTCTTTTTACTGTATTCGAACTAGTGCCCCAGTGACCGACTTATTTTGTAAACAATTTGAGCTTTGTAAACATTCTCGACGGCCTCGTGACCTAGATTCAAGCGTATGAGGTATGTTTACTTTAGACATTCCGGAGACGTGTGAGATGACTCTAAAATTTTCTTTGTTTGATAATGATGTACTTAGCGCAATTGTCTAGTCTGATACCCGATTACGTATACATATTTATTCATTTATGTATGCTTTGTCTCAATAAATAATTTATAATATTGATATGTATATACATAAATTTTATGATTGAAATAATTTCTAATATCATAACTTATTTCAAATGCTCTGGATTTTCTGAAATTATATTAATACATACATAAAATAAATAAAAATATTGGTTTGTAAATTTATCACACATAACTACTTTCAATAGTTATTGATGAATTCAGAGGTAGGAATCGATACCCTTTTCCTCTTTTTTATATAAGTGTTTTTCTTTTTTTTTTTTTTTTTTTTTTTTTGATTATAATTTTTCTTGGGAACAAAATTACATATATATATGTTTATATACTTACATATATAAATATAAAAATATACTTATTAAATTTATAATATTTTAATATAGTTACATATCACATATTAAGAGAGTAATATCTTGGTCAAATAATTAATCCAACTACCAATGTTTGCTGCATTCCGCTATCTCCTTGGAATCTGTAAAATTTTATAACGGAAAAGACTTACCCCTACCAAGGTTTTTTCCGACCGGGAAATACACGGTAACCTTGCTGCAATTTTCCTAAATTAATTTTTATTTTCCTAAATTTAATTAAATCTTTTTGACTTCAATTTTTTTTTTTTTCATTTAATCTAATTAATTAAAATGATGCATGAACTCTATCGTTCTAAACTGTATTTTATCTCAAAACTCGTTGGTTAGATAACTCTTTAAATGATAGTTACTTCACGATTAATTTAGAGATGGTAAATTGTTGTTAAATTAAATTTTTATCCCTCCGAACTTTTATGTATTAATAAAATATTATTTTGTTTTATTATTATTATTTAAGATAATTAATTTAATTATTTATTATTTGTTAGAACACTTTCACTTAGATTGAACACACGTATTTAATTATAACTCCTTCACGCTAAATTATCACATCACTTCAGTTATTTATTGCACTAATATTAAACGCGAAATTTCTAAGTTTAAAATTACGATATTAGGTGATTATAAAATCCGAATTTTCCACTAAAACAAATTGTATTTATCACGAGCACTTTTATTTTTCACAAGTAATTAATGCGTTGGCTTTAATTTTATTTTTCACTGACTCTAACTGCAAAGTATTTTTTTTTTTTTGACTAGAATGTGAAATTTTTCTAAGTATCAAAATAATTATCACTTAGAATTTTTCAAATTTAAATCACCCACCGTTTCGTCACGTTCCGCGAAGTTACAAACTTTTCGACCACGACCGTAGACTGTCCTCAACTGGCATTTGTCTAGACTTTTATACCCCTCTCAGGTCCAAAAGATCGTATCTGAATCTCCTATAATAAACCAATCTAATTACTATCAACTCGTAATTTCTTGAAACCTCCCCATTATTGTCGAATGCGGTCTCTTAGTACCTTTCGCGTCTGATACTTTCAATTCTGTCTCGTAC
Organism: Limnephilus rhombicus; assembly: GCA_929108145.2. Classification (NCBI taxonomy): domain Eukaryota; kingdom Metazoa; phylum Arthropoda; class Insecta; order Trichoptera; family Limnephilidae; genus Limnephilus; species Limnephilus rhombicus. Next base: position 29,013,530 of record OV815297.1, on the reverse strand, counting down.
TCTCATACTTACAAGATCCGGATTTAGTAAGATCCATGTTTAATGGCCCAACTTCCTTTGTCCTGTTGTTCATACAAAATTAGCTTGAATTTAATAATTTTAAAGTTCTATTTTCATCTATTCCGTAACATGTCCGTGCGTACGGCATCTACCATATGTTCCAAATCTGCCCCCAAATTCGCCTATCAGAGATATCTTCATGTCGAAGTCTTTCTCGCAAATTGTTCATTTTTATTTTATTATTTTTCCTCGAGTTTTTCTGTATTCTATATGAACCTTTCCATTTAAAACCGAATTTTCTCTATTTACGTCGTATATTTGAATTTTCCATTTTTCCTCGAATTTTCTTTTATTCACGACACTCTTTCCATGAATTTCCTTATTTATCCTTACGCTATTGTTCATATCTCTATAGATTTTTATATTTCAAGCCGTATTTATTTTATTCACTGTTAATCTAAGATTTCCTTTGTTTTTCTCTGTCGTATCTCCTTTCCCCTCACTTCCCCGTACTTCCCTGATATAACCATATCGTTTTTTGATGTTTGCTGCCTCTTGGAAAATTTCATTTTCTATTTGTTATTAATAAATATATCATTTTTTAACATCTTTATAGGAGATACCCCCACTTCGGCCCTTAAATTCCTGTCATTTTTATTGCTTCATAGAGATCGCCTCCCAAATTTTGTCCCGTTCTTACGCAAAATCCCATAAACCATATGCCTTGACAGTTGTATACATTAGTTCCTGTATCCACCTGGCAATAAATCCTTTTTTATTTCAGTGTCGTTAACTTTTATGAGAATTCTTTAATATAAATATTTCATAAGACCCATGATAATTTTTATTACCTTTTTAACGGCTAATCGTCCTTATCTAAACAATTTTCATGTTCGAATATTCCTTGTTTATCACAACAAAATACATCTGAAATCGACAACCATTGTAATGCCTCATTTTTTATCTGCAATCGCGTACTATGTTACTCTATAACCTCCATTTTAATTACGTAAAATGACTCCTTTTCCTGAGTTTTTCTATCGCAATGTTTTCAGCATTTTCCACTCCCCTCCGTACTGCACTCTATCTTCTTCTCTAACACTTGTTACTGCTCTAGACATCTGAAATGTACCCTCGCCTATTCTTTAAAACTCTCATTTTTTTTTGACGTTTCCTCCCTAAATCTTTCATCGTAATATCCTAGCTCCGTCTAAAATTGATAACAATAATTTTCCATTGTTTTTTCAACATTTCCATTTCCTTTAGCACGTTTTCCCTCGAATCGATCATCTCCGGTCGTCACAAACAATCGTATTATAGATGAAATCTCCCTAACACCTTACAATACGTTTTCGTCACTTGCTTTGCAATTTTTCACTTAAACTTTTGCATCGTGTTTACGTGTATCCTTTTTTTTCGCACCTGATATGTTTTAATGCGTTCGAGAACTAGGGTTTCTGATCCCTGGAATGTACCGGTTAAACACAACATTTCTTGGGGTCACCGTACTTTTGTCCCTGAACAGATTATTTCTTCCCATGGAGTTTATTCACCTCTCGGTTTGGTGGGAACGTCAAACTCATTAATCACATTACTAATTGCCAAGTCCAAAGGTCGTTCCTTTGTTCTAAAAATGGGTTCGGCCCTCTTCCCGTTGATTGGCTGAATTGGTTTTTAATCGCTTTTGCTGCAATTCAATTGGCTGTCAATATATCTCGGTCTAAAGTATATTGGGGAACCCCTGTTTCTGATTATTTGTTGATACCATCTGTGATCCTTTCATCAATACTCGTCTCACCTTGTCTAATTATAGATTCCTACCGTAAATATGAATTCACTTTACTCTAATCCGATAGATGTCGTAGACGTGTCCGTTTTATAAGTAATTGATATTTTCTTTTTAAATTAAAGTGGGAAGCTACGATATTTCCTAATTTTCACTGTTGATCAATGCAATTCATCACAGTTCCCTCCTCTGAACTCAATTTGCTGTGGCTAACGTTGTATTTTATTTTAATGTCCTATTCCTTTTTTTTTTTTTTTTTTTTTTTTTTTTTTTTTTTTTTTTTTTTTTTTTTTTTTTTCGTTAGACACCGAAATTGTGTTCAAATTTAGACTAGCTATCTTCCCCTCCTCATTTGGTTATCCCCTATCTCTACTCCGTGTCATATTACTTCCTATCTCCCCCTCCTCATTTTGTTATCCCCTATCTTTTTCCGTATCCTATTACTTCCTATCTCCCCCTCCTCATTCTGTTATCCCCTATCTTTTTCCGTATCCTATTACTTCCTATCTCCCCCTCCTCATTCTGTTATCCCCTATCTCTTTTCCGTATCCTATTACTTCCTATCTCCCCCTCCTCATTCTGTTCGGATTGTTAACAATCTTGAATTTGAATCTCATTGTATTCTTTATTTTCTTTTCGCGTAGATTTTACTTTATGAAATTTTCTTTAATTTTGATAGATTCAAAATTAATTTCTTTTTGCTGGAACACGCCCCTCGACTCGCGTGTTTTGGTGGTCCCCAACCAAATTGGACTAAGACCTCCCTTACAATGATTTAAGTAAAGATTGTTTACAATCTCGCGGCCTTTCGAACAACTGAAAAGCGGGTGGTCTCTTGGTGTGCAATTAATTGTTTTTTGTTTTGTAAGTATGAATATTTTTTGTGAAATGTGTGTTTTCGCACGACCTCACCCAATCCGACAATCAGTGGTATACATGTTTCATATAAATTTTCCAGCATTTTTTTTTTTTTCTTTATTTATTTAAACTTTATTTTATAATTCTTAATTTCTAATTGTAATTTCTTAATTCATCCAAAGTTGTTCTAGCCTAAGTGTTGTCCACTCTAATATTTAAATTTTTATAAATGTTCTTTATTATCCTCAAATTGGTTCAGCGTTCCTTTTTTCCTTTTTTTTTTTTTTTTTCGAAATCTAAAATATTTATACCTTAATTCAAATGTTACCTTTTTATCTCTATACTTAATGTCTACCCTATATCTATAGATAAACTTTCTCATTTCAATATTTCAAAAAAAAATTCCTAGGCATTGTTCATTTTTCAAAATGTCCCTTTTGTGTGCCATATAATATCTCTAATTCTCTCCTTTTGAGTGTTCTTACTTATCTAACATTTTTTTTTTTTCTCACTAACACATAAAAAAAAAAGTCAATTTTTTTTTTTTTTCAACTAGAAAATCAAAATTAACGAATTTATTTGCCTTACTCTATTTCAATAATTGAATATGATTGTCGCTTATTAAGAACTTGTCCACTCACCCTCAAAGACTTGACGACGATCCGCCCCTCGCAAGCAATCTGATAATCTAATATTTTAGTAATTTTTTTTTTTTTCTTCCCCCTCCCCAATTATAATGTACCCTAACATAATTTTATTTGTATTTCTCAATCGTTTATTTATTTATTAACATTTACAAATATTTGTAAACTTCGCACTCTATCCGTTGATTTCCACTAACTGTAAACCTGATTTTTGTTTCTTATTACTTGTGTAATATCTAGCTAAATGTAAAACGCTATAATCTCCTTTTATCTCCCGAGTTGGCTGCGACCATTAGCTCCTTCCCGGCTGTAGTTATTGTAGAATTTTCTTTTGGTGAACTGTTAACTTCGGTGCACTTGCTGCAACTAGCGTTTTCGCCCACACTTTCAATTGCGTGTATCCTCCTTTTTATGGCGTGGTAACGGTCACGGTATTTGTCCTTCTTGCTGGATTCCTCCCCACTCCTCTTCTTCATGTTCCGTTCTTCTGGTGTACATACCATTGTATCTAGTTTTCGTAGAAACTCAGCGGCGACAATCTCATCTCCTGATTGCCCCGAAAACCATAGCGATTGAATTTCCTTCGGATAATGTCTCATAATTTCGTCAACTATGCCCAACGGTGTGTCAGTAATCTTTAAAGCCTTCGCTAGCTCCCAATAGTTTGCGAAATGAGTAAGCATGGGTATATTTTTCTTGGCATCATATACCCCTTCTGCAAGACGACGGCGAACTTCATTTTTCTTTATGTCTCCCCAATAGGTAGCTAAAAAATCTCGTTCGAAATCTAACATAGTCTCCCATCGTTTATTGTACAATTTTGCCCACGATCTAGCTTCCCCTTTCAAATTTTCCCGTACGACGACTAATGGATCCGTTCGTTTCACTTTTCTAGTGTATTCTTTTAAATCTTCCAGGAAACTAATGGGATTTTGATTTCCACCGGAGAATGATGGTCGTTCCTGCTGTGGTAACATTTCCACTACTTGGAGAACGCTTTTCGGCGCACTATCCTCTCCTATCACCGCCACTGTTGCTGGGATTTCCAATTGTTTCTCGAGTTCTTGCATCTTATTGACGAGCGGTGCCAAAGCTGCCTGAATTATTGTAGTTATATCTCCTATGTTTATTGTTGAAGTCTCGGTTGTGACATTTTCCCCGATTGCTGTCACTAAAGCCTGGGCTCGCCTACTTGTTCCACGTTTCCCAACCATTTTCTTTATTTTCCGAGTGTCGCCCGGTTAATGTTTATATTTTATCTTATTAAGCGACAACCTTATAATCTCTATTTTAGTTTCCTAAATTACCTTATGTAAATTATGTTGCCTTCCTTATTCTATTTATTTACTTATTTTATTTTTTTTTTCAATTTTCTCGTTTTTCTATATTTTTTATTTTATTTTTTTATTTTTCCTTTTACTTCGTTAACTTTTCTTGTTCCTTTTCCTCGGGTTTTTCCTGTAACATACCATGTGTGAGTCTCTCTTCACACTCTCGCTTATTTTCGCCCTGTTCCTCCGATTTTGTGTCGGTCTCCCCCTCTGGCTGAACGACTTCTATCATATCCTCGACTCGTAACTTAGACCTCTTTGAACGTCTAAATATCTCCCGTAATTCATCTCCCGACGGTATTTCTTTAGCTTCTAATTCCGTCGCATCCACTTTCCTTTTTTCCGCCATTTTTTGTTTAAAAATTTTTAATGAATTTAACTCAATACCAACTATTTATTATAAATATACCTATATATATTTATAATTTATTTAATTTTTTTTTTTTTTTTTTGGAACCTGTCCCCCTATAAAACACAATATTTTCAATTATTTATATTTGTTTGCATGATGATTGTAACCCAAATTAGATCAACTCTACCATCACTCTTCATTTCAATTAAATGTAGGTAATTGCAAAAAAAACGGAATGAATATTGTTACTCCAATGTTAATGAATATCCCGTGATTTTCGTTCAACCAATAATTACTCATTGTTTAGAATGCCAACCATTCCTTCAAGTTCCGCAATACCTACGATATTTTCGCAAAATCTGTTTAGAGTTCGCAATACCTATCTTGATGTTATTTCGTCAAATCCCCTCCTTTTTTTGGTCCGAATGATCAAATGTTCCCTTAAATAGGTATATACCTATAAAACATTCGTCTGTGATATTAAAGCTCTCAACTCGACACTATCCCCAATCAAATATTTTATGTTATTTCTATTTTATGTTCCTTATCTTTTATGTTATGACTTTTTATGTGATAATCCTCACATACAAACCCACAACATTAACTATAAACAAAGGGTCACTTTATGTAGGTAAGTTCCCCCGTTTTTATCTGTAAAGTCTGTTTATTTTTTCCGTAACCGAGTGTTGATATTATTTTCGAGTTTGTTTATTCTACAATCTCTTATAGAGATACGCGTTACCCCCGATGTCACCTACTTCAAAATTTTTCGATGTTTTGTTATCACTTTCGATGCTTAGGTTATCAATCTTTCGATGCTTACAAACACCGCGGTATCTCGTATCAGATTGTTTACATTACGGTCATTAACATTCTGGATTCAGGAATGTCAATACCATTATTCTGTCAATTTATGGCCTGCCTTGAATAAACTGTTTACGCTTGTATCTGACCTACATTCTTTGTTACGATATTTATAATCTCATAAGCAATCAACAAATTCATGGTCACTTGATTTAAACTTTATCGACACTTTTATAAATTATTTTAAAACATGTAGAGTTTATTCGTTAACACTTTTTTTTTTTTTTTTTTTTTTTTTTATTTAAATGTATTGTTTATTTATTTATTTATATATTTTTTCGTGTTTATTTAACGGCGCACTGTTCTGATTTTTATTTTATTTTTATTATCACTTCATTTAACATAACGTCCTACTTATTATTATTATTATTTTTTTTTCCACTTTTTGCAATAGATTGACCAATAAAAGTTTTTTTTTTTTTTTTTCTAAAACAACTTGTAAAACTCTGATCTCCTGGTCACGGCACCAGTTGTGATGTTAGTCTTTTCTCTAAACTCTTATATTTGTCTTTATTTTATTTACTCCTGGGCACTTGGCACCAGTCGTAATATTCTTCTTTTCTCTTGGCTCTGATCGATATTTAAATTCTTAAGGCTTTGCATATGTGTGGTAGGGATGGAAAATTCCTCCCCTACGTCACACAAGCCTTTATAAAATTGGACCCTTATTTCCTCTGATAACTACAGAAAGCTACTTAAAGCTCCCTTGTACTACATACCTTTAGTGATATATGTACTTAACTAATAAATACGTTATTTACGACTTTGAACGTAAATATTTTCGTATTTAGGTTGTAATTAAACTCCATCAAACGTTGTGTAATTTTTTTGATTTATGATATAGGACTTTAATTACTTTAAATTTTGTGGTAACCCTCTTGATTCTAAACAGAGTGTTGAATTTCAAACTGTATTGGTCTCTCTCTTGCAAATTTAACCTTAAGTAATTTCTCTAAATGAACTAACTTCCCTTTGACGTTTATTATGATTCCCTACATCCTAATGAATTCATGAATAAGCAATACTAATCGAAACTACACATGACAAATTGAACAGATAATTAAATATAACTCAAATGGTTAAATGTTAGTAAATTTGATTATGATTGTATCTCGTATCTGCTGGGCGCCCCTCCGTTTAGATTCAGCTGCTATAAGGTACATATAAAGATGGATTTAGTAGGTTAATGTAATTAGTTAATTGCATATTTGACGAACTCAGAATAACCCTTTTTCTGGCAAAATTTGGCTCCAGCCTCCATCAAGTAAGCAGGGTGATCAGAAGTCAACCCAAAATTCGCACAGTCTTTTGGCACGGTTCAATTGATTGATACCTAAGTTATCGCGTCCCAATGAACCTTCCTTTCGCCATCATGCACTGCCTTCAGGTCTTCCCCCGAGCCCAGATACCTCCAAATTCCTACTCCTCCAAAGTTTACTATTTACTTAGGGCGAACCGGTTTCGTCCTATATGCAATCATATACTCACGGGTTTGTGTGGAGTTACGGGTCGTGAATCCTCCCTCCACGTTCAAGAAATGAGACGAGAGTGACCCGACAGGCCTAAAGCACTAATTGTAAGTGAGTTCGTTTCATTCAATGAACAGTACATAAAAAGATATATATGTAAACATACGTTTTGGGAAGGTTTATAACTCGCAATGCGAAACTACTTGCAACGCATCCCGAGCTCGGATCTCGCCCATCAAATTCTGCGAAATTTTCAGATTGATACCGAATATATACGTAAGAATAGTGTGAAATATAAATAAATATTAGTATAATAAGATCTTATCTGGCGATGTGTTCTGGAGATTCGCCATAACTCCAAGCTTTTGTTTGGTTTTGTTGACGGTTTTGTTTGAGAGATCCGCCATCTCTATGGTTTGATTAATGGTCCTTGTTACAGAAGCGAACACTGCCTTCTGTTGGTTGAACTGTATTTTTTTTTTTTTTTCTTTCCCTCCCCTCCAATGTTCAACTTTTGATAAATTCTTGCTATCCCGTGATTCTCAATTGAATCATGTAAATCCTCATTACTCCTTATTAAGCTATCCCGTGATTTTTCAACTGCTTCATCTAAGCCTTCATTACCCCTTATTAAGCTATCCCGTGATTTATCAAATGTTTCATCTAAGCCTTCAATACACCTTTTTGAACTATCCCGTGATTTATCAAATGCTTCATGTAAATCTTCAACACACCTTTTTGAACTGCTATAATAAATCTGTTAATTTTCAATTGCTTAGATCTGTAGATACCTCTTTACGTTCAAATTAAAAATAGTGTTTAATTTTTTTTTCTTTTGTTCCTAATAATTGCGCAATATAATAATTTTATCCCGTTCCTAGAAGTTAATACCTAAGTACGATATCCACTAATCAAGGTCATTTTTTTTTTCTTTTTACTGTATTCGAACTAGTGCCCCAGTGACCGACTTATTTTGTAAACAATTTGAGCTTTGTAAACATTCTCGACGGCCTCGTGACCTAGATTCAAGCGTATGAGGTATGTTTACTTTAGACATTCCGGAGACGTGTGAGATGACTCTAAAATTTTCTTTGTTTGATAATGATGTACTTAGCGCAATTGTCTAGTCTGATACCCGATTACGTATACATATTTATTCATTTATGTATGCTTTGTCTCAATAAATAATTTATAATATTGATATGTATATACATAAATTTTATGATTGAAATAATTTCTAATATCATAACTTATTTCAAATGCTCTGGATTTTCTGAAATTATATTAATACATACATAAAATAAATAAAAATATTGGTTTGTAAATTTATCACACATAACTACTTTCAATAGTTATTGATGAATTCAGAGGTAGGAATCGATACCCTTTTCCTCTTTTTTATATAAGTGTTTTTCTTTTTTTTTTTTTTTTTTTTTTTTTGATTATAATTTTTCTTGGGAACAAAATTACATATATATATGTTTATATACTTACATATATAAATATAAAAATATACTTATTAAATTTATAATATTTTAATATAGTTACATATCACATATTAAGAGAGTAATATCTTGGTCAAATAATTAATCCAACTACCAATGTTTGCTGCATTCCGCTATCTCCTTGGAATCTGTAAAATTTTATAACGGAAAAGACTTACCCCTACCAAGGTTTTTTCCGACCGGGAAATACACGGTAACCTTGCTGCAATTTTCCTAAATTAATTTTTATTTTCCTAAATTTAATTAAATCTTTTTGACTTCAATTTTTTTTTTTTTCATTTAATCTAATTAATTAAAATGATGCATGAACTCTATCGTTCTAAACTGTATTTTATCTCAAAACTCGTTGGTTAGATAACTCTTTAAATGATAGTTACTTCACGATTAATTTAGAGATGGTAAATTGTTGTTAAATTAAATTTTTATCCCTCCGAACTTTTATGTATTAATAAAATATTATTTTGTTTTATTATTATTATTTAAGATAATTAATTTAATTATTTATTATTTGTTAGAACACTTTCACTTAGATTGAACACACGTATTTAATTATAACTCCTTCACGCTAAATTATCACATCACTTCAGTTATTTATTGCACTAATATTAAACGCGAAATTTCTAAGTTTAAAATTACGATATTAGGTGATTATAAAATCCGAATTTTCCACTAAAACAAATTGTATTTATCACGAGCACTTTTATTTTTCACAAGTAATTAATGCGTTGGCTTTAATTTTATTTTTCACTGACTCTAACTGCAAAGTATTTTTTTTTTTTTGACTAGAATGTGAAATTTTTCTAAGTATCAAAATAATTATCACTTAGAATTTTTCAAATTTAAATCACCCACCGTTTCGTCACGTTCCGCGAAGTTACAAACTTTTCGACCACGACCGTAGACTGTCCTCAACTGGCATTTGTCTAGACTTTTATACCCCTCTCAGGTCCAAAAGATCGTATCTGAATCTCCTATAATAAACCAATCTAATTACTATCAACTCGTAATTTCTTGAAACCTCCCCATTATTGTCGAATGCGGTCTCTTAGTACCTTTCGCGTCTGATACTTTCAATTCTGTCTCGTACTCTCATACTTACAAGATCCGGATTTAGTAAGATCCATGTTTAATGGCCCAACTTCCTTTGTCCTGTTGTTCATACAAAATTAGCTTGAATTTAATAATTTTAAAGTTCTATTTTCATCTATTCCGTAACATGTCCGTGCGTACGGCATCTACCATATGTTCCAAATCTGCCCCCAAATTCGCCTATCAGAGATATCTTCATGTCGAAGTCTTTCTCGCAAATTGTTCATTTTTATTTTATTATTTTTCCTCGAGTTTTTCTGTATTCTATATGAACCTTTCCATTTAAAACCGAATTTTCTCTATTTACGTCGTATATTTGAATTTTCCATTTTTCCTCGAATTTTCTTTTATTCACGACACTCTTTCCATGAATTTCCTTATTTATCCTTACGCTATTGTTCATATCTCTATAGATTTTTATATTTCAAGCCGTATTTATTTTATTCACTGTTAATCTAAGATTTCCTTTGTTTTTCTCTGTCGTATCTCCTTTCCCCTCACTTCCCCGTACTTCCCTGATATAACCATATCGTTTTTTGATGTTTGCTGCCTCTTGGAAAATTTCATTTTCTATTTGTTATTAATAAATATATCATTTTTTAACATCTTTATAGGAGATACCCCCACTTCGGCCCTTAAATTCCTGTCATTTTTATTGCTTCATAGAGATCGCCTCCCAAATTTTGTCCCGTTCTTACGCAAAATCCCATAAACCATATGCCTTGACAGTTGTATACATTAGTTCCTGTATACAACTGTCAATAAATCCTTTTTTATTTCAGTGTCGTTAACTTTTATGAGAATTCTTTAATATAAATATTTCATAAGACCCATGATAATTTTTATTACCTTTTTAACGGCTAATCGTCCTTATCTAAACAATTTTCATGTTCGAATATTCCTTGTTTATCACAACAAAATACATCTGAAATCGACAACCATTGTAATGCCTCATTTTTTATCTGCAATCGCGTACTATGTTACTCTATAACCTCCATTTTAATTACGTAAAATGACTCCTTTTCCTGAGTTTTTCTATCGCAATGTTTTCAGCATTTTCCACTCCCCTCCGTACTGCACTCTATCTTCTTCTCTAACACTTGTTACTGCTCTAGACATCTGAAATGTACCCTCGTCTATTCTTTAAAACTCTCATTTTTTTTTGACGTTTCCTCCCTAAATCTTTCATCGTAATATCCTAGCTCCGTCTAAAATTGATAACAATAATTTTCCATTGTTTTTTCAACATTTCCATTTCCTTTAGCACGTTTTCCCTCGAATCGATCATCTCCGGTCGTCACAAACAATCGTATTATAGATGAAATCTCCCTAACACCTTACAATACGTTTTCGTCACTTGCTTTGCAATTTTTCACTTAAACTTTTGCATCGTGTTTACGTGTATCCTTTTTTTTCGCACCTGATATGTTTTAATGCGTTCGAGAACTAGGGTTTCTGATCCCTGGAATGTACCGGTTAAACACAACATTTCTTGGGGTCACCGTACTTTTGTCCCTGAACAGATTATTTCTTCCCATGGAGTTTATTCACCTCTCGGTTTGGTGGGAACGTCAAACTCATTAATCACATTACTAATTGCCAAGTCCAAAGGTCGTTCCTTTGTTCTAAAAATGGGTTCGGCCCTCTTCCCGTTGATTGGCTGAATTGGTTTTTAATCGCTTTTGCTGCAATTCAATTGGCTGTCAATATATCTCGGTCTAAAGTATATTGGGGAACCCCTGTTTCTGATTATTTGTTGATACCATCTGTGATCCTTTCATCAATACTCGTCTCACCTTGTCTAATTATAGATCCCTACCGTAAATATGAATTCACTTTACTCTAATCCGATAGATGTCGTAGACGTGTCCGTTTTATAAGTAATTGATATTTTCTTTTTAAATTAAAGTGGGAAGCTACGATATTTCCTAATTTTCACTGTTGATCAATGCAATTCATCACAAACGGCATTCAGTCCTCCGTTAATATAGTTACCTGCATGTACCCTTCTTTCAATATCTCTATCAGCCTTCCCATCTCTCGTAAACATACTTCCCAAATACACAAATTCATTCATCTGCTGCTTCCACTTCTCTATGGTTAACTATAGTACTAAGATCGAAAATTTCCGCGTCTCATATAAACTAGTCTAAAAATAAATAGCAGTTGTTTGGAGGCAAAAAAATCGATTAAATTAAAGTTTAAACGCCCTACCTTTGTGGGATCAAAAAGTTTTAGTTTAAAGATATAGTGTGAGTGATGTTTACGCATGTTTACGCAAATCCCAAGTCATAAAAACATCAACTGTCAATTTTAGTGACTTTGTCTATGCCACAGTCTATGCAATAAAATAAATAAATAGTGATTGCCACAAACAATTTTCTTTCAAACATACTTTGTGAGGGGCATTTGTGAACTAACTAAAATAGTGATGACTACACGTAGCAAAACCCCAATAATTTCCGAAGATAAAATAAACATGGATAAAATTATTGAGTACATCGATAAAAAATTTGAAACCCTTAAAAAAGATATATTTACAAAAATTGATTTACAAACTTCCGAAACTACTAAAAGCATTGATTTTATCAGTGCTCAATACGATGAGATATTAAAAAAAATTGAGGTCTCAAATAATCTAAATCGGGTAATTCAAACAGATTTTGAGAATATTAAAAAAGACCAAACGGAAAAAAATATTATAATAAAAAAGCTTGAAATCAGGCTGTCTGATATGGAGACCCTAACAAAATCAAATAGTTTGGAAATAGCAGGAATTCCACAACAAAACCGCGAACAACCTTTGGAAATTGTAAAAAAAGTTGCTGCCGCAGCAGGAATCCACCTTCTACACACAGATATAACTGACGTCACGAGAGTCTCAGACAGACGAAATGGAGCCCCTCCAAAACTTCTTGCGATCTTTTCAGATAAAAGAAAAAGAGATTCCCTCCTTGAAAAGAAAAAAGAAATAAATTATGATGAAATAAAGGATTTGACGACATCTCCTATCTACATCGGCGAAGAATTGAGCCCGTACCATAAAGAAATATTATGGAAAACGAAACAAGTAGCCAGGGAAAAAGATTATCAATACGTTTGGTACAAACAAGGCAAAATTATGATCCGTAAAAAACAAGATGATAAAATTATCTACATAAAGCACCTAGATGATATGGTAAAAATAATTTAGCAAACTATATTAAAAAAAAACATTACTAAATCCACTTAATAATTTATATTGTGAAAATGAATACCACAATAATTACTTCTGAACCAAAGGCTTTAACAACTTTAAATGATAATGAAACAATAACTACAAACAAACCAGATGAGCTGTCAACTCTTAAAAACAATTTTAATATATTAAATAAAAATATACGAAGTATCAACAAAAATTTCGATGAACTTCAAATACTAATTAAGAATCTAAAAATAAATCTAGATATAATTATCCTCACTGAATGCTGGATAAAGGATAAATATTCACCCTTGCAAATTAATAATTACACGTCATATGCAACCAATTTGAATTACACAAAAAATGATGGTGTGATAGCGTACATTAAAGATGACATTAAAACTGAAGTCAATGAAATAAAATTCCCAAATGCAAACTGTTTAAAGATCAAAGTGGGTGATGAAACCACGATATTAGCTCTGTACCGATCACCAGCTACAACTAATATTAATCAGTTTCTTGAAACGCTTTCTAATGAACTCAATCTTCTAAAAAACACAAAAAATGTCTTCCTTATCGGAGATATAAATATTGACATATTAGAAAATGGTCATCCCAATAGAACTGATTATCTACAAACACTGGCCTCCCATGGACTCCAAAGTATGATAAATAAACCTACGCGTGTAACTAATGACAACAAATCTTGCATCGATCACATGTTCAGTAAGACTATTAAATCAACCAAATCTATCATATTCACCTCTACTATAACCGACCACTATACAACAATTTTATCTATTACAAAAAAGAAAATACAAAGATCGCAGCCCTACCCAATTATCGTGCAAAAGACAGAAACCAAATGGAATGATGTAAAACAACAGTTACTCAATACAAACTGGATAAGCCTACTGGAAAACCTTGATGCAAATAATGCCTGGAGTAAATTCACTGAATATATAACATACACCATCGTATCAAATACCAAATCAATAGAAAAAAAGATTTCGCATAAAAACCAACATCTTAAGCCATGGATAACTCAAAGCGTTATAAATTGCATTAGAAAAAGAGATGAATTACATAGGAAATCTAAATTAAATCCTTGTGATATTTTTATACAACGATACTACAAAAGGTACAGAAATATTTGCAAAAATGTTATACGAACTGTAAAAGAAAATTATTATAAGAAGAAAATAGACGAATGTAACAATGACCCGCGCAAATTATGGAAGATCATTAATGAAATTACAAATGCAAAATCATCCCATTACAAGAACATGGAGGAATTAACAATTGAAAATACCCAAATCTCTTTCGCAAAGCATCCGGACAAAATTCTCGAATACGTAAACGAATTTTTTACTAATATAGGGTCACAATTAGCAAAGAAAATCAGACAACCAATAACTAGCATTTTACCAGAAGAAAAGGAAAATATGAACCAGATAGACAAATTAAAGTTAACTGATGTAACCAATACTGAAATCAGAAATGCAATTGTATCCCTTAATATTAATAAATCATCGGGAAATGACATAATCTCAAATAAAACAATAAAACAACTACAAAATGAACTGACCTTCCCATTGACATACTTGGTCAATCTGTCTATATCTACAAATGTATTCCCTTCATGCCTTAAAAAAGCTACAGTTATACCCATACATAAAAGTGGTAACAAAAAGGATATATATAACTACCGACCCATAAGTCTCTTAAGCTCTTTTTCAAAAATCTTGGAAACTGTAATGAAGAAGCAAATTGTTCAATTTCTTGAACAAAACAAATTACTATCACCATCCCAATATGGTTTTAGAGAAAATCTGAGCACCAATGATGCCATAGAAAATCTAACAAGCATGGCCATAAAAAACATAGATGATGGGAAAAAATGTTTAGCTTTATTCATAGATCTTCAAAAAGCTTTTGACACAATAGACCATAAAATATTACTAACTAAACTAAAAAAAATAGGAATGGCCGAATCAACAATTAACTTATTGGAGTCATATATAACAGGGCGAGAACAACAAGTACAAATTGGCAAACAAAAGAGCAAACTTCTATCTTTAAACTATGGCGTTCCTCAAGGAAGTGTACTGGGACCGATTCTGTTCATTATCTACATCAACGATTTAACTAACCTTACCATTAAAGGAAACGTAATCAGTTTTGCTGATGATACTGTTTTATTATTTCAAGAAGAAAATTGGACTGATACATTTAATGAGGCTGAAAAAGGGCTTAGTGCACTTCAAAATTGGCTTAAAATCAACTCGCTTACCCTTAATATAAGCAAAACAAAATATATAACATTTTCAATGAACTCAAGGGGCCAACCAATAAAATCACTAGAACTAAAATTACATGAATGCCATGGAAATAATATACAATGTTACTGCCCCGTCATCGAAAAAACACAAAACATAAAATATCTCGGAGTAATAATTGACGAAAATCTTAGATGGGACCTACACATCAAAGGAATTACGGAAAAACTCACAAGCCTTACATATTTCTTCAAAAATCTAAGAAACGTGCTGAATAAAAAGGATATGAAAAAGGTCTACTATGCGTTATGTCATTCTCGAATTGAATATGGAATCATAGGATGGGGATCTGCTGCAAATACGTACCTACACAGCCTGAATACGATTCAAAAAGGAATCATAAAGACCATATTGAAAGTACCAATTAGAACGCCTTCAACTGAAATTTTCAATAACTTTGACGTACCAAATGTACAACAAATATATTCCAAAAATATATTATTGAAGCTCTTCAAAAATAATGAATCCTCTACTAGACCGTGTATGCATAACACTAGATCGAATAAAAATGATATAAAAAATATTCCAAGTTATAAAACCACATTTGGACAAAGAAACTATACATACTTTGCAACAAAACTCCATAACATCCTCCCCCAAGACATAAAACTAATAAAAAATCCAATTGAATACAAATCAAGAATAAAAATATGGCTTAAAGAGGTCAATGAGAAAACCCTAGCGAAGACGCTAAAAACGACATAGAAGACAAATGAACTATATTTGAATAACTTTAGTCCTCCTCGGCACAGGACCCCCTAGTGAGGAGGACTAAGAAATACAATATTTTGTACTTAATTTCACATTTCATTTTGTATGTAAAATTTTTCTATATAGTCGCTATAATAAAAAAAAAAAAAAAAAAAAAAAAAAAAAAAAAAAAAAAAAAAAAAGTATTCATCATTCACAACTATGTTGCACATTGTTTTCATATTCTTTCTTTCAAATACCATGACTTTAGACTTACTTACATTCATCATTAACTCATTCTTCATACATACTTCGTTCATCCTAGACGCGAGAGACTGTAGATTTTGCATAATGTTGGAAATCAGCATCGCATCGTCAGCGTACAACAGGCAACATACTTTCAGATTACTCAATTTCGCGCCCAATCCCATCTCTTTCAATTCTTTTGTACAATTATCCATGTATAGATTGAATAACCACGATGACATTACGCAGCCTTGCAGATAGTAATTAGAAAAAATGCTTAGTTAAGGAACTTACACGTGTAGGTATCTATTGTTTTTAACCGCACTCTCCACAGTTGTTTTATAGTATCAAGCATTGATTTGTATTATATTACCACGTTTATCTCAGATGCCTTAATTCCTAGACTGTTTTGTAATATGAGAGATCACTCTCACTAGATAACTGGTTAGTCATTAAATTTAACTTAAACCATGGAGTAATTGGATGTCTATGGTTTAAACACATTTTAAATAAAGTATCTTATGTCATTTCTGATAACTATAACTATAATAACTACATAATAACTATAACTATAACTACTAACTACATATTATAAATTAAAGTCCTCCGCGACGTCTGTCTGTCTGTCTGTCTGTTCGAGATAAACTCGAAAACTACTGAACGGATTTTTATGCGGTTTTCACCAATAGGTAGAGTGTTTCGTGAGGAAGGTTTAGGTATGTAATTTGTCAAGGATTTATGTAAATTGGTTGAAACATAACGATAATTATTATTATAAGCAATAATTGTCAGCCTGAAACACTCATTTACATTGAAAAATCTTCCGAGAAAAGATACAACGGTCTTACTTGTCCCGTTGGCGGCAAGTATCTTTTCTCGGAAGATTTTTCAATGTAAATGAGTGTTTCAGGCTGACAATTATTGCTTATAATAATTGTTACCCCTTGTGCTATGCATAAAAATTTTGTCTTAAGATGAAGCCATAGTAAATAATGCAAAATCATTCAAAATCATATTTTTTTGTTTTGAAAATTTGATCGCTTAGAAGTATTGTAGATGCTTCAATTAAATACTGCGTGTAGAACATACCTTAGCCCTTAAAAATATCGGTCATTTTTTTTATAAGTCTTTTAATAAGCCTATAAAAAAATAAAGTATAAGGTCTAAAAAACACACTTTCAAGTCCAAACTCTCCTATTTACAAACCCCTTTTCGGTTATGGTTTTATTGTATAATGTAGCAAATTCAGTTTATTTTATAATGATCGCAAAAAAAGTTAATATTTACACCCAATCTTCCCAAAATAAAATAAAATATGCATTTTCGCGTTGTTATTTTAGAATACGGCCGCTAGTCGACGAATTCGGTTTTTCAAAGTGAACCCTATGGCGTCCACCGAAGAACTACTATTCACGCCACAGTCGCTAAACCTCAGTCACGCCCCGAACTGAGCGGGAGATAGACGCGTCACTCTGCGTCGCTTGATTTCGTGAAATCAATTTTAAATTTCCGTTTTATTACAATAAACAATGCGTAAAACAGGAATTAATATTTTTTACAGGCCTTTACGAAATCAACCTGTAAAACAAAACTCTCAAATACCTTTTCCAACCTTTCAAAAAGCTTTTTCTCAAGTATTTTTAAACTCCTCCCATAAAGGGCGTGAATTCCGATTTCGATTTTTTCCTGAACTAGTGGATCGCCTTAAACATTAGTTTATAAATTAAAAAATAATAATAACGATAATTGTTAGAAGTGTCGGAAAAAGTCAAGCCGCCTGGTAGCTTTCATCGAAAACGCTGCCTAATCCTTTAGGGATATAACAAAACAATGCATGGTGAGATATTCCTCTTTTATAGATCTACAAAAAAGTCCGTGAAGGCATATATCTATCTTTTACGTATAGCTTACTATACCCATTCAATCTTCTAAAAAAATGGTCATGTACATTACGGTAATTGAAAAGTTATTTAGCCGGATACAGTATTGATCCTTATTAACTTAAATATAACATGACCAACAATGACCCGAGTACTAATTTGATTGACTTGATCGTATCTTTATGTAGACTTGTATTCCTTTATGTAAACGTGTATTCAATGAAAATAATAGTTCATTATTATATTAGGTATATGATATTAAAGAATACAATGATAAGTTTGTGAGTCTGTGGGTAGTGTGAGCGGCGCATAACACGTGGTCTGTGAAGCGTGTCGGTCAGCCCAGAGGAACAAGCTGGTAAGATGCATGAAGGCAGCTTTCTAATGAAGCGGATGACCACCTTACAGCAAGGGACACCATAAAAATAATGATTGGATAATTTGTACAGCTCCTTCATAATTGCATAAAAATTCTCCAGCCCTAAAGAGTCCTAAATTCTCAAGTCTTTCAAAATAAAAATCAACTCTTCCTTTGCAACTAATCTTCTCATAAATGAAACAGTAATAGTGATGGGGGTAGTAAATGTAAAATCTTGCAATGTCCAGTGTTTTAAATATAATGTTATTATTTTTAATTTATAAACTAACGTTTAGACAAGATTTTTATGCATAGCACAAAGGGTAACAATTATTATAAGCAATAATTATCAGCCTGAAACACTCATCAACATTGAAAAATCTTCCGAGAAAAGATACTTGCCGCCAACGGGACTTGAACCCGTGTCCTTCTGATTGCCGGTCAGCTGCTCTCGACCACTGATCTAAGGGGGCTTATCAAATACCCGCCAAATAATTCAATATATACTAGTGTTTCATTCAACAATTACTGCTTATTATATTTTTTCCACCTGAAAACAACCCAAGGACACCGGTTCAAGTCCCGTTGGCGGCAAGTATCTTTTCTCGGAAGATTTTTCAATGTTGATGAGTGTTTCAGGCTGATAATTATTGCTTATAATAATTGTTACCCTTTGTGCTATGCATAAAAATCTTGTCTAAACGTTAGTTTATAAATTAAAAATAATAATTAATATTTGACAAGTTTAAGTATTTCCCCAATAAAATGTAGTCACAATTTGTCTCGACGCCACCTAGCGAGGGATTTAACACTTACAATGTCTCTCTCGCAAAAATAAAGTTGGTTGTTTTCAGGTGAAAAAAATATAATAAGCAGTAATTGTTGAATGAAACACTAGTATATATTTAATTATTTGGCGGGTATTTGATAAGCCCCCATAGCTCAGTGGTCAAGAGCAGCTGACTGGCTATCAGAAGGACACGGGTTCAAGTCCCGTTGGCGGCAAGTATCTTTTCTCGGAAGATTTTTCAATGTTGATGAGTGTTTCAGGCTGATAATTATTGCTTATAATAATTGTTAAATATAATGTCCTCCGCGTGAAAAGTCGTATCTTCTCCAAGCATAAACTTTCTAATTAAATTGTTTTTATCGGAAATGACCTGCCAGGTAAGTATATTTCTGTATCTACTTGGAAATAGTAAAATTAAATACAGGCCTAAGAATTCAGAATAAATTGTACAGCGCGCTTAAGGTGATTTTTCATAAAAAGGGCGCTCCACAAATTATTTATTCATTATTATTATTTTGGTTCCATGTATCGTCCGGCTGGAGAGGTCCAAAGGTCTTTCTCAACCAATCTCTCACGACCGGGCCCGTCACGCAGTAGGTGGGCAAACGCATCCTCCGCCAAAATCTAGACAAACTTCACCCCATGAACCGGGGCACCCCTGCTAAATCATCAAACGCAGCAAACCACTTGGGTAGACCTATGCTTTGTTTTTAAATTGTTTAACTTTCAGTTGAAAAACATGTATGTCAGGAGACGGCCGGCGTAGTCCAGCGGTAAGGCTCTTGATTCGCACTCAGAAGGTCGCGGGATCGAATACCGGCGTGGCAAATAAATTTTATTTGATTAATTTATGTTATTTCACAATTTATTCATTTAAAATAATATATCCTATATTTGCGGCACGTTCCAGAGTGGAAGATACTCTCAGTATCGCCCTGGTGTAAGACCACCATTCAGAATTGAAACGTTGCTTGAAATGGCATTAGCCGTGTTTGGTGACCAGATCTGAATAGCCAGGTACTTCCCCACCTCCCTCTTACCTATCTCCTTCCCCTCCCCACTACCTTCAGCCTCAAAACATACCCCAATTGGGGATGCCATAGTCTCACTGGCTTCAGACGGGAGCAGTTGGCTTGAGACTCTTGTGTGGTATTCATATGTATAAAAAAAAGACAAGCAATTTAATAAAAGAATCATTTTTCCGAACGGCATTACTGATGCTAGGTTAGTTCTGCATCTTGGAATAACAAAATTTGTCTTTGCCAGCACGCTCTTGTGAAGTTGTCGGGAACATAAAACTCTTTTTTTTTGTATAATATCGGCTAACTAACTAACCATCACGCCGCCCTTTCCCCCGCAGGGGTAGGCAGAGAGGACGGACCGCCAAACAACTCGATCTTTGCACCCACTCCTTGCCTCTTTCACATGGCCCGACTCAAGTATCTGATTCACTTGGTCGTGCCATGTCTTCCTCGGGCGTCTCCGACTTCTTCTCCCATTCACGTCATATGTTCTCCTTACACTCTTTCCTCATTCACACATACGCCTACAGTATTCAATCTACTTTCATCCTTCCTCTGCCAGTTCCATTCCTCACTGCCATACATCAGGGTAGGTACCAGCACTCCATTAAAGACGGCTAACTTCGCTTCTTTGGACAGTTTTTTGTTGGCGCCAACTGCGTTCAGTCCTCCATTAATAGAGTTAGAGTCCTCTATTAACTATTTTAATTTTAATTGCATGTATAATATCGGGAATACAAATAGTAATGTGAATGGGGCAAGGACTGTGAGTCATGACCGACTTGTTTGGCGTTTCGTCCTTTTTGCCTACCCCTGCGGCGTTAAAGAAATTTTTGGGTGCGAGGTCTTCAGTGCACAGATCTAGTGGTATTATATTATGTTCCCTTATTACTGAAAGTGTATATTTTCCCATCCAGATCCACCACCATAAGACGACTGCCGGTGGTTGCATTTAGGACGACCACGCGGAGCACGCATTGTGGTTGCAATATTATTATTGTTTGTCATGTGGCCATAGCAAAAGGCAAAAGACTGGATGAATCTGTCTTGGCTAATGCAATGGTTGCATATATCACAGCTAATGGCTAATGACCCAGAGGTGACGGGTTAGGGTTTCCAACATTGGGAAATCAAATACTGCTTACATAATCATAAATTATAATTTCGGTTGTGCATAACTCTGCTTCAATGATCTGTGGAATTCGGATAACTAACTAACTAACCATCACGCCGTTTTCGCAGGGGTAGGCAAAGAGGATGGACCGCCAAACAACCCGGTCTTGGCACATACTCCTTGGCTCGTTCACATTCATACATCGTCTCATTCATGCTCTTCTATTATTCTGACTCTTGACATGGGCCGACTCAATATCTCATTCACTACTCGGTCGTGCCATGTCTTTCTCGGGCGTCCTCGACTTCTTCTACCATTCACATTTGCGTCATATATTCTCCTTACACTCCTTTTCTCGTTCGATCGTACATGGTTTTACCACACATACACCTCAGGGATCTCATTTCTACAGCATTCAGTCTACTTTCATCCTTCCTCTGCCAGTTCCATGCCTCACTCAAGTCATCAGGGTAGGTACCAGTACTCCATTATGAACGGCCAGTTTCGCTTCTTTGGACAGTTTTTTGTTAGCACCAACGGCATTCAGTTACCTGCATTTACCCTTTTTTTAATATCTCTATCAGCCTTCCTGTCTCTCGTAAACAAACTTCCCAAATGAACAAACTCATCCACCTGCTCCAAGTATTCATCATTCACAACTATATTGCACATTGTTTTACGTACTCTCTCTTTCAAATAACATGACTTTAGACTTACTTTAGATTTTTAAGCGTCATTTTCAAAATTGTATCTTTTTTTTTCTGTTTTCCATTAGCTCCACACATGTGCTGTGTTTTTTTACGTTAGCTCCACACAGCGAGCCTCGAGGGAAATAATTCCCATCAGGGCCTATATCATATTTTGAGGAAAGGAAGGAGAGTAAGTTCTGGGAAGGAAAAAGGTACGAGGGATGAGTAGGAATGTGGGGGTCATTGTGTTCAGGAGTGACTGACGTATAAATCCATATCTCCCACTGCGATGCAAGGAGATGTTCCGAGAGAGTCCTGCTGGAGAGGTTAAAAGGTCTGCGTCAACCAGTCTCTCCCCATCTGGCCCGCCACGCAGCGGACGCATCGGCCGCCAAGACCTGGACAAACCTTACCCCATTAATCTGGACTCCCAAATCACCAAACGTGGCGAACCACTTGGGGTGACTCTGGCAGAGGTTTTTTTTAATCACAAGAGTCTCAGCTGCTCCCGTCTGGAGCCAGTGAGACTACGGCATCCCCAATTGGGGTATGTTGGGAGGCTGAAGGTAGTGGGGAGGGGAAGGAGATGGGGAAGAGGAAGGTAGTGAAGTAGCTGGCTATTCAGATCTGGTCACCAAACACGGCTAACGCCATTTCAATTCTGAATGGTGGTCTTACACCAGGGCGATACTAAGAGTATTTTCCACTCTGGAACGTGCCGCAAATATACTGTACATTATTTTAAATGAATAAATTGTGAAATAACACAAATTATTCAAATAAAATTTATTTGCCCACGCCGCGATTCGATCCCGCGGCCTTCATATTGCGAGTCAAAAGCCTTACCGTTAAACCACGCGGGCCGTCAAATGGTTCCCGGGGCGACGAAATCCATACCCGCCTCTCTGCTGGGCGTCCTCTCTGTTTACCCCTACGGGAATACGCGTTAGTTAATCTGTTTTTATTATTTAAAAATTTAATTGATGCCTCAAACGTATTTTCTCTCTCTTCACTACTTAATCTACGCCCAGTTTAAAAACGTTTCATCCTTTTTTTCTGTATCTAATAAACCTGCATCTATTATTAACTTTTAATAGTTAAAAACATACATCTCAATCAAAACTAAGAACATATTGCCGGCACTAAAATAGCAAAACAGCAAAACACTAATCAAAGTCCAGTCGGCAAAGGCAACAGGGAACGACGGAACACGGAACATTACAAGTAGGGTTACCATCCGTCCGGATTAATGCGGACATGTCCGGACTTCTAGCCTTTTGTCCGGCCCTTTAATTTGTCCGGATTTTTTGGTTTAGGTGGAATATGAGTAATAAAACTTACATAAGTAATATCAAATAAGTCTTTATAATCTTTACTAATTTCCCTTCACTTATCTAAAAACAAAATATAAATCTTTAACAATCAACTCATGTAGATCAAAAAATAAATTTTAATTTTAGTTACAAACAATCAACAAGTTCAAACATAAAATATCTTCTTCTAAACTTAACACTTGTTTTCGACAAATATATAAATTTTAATATTTTTCAGCGCCAGATACTTGACGGAGCAGTACTAGCTGGTTCCCGGCATGCGTTGCTATGCCATTTAATAAATAAATTGTTTCTCCCTGCGTGTCCTTTCACATTCTTCCCGTTCCCCTCCCGCCTCCCCTTCCTCTCCCGCGTCCCCTTCCCCTATCCCGTGAACCCCCCCTCCCGGTTCCCCTTTCCCCTCCCAGGTTCCCCTCCCCCCACCCGGATCCCCCTCCCCCCCCCGGATCCCCCTCCCCATCCCACCTTCCCACGAAACCCCTACCCAAGTTCCCCTCCCCCCGCACGCATTCCATACATTAAGTCCCGGTACATTCAGTTTTCAAACAGCTCGCGTGCCACTTATTTTTAATTTTTCATGCCAGAGCTCACCGTTAGTTTTATATCAATCTTTGTCCTGACAATAACGAACACAAAAAAAAATCCAATTTGGTGCTGTCGTGCGGAAGTTATGCGCGTACGTACATTTAGGCGATTCACTTTTATTTATATAGATAGATAGAAGTTAGATGGATAGAAGATAGATAGATAGAAGAAGAAGAAGATAGATGATAGATAGATTTATATTGCCTGGGGCTGTGCCAGTAAAAAATACATTAATACACTGTTTAAAGCTCAGAAAACCCTAATAAAAGTAATACTTAAGTTAACAATACTAACACCCACTTCAATCATATTCGAAAAATTCCCAGTGCTGAAAATTCAAAAATTATATTCAAAACAAATACTTACTTTCCTTTACAAGAACTTATCCACATTTAACACTAAAATTCTCGCAATACTAGAACAAGACATGCTCACCAACTACAAATACCAAAAACAAACACATCCTTTGGACAAAAACACTACAAATACCAGGTTATAAAACTATACAATCCACTTCCTACACAATATAAAACAACTAATATTATTGAATACAAAAAAAAACATAAGAAACTGGCTCAATCTTTTTAATTTTTAATTTAAAAATTTTGTCGAATTGAAGTCGATTTTATATTTTGATTTTTATTGTTTCTCTTTTTATATTAGCTATTAACACTCTTTTGTTTTACTATTTACAATTTATCATTTATAATTTACAACTGAAAAATGTCCTCTACAACACAGGTGAACTCCTAGTGTGGATGACAATATATTTTACCTTTGTAATGTTAATGTACTAAGAATAAATATAGATTTCGCAGCTCATAGTTTTAAGGTTGTATTGAATCATTAACAACGATCTGACCGAGGGTACAGATAATCTATTATGCTCTTTTATCCACTGTGCTCCCATTAGAGAAAACACTCTTTCTACACCTGCGTTTTCAGCTTGGATAGCAAAAATGAACTCGCAAATACTCAATAGAATGGGCAATCTGGCGATTGTGAAATTTGTGAAAATGGTAACCCACATTTTATGGACCATCATACTAAAAAATGCATCATCGTTCGCTACCACGTCCATACCATTATGAAGTGCGTACCTGGCCCCCTAGCATGGTCGATCGATATGCGTTTTATCGAAAATGTCGGTAACTTGAAATCGCTCCCGAGCGCGACTGCAGGACGCTAACGAAGAAATAATAGTTTACGTCAGATAAATTAGGAACCCTTAGTCGATGTGAACTGTTGTTTGTTCGTTAGCGGCACGCAGTCGTGCTTGGGAGCGATGTCAAGTTACCGACATTTTCGATAAAACCTATATCGACCGACCATGCTAGGACCCCTGATATTTGCACTGTGTGATTAAAATGTCCGGACTTTTTTTGAACTGTCAGGATTTTTCAATTTTTTAAATGGTAATCCTATTTACAAGTTTACAATTAGATCAATCCAGAAGAGATGCGTTGTTTACCCAGTGTTCCGCGCTGTCACTTTATTACGATTCCTGACTGAAGAGACCAGAGTGAAGCGGGCTGCGCACACCTGGCAATGTTCTTTTGATCCCGTTGTGACAGAGACATTAAAAATAATGTCAAAAAATTCAAAAGAAGATGGACAAATTAATGGGTTTAATATATTAGGTCCTTACATATGAAATTGGCGTTTTGTATGGGAGGAACATAAAGTCGATTTTTTTTAAAAATAATATATTTATTTAATCAAAATATGTACCATTGCTATCTATGCACTTCTGCCATCTCATAGGTAGTTCATCGATCCCTTTACTAAAAAAACCATTCGGACGGGAATCAATAAAATCTTTGAAGGCGGTTTGGACTGCCCCATCGGAGTTGAATTTTTTCCCTTGCAAGAAGTTATCCAAATTTCTAAAAAAATGGTAATCTGTTGGGGCAAGTTCCGGAGAGTACGGTGGATGTCTTAAACATTCCAATTGAAGCTCCTCTAATTTGGTAGCCGTCTGTTGTGCAGTGTGTGGTCTAGCGGTCAACGCGCGTTTGTTGATTTGCTTCACTCAATTCGTGAGGTACCCACCTTTCAAGCTTTTTCACCTTCCCAATTTGCTTCAAGTGGATTAAAACAGTTTTATCACTAACACCGCAGCCTGAAGCTAACTCGGACGTGGTTTGCGATGGATCCACTTCCACAATAGCCTTCAATTCTTCATTATCAACTTTGGTCTCCGACCGTCCACGGGGCTTGTTCTGCAGGTCGAAATTTTCAGAACGAAAACGTTGGAACCAAAAACGCACTGTGTTTTATTTTGCGGCACCGTCGCCATACACATCATTAATCCTTCGAGCCGTTTCTGCAGCACTGGTGCCACGGTGGAACTCGTACTCGTAAATAACGCGATATTTCAAGTTTTCCATTTTGTAAACTAAGTGACCCAAAGAAAGAAAAACGATTAAGGAAAAAACAAATGTGAAAAAAAAAACAAAAAAAACAAAAATCAAATTAGTAGAAGCTTTCCCTGAAGAAGGAACGTTTGTTCCGAAACCGGTAGGATTTACGCATTATATAACTGGTTTATTGTTTCATTTTTCTATAATGGGAAAACCACAAAGTGATAGCTACATTCAAAAATATAAAAAACAAATGAATTATAATTTTCGAAACACAAATACATGTGATAATAGCTGTATAAATTTGAATTTGGAATTCCTAACCAAAGAGAATATATTTGAGATCAAAGTTGCCAGTACGGCAAAACGCCAATTTCATATGTAAGGACCTAATATTTTATATTTGAAATTGCTCCACACTTAAGGCGATCCACTAGTTCAGGAAAAAATCGAAATCGGAATTCACGCCCTTTATGGGAGGAGTTTAAAAATACTTGAGAAAAAGCTTTTGGAAAGGTTGGAAAAGGTATTTGAGAGTTTTGTTTTACAGGTTGATTTCGTAAAGGCCTGTAAAAAATATTAATTCCTGTTTTACGCATTGTTTATTGTAATAAAACGGAAATTTAAAATTGATTTCACGAAATCAAGCGACGCGGAGTGACGCGTCCATCTCTCGCTCAGTTCGGGGCGTGACTGAGGTTTGGCGACTGCGGCGTGAATAGTAGTTCTTCGGTGGACGCCACAGGGTTCACTTTGAAAAACCGAATTCGTCGACTAGCGGCCGTATTCTAAAATTTATTTTGGGAAGATTTGGTGTAAATATCAACTTTTTTTGCGATCATTATAAAATAAACTGAATTTGCCACATTATACAATAAAACCATAACCGAAAAGGGGTTTGTAAATAGGAGAGTTTGAACTTGAAAGTATGTTTTTTAGACCTTATACTTTATTTTTTTATAGGCTTATTAAATGACTTATAAAAAAAATGACCGATATTTTTAAGGGCCAAGGTATGTTCTACATGCAGTATTTAATTGAAGCATCTACAATACTTCTAAGCGATCAAATTTTCAAAACAAAAACATATGATTTTGTATGATTTTGCATTATTTACTATGGCTTCATCTTAAATTGTAGTAGCGGTCACAAGATATTTAAAAAACGCTTGCTTCTTATACAGTTTCTACCAAAGATATTCAATTCTACAGTAGTTTCTGCTGAAAACGTTTTTCTCTTTGTGCCGCCGCCCCGGGATCCATTTATTGGATAACCATTACCCTGTCATAGGTCAGTCACCCTGAGTGTTGTCTCATCAAAGGTTCGCTTATTGGTGACTTAACAGGGGTGCCCGGGTTCATGGTTCACGGGGTTCACGACTGACAAATAATCGGTTCAGAACAAAGTTATTAAAAAACTCTTCAATTATAACCCAGACATTCCCATAAAAAAACTACACCAGGAAATGAATTTTCTGAAAATAGGAACATTGTGTGAATATAACATACGCATTTTAATCTACTAAATACAAAATGGACTAATACACACTTTATATATATATATATACTATATATACTGTGTACTTAAGAAGAAAGCGAAATATTTTATTTCTTTTAACTTAATAAATATAAAAATAAAATGGGATGAGGTTTGTCTAGGTCTTAGAGGCGAATGCGTCTGCCCACCAACTGCAAGCCGGATCGGGAGAGACTGGTTGAGAGAGGCCTTTTGAACTCTCCAGCAAGACTCGGAACACCGCCTTGCACTGCAGTGGGAGGGATGGATTCGTACACATAGTACACAACTGTTAACCTGTTCAAATCACAAGTGTGCCCCACGGTTGAATTCGGCAGCCACCTCTGGTTTGGAGCCCCAAAATACTTGAAAAAACCCTCGACCCTATGCAGAAACGGGCGGTCCGTCTGATAGATTCGCCTAATTTAACAGACGTTGACATTGGTCACACGAGAACGGGTCGCTTCTTCAACTCGTTCTTGTGTTCAACAGCGCGGTTGTGAAACGATTAGCCGGCCTTATTTCCTCCTTCCTACATCGTGGGTCTCTTCAAGACCAATGTTCATTCCTTCGTCTCCTCAAAAAGACCCTCCACACAGCATCTCACATGACATAGGCCATGAGGGAAATTATTTTCCTAAGGGCCTCCTGTGTGGAGTTAGTAAAAAAAAAATACGTCCGTCATTCTGGGACACACTGACCTCAGATTTCTCATACCATTTTCCTTTCCAGAAATGCCTCTTCTGCCTATCCTGAAAAGACCCTCCAAACACACTCCCCTAAGATGTCATAAGCCCACAGAGGAATTGTTTTCAGTGTGGAGCCAATGTAAAAAATGTTTGTCGTTTCGTCACTTGCAAATGAAATATTTCTTTTATATGTTAAAAAGCAGATAGTGCTATTTACAAAACCATCATTCTGCACAAGTCAAGTAAGTTTTTACGAAAATAGGGTCGGATTGCATTCGGCGGGCGAATGGTATTTTACCCCTGATATTCCAAGGGTTCATCCACCTTTCAGGCTCCTTCAGAAATCGAACCTTAATTCTCCTTTTATCTTCATTTTACCCAATTCTTTAGACGAACTTAAAGTGAAAGAGCCTAAAACTGTATATTATCTTTTAGACCACCAATTTGTCCGTTGAAATTTGACAAAGATCCAAATTGTCCAATACACGACACATCCATTTTCCCTCCTTTATGCAAACATGTCGCGAGACCAGCAATTCGCTACCAATTAAATAGAGTGCTCAGGATTCGGTCATATTAATTCCTGGAGATAGCGGGGACCATGCTGTGTGTTGGAAATAGAAACAGGAGGAAAGGAAGATTGTCAGGGGAAGACAGGAAGACAGGAAACCGGGTGTCAAGGAGGCGAAACGTTTTGTTGAATTCAAAACACGTCTGACAGGAGACGGTGCTTCTGTGTATAAACACGTTGATTTCTGTGCTGATGCTTATTTACTGTGTAAACAAACTTACATTAGATGTGTCTTTCTATTTTTGTTCAATCAATTAATTTTAAAAAAAATTTACTTTTTCAATCTTTGCAAACATTTTTTTTTACAGTGAATACCGCACTCCCGTCTGGAGCCAGTGAGACTATGGCATCCCCAATTGGGGTATGTTGTGAGGCTGAAGGTAGAGGGGAAGGAGGTGGGGAAGAGGAAGGTTGGGAAGTACCTGGCTATTCAGATCTGGTCACCAAACACGGCTAAAGCCATTTTCAAGCAACGTTTCAATTCTGAATGGTGGTCTTACACCAGGGCGATACTGATGGTATCTTCCACTCTGGAACACGCCGCAAATATACTATATATTATTTTTCAAATGAATTAATTGTGAAATAACACAAATTAATCAAATAAAATTTATTTGCGCATGCCGGGTTCGAACCCACGACCTCCGGATTGTGAGTCAAGAGTCTTACCCACTGGACTACGGATGTCGTCAACAACGGGTTGTCCAGAGTGGAAGATACTATCAGTATCGCCCTGGTGTAAGACCACCATTCAGAATTGAAACGTTGCTTAAAAATGGCTTTAGCCGTGTTTGGTGACCAGATCTGAATAGCCAGGTATACTTCCCAACCTTCCTCTTCCCCACCTCCTTCCCCTCCCCACTACCTTCAGCCTCACAACATACCCCAATTGGGGACGCCATAGTCTCACTGGCTCCAGACGGGAGCATTTGAGATTCTTGTGCGGTATTCACTGTAAAAAAAAAAAAAAACGTCAATTTAACATAACATAACATTTTTTTGAGTGAAAACTTCTTTAGCACCGTTGTGATTTGAAACTCGAAAAGAAAAATAGCAACACTAAGAAGAGACAAAGACGTGCATATTTTTTATATTAGCTCCACGCAGGAAAATAATATGTCACCTTGTCACCTTTGGGGATGCTGTGAGGAGTGGCTTTTTAGGGAAAGGAAAGAGAGTAAGTCTGGGAAGGAAAAAGCTATAAGGGGTAGGTAGGAATATGAGGATCGGTGAATCCAGGAGTGATGGACGTATGAATACCTCCCATTGCGGTACATGGCAATGTTCCGAAAGAGTCGTGCTGGAGAGGTCAAAAGATTTCCCTGAACCAGGTTCTCCCGATCCGGCCTGCCACGCTGTTGGTGGGCAGACGCATTCGCCGCCTAGGCCCTGTGATAGTAGTAGATTTTCAAATTTTAGATCAAGTAGTTCTTTTTAATATTTATGGAAGGTAATTAGGCTGAAAAAAGTCAGAGTGTGTAATTCGCACGCGGTAGAAGTGAAACCTTCCAAAAATAAAATAGACAAGAGTGGGGAGACTATGAAGCACTTTTTTATCGATTTTTTTCCAGCTCTCGCAAGGAGATTTTTTTTTTAATGAAAGAATCTACATTTAATTTTGAACGAATCTAGACCTCCAGTGTCCCTGCATACGTTGTTAGTAAGAAGAGACAAGAAGGAACAAGGAAAGCAAAGAAGAGCCGAGCAGGGTCGAGCAGAGCCAAGCAGAGCCAAGAAGAGTCCAGAAGATCTTATAAGAGGCGAGAAGACACAAGAAGAGCGAAGACACAAGAAGAGCGAAGACACAAGAAGAGCGAAGACACACAAGAAGAGCGAAGACACAAAAAGAGCGAAGACACAAGAAGAGCCAAGAAGAGACTAGAAGATCTTATAAAAAACCAAGAAGAGACAAGAAGGTCCTAGAAGAGCCAAGAAGAGGCAAGAACAGTCAAGGAGGGGCGAGAGGATCTGAGAAGAGCCGAGAAGAGACGATAAGATCCCAGAAGAGAAAAGAAGAAATATGAAGATACAAGAAAAGCCATGAATAGCCGTTAAGAACTGAGAAGAGACGAGAAGAAAAGGAAAGAATCAAGAAGAGGCAAGGACGGGCGAGAAGATCCAAGAAGAAGCAAGATGAGCCAAGAAGATCCAAGAAGTGCCGAGAAGAGGCAAGAAGAAGGAAGACAAAAACAAAAACGAAATAATAACGCTCAATCCATTCCTTTATTCCTGCCCATCCTAAATTCCAATATTGGCTTATTAGGTTGCAATGTATACCGGTCGATTAAACTCCAACCTCCTTCCCATCCTCAGAGCACGTGTTCCTAGTCCTAACAAATCAGTGCCCCCTGGTGTACCGGTCTCACCGGGACAGGAGTGCTCCTGGCTGGGGTGGTACAATCGTATCGTACAATGTGAAGGATGATTTTTTTCCATACGTGCACCTTTTCCTATACATTTAGTCATCTTATTAGTATTTGTATTGTCTTCTTCGAAGTCGCTAGATGTCACTTTCTTTTTGTCTGCCTGTTTTTGGAGTGGTTTTTTTTTTTTTTTACATTAACTCCACACAGGAGGCCCTGAGGAAAATAATTTCCCTCAGGGCCTATGTCATCTGGGATGCTGTGTGGAGGGTCTTTTTGAGGAGAGGAAGGAATGAACATTGGTCTTGAAGAGACCCATGTTGTAGGAAGGAGGAAACACAGAGGCCGGCAAATCATTCCACAGCCGAGCTGTTGAACACAAGAACGAGTCGAAGAAACGACCCGTTCTCATGTGACAAATGTCAACTGTGTACAAATGTTGGGCACGCGTTTGGCGTGTTTCCCGACTATGCACCGGTGCCGAAGGGATCAATGATGCTAGTTCCTCGGAGCATCTTCCATTGTAATACCGGTAGAACAAGGATAGCATTCCCACCCGACGCCTGTGCTCTAAAGATTGCAATCCGTCTGTTAAGATGGGAGAATCTATCAAGAATGAAGATTGGATATTGATTTTACAAAAATAAAAAAGTTTATGATTTAATAGGATTTTATATAAAAAGTTTATGATTTTATAGGTATGTTGTGAGGCTGAAGGTAGTGGGGAGGGGAAGGAGATGGGGAAGAGGATGGTGGGGAAGTACCCGGCTGTTCAGATCTGGTCACCAAACACGGCTAACGCTATTTCAAGAAATGTTTCAATTCTGAATGGTGGTCTTACACCAGGGCGATACTGAGAGTATCTTCTACTCTGGAACTAGCCGCAAATATACTATACATTATTTTAAATGAATTAATTGTGAAAGAACATAAATTATTCAAATAAAATGTACTTACCCAAGCCGGGATTCGATCCCGCGTCCTTCGGATCGCGAGTCAAGAGCCTTATTACAGCCAAGCGCCCTTGAGGTGATATTTTACAAAAATGGCGCTCTACAAATTGTCCAATTATTATTATTATTATAGCTAGACCACGTTGGTCGTGCCATGTCTCCTCGGGCCTGCCCGTCTTCTTCTACCATTCACATTTGAAACTCACTTTTTCCGATACTCCTTTCCATAAATTCATCATTCTATTTAAACTTTGCAATTTTTAAAAGTTTTTTTTTTCTCTTTTCTCTTTGTTTATAGTTAACTCAATCTGTTTAATGTAATCTGTTAATTGTGATACCTCAATCTGTTTTCTGGTGATCGATGAATCACCTTAATGCAGTAAAGATCGACCATTAAATTTATTAATTTATTTAAAATATCCATGCCTTCCCGTAAATCCAGTTAACCTTCATTATACTTTTTGCACCCGTATTCTCGAATTGTAATATTATGTAAAAACTTCCTACTTCTTCTGGCGCTAATCTTAATTGTAAATACGTGTGTTAATAAGTCACCAGTTTTAGGTTAGAATCTATATGTCTTAGTCATAAGTCACTAGCTATAAGTCTTAGATGTAAGTCACTAGTTATAATTGTAAATCTTAGTTGTAAGCCAGTAATATAAGTAGCTATAAGTCTTAGATGTAAGTCACTAGTTGTAATTGTAAATCTTAGTTTTAAGCCAGTAATATTAATTCTTTTATATATTATTTGTACAGCGCCCTTGAGGTGATTTTCCACGAAAACGGCGCTATATAAATTAGCCAATTATTATTATTTTTATATATTCTACTCACACTACTTTCTTTGTTCATTCGCTCTACATGCCCAAACCATTGTACATTTTAATTATTTTGCGGTTAATTTTTAGATTTGAATATAAAGTGTGATATTTTTTCTTTCTAAAACCGTTTAGATCACATTTCTAACCATGAAAGTAAGTGAGACACAACGCTTTTTATGAGTCCTGTAAGAGTTGTTACGAAAACTTAAAAAAATTACTTCCCAAATATTTTATTAATTTTTCTTGAATGACGGCAATACATTCTGTCACTCATCTCATCAAATTAAACGTAGAAAAAAAGTTGTCGGTAATAATTATTCGAATTTGAATATTTGAAAATAGAAAATAGAACACACGGTGGGCGTGCCAGCCGGTTTCTCCAATTACAGACATTCATAACATAACTTAACCGACAAAATACAGATGTTTCTCGCTGTGACAGGCCGATACATGTGTTTTAATGGACGGAACGTCACTTTGACAGTTGTTTGTCATAATTTGAATTGAATAATATTGAAAATATAAAAATGACGTGTGACTCAATGGAAAGACATAAAGAAGCTAAATTTTAAGATATTTTTTTAATAGGTGTAAGTTAGGTTAGGTAGTAATGTTTTGGATGTGTAATTTCCAGGTAGTTTTATATAAAAATAGGATTGCATATACCTAGATACGACGATTCATTCAAAATGGAATATGTAGGTAGTCACATCTAAAAGTGTTATACAGTAATTTGCAATAATGGGTCCACCAATTTTAACTATCCAATTCTTTTCTTTTATTAATAAAAAGAAAGACAAACATTCCCGGGTTACGAATAACCCAACAATGTTTGAAAATCTCCTACAGAAAGCCGAAAATGTTGCTTGTGTTGTGATGGAGGACTTAGCCAACCGAGGAATCGAACACGCGACGCCCTGGTGAGACCCAAGCGCTATGCCCACTCAACCACTGACCGGTCGTTTTTTTAGCTTTCTATAGCAAACTGGTTGTGTATTGTATAATTTGCATGCTATCTCGTATGTAAACTGTTTATCCAAAGGTAGTTTTAGCTAAAGGAGTTTGGGGTACCTAGTTCGTTATTTTTGCTCTTATGTGCAGTTTGTGTAGATTCGTATTCTATTTTATTGTACTTGAGCAAATTAACCAGATTGCTTCTTGCAAAGGCTGCTCTTTCAGAATTGTTATAATTCGTTTTTGTGCTTTATTGATTCGACCGAGGACATTGGAAGTCGCGTTATTTCAACCCATTTTTAATTATGAAGATGAGGAAATCAAAAACCAAGATGAGGTTTACAAACATGAAGATGAGGAAATCAGCAAATATGAAGATGAGGAAATAAACAAACATGAAGATGAGGTACGAGAAAATCAACATGAAGAGGAGGTTTACAAACATGAAGATGAGGAGATCATAAAAAAAATTATGAAGCAATTCTAACACAATAACCTACAGTCCGCATCGGAACAGGATTTTTTTAAAGCTTGATGCTAAGGAAATTGCACACAAGAGTGGAAGATAATACTTTATATAGCGCCGTTTTTGTGAGAAATCACCTAAAGGGCGCTCAAGATACTCAAATTATCGCCCTGTTGTAAGACCACTATTCAGAATTGAAACGTTGCTTGAAATGGCTTTAGCCGTGTTTGGTGACCAGATCTAAATACCCAGGTACTTCCCCACCTTCCTCTTCCCCATCTCCTTCCCATCCCCACTAACTACAGCCTCACAACATATCCCAATTGGGGATGCCTTAATCTCACTGGCTCCAGACTGGAACAGCTGTTGTGAGGAATTGAGGAGTTCATGTGAGGAATTGAAGAATTGTGAGGAATTGAGGAATTCATGGTGAGGAATTGTAGATATGTTACTGTAAAAGCTCGTAAATTGGTAAATCTTAGGTTTTACTAGTAAATCTTAGAATTTACTGGAAAATCATAAGATTTACCGTAGTACGGGCTTTTACAGTAACAAATATACTATTTATGCTATGTATCTTTAATAATTAACTAATTAAAAATAAAACATGAAAAACTGTAATTCTGTATTCTGTTTGATTGCCACAGTATTTAATTGGAAAAAAAGTGTATAGATTTACGAATTATATATTTATCTAGTGTTATGAATATCAAATACATTTTTAAATATTACGTAAGTAGTTGCTATACCAACAAAGTTATCTGGAGCATACTACGGTTGTATCAAATTACTTCAGGTGGTAATTTAATATGTCCCATACCAAGACACAACGGTTCATTCACGACTATCTCTCTAACACTGGCGCAAGACACTACACGACATGTAGTGGCAAATGTTTACATAGAAAAAGTTGAATTGGTAGCAGTTTGGTCTGTAGACAAGATGCTAAAGAATAATTAACAACAGAAGAGGATGGATTTCAGCCATCAGTGGGTACATTATGTTGACTAAATCGATGGCTGCCGATGACAAATGATAATATATGGATGATTTGTATAACTCCGTTTTTAAGAAGAATTCTTAGATTCTATCTAATTTTACTATTTACAAATAGATACAGAAACATACTTACCTGGCAGGTCACTTCCGATAAACACTCTTAGAAAATTGATGCTTGGAGAAGATACGGCTTTGCACACGGAGGACATTATATTTAAAACACTGGACATTGCATGATTTTACATTGGCCACCCCCATCACTATTAGTATTATATTTATGTTAAGATTAGCGGCAAAAGTGTAGTTGATATTTATGTTAAAAGACTGGAGAATTTAGAACTCTTTAGGGCTGGAGAATGTTCATGAAATAACCTCTACAAACGCTTACATAACATTGATTCTTACGGAAACTTGTGCAGTGATCAACCCAGTAATTCCTCGGTGCCATAACGTCGAATCTCACAAAAATGTTCTGAGTAAAAATTAAGGTAAAATAGATTCCTTCCCAGTGTGTACTGTTCACAAAGCTATTCACATAGTTGTGTCACGTTGAAAAATCATACTTTTGATTCGCAGTCAATGTATGCGACTACAGCGACCATTGGGGTGACTTTTCACTAAAACGGCGCTCTAAAAATTATCTTATTATTATTATTAAGTCTTGTTGCAACGTACCTACTTATACCTTTGCCGGAAATTTCACGGGTTGGTAATAAAATCGAAATTCCTATACCCCTCTTCCGCATATAAACTACAATATTTAAAGCAAAAGGACTTCTTTATTGCTCTGGTTTAGGAATTTCTCTAAAGAACTATCCCTCGGGACACATTATTTTGATTTTGAGTAGAGGCGACATACTAATATAAATAGGGAGTCCATTAAACTTGGCTTTAGCAGCGATAATGACTTGGATTGTAGAAATGTAAAGAACGCAGGATTCAGAAGAACGATAAGACGCCCTTGAGGTGATTTCTCACAAAAAGACGCTCTACAAACCATCCAATCATCGAACAGTAGGTATTAATAGCCTAGAGGCTGAATTAACTAACCATCACGCCGTTTCTCCGCAGGGGTAGGCAGATCGGATGGACCGCCAAACAACTCAGTCTTGGCACACACTCCTTGCCTCGTTCACATTCATACATACTCTTCTATTATTCTGACTTTTGACATGGTCCGACTCAAGTATCTGATTCACTTGATCGTGCCATGTCGTCCTCGAGCGTCCCCGACTTCTCCTAGCATTCACATTTGCGTCATGTATTCTTCTTACACTACTTTCTTCGTCCATTCGCTCTACATGCCCAAACCATCTGAGGATCCCTTTCTTAATCTTACTCATTATGCTTACATCAGCTTTACATTCTTTACGGATGTCCACATTTCTCACACGATCGTACATGGTTTTACCACACATACGCCGCAGGGATCTCATTTCAACAGCATTCAGTTTACTTTCATCCTTCCTCTGCCAGTTCCATGCCTCACTGCCATACATCAGGGTAGGTACCAGGACTTCATTGTGGACTGCTAGCTTCGATTCTTTTGACAAAACCGTTCTCGCAAAATCTGATTTTATAATAGAACCGAATTAAAGCAATGCCGAAAGATGGCCCCACTTAAGTTAACAGTTTGCAAAAGGAGCATCGTCTGGCAGGCGTAAGTACTACTGGATTTGTAATTTTGTGAATATCTCCGGATATTGAGAGATTGACGATAATATGATTGTTATTGTAACTGATAGTTGTGAATTGTAATACCAAGCGTCTATATATTATATACTACCTGGTTCCCGGCATGCGTTGCTATCCCATTTAATAAAGGAGCTGTTTTTCCCTGCGTGTACTTTCTCATTCATCCCGTTCCCCTTCCCCCTCCCCTTCCTCTCCCGCGTCCCCTTCCCCTCTCGCATTCCCTCTCCCCTCCTGGGTTCCCCTCCCACCTCTCGCATTCCATACATTTATTCCCGGTACATTTATTTTTAAAAAAGCTCGCGTGCCTTCCATTGCAATTTTTTTATAAAAATTTCATTCTGCCAGAGCTCATTTATGTTATTCTGATGTATGAGCTATATTATTATAAATTTTCATTAAAATCCATTCAGTAATTTTTGCGTGAAAGAGTAACAAACATACATCGATACAAACTTTCGCCTTTATAAGATTAGTAAGATGGTCATTGCCTGTCGCGGTTACTTTGTCCCGGTGACTATCTGTAACTCAATCTCAGTGGATCGGAGGATCCGGCTATTTTTGGAACTAGTTCCTATCGAATTTATAAAATGGTCACCAACACTCAAACTGGGCGAATCCGAACCATAAGCCGCCCGTGTTTTTAACTGCTACTCTTATAACAGTTATTCTTATAAATGTTGGAAATGGTGGGTAGATCAGCTTGAGCCTAACATTAATTTGCCCCGATGTTGGACACTGCAAGGCTGGTCAAAATTAACAATCATGAAATATGATAATTTGCAAAAATGGCGTAATGTAATTAAGCTAAGTGCCTAAAATTATTATTTCCTGAACACAAAACAAATAAATAAAAATAAACATTTACATCATCTGTCAAAGACAAGTCATCCAAATCGAACATTTAAAAGTAAAATATAATTCTTTCAAGCAATACTGACCCTTATTTCATCAATGCCGATCGCGTCTTTTCACTTGAAAACTATTTTCACATGTGTCTAAATTAAATTGTTTAAATCTATAAAACACCGATCTTATCTCGTTTATAGCCGCAGTAAGATGGCTTTAGGAAACGCTAAAAATTGAATTAGAATCGTATCGTTTTTAGATTTAAATAATTGGTTGTTTATGTGATGGAATATTGAATAAGAATTGCCTAATCAGACGCAACGTTTTAGGATATATTTTGCATATTAACCTACACAATAACGAATTTGCCAATGGACGCTTTTAGTATTATCGTGACAATCCACGTTTATGGTATCGTGACGGCAATTTTAT
This sequence comes from Limnephilus rhombicus, assembly GCA_929108145.2. NCBI lineage: Eukaryota > Metazoa > Arthropoda > Insecta > Trichoptera > Limnephilidae > Limnephilus > Limnephilus rhombicus. The sequence goes on along the minus strand of OV815297.1, from coordinate 28,974,735 downwards.
TTTATTTTTAAATTAACTCCACACAGGAGGCCTTGAGGAAAATAATTTCCCTCAGAGCCTATGTCATCTGGGATGCTGTGTGGAGGGTCTTTTTGAGGAGAGGAAGGAATGAACATTGGTCTTGAAGAGACCCATGTTGTAGAAAGGAGGAAACAAAGAGGCCGGCAAATCATTCCACAGCCGAGCTGTTAAACAAAAGAACGAGTCGAAGAAACGACCCGTTCTCATGTGACAAATGTCAATCGTGTACATATGATGGGCACGCGTTTGGCGTGTTTCCTGACTATGCACTGGTGCCGAAGGGATCAATGACGCTAGTTCCTCGGAGCATCTTCCATTGAAATTCCGGTAGAACAAGAATAGCATTCCCACCCGCCGCCTGTGCTCTAAAGATTGCAATCCGTCTGTTAAGATGGGAGAATCTATCTAACGGACCGCCCGTTTCTGCACAGAGTGGAGGGTATTTTTCAGGTATTTTTGACCTCCAGACCAGAGGTGGCTGCCAAATTCAATCGTGGGGCGCACTTGTGATTTGTACAGGGTTAGCAGTTGTGTACTATTAAAGTATCTGCGGGCTCTGTACAGTACGCCCAGTTTTTGGGAGGCTAACTTTACTCTGGCTTCGATAGAGTCCCCATACCTGAGCTGGTCATTTAGAGTTACACCAAGCATATCAATGGAGGGCCTGTTCGGAAAATTGCTTCTGTTGAAAGAGACTAGATTTTCATTTCGATCCATTTTAGACGTAATCAGACAAGATTGGACAAAAATGCAATTTACATACGTTCCTTATCGCTATAATACTGCAGCCCTTTCTTACACAGTAAGAAAGGTGAGACACCCTCGACTCTGTGTAGAAACGGGCGGTCCATCTAATAGATTCTCCTAATTTAACAAACGGATTGCAATCTTTAGAGCACAGGCGGCGGGTGGGAATGCTATCCTTGTTCTACCGGAATTTCAATGGAAGATGCTCCGAGGAACTAGCGTCATTGATCCCTTCGGCACCAGTGCATAGTCGGGAAACACGTCAAACGCGTGCTCAACATATGTACACGATTGACATTTGTCACATGAGAACGGGTCGCTTCTTCGACTCGTTCTTGTGAACAATGATTTGCCGGCCTTTGTGTTTCCTCCATCCTTCAACATGGGTCTCTTCAAGACCAATGTTCATTCCTTCCTCTCCTCAAAAAGACCCTCCACACAGCATCTCAGATGACATAGCCCCTGAGGGAAATTATTTTCCTCGGGGCCTCCCGTGTGGAGTTAATGTAAAAAAAGACAAAATATGAAACACACACAATACGTGTGACTGTTTCCTTCAAAGTACTACTATGTTGCGACGGGTATTGCGTTTCATTTTCTTTATACGTTTGAGGGAGATGTATGATAATGATTGTATGTTTCCTTTGTAGACGTACCTACGTTTACCGTTTGTCTCATTTGTGACTGTTGTTATTTAGTGTTTGCCGTTTATTTAGTGATTTGTTTACGAGAGATGGGAAGGCTGATAGAGATATCGAAAGAAGGGTAAATGCCGGCAACTCCATTAATGAAGGACTGAATGCCATTAGTGCCAACAAAAAACTGTCCAAAAAAGTGAAGTTAGCCGTCTATAATGGAGTGCTGGTACCTATCCTGATGTATGGCAGTGAGGCGTGGAACTGGCAGAGGAAGGATGAAAGTCGACTGAATGCTGTAGAAATGAGATCCCTGAAGCGTATGTGTGGTAAAACCATGTACGATCGTGTGAGAAATATGGAGATCCGCAAAGAATGCAAGACTGATGTAAGTAAGTGTGATGAGTATGATTAAGAAAGGGATTCTCAGATGGTTTGGGCATGCAGAGCGAACGAACGAGGAAAGGAGTGTATATTACGCAAATTTGAATGGCAGAAGAAATCGGGGACGCCCTAGAAAGACACAACACGATAAGTGAATCAGATACAGTCGGGATGAGATGATGTATGAATGAGAACGAGGCTAGGAGTGTGTTTTCATACAAGTCAAGAGCGAGTTGTTTGGCGGTCCGTCCTCTCTGCATACCCCTGCCGAGAAACGGTGTGATTGTTAGTTAGGTAGTTAGTTAAACTGTGGAGTTTATCCACCACTTACCCGCCCTGGTGTATAAGTAACATATGGTTACTCCTTCAAGGTTCTCGCAAGATTCTAATTTTTTTGTTAAACGAACTTATTTATTTTGAATGAATCTAGACCTCCAGTGTCCCTGCATACGTTGTTAGTAAGCAGTATGCAAGTGCTTAACAGGAAAAAAACATAATACGACACATCAGGTTAGTAATAGGTACAAGCAAAAATAATAGTTAAAACAAAATAAAACTCGTTCAAGAAGCTCATGAGGCACCTGTAAACACCTGTATAAATAAATAGAAAACAATTAAGTCTCAAATACCAATACAAATTGCAAATTGCATTCAGCTATAAACAAATTGCAAATTGCATTTAGATATAAACCACACCCAGCATCCATGTCTCTTAGCCAACCACCCAGTGAAGCCTCAAAGAAAGTATGTTGAATAATGGAGGTAAAATACCTGAAGACTTAAAGAAAAAAATTAGCGTTAGATAGTTAGATAGCGTTTGTTAGAAAGCTTCAATTACATTGAGCGAGTTTACAAGCTATTATCTACTAAGTTTAAAAGCGGGTAAATCGGCGAGTGAGATTGTCATGATGATACACAAAACTGTCCACTCGCTCATTAGCGTAGGAAACTGAGCTTGCAGGTCGTTGCTAGCGCCAGTAGCGAGAATAACGACGCCTGCGTGAACTAATTCTGTCTGATGTTTGACAGTCAAAATCAGCTGTTTATTGGCAGCCATATTGAAAACATAAATAAACCAATCACGAGCAGCGTGTGGCGAGGAAAGTTGACGACCTTTCAACTTTTTTTGTAGATAGTCAACAATCTGCTAGTTACGAGTAGCAAGTAACACGATGACACTGAACGAGTTTACTAACAGATAGTGAATTTCCCAGATAGTAGCTTGTTAACTCGCTTAGTGTCATCGACGCTTTAACAGTAATAATTTCTGATTTAATTATCGTTTAATCACTTTTCTAATTCTTTTGATGTTCTAGTAATAAATTAATTCTGGTAACAGATAGCCTATTACCTAGTCACTCCAGTGAAAGAATCAATTGTTTTTTATAAATTTTATAGTCACAGCGATCTAGTGATCTAAATAAACTCCGATTGAAAGTAAATCTGAATGTTCTTGGAGCAGTGAAACTCACAAAACAAATAAACAATAAAGCTTCATCGGATCAGTGTGTTTTTTAGTACGTTTTACAATCAAACACGATCAAAAGATGTGTTTCGTTTTGTACCTTGCACATATTTATCTTGCCTGTGACCGTTTTATGTTGCTTTTATGTCTGTTTTATGAATGTTTTAATGTTTTAAAACGCCTTTTCGCTAAAGGAATGCAAAACGATTTAAAAAACAGTGATTATTTGATGTCATTTCTTACAAATTCGTTGGATATTTATGTTTTTAAGATTTTGTAGGTAGAGTGTCAAGGATCTTTGCTTAAGATTAGAGTTTAGAGGGATGCAGATTTTATAATTATCAATTGTTTCAAAACATCAATTTTACAAGTAAAACTTCTTTACGCACGCTTGGCTTGGGGAGTAAGCTAGTGAATGCGTGACGAGAGCGTTACGAAAATCGAGGCGAACGGTAGTTGAGAGGGAGATATAAGTTAGTGAAGATAGAAAGAGAGAGAGTTACGTTTCGTACATTACTGTAGGGGCAAGAGAGAAAGGTGCGAGCACACATTTTCTTTGCGTATATCTAAGACACAGTGCAGGCCTTTTGTCTGTATCACAATGTAGGAACAAGAGAGAACAGTGCGCGCGCACATTTTCTTTCTCTCTTCCTAACAAATAGACGGAGCTAAAAAAGTTTTACTTCAGTTGTGTGGTCTAAAGCACACTCGTTTTTTTTATCTCTTTCACTTCTTTCAGCTTGACAAAATAACGGCCTAGGTTGGGTTGCCATAGCCCCACTCTCTCCGGGATGATGTGATTATTTTTTTGCATTTATGGATACCTCACAAGAGTTCCAGCTGCTCCCGTCTGCAGTCAGTGAGTCTATGTCATCCCCAATTGAGGTCTGTTGTGAGGCTGAAGGTAGTGGGGAGGGGAAGGAGATGGGGAAGAGGAAGGTGGAGAAGTACCTACCTGCATATTAAGATGTTATCACAAATATCTTATTTATTATTTTAAATGAATTAATTGTGAATTAACACAAATTAATGAAATACACTGTATTTGCGCACGCCGTGATTCGATTCCGCAACCTTCGGATTGCGAGTCAAGAGCCTTACCCCTCGACCGATTAATTTGTGTTATTTCACAATCATTCAAAATAATGTATAAACTTCCGGCACGTTCCAGAGGTATTTTTTTCACTATCGCCCTAATGTAAGGTTAGTTAGTTAATTCATAATTGAAACGTTGCTTGAAATGGCTTTAGCCGTGTTTGGTGACTAGCTCTGAATATCCAAGTACTTCGCCACCTTCCTGATGGGGAAGACCATCTGCTTCCCTTACCCACTACCTCCAGCCTCACAACATACCCCAATTGGGGATGCCATAGTCTCACTGGCTCCAAACGGGAGAAGTTGGGACTCTTGTGAAGTTATCACATTACCCCCTCCCCAGGACGTAGACTTTTCGGTTTGAACTTAAGATGAAGCCATGCGAAATAATTCAAAATCATACAAAATCATTTGTTTTGAAAATTAATTACTGCGATCGATCAGTCTTTTATAAGCCTAGTAAAAAATTAAGTATTAAGTCTATAAAAAAACAATTTCAAGTGCAAATTCTCCAACTTATAAACCCCTTTTTCGGTTATGGTTTTATTGTATAATGTGGCAAATTCAGTTTCTTTTATAATAATCGCAAAAAAATGATATTATTTATGCCTTAACTTGACAAAATAAAATGAAACATGAATTTTGGCGATATATTTTTCCAATGGATTGAAAGTGGCGTTACGCAACTGCGAATTTCAACCTTATGCCATCTGGAGAAGGGCTGATAGCGCTTCGTTTATTCGCATTTAGTCTCCTCCCACCTCCCAGACGCGGAGTTGTGTGGACGTCTTTAGACTAGTCCTGGGTCGATCGTGAAAGACCTGATCGTCGAAACCCGCTCACGAGCCACCAAAGAGCGAGCGGGTTATTAATTCGTCAGCACCCGGGTCTCACGATCCGGGACTCGCGAACAACAAGACAAGAACAACGCGCGCACTCTCACGACCCGTGAACCGCGACACACTCCCGCGACCCGCGATCTACGACATATTCCTGCACCCCGTGACTCACAGACCGATCGCCGGGTGCCGGGTGCGGGTGGGGCGAGAGGTGTCCGCTCCCGGAACCCGCAAACTGCGACACATTCGATATGCATTCGATCGCCGATTGCCGATCAACGCACACACGTGCGTGGCAGTATCCTGCTTCCTGCCCGTGTGTCACGTCATCGCGGGATTGTTAGGTAGATTCGATTTTTGAATATTCGACTAGACACAGCGTCGTTTTAAATTAGAGCCTATCTTGGTATTGTTAATCAACAAGTGAAGTGCATTTCTTTTCACATTTTGTTAGTGTTGTTTTCATAAAAACTTTTCATTTTTCGTGTGAGTGTGAATGTAAGTGTGCATTGTAATGGAAACTATAAACTGGTAAAAGTGTAAAATGTCTGACTAATAAAAAGAAATTATAATAAAGCATTAGCTTACAGCTAATTTACTTATTTAAATTCTCAATAAAAGCTTTAGAACAACACGTTTTTTACAAGGTTATCCTCCAAAACATGATAAAACATTGTTTTTTTTTTACCCCTGAAGCATGTCTTTTTTAAAATTAATTTCTGGGGCATGACATTACTAGTTACAGGTGTGAGCAGTGAGAGAACGTTCATACAATTATAACCTGGGTTTTGTCTCGCGTATGACTTGACCGGTGTGGGCGGCGACCGTCTACCGCGCGGCGCACCCGTAGAAAGTAAGGGAACGTACCCATACTACGTGACCAATTTTTTGCCATTTTTAACCCCCCCCCCCCCCCTCCCCGGTGACCAAAATCCTAAGCAAACCAACACTCATTTGTACCAAGCGTGACATTTTGAAACCCCCCCCCCCCCCCGAAGAGGTCACGTAGTATGGGTACGTTCCCTAACTGGGTGATGAGTAATCGAGTTTCGTATTTTGTGTCGAAAAGAGCGGGTCTTCGCGACCCGCTCGTGACGCCAGTGGGTCGTGTAAAACGATCGATCGACCCAGGACTACTTTAGACTCCGCGTCGCTTGGTTCCGCGCAATCGATTTTAAATTTCCTTCTTATTATAATAAACAATGAGTAAAACAGGAGTTAATGATTTTACAGGCTTTACGAAATGAATCTATGAAAAACAACTCTCAAATGCCTTCTCCAAGCTATCCAAAAACTTTTTCTCAAGTACTTTTAAATCTCTCCCAAATCCTAAGATATACAAAATTTTAGCTCTTTTTTAGCACCTTTTCGGGTATTGTCTGGCTTCATTTAAAAAATCGAGTTGGCAACACTTTGCGCCTCTCACCGTCATCTTCAAATTTTCCCAAGTACAATCAAATTGAAAAAAAACTGTTTTTATTACCTCTCGCAGTCAGTCTTCCAAAATAGCCTCTGGCTCTCAGGGGAGTGGCGGCACTTAAAAAATGCTCGAAAAGCCGAATAAAAAACAAAATAAACGCAAAAAAAATAAACAAACAAATTAGTCGGGGACAAAAAAGCCATTAACCATTAAACATGTTAAAATTGGGGTAGGAACTTTTCAAATGGAAGCAATTAATAGGAATTTGTAAACAGGGGTGTGAATGATCATTTGGAAGGACGTTAATGGTCGGCGGTACCTCCATACCTTCTACCTATTAACAGAGAGTGACGAAAACTTTATAGAGGGCTGTATTAGGAGGCGTCTACTAATATCTACAGGAATTCCAAAAACTGAACAAATCGCTCTAATATCTATGAGAACCAAAGTGCCTACGAATATCTACAGCTCAAACTGCTGACTATTGAGAACCAAAGTGCGTACAAATATCTACAGCTCAAACTGCTGACTAATATCTGTGAGAACCAAAGTGTGGACGAATATCTACAGCACTGGCAGAGGTTGGATTTGCAATTATGTATAGCATATTGGAATAACGTAACATTGCGTATGCAGTTTAAAAAACTTAATTTATGTATGTATGTATGTATGTAAAAATTCCTAATATCGGACTATTGGACACATTTAGCTGATTATTAAGGATTTGGGTTTTTGTTTTAACAGCTTTCTTTATTTCGAGTGCTTCTAAATTATTTAGTCTGTTACCATGACCATTTTTCTATGTCAGTTAGGTTAGGTTAGGTTGTGGTGCCGTGTATTTCGAAATAAATAAATATCTTTGTATAATGACCTCCATGTTTGTTCAATAAATTATTGTCCTCGTAAACAGCAAAATACGTAATATTATGCAAAAACTTCATGTACGTACTTTTAACGTTTAAGCCTTTACGTAATTACGTAATTGAAGTAATTTATGATTTTCCGTACAACCTCTTGCTCAGCTGCCCTCTGTAGATATTAGTCCAACCTACGCTCCTTAGATATTAGTCAACACTGGAACCGTCATAGATATTCGTCCGACCTTAGCTCTGTAGATATTAGTCCACAGTCTGAAGTTCGTAGATATTAGTCCAACATATGAGCTGTAGATATTTTCGATCCTGTTTGTCGGAAGGTCAAAATATTTTGGTTCTGCAATAAAATCCAAATAAATCGAATATTTCTGAACGCATCCGAAAATTAAAAAGTGTTTTTGAAAGGTGATGAAAAAGACTTTCAAATTTTACAATTCGAAATTAACTTATAAATTTTTAAATATAAAATTTTGAATGCAAACATAAAAAACGTTTTAAAAATGGCTAACCTTACGTTTTTTCTAACTAAAATTACTACAGCGCGTCTATATAATATAAACAGCATGGTTCATGTGTTGTTTGCAGCGATGACAATTGAAATCGTAGATATGAAAACAGAGATGAAAATAGCGGTCGCGTAAAGCGAAAAATGTTGACTTTGGTCTCTAATTGGAATCGGGCTGAAAAAGGGTGTCGTGTATTGTAGGCATTACACTACTTTCTTTGTTCTACATGCGCAAACCATCTGAGGGTCCCTTTCTCAATCTTACTCATTTCGCTTTGTATCGTAGGCATAAGAAGATTCTTCTTTTTCGATGGCGCTACAGCCCATCGAGCTTTAGCCTCCTGCAATAGTCGCCTCCAACTCCTCCTGTCCTCAGCGGCTGACTTCCAGTTTGGTACCTGAAGAAGCTGTGCTGCATCCCCTCTTACCTCGCCTTCCCACCTCAGTCTGGGTCTTCCCACTTTTCTCTTTCCACCTGGGTGTCCAGTCAAAATTCTTTTTGGGACACGTGTATCCGGCATTCTCTGTACATGCCCAGCCCATCTCAACCTGAGGAGTCTCATATGTACAACCCAGCAGCGGGACAAACTGAGGGTGTTACAACTACAGAGGTTCTGCAGTGCCTCCACGATGTTCACCGAGGGGAGGGTACACTCATTCCCAGCCTTACTTCGCCACCGACTAGCCAGCTTCTGGAGCAGGACACTGACTTCAACCAATATCATTGTCGTGGCTGCATCCGATTGGCTCAGTTCCCTAATAAATGAGCTATGGATGCAGATGATGAGGCGACCTCCCTTGTTTGGTTCTGAAACAATCTTAAAAAAAAAACTTAATCCATATTCCCCAAGTCCCTCATCAATCATGTATTCCTTTATTTTCCTCCTTTCCTCAAAGTCTCCACCAGGAAAAGAATACAGGAATGCCTACATGTGGAAAACTTGAACTCGCTATTATTGCCGCCCAAGTTTACATTACCTAATTGGGCAGTTGGAATTTCGTGGTGACATGGGTCACAACTTGCTCGTTGAAATATCGCAAATATTAGCAAAATTTCATTTTTTATCAAACCAAAGTGTCGTGGCTTAAAACCTGGTGTTGTGCAGATATATTGGGAATCCAGGATCGATCCTGAAGCGCCACAAAAAGCCGTCAAAGGTAAGAGACTTCCTCTCATATCCTATTTTCCTACGATCAAATTTCAAAACACAATAATTATTGGTCTTGATTCATCAAAAAAAAAGGATTTACAGTCACATTCTCGTGTCGCGGTATCGGCCGTGACATCCCTGATAGACAATCCTAAAATATATTTTTATTTTTTAATTCTGTTTAATTATTATTTATTTTAATTTTATGCTTATTTTTGATTATTTGTGTGATGAATTTAGGTTTCATTTTATGTTTTAATTAGGTACCTACCTAATATGTAAACATTTTTTTTTCTTTTATAGTTTATAGTTGTTTATGTAATATGGCAGACTGGAATTGCACTACCATCCCAGTACTACTGGAATAAAAACTCAAATAATAAACAAATAAAAAAATATGTGCTGAGATGCTAGGGGTCTTATATACGAGTATATCATACAATTGAGTAGTTGAATATCTAAACGAACTTTTCTCCACGAACCAAATTTTTGGCAAAAGCAAGAAAACTGTTTCATAGCATTTAAGTATAATAAAGTAAAATTAAATGTTTTGTAAAAATAACCCTAAAATTAAACATTTTAAATGCGTATTTGAAATATGAATCTGATAGATAATAAATTAGTTATTTAATATTTAAAAATGGACTTAGATACATTTTGATATTCAACCATTTAGGATTTAGATACATTTTGAAAGTGAGGTCTTTGGATTTAGGCACATTTTGAAATTCATAAACTGTGATAATTATCATATTATGTGTGATAATTATCAAACAAAACATACAGTTTTATAATACTTCTCTGCCAGGGATGTAGTGAAGAAATTACATCATTTATATATATCATTTAATTTGAAAAAAATGCGTTAATATCTCACAAAAATCACGGGCGATCCACTAGTTCAGGAAAAAATCGAAATAGGAAATCACGCCCTTTATGGGAGGAGTTTAAAAATACTTGAGAAAAAGCTTTTGGAAAGGTTGGAAAAGGTATTTGAGAGTTTTGTTTAACAGGTTAATTTCGTAAAGGCCTGTAAAAAATATTAATTCCTGTTTTACGCATTGTTTATTGTAATAAAACGGAAATTTAAAATTGATTTCACGAAATCAAGCGACGCAGAGTGACGCGTCCATCTCCCGCTCAGTTCGGGGCGTGACTGAGGTTTGGCGACTGTGGCGTGAACAGTAGTTCTTCGGTGGACGCCGTAGGGTTCACTTTGAAAAACCGAATTCGTCGACTAGCGGCCGTATTCTAAAATAACAACGCGAAAATGCATATTTTATTTTATTTTGGGAAGATTGGGTGTAAATATCAACTTTTTTTGCGATCATTATAAAATAAACTGAATTTGCCAAATTATACAATAAAACCATAACCGAAAAGGGGTTTATAAATAGGAGAGTTCGGACTTGAAAGTGTGTTTTTTAGACCTTATACTTTATTTTTTTATAGGCTTATTAAAAGACTTATATTTTTAAGGGCCAAGGTATGTTCTACACGCAGTATTTAATTGAAGCATCTACAATACTTCTAAGCGATCAAATTTTCAAAACAAAAACATATGATTTTGTATGCTTTTTGCATTATTTACTATGGCTTCATCTTAAAAACAACTCACAAAACATGTGTTTCTTGTAGAAGTGTCCTTTGCACAGAAAGTAGCTCATTGATTGGTTAAAAAACCAATATGGCTGCCAATTCCATGGCCCTTATTGGTTTTTGGAGTTGAGTACGTTTTGAAAACAAATGATTTTGGATTTAAGTACGTTTTGAAATTTTAACTATGGATTTGACCATGTTTTGGCACTGAAATAATATTTCAAACAAAGCTATGATCGAAGAGAATGTGTTGGCATTCAAATCTCAAAAAAGTCAAAATGGTGATTAAGTACCTTTTGATTCTCAACTACTCAATTCTTTATTGTGCCGGATGCGCCACTGTTCGCCCTCTTTCACGGGTACACATATTCTTCCCAGCACTTTTCTTTCAAAAGTATCCAGTATTTCAGCCATCTTTACCGTAAGGCATATGAAGATTATATGACGCAAATGTGAATGGTAGAAGAAGTCTGGGACGCCCAAGGAAGACATGGCACGATCAAGTTAATCAGATACTTTTTTTTTATTCCAGTAAAAAAGAAAATAACATTTTCACTTACTTAACTAGAATATTGAATTATGTACTTTTTACATTATATTACATAGTTTTTACATTTCATAACCTTAGATTACATTAGATTGAAATACTAATATTTACATGATATTATATTACCATACGATATTATTCACTATCACTACTTTGTTTTTTGTGAATAAACATGAACAATTTTTTTTTGAATTTGCAAACACTTTTTTCGTTTTTGATATCATCTGGAAGGCAATTATATAAATTGCCCCCCTCGTAGTTAATTGATTGTTTACCGTAGTTAGTATAAATGGTGTTTAAACGTATGTTATCGTGTTGTCGTGTAAAATGTTTGTGTACTTGGGACGTTTTAATGAATTCTGTGTTTGTATGTATGAGTTTATTATTTATTTTGTATATAAGGACACATACTTGAGTCGAACCATGTCAAGAGTCAAAATAATAGAAGAGTGTGTATGAAACGATGTGTGAATGTGAATGAGACAAGGAGTATGTGCCAAGACCGAGTTGTTTGGCGGTCCGTCCTCTCTACCTACCCCTGCCAGGGAAACGGCGTGATGCTTAATTAGTTAAACTTTCAAAAGTTAATCCCATAAATTGAATAAAATAAACTATACATCTAATTAGGTAGGTACCTACACAAATAACAAAACCAGAGACATCTAGCCAAGAAACGAGAAGTGTTAACCTTCCCGCTGTAAGTAATTATTCTCAACCTTGCTCTATCCACATTGTGAATTGCGACAGTTCGGGATAAACATCCAGCTGCGGCCTGGTGATCCGGTCTCCGGCTCATGACTGGTCTGTTGGATGTTGGATGCTGAGACTGGAGGTAAAGATGTTAATTTATGGCGGGCCGAGTGAGATATAACGTTTATACGTTTATATTTTATTATACGAGTTATGGATGGTGGGTGTGATGCCGTGACGCTGCGCGTGCGCTGGGACTGGTAGGGACCAACATTCCCCACTAATTTTATGTTGATTATTATATTATTTATTTATTTAATTAATTATAATGTATTACAAAAAAAAACATGGTAACACATTATTCCCAATGAGTTAAGAAACAAACTCATTACGGGAAGGGCAGACACATATAAGTACATTTTACATGGATATTATCTACATAGATATTACAAGTTAAAAAAAAAAAAAAAGATACATTGTCAAGAATAGAGATTTTTGAAATACTGAGAGACATTCATACACATAAACCAAAAAAAAAATAAACGTATGAAGGCGAGCGAATCATTTAAAACATTTTCAGAAAATATTCTTAAAGCGTTTTAATTAATATCACCTACTGTGATAATTTATACAGGTAGAGCCAAATTTGATAAGAATTTGAAGTTTTCTAGTCGGGACATGTCAAGTGACAGATTAATATAAAGGATAAGAGTCCCAACCAGTGGCTGCCGCTGCCCTGAAAACGTGGTGGTTCACAGATAATCCGTAACTATGAGATAACGATTACTAAGCAACATTAGGTAAAAATGATCCCACTAATCTTATTTGGAGAGAAGATCTATTTTAAGCTGTTTTCGAAGTGCGAAAACTTCTACATATCGCTTTTTAATTAAAATTTTTATTTTTCGGTACTAAGAAAATAAAAACACAATACTATTTTTTCGTAAATAAATCTAAAATGTCAACCCAAAAAACTCTTTTTTTTACAATGTTTAATTTATTTTATTTTACATTTCATAAAATAAAATAAATTTGAAAGTAGTGTAAGAAGAATATACGACGCAAATGTGAATGGTAGAAGAAGTCGGGGACGCCCGAGGAAGACATGGCACGAGCAAGTGAATCAGATACTTGAGTCGGGCCATGTCGAAAGTCGGAATAATAGAAGAGAATGTATGAATGTGAGTGAGGCAAAGAGTGTCTGCCAAGACCGAGTTATTTGGCGGTCCGTCCTCTCTGTCTACCCCTGTGGGGAAACGGCGTGATGGTTGGTTAGTTAGTTTTATATTTCATTTTAAACAGGATACAAACAGTATTTATAAACAATGCATAAACAGCGCGAGGGCAAAATTGTCAAAGTTACCTATAAAAAAATTGTTAAAACACCAATCAATAAAAAAGCAATTATATGTAAAATTTAGGTATTTGCTGTACCTTTTGATTAAAAAAAGAATTATTCAATTTGGTTACGTATTTTTGCCTTAAATCCAAATTTAAGTTTGTATGATAAAGGCCGCCGGGTGGCACACCAATATAGCTTAATTTTTCATACATATGGCCGGCGTTGCGCGCTGGCGATGTTTGGGATATTCGATACAAAAACATAATTCGTTCCGCTTGCAATCGGCCTGCACACCGGACAGGGTAACTCCCTGATTCATATTATATTATGCATTATATTGGTAGGTGATATTTTTAATGAAATTCATACATTTTATATTTTTCGGTAAGATATTATAAAGTAATTTTAGACTATATAATTTACCAGAGCTGCACACAAACACTCTGTTCGACCAGCCGCCCTTGGTCCCAACTGCTCCCTACTATCTGGAGCTAGGATATAAAAACTGACTGACTTTTTTGATGTTTTTTTTTCAACTGTTGGGATATCACAAAACTTCGAATAACTAACTATACTAACGATATCTATTAAGGAATATTGAAACTACATGACCAACCTATAGACTGCAGAAAAAAAATGGTTGTCCTAAAAATTACAGACAGATTTTTTATTTTCTGCAATAGCTTATATTTGAATTAATTTTATAATCTTCTATAAACTCGTATATAAAAAATCTCGTGTCACGGTGTTTGTGGTCGCACTCCTCCGAAACGGCTGGACTGATTTTTATGATTTTTTTTAATGTATATCTGGTAGGTATGAGAAGTCGTAAAGTATATTTCATACCGCTAGGTAATTAGATTGTCACTATCCAGATTTTTATTTTTATTTTTGACAATATTTTTTTCTGGCATCAAAAAATCCCTATAAACCAAAATTTTCACCCTCCTACCCCCAACCTCCCATTTTTTAATAAGGAACTCCAGTGAAAAATATTATATCTTAAAAAAAATATGTCCATGTAGATGTAAACCAATAAACGCTGATTCTGAATATATAAGTTTTTAAAAAATTATTAAAAAGTGCATTTTTAAACCTCTCCTCAAAACACAGCGTCAAGTTGGCATTACTGAAATGGTTAACGGTGACGTCACTGTTAACCTGCTAACCAATTCACCGAAGTGTATCAAGATGTATTGACATTTGAAATCTTACGCCTTACGCCACGAAAGACACGCACGCCATTCAACATTTCGTGTTTTTTGGTTATTTTCATACTGTTAAAGAGATTTAGATAAATAATAGTTATTTTGTTTATTGGAAACAATATTTAGGCTCTCAACAATTAAAATTATGACGGAAAAGGGCTATATTTGAGGTTAAGTAGTCATAAATAGGTCATATTTGACATTTGGTTTACGATACATCGGTCGTATTTTCGAATTGTTTTTAGTATCAAGGGCTTTTTATACAAGTTATTACACAATCGTCATGATCAGTATATTATAAATACCAGTGTTTCTGTATGTGTTATACATAAAACAATGTACAGTCACGCCTGAACACAAAATTCGAGGCTTACGATGTCACTTGTATTGAAAAAGATGATTTATTGTTTTTATATTGCACTTTGTTAAAATACAATAACAGTACCGGTGAAATGTGGACATTTTACCAATGTTTTTCTATATTAAAAGCGGTTAATCTTGAATAAAAAACACACCTCACACCTAAAAGTCATCCCAAAGCATTCCGCCATTGATTCTTCTGGATTCTTCATTCAAACAGGGATGTTCTGCCCAAAAAAAATATTTCCCTAGATTTCGAAGGAAATTTCCCTAGAATTTCACATTTACACAATTACCTACGTAGCCACCTGATTGTGTAACACTAATTCTGTTATATGTTAATTAATATGATTAATTAATTGGGAAGATATCGGAATTTGGTAAATGTATTTATAATACTGCGCTTTTCCAAATAAAACACTTTTTGCTACGTGAAATAATAATTTAAAAGTACGAATACACTCACCACTGAATTCCAAATAAAAAAAACACTTTGCACAATAAAAATCAACCGCAATCACCGATAAAACGGAACTTAATTTTTTTTTTTTCAGAGGTCCCATTTATCTTTTTAGATACCTACATAATATCATTTTGAGTTGTCAGTGTTAAAAATAACATTGCATGTAAGTACATGAACAATAATTAAGATTCATAGGAATTCCAAAAAATATATATACGTATATAAAAATACATATATAAAATATATATAAAAAATATATAAATAATACCAGTAATATTGTCATATGTAATAAAAAATTTGCCAGAGTTCGAAATTTCCCTAGATTTTGTCCTGATTTCCCTTTTCCCTAAAAAATATTTATTAATTTTTGGGGATCGCTGTCAACGGTTAATACGCACTTTTTTTTGAAAAAATCTTTTGATTCACCTTAATTACATTAAAAGACAACTATTTGCATTGGGGGAAGTGGAAAATATTTCATTCTAAATTTCGATTACGTAAAATTAAAATTAGCTTTCGTCTTGTGAGATTGTACGCCATTAGTAATTAGCTCATTCGCTGTCGCTGTCACTTTGGTGTTGGTATTCCTGATACACTAGAATGTATAACGAACGGCTAGAAGATTTTGAAGGTACCACGAAATCTGGAAAGGTAAGTACTAAATTATCGGAGTTTTGGGAATAAAATGACGGAAAAAAACATGTTTTTAATTTCGGTAATAATTTTTTATAAATAATACATTCACTTTTATATCAAAAACCGTGTTACACAAACCTAGCGTAGCCGCTAAACTACTTGAAAACTGGGATGTTTTTCTTGCCTTGACGCGAGTAGGCGTTATAAAGGGGCACTTTCTTTTGAATCACAAACCATGTTACACAAACCTAGCGTAGCCGCTAAACTACTTGAAAACTCGGATGTTTTTCTTGCCTTGACGCGAGTAGGCGTTATAAAGGGGCACTTTCTTTTGAATCACAAACCATGTTACACAAACCTAGCGTAGCCGCTAAACTACTTGAAAACTGGGATGTTTTTCTTGCCTTGACGCGAGTAGGCGTTATAAAGGGGCACTTTCTTTTGTATCACAAACCATGTTACACAAACCTAGCGTAGACGCTAAACTACTTGAAAACTGGGATGTTTTTCTTGCCTTGACGCGAGCAGGCGGTATAAAGGGGGCACTTTCTTTTGTATCATAAACCATATCACATAAACTTAGCGTACGTAGCCGCTCAACATCGCAGAAATAGTTGACTTATAAAAATAAAATTTTAATGTCAAAAAAAATTCAAGCTAATAAATTTTAATCAACGCACGCAATACATGTGTATTAGGTAAGTACCTACTAATTAGGCGGAATTTTAGTTTTATAACATTAAAAAAAAACGCCCGCGCGATTTTGTCTCTAGCCGTTGGTTTCCGTTTGCAATTAACGAAAATTTTCATTATCAAATGTTTCAAAATGGACGGTCTCGTTTCACACAATGAAAGCTAATTTTAATTTTACGTAATCGAAATTTAGAATGAAATATTTTCCACTTCCCCCAATGCAAATAGTTGTCTTTTAATGTAATTAAGGTGAATCAAAAGATTTTTTCAAAAAAAAGTGCGTATTAACCGTTGACAGCGATCCCCAAAATTTACCAAATATTTTTCTCCCCTAGATCTAGGTAAATTTCCCTAGACATAACATCACTGATTCAAAATGACAATTTGAAAGTAAATAAACTATCGGTGGGTGAAGACGTCACACAATCCACCATAGATACGGTGCTTTTCGTGGGGTCTTGAAAAATTAAAACTTTGACAATTATTTTAACTATTAAAACTAACTATAAAAATAAAAATTAAAGTGCAGTATTTAAGTTTGAAGGTCTTTATTCATTAAAAAAAAATTTAAAAAATGGACTGGAGTTCTCTATTTTAGTATTTTTGTATCGGTAGTTCGTATTTCAAACAGAACGAAATTATTTATGTTGTTAAAATCTTACAGTATATTTATAAAAATCTCGTGTCTCGGTGTTTGTGGTCGCACTCCTCCGAAATGGCTTGACCGATTTGTATGAAATTTTTATGTATATTTCGTAGGTATGAGAATAGGTTTTAAAGTATATTTCATACCGCTAGGTGATTAGGGCGTCCTTATCCAGAAAAAAATTCCTCCTCATCAAACTTTCATCCACACATGCGCAAGACATTCACGAGAAGCCCGCGTCATTTTGATATTTCATTCGGCATCATGTTCTCGCGTGGGCAAACTACTGAGCTTATTTGTGTTGGCTAAAGACGGACTGACAAAAATATCGTACACTCAATTGCTCTTCGAAATTCATATTGATTTTGTTTATATCATTTTCCTACTTTAGTTGGTGTTTTTTTGTTTGTTTTTATCGGCGGTCATCGTCTACAGCGTTCCATTCCTTTTTCTGTCATATATCCCATCCCTACACACTTATAATACATTCATTATTTTTTTAGCCAGCTGGTTTTTGATAATATTTTCATATTCTTTCGTCTAATATCTCTTGAATTAAAAATAACTTTCGTTTTTAAATCGGTTTAAGGCGCTAAGATTTGGGGTCCATTGATGTAATCTTTGGGTCGTTTGGCCTTAAGACTCCTCTATAAATTATTCATATAAAACATCAGATTGGAGATTAAACAATGCCTACCATCATTCGACGAGAATTTGGTTTTCTTACTGGTGACAATAATAGGTAGTTACATTTATTATTTAATTTTATTTATTTATTTATTGTTTGAAGCATTCACGGTGTTCAACATTGTTACATTGGGGTGCATAGATAAAATCCTATTAAATATGTTCACAGCGTAAATCGAGGTTTACCTGTTACTAGGTGGTGATGCATAGTAAATATAATGTAGCCGAGCAACGAACAACCTTAAAAATATTATTCAAATCCTATTTTACACAGTGGTATCACCGCGCACCGCTCTCCGGCTGAGTGCATTATAATGAAAAATTATTCCGGTTTCAACGTTCGTTCCATCCACCCGCTTTTCCTCTAAGCGAGATAATTATTAAATCTGTGCTCACTTATTATAACACAAAGTTTCAATGTAAATATATTTGAATCGCGTTAATCAAGAGTTATTATTGAAAACCTCCACAACACACGCATCCAGTTTACAGACGCGGCAAGGCCTGTAAAAGCTGTCAAACCCTCTGGATAAAATATCTAAACACAACCCATATTGCTAAACTGGTGACTCCGACGTGATCTGAACATGCAACCTTCAAATACAGAAATATATCGGATGAAACGGTAATGACGATTAGTGCACCTGCGACGCATCAACTGTGCTCATCGACCGCTTTGATTATGATGTCACTTTTAATGGCTCCTATTGGTTGAGATATGAAACGGAAATTAAGCTAGGTCTGCGTTCATTGGTCGCTTTGATTATGACCTCACTTTTCAAGTATTGGTTGAGATTTTTTGATTGATTTTCTTCTACCGCGTGTAAACTGCACTTGATTTTTTTTTTACATTAGCTCCACACAGGAAGTTCTGATAAAAATAATTTCCCACTTTGGGGATGCTGTGTGGAGGGTCTTTTTGGGGAAAGGAGGGATAGGAAGTTCTGGAAAGGAAAAAGATTCGAGTTGGTAGGAATCTGGAGGTCAATGTGTCTAGGAGCGACGGACGTATGAATCCATCCCTTAATGATCTCCCTCAACCAGTCTTTCTCGATCCGGCCAGCCACGCAGTAAATGGGCAGACGCATCCGCCGCAAGACCTAGAAACTACTTTTTGGCTAACCAACACCTCTGCCATAGATCACCCTAAGAGATTAGCTACATTTGGTGACTTAGCAGGGGTGAGGTTTGTCGAGGTTTTGGCGGCGGATGACCTGGGCACACTGAACCCCAGATTCCTACCCACCCCTCATACCTTTTCCTTCCCAGAACTTTCTCAGTTCCCTCTCCTTAAAAAGACCCTCCACACTGCATCCTCAAAGATGACATAGGCCCTGAGTGTAATTATATTTTCCTCACGGCCTCCTGTGTGGAGCTAATGTAACAAAAAACCCTATTAAGTCACCAAATGTAACGAATCACTGCGGCGACCTTTAGCAGAGGTGTTGGTTATCAAATAAATGGTTACGGCGGTACTTATACCCGCCTCCCCAATCTTACAATACACTCAATGTATATTATGAGGATGCCATAGTCCCACTGACCCCGGACAGATGGGAGCAATTGGGACTCTTGTGCGGAAGTCACATTAAATTCATATCACACATCTTATGCAATAACATAACTAATAAAGACACGTATGTCATTCTTATATTTAGTTCACCTTTGCTTACCATAATAATTTATTTAAATACTTGTCGCATATTTAAAATTCCTTCAAAAATCTTGACACAATAATTTGTCGAGCCCAAAAACAAAGAACAACAAATCCGGATGACATTCCATTCCATTTTCGAATTCCCGTGTGACAGTTGTGGTGTTGCCAGCCGACGGGCAGATTTATTTTTTATCCGATGGCCACACAGGATAATGGGTGGGTACCTACCCGATCGTATGTCGAGATAGCTCCGTGTACGGCCTGTTTTATAATACGTTTTATTCTTTAATAGTAATGTCTCGTGATGTGTGCGCGATTTATGGAGTTGTCCACAAACATTTGTATTTGTTTGTCTGTCGCATTATTTTATAATAATAAATTAACTTATTAAAATAAATACCTGTGTACATATTATATGTATACTAGCTGGTACCCGGCATGCGTTGAATGCCATGATCAAACAAATACTTTATTACTCCCCACATGTCCTTTCCCGTGCGTCCCCGTTACCCACCCGCATCCCCTTCCCCTCCCGTGTTTCACTTCCACCTTCCCCGCCTACCCTCTCCCTTTCCCGCTTTCCTGTCCCACCAACACCCCTCCCGCATTCCATATATTCAGTCCCAGTACATTCAGTTTTCAATCAGCTCGCGTGGCACCTATTACAATATTTTTATATTCAAATTTTCATTTTTCATATATTACCAATATTCATTTTTGTATATTATAGGAACATTCAATCAAATTTGGTACCTAACATACCTATTTTAAATACCTATAATTTAAAAATCCATTACAATTATTTTGTTACGAAAAAAAACAGCTAGGTACATGCTAAATTCAATTTCATCCATCACGTGAACTGTCAAACGTGCGAATTTAAAATAGTAAGTTTTCTGAAATTATCCAAATTTCTGCGCAATTTTCTTATTTTTTCTTTCCGTAAGAACCTTCTACAAAATATTAGAAAACTTGACTGTGAATGGCGTGACCGAGGGAAACAGGGATTCATTTTTATAAATATAGACTATTGTATTTTTACCTCTACGGTTACAGCGTTGTAGTCGATAATCTATATACTAATATATATAAAAATCAATGTATGTTTTCTTGCTTGCATGCATGTATGTATGTATGTTGTTTATGTATTGTTAATTGTACAGCGCCCTTGAGGTGATTTTTCACAAAAACGGCGCTTTATAAATTATCCAATCATTATTATTATTAATAGCATAGGATATGTTTGAAAGTTTCAAAATACCTTCCTTCCACCCTCGCAAAGGTTTCTAGATTATTACAACCACATGACAATACAACTGAAAAGTTTTTTAATCATTACAATTTTTAATCATTAAAAACTCTCACGAAGCTGTCAAAAATGTCACAATGAGAATGACATTTTGTAAACCAGCGATTGTTCTTAATCAAAATTCAATTTTCGAATAAACTCTTTAAATTAATGAATTTACTTGAAGTATCTACTCACTTATGATACTCCCCCAAATCGAATACTTTGAATTCATTCGAGAATTATAGGTATTTTAAATAGCTACCTCTCTTCCGTTTCATCGAGTTTCAAATCACCGTAAGAACCTTAGACAAAGAATTAGAAAACATTAACAGCCTTACTAAAAAACCCAGTGAAAATTTTATTCAATTGACAAACGGCCGCGGATGTGAAAACATTACTCATTAAAAATTTGTTCATTGAAAGAAATACACATAGTTTACACGGCCTGAGAGGGTAGTTTATCTCTGTTTTAACGATTGATGTCCGAACGAAATTTGGAATTTTTCCAAAGTATTTTGAATGTTCTGTATATTTCTTATTTTTGAAGGTGTCGTAAAAACAAATACCATTTATGAAAACTAGATAAAATTACCTTTTAGATTTGTGTCTATGAAATACAGTTTAGTTTTCAAAAACTGACATATTTTAAGATTCAAACTCGGAAATAAATGGAAAAAAATTTCTTACCAAAATTTATAACAGCTTTTTACCGGCTTTTATAACAGATTACTTGCATCTCTAAAGACGTTAATTTCATTGATACATTTAGGAACATATGTATTAGATATTATTATTTAAAAAAACACCACTTTCATAAAATTCTCGTAAAATAAAATCCTTTAAAATGTAAATTTGAATTTTCATGTATCATGTAAAATAGTTTTTGACACTTCAATTTTCAAAGTACGATTATTGTTTTATAACTTGACTAAAACTTATGAAAAACCACAAAAATACGGTAAATATATCAATTATATAAATAAAGGGGTAAATTAGTCATATTTAGAAATTAACCATTAAATTGCACACACATCCGCGAAGCGAAATTGTTTCGCGCTTCGACGAATGCGCAGGCGCCGCCACCTAGCGGTTATGAAGGAAAACAAACAATTTAGTACTTAGACTATAAAAAATTACGTTGTTGCCCGATTTAAAATACATTTTAAGAACAAACCTTATTAATA
This sequence comes from Limnephilus rhombicus, assembly GCA_929108145.2. Lineage (NCBI taxonomy): Eukaryota > Metazoa > Arthropoda > Insecta > Trichoptera > Limnephilidae > Limnephilus > Limnephilus rhombicus. Next base: position 28,952,595 of record OV815297.1, on the reverse strand, counting down.
ATGTTATCGTGTTTTAGTGTATTTTTGTTTTATTTACGTTGCTGCAGCAACACGGGTTATCGGGCGTGCTGTGGTTTTTTTTAGTAAGGCTGTAAATGTTTTGGTCAACAACATAAATAATGTTAAGGTCATTCGTTTAGGTAGCAAATTTGTTTGAATGTTCTTGTATTTTACAAAAATAAAAGTTTTGTAATATACCTATACCGGGATTTGTACTGGAAACTAGGGTTGCCATACGTCCGGAATTTTCCGGACAAGTCCGAAAATATAGGTCTATGTCCGGAAGAATGCGGGGAGAATTCTAAACAGTCCGGAATTTCTACAATTAAGTGGAGATTGATATAAAAAATTAAATTAACCAAATTATTTTTATTACAAATCAAAGTAAAAACATCACTTCTGATATTTAATTAATTTTAAACAAAATTTCTAGACATTTTTTCACCCAAAAGATACAAAAAAGTTTATTATATATAAAAGGAATACCTACTACTTTCCAAATCTTTATTTCAAAGTCCCTCCCCCCTCCCCCCGACGCGGGTTTTGACACGCCACGATGCATAACGACTTTCATATTATTATTTACAAGAAAGTTCGGAATTTTTATCAAATGTCAAGAATTTTATCCGGGATTTTGATTTTTTATCTGGGAACCCTAACTGGGACTGAATATATGGAATGCGGGAGTGGGGAGAGGAACGCGGGAGGGGGGTTCGCGGGATGGGGGAGCGGAAGATGGGAGAGGGAAGGCGGTGAAGGTGGAGGGCGAATGCGTGAGGGGAAGGTGAACGGGACGAATGGGAAAGGACACGCAGGGAGAAACAATTTCTTTATTAAGTGGCATTGCAACGCACGCCGGGAACTCGCTAGTAAATAATAAATACATTGAATCTACATACGGATTTAAAAAAATTGTTTTTTTTTATTAGGATCAGATGCAGTAAGATTACTGATTCTCCAATTTAATTCTATGGTGCCAAACTCCATTGAAAACTCCATTGCAAAACTCCAAAGCCCTTTCGTCGTAGAATGCTATGTGAAAACTTCAGCCGTAGTCGTCACCATGACTTGTTCAAGATACCTACATAACACACTGCAGAATAGATGTTCTAACATAACATAGCATGACAAGAAGGTATGGTGCTGTTGCGTGAAAATTCTAAAACAGTCGATATTATAATAATAATAATATCTTTATTTGGAAAACAAACAGCTTTACAAAGATACATAAAAAAAGAGTGCTAAAATAAAACAGTAAGCCTAAAAACATGTTTTCGCTGATAAAATTATATAAATGATAAATAAAATTTAATTATTTTTTATATAACCTTATTTTTTAACCTCTCTTAAAGAAATATTTTACTGTAAACTGACGATTAATTTGTCTTATAATAATTTAAATAAATAAAAATATTTGGATAAGATTATTTGCGAATGTTGTTAAAAAGAAGCTAATAGATAGGTAGATACGCGTAAGAAAAAGGATGATTGGGAAGTACCTACATATACCTGGCTAATCTAGTCTCTACATATTATAAATTAAAGTCCCCCGCATCGTCTGTCTGTCTGTTCGCGACAAACTCGAAAACTACTGAACGGATTTTCATGCGGTTTTCACCAATGGTGTTCGTGAGGAAGGTTTAGGTATGTAATTTGTCAAGAATTTGAGTAAATTGGTTGAAACATAACGATAATTGTTAGAATTGTCAGAAAAAGTCAAGCCGCCTGGTAGCTTTCATTGAAAAAGCTGCCTAGTCCTTTTGGGATTTAACAAAACAATGCATGGTGGGATATTCCTCTTTTATACCTAGATCATTTTGACTACACCTCTACCTCCTAAATTTCTAGGTAAATTAATTAGTTCTATAGCTGAATTTGGATGATGGCAATTTAAACTTTGTTAACGTAGTTCTAATTGTTCTAAGCTATCTAAATCGAAGAAAATAGAATTATAAAATTGAATTATTATTTATTATTTTTAAATAATTATAATTTTGAGAGGGCAACTGTCAGCGGATCAACTGACAGGTCACCGTAGGTACCTACTTGTGTGTCGCACAAAGAAAAACGTATACCTACCTTTTTCTAAATTCTATTATTGGTCGATTGCATTTATTCGCATCGATAAATCCAGTCAATAATTACGATATAGGGCAGGTACCAAGTAACTACCTGCCTGTGAAACGGAAATGGGGAACAGAGACGGGAACACATACCTGGCTGTTCAGTTCTAGCCACTAAATTGATGTAAAATGCCATTCCCGGGTGACGTGCTATACTGAACGGTTGTCTTTGTTAACCGACAGGGGAATACTCAAAATAATCTTAAATCTCGACTTCGGAAATTTAGGTAAGCGCAGAAGTGTAAAAAAATCGCTTTGTGTTTGTGCTTAGTTGTAATTTTTATGTGACGTTACACTGTGTTGTTATATGTGACAGCTGTTTCGTCGTTTGTTTATGTTCAAACTGTGATGTGACAAAGTGTGAAGTGTGAATTGTGAAGGGCAAAGTGGCTATCACGCGTTATTAGATGGCATAATTGTAGTAATTATCAAAAATATATTAGAAAGGGTGTTTAAATTAATATTCGTTTGGTCTACCTAATTGTGATTAGGGGTTGCAAGTTGCAATCCCGTATCCCGCAATCCCGCAAGAATTTCAACAATATTTGATCACGCGGATTTGTGGGATTTTCATGTGCAATTTAGGAGACGGGTATGGGTAATCATTTATTGTGTGACACATCATTCGCTACGTTTGGTAACTTAGCTGGGGTACCGAGGGGTGAGGTTTGTATAGGTCTTGGCGGTGGATTCTTTTGCCTACCTACTGCATGGCGGCCGGATCGAGCCAATCGATGGTTGAGGAAGTTTTCATCTCTGATCTCTCCAGTCGGACTCTCTCTACCCATCGCCTTGCACCGTTGTGGGAGGGATGGATTCATACGTCCGTCACTCTTAGACATACTGACTTTCAGATTCCCACCCACCCCTCATTCCTTTTTCCTACTCAGAACTTTCTCTCCCTCATAATTTGAAAAGACCCTCCACACAGCATTCCCAAACTTGACATACCTAGACCTCTAGGGGAATTAATTTTCTTCAGGCGTGTGGAGCTAATACTTGGAGCAGGTGGATGAGTTTGTGTATCTGGGTAGTATGTTTACGAGGGATGGGAAGGCTGATAAAGATATTGAGAGAAGGATTAATGCAGGTAAATCCATTAATGGAGGACTAAATGCCGTTGACGCTAATAAAAAAATGTCAAATAAAGCGAAGCTAGCCGTCCACAATGGATTCCCGGTACCTACCCTGATGTATGGAAGTGAGGCATGGAACTGGCAGAGGAAGGATGAAAGTAAACTGAATGCTGTTGAAATGAGATCCTTGAGGCGTACGTGTGGTAAAACCATGTACCTATGATCGTGTGAGAAATGTCGATATCCGCAAAGAATGCAAGGCTGATTTAAGCATAATGAGTAAGATTAAGAAAGGGACCCTCGGATGATTTGGGCATGTATAGCGAATGGACGAAGAAAGTAGTGTAAGAAGAATACCTATATGACGCAAATGTGAATGGTAGGTAGGAGAAGTCGGGGACGCCCGAGGAAGACATGACACGATCAAGTGAATCAGATACTTCAGTCGGGCCATGTCAAAAGTCAAAAATGTATGAATGTGAGTGAAACAAAGAGTGTGTGTCAAGACCGAGTTGTTTGGCGGTCCGTCCTCTCTGCCTAGGTACCACTGCGGGGAAACGGCGTGATGGTTAGTTAATTAGGTAGTTAGAGTGGAGCTAATGTAAAAAAAACATTATGAGCGAAAAATATTGTTTGTTCAATTATGCTTTTCCCTAAAAAGACCCTCCACACAGCATCCCCAAGGATGGCATTGGCTTTGGGAGTTTTTTTTTCCTCAGGGCTTCCTGTGTGTAGATAATAAATGTAAAAAAGATGTGCGTGTTCAATTGTTCATATTGCGGGATTGAAATAAATAGGTAGGTACTAAATTTACTCCAAAAATATTCTGTTATGAGTGATGACTTTTCCACCAAATAGTGCAGAAGCACAGAGTGCGTTTTCCGCTGCTGGACTTTAGTTCGAATGTCCATTCTCGTTTTGGTGAAAGGACTCTTCATAGTCTATGCATTTTCGTGATGGGCGGTACAATAGTACCTACCTAGATAGATAAAAGGATTTGATTAGAATATTTATCAAATTTAATTAATTTAGTAATTGTGACATCTTCTTTTACATATTCTTATTACTAACTAGCCGACCCGGCGAACTTCGTACCGCCTCAGAATCAATAACTGTTCTGTTAACTTATTAACTGAATTAAATTCAATTTTTGATTCCGCGACCTCCGGATCGCTAGTCGGGGGCCTTATTGAAGTGAAAACTTCTTTAGCACCGTTGTGATTTGAAACTCGATGAAACGAAAAATAGCGATGAGAGACAAACACATAGTTAGATAGGTAGGTAGGTACGTCTATAGGATTTAGCCTGCAAGAGAGTGAGATAGTATAATCGGTCTCCTCTTTGTGCGGTGCTTCGTAGCCTCCCCACTCTTGTCTACTTTAGTTTTCTGAAGGTTTCACTTTTACCACGTGTAAATTGCTCTGATTTTGTATATACCCCTCGACCACGGAGGGCCGTCATTGATATTGCCACATTTTCTAATCTATTATTTTCCTTTTTTTCAGATTATCGTCCGGATCCCACAACTCGAGCTGCAGCAGCCCGGACACATACTCCCCCCCATTCGAGGACCTGCACCCCGCCCTCCTCTCCACCCCCACCACCGTCACCCTCCCTCCTCACATCCAGTGCAGTCTATCCTCCCTCTACACCTCCTCACCGCCCACCACCCAGAACTCCCCCATCACACAACCCTCCCTCAATTCCTTAATAACCAACTCTAACCTCATACAAAACTCGCAAAATTCTTTGATCAATTCCAACAGCCACTGCAACAGTAATAACAATAATCTTTCAAGTCTTTTGTCAATCAGTAATCACAACACTACCAACAATCAAAATAGTCTCACCAACAATCATAGTTCCTACCTTTCAAGCAGTATTAACTCGCCATCATTCTTATCTAGTTCTGTAGCGTCCAATCACAATAATAGTCCTTCTTATATATCAGTATCAAATTCGTCTCCTTTTTTGTGTAATTCTCCGACCAGTTCAGTTGTTCCTTCGTATTCCACTGTTATTCCATCTTTTCTTGGTGGTGGGTTGTCTGGTCTGTCCGGTTTGAGTTCTGGTTTGTCCAGTTTGAGCAGTTCTTCTCCTGGGTCCTTGTTGCATTGTCCTTTCGGTTCCGTTGTTGGATCTGCGGGAGGCTCGGTGTTGTTGGGTGGTGCTGCGTCTCCTTGCACGGTGCCCCTTCCTGGAGAGGGCCCGGCCCCCGCCCTATGCGTGTCCCCTAGCCTGGGTCAAGGCTGCGGGTCTCAGCTGTCTCCGGAGGGGCTTTGCGCCGGCGTGACGGCGTCCACTGCGGTGGCTTGGTTGATGAATGATACGTCAGGTTAGTACCTACAACATATTTTTTAAACCTAACCTAACATAACTTAGTAAAAAAAATGCCGCGCGTAACGTATTCTATAATGGATTAATTGGTATGTGCTTGTAAAATGGTATCAAAATCGGGCATTCATGAAACTTTGAAAAGAGCGAATAAACGAAGAAAGGGGTGTAAGAAGAAATGACGCAAATGCGAACGGTAGAATGGCTCGGATAAATAAAGAATAAAGAAGTTATTAAAACTATTAAAATTTGAAAACTTCAATATCTTGGACATGCGATGAGACATTCAGAGAAGTACGAGATCTTGCATCTCATAATGCAGGGAAAGATTGCCGGAAGACGGGGCTCTGGAAGAAGGAGAACCTCATGGCTCACCTCTGACAGTGGTTTGGCCAGTCTACTGTAGAGCTGTTCCGGGCTGCAGTAAAAAAAGTTCGCATAGCCAACATGATAATCAACGTCCGTTGAACGGACATGGTACAAGAAGAAGAAGAAGAGGATGCCCGAGGAAGACATGGCACGATCAAATATCAATCAGATACATGAGTCGGGCCATGCCAAGAGTCAAAATAATAGAAGGAGGAGGTATGTACCTACCTGTGAGACGATGTATGAAAACGAATGAGGCAAAGAGTGAGTGCAAGACCGAGTTGTTTGGCGGTCCGTCCTCTCTGTCCACGAAACGGCGTGATGATTAGTTAGTTAGTAATGAAACTTTGGTCTTAAGGCGATCCACTAGTTCAGGAAAAAATCGAAATCGGAATTCACGCCCTTTATGGGAGGAGTTTAAAAATACTTGAGATAAAGCTTTTGGAAAGGTTGGAAAAGGTATCTGAGAGTTTTGTTTTACAGGTTGATTTCGTAAAGGCCTGTAAAAAATATTAATTCCTGTTTTACGCATTGTTTATTGTAATAAAACGGAAATTTAAAATTGATTTCACGAAATCAAGCGACGCGGAGTGACTCGTCCATCTCCCGCTCAGTTCGGGGCGTGACTGAGGTTTGGCGACTGTGGCGTGAACAGTAGTTCTTCGGTAGACGCCATAGGGTTCACTTTGAAAAACCGAATTCGTCGACTAGCGGCCGTATTCTAAAATAACAACGCGAAAATGCATATTTTATTTTATTTTGGGAAGATTGGGTGTAAATATCAACTTTTTTTGCGATCATTATAAAATAAACTGAATTTGCCACATTATACAATAAAACCATAACCGAAAAGGGGTTTGTAAATAGGAGAGTTTGAACTTGAAAGTATGTTTTTTAGACCTTATACTTTATTTTTTTATAGGCTTATTAAATGACTTATAAAAAAAATGACCGATATTTTTAAGGGCCAAGGTATGTTCTACATGCAGTATTTAATTGAAGCATCTACAATACTTCTAAGCGATCAAATTTTCAAAACAAAAACATATGATTTTGTATGATTTTGCATTATTTACTATGGCTTCATCTTAAATTCATCTTGGCAGTATAGGTAGGTAATTGAAGATCTACAGAGTTTGTCCAAAAGCAGTGATGGAACATCCCTCTATATTGGTAAATAGCTCCAGCAAAAGCGGGATTTATACGCTAATAAATATAACAATTAATTAATTATGTAGGTACCTACGCGGCGTTCTCATCTAAAAGATTATGGTCAAGAATTGCCTAAACATAGAATGAAGACGTGCACTAACCTAGAACTACCTACCTACCTAGGTACGAGATTCCTTCCTGCAGTAATAATTCCTCATCTATCCATGTAATACCTACGTGCAGGCAGATTTTTTTATCAATTGATGGTACCTAAGTTGTGAAAGAAGAATTTTGTATTTTTAATCCATCCTCTTAGAATATATAAATTTTTCAAAATGATTAGTAGGAAAAAGTAAATTAAGTAATGAACACAGACAAATACCTAGGCGGAAAACAATTCTTATTTTGAATTATTTTACATTAAAAATAGAGTAAATGCCATTTTCCATGCTTTCGGGAAAACACCTACCAGATTAATGAAACAATAAAAACACTAGCTGATTTGGCCATGCATTTCTAATGAAACACAACGTCATTTACTGGATGGTTACCCAACCTTAATATCCCCATCCATCTGTTAATTTGCCTACAAAGCAAATTCACATCGTCCGCTTGCGGTCCCGCTCGTTCACCACATTTTTTTTTACATGAATACCGCGCAAGAGTTCCAACTGCTCCCGTCTGGAGCCAGTGAGACTATGGCATCCCCAATTGGGGAATGTTGTGAGCCTGAAGGTAGTGGGGAGGGAAGGGGATAGGGAAGAGGAAGGTGGGGAAGTACCTGGCTATTCAGATCTGGTCACCAAACACGGCGAAAGCCACTTCAGGCAACGTTTCAATTCTGAATGGTGGTCTTACACCAGGGCGACACTGAGAGTATCTTCCACACCACATACAGACATTCTCCTTTATATATTACCTATACCTATATTTCAGCCAATTTAAACAAAACCTTGAAAAATTATACAGGTATCTAAACCTTCCTCATGAATCACTCTAACTATTGGTGAAAACCGCATAAAAGTCCGTTCAGTAGTTTTGAGTTTATCGCGAATAGACAGACAGAAAGACGCGGCGGAGGACTTTATTTTATAATATAATATAAATATGTTGTTGTTTCAGGGGGCGGAGGCGTAAAGAGCGAAGTGCGCAGCCCTGGGGGCGGCGGGTCGGGGGGCGGTGACGAGCTGGGGGGCGCGGGGGGCGGCGGCGGACAGGCGGGGCTCTACTGCGCCGGGGGCGGCCTCTCGCACGACGCTCTCACCGAGGCCCCGCCCTCCACATACAACTACTATCACAGGTGAGATGCTACCTACTATACCTCTCAGTGATCATTATATATTATATCGATACATTGAGAAAATAGCGATCTTGTGTCTCGCCTCATCACTACAATGAGAAAGGTAGGTATCTAGAATGATAACCCTTTCGCGGACTTTTTCATAAAAAACTTAATGGCTAAAAACCCATAACAAATCCAATAATTATTTTTTTAATCAAAGGTTTAGCAAATATCTAATACGAATTATGCTACATTATTTATTTGTGTTAAGGCGATCCACTAGTTCAGGAAAAAATCGAAATCGGAATTCACGCCCTTTATGGGAGGAGTTTAAAAATACTTGAGAAAAAGCTTTTGGAAAGGTTGGAAAAGGTATTTGAGAGTTTTGTTTTACAGGTTGATTTCGTAAAGGCCTGTAAAAAATATTAATTCCTGTTTTACGCATTGTTTATTGTAATAAAACGGAAATTTAAAATTGATTTCACGAAATCAAGCGACGCGGAGTGACGCGTCCATCTCCCGCTCAGTTCGGGGCGTGACTGAGGTTTGGCGACTGCGGCGTGAATAGTAGTTCTTCGGTGGACGCCACAGGGTTCACTTTGAAAAACCGAATTCGTCGACTAGCGGCCGTATTCTAAAATAACAACGCGAAAATGCATATTTTATTTTATTTTGGGAAGATTGGGTGTAAATATCAACTTTTTTTGCGATCATTATAAAATAAACTGAATTTGCCACATTATACAATAAAACCATAACCGAAAAGGGGTTTGTAAATAGGAGAGTTTGAACTTGAAAGTATGTTTTTTAGACCTTATACTTTATTTTTTTATAGGCTTATTAAATGACTTATAAAAAAAATGACCGATATTTTTAAGGGCCAAGGTATGTTCTATATGCAGTATTTAATTGAAGCATCTACAATACTTCTAAGCGATCAAATTTTCAAAACAAAAACATATGATTTTGTATGATTTTGCATTATTTACTATGGCTTCATCTTAAATTATATTCTGAAATCAATTTTAATTAATTTTAGAGACAACTGGCAATTATTTTTATTTATTTTTTACATTAGCTCCACACAGGAGGCACAGAGGAAAATAATTTTCCTCGGGGCCTTTGTCATTTTTGGGGATGCTGTGTGGAGGGTTTTTTTAGGAAAGGAAGAAGAGGAAGTTCTGGGATAGAAATAAACAGGTATAAGGGGTGGGTATGTAGAAATCTGGAGGTCAGTGTTTTTAGGAATGACGGTCGTTTGAATCCATGCCTTCAACTGCGGTGCAAGGCGATGGATCGAGGGATTCTGGCTGGAGAGTTCAAAAGACGTTCTCAACCAGTCTCTCTCAATCCGGCCCGCCACGCAGCTGGTGGGCAGACACATCGACCGCCAAGACCTAGACAAACCTCACCCCATCTACCCGGACACCCCTGCTAAGTCACCAAACACAGCGAACCATTCGGGGTGCTAGGTATATGGCAGAGGTGTTGGTTATCCAATAAATGGTTGGCGGTAGGTACCTACCTACCCATACCCGCCTCCAAAAATACAAATTTAAAAACAATTGTTCTGTTCTTTTTATTATAGCAATACGATGAAACAGGTACCTATACATATAGGTATACGTACCTTTGTTAAAAAAAATTTATTATTAAAAAACCAATTTAAATTACAAATTGTTGGAACACAAATTTGTTCGTTAATAAATTAAAATTCCTTTTTTATTTTTTTTATATTTTTCATTTTATTAATATCTACAGCAGAAAGGGCAAGACTTTTGTTTTTAAATTATAATTAACTCAAAAAAATTCCAAAATTGCCATTAAAACCATGAAAAAATGGTTATATTTTATCATTTTTAACATAGATAAATAAAGTATCATGTGCCATACCTATAGGTGTCTTTTGATTAAAAAAAGTAATTATTCAATTTGGCCTCAAATCAAAAATTAAGTTTTGCGTGAAAAAGTCCGCGCAACCGTTCCCTTTTGATAGTGATGTCTCTTTTCCATACATTGGAAATGAGGACGGAAATAACGATGTTGTCTCTCGCCCCATCACTACAATGAAATAGATATGTACCTATCACCTATCTAGAATGATATATGTCACCTCTCTCTTTGTCGCGCACATGGTTCAAACGTGGATCTTTTTGTAAAGACAACAACTTCCGTCTCTTTCGCGTTCTAAGAAGTCACTTGTAAATAGTCATGGGGAAGCAATTCGATCAATATTCTTTCCGTATATCGATTTTCTTTCCGTAGGGTTAGAGATGAAACGTATTATTGTAAAATTTAGATTATTAGTAACGTATCGTATATCTGATTGTATATCTATTATAACTGAAAACAATTTCAATGATTGAATATTATTATTTGATGTTTTACTCATTAAGTTATTCCAAGATTAAAATAAAAAAATCATCTTAGGCTTGTAGAAAAGTCAATAGATATCAATAGATATCAAGTGTTATTCAATAAGTTTTTACAGAATAAGTCAACCAATTATTCATCCTTATGAACTTAACAACTCTACCCTTACCTCCGTCGAAGAAATTAGTGACTTGGGCATAACTTTCGACTCTAAATTAAACTTCATATCCCATATAAACTCAATCTATAATAAAGGTATCAAAATGCTTGGCTTCGTTCTTAGAAATTCCAGAGGTTTCAAGAATATTTCAACTTTAAAATTTTTGTATACATCCTTAGTACGTAGTCAAGTCGAATATAACTCCTCGATCTGGTCCCCCCATTTTAAAATACATTCAGATTCAATCGAAAAAATTCAACACAAATTCTTAAGATATATTAATTTTAACCTCGGTATTCCCATTGAAAACATAAATTATAATTACTTGATGAAAGGATTAAATTTACTAAGACTGTCAGATCGAAGAATTATATCAGACTTAATATTAATGTTCAAAATTGTAAATGGTAGAATAGACAGTCCTGATCTAACTAAGCTCATTGAATTTCATATTCCCACGAGAACCACTCGTTCTAAAATCCTTTTTAAATGTAACAATAATCGGACTGAGTATACGAAACACTCACTTTTACCTAGGTTGCATGAAGTTACTAATAGATATGCAGATGTGATAGATCTATTTAACTGCACGGAACAGAGGTACAAGACGGCTATGCTATCATATTTTTTTAGTCACTATTAATTTTATTTCTATTATAGATTTTTGCATGTAAATGTATCTCTGGTGTCACTTCCCAATGTATCGTCACAATTAACTGTTATACATACACTGTTTTACCATTACTAATATTTTGAATATGAATTTGTGACATGTAATTAATGTTTATGGCATACTTATGCCGTTTGTATTAAATAAATAAATAAATAAATAAAATACACTATCTAGACAACATTTAGTTCGGGAAAAATCTTGCAATCATACCTACATAAAGATAAAAATATGCATTAGATACCTAATAAAATGAAGATAGGTAATGATTAGACCTACCTACCTATCTAATGTTGATAGGTAATTCTTAGTCAAATTATGATATCTACAGTTAAATGTGACCGAAGGGGTTGGGGCCGAATTTGCTCAGTGGTTAGAGCAGAGTGTAAGGCTAAGCTCTTGAGTTCTTTTTAATGAAATGAAGGGGAGGAAGTTCTGAGAAGGAAAAGGTATGTCCAGGAGGGACGGACGTACGAGTATGAATCCATCCTTCCCGCTGCGGTGCAAGCCGATTGAATTCCCGCCGCCTTTCTCTCCTTCCTTTCCTTAAAAAGACCCTCCACACAGCATCCCCAAAGACAGACGACATAGGCCCTGAGGTAGATATATATATATATATATATATATATATATATATATATATATATATATTTTTTTTTTTTTTAATCTTAAGGATCAGAATCAAAACTTTGCGGGTTAAAATCTTCAGGCGTTTCTTATAAAACACTTCCATAAACGAACTACCTATGCACTTGTTATTGATTGATTGATATCCTCCTAGAACAGTGGTTCTTAACCTTGTTGGAGGTACTGAACCCCACCAGTTTCACATGCGCATTCACCGAACCCTTCTCACCACCACGCATTTACGGAATCATATGAGTCAGGGGTGTGTCTTGACTAGAGATGAAACGGATACACGGTAACTATCCGGTATCCGGTCTAAATTTATTATCCGGCCGGATATCGGATATTCAAAAACTACGACAATTTCCTATAATAAAATGCAATACATTAACCTTTGTGGGGTAAATTTCAATAAAATGGCTTATAATTATGACGGCTTTTATTTAAAGTCGAAAAAGTTACAAAAAAAGCCTTCCAAATAAGGCCTTCCAAAAAACTAAAATTTTCTTCTGAGATATTCACTCTAATGATACATACATAAATATGTAATAAAAAACTTATAGTAAAAACATACAAAAACCTCGCAGAGTAGCGAAAACTTCAATTAACATGATTAACCAATCACAATCACCATTATAGTGAACTAAAAATCTTAAAAAACACACATATTATTTGACATTGAAGAACCATAATATACCTCTTGTTCTTTTTCTTATCAAAGAGAATATTTTCGCGATCCCTCACGAATACTCACGATGGCAACCGAAACCGCCCGAATTGGTCTGATCGCGTTCGCCGCACCTGTGCGGCGCTAAACTCGTCACGACATGCAACGAGACAATGGGCCGAATATCCGGCCATCCGGCCTCGCAGCTCGCCGAATATCCGGTATCCGGCCAAACAACTATCCGTTTCATCTCTAGTCTTGACCTCCGCCGAACCCGCGAGATTGGCTCACCGAACCCAGGTTAAGAACCACTGTCCTAGAATTTATGATGTTTATTGAATATGTTATATTTTCAGTATGCAGCAGTACACGCCTAGTCCCACCAGCTACATGAACAGTGCTGCCCCGTTCTACGGACAATCGCCTTACTCCGCATACTCCAGTGCCGCTCCTGCCAGGTAACTAACTCACTCACTAACTCACTCGACCGCCTACTAAAAAGGTCCTACTCAGTGGCGTAGCTAGCATGGGTGGCACCCGGGGCGAAAAACGTGATGTCACCCCCCCCCCCCCCCATTAAAGTTTACTTTGAGAAATTTAAAACACAAATTTCGACCTACTTAAATATAAAAACATTACTAGCTACTCAAATGTGTAAACAAAACAACAAAAAATTTTGGGAATCCTGACCGACCGAGCCATAGAGCTACAAATAACAGAGTTCCGAGTGGAGTCTTCAGTTCTAATATGCTGCAAAATTCTGAAGAAAATCATTTGCTGGCATGAAAACATCATTTTAACAACCCATATTTAAGTTAAAACCAGTTTTGTGTTCTGAGTGTAACGATAAAATTTCAATTGTGAAATAGTAAAGGTGTAAGTCTTCATCTTTAATTATTAATGCACACACTACACGAAAATGGTTTTCCTCCGATCTTTGCAGCATATAGTCTGCAACTTTCATATCTTGAACGTGGAACTCGAAAATGGTTTCCTTTGAAATTTCATTTGAAACTCTGTTCATCTGCGGACCCAATTCAAAGGAAACCATTCCCGAGTTCCACTATTGCAAGATATTCCCCGAGTTGCAAGATATGAAAGTTTCAGACTACGTGCTGCAAATACCGGAGGAAAACCATGTTCATGTTATGGGTGTAGTTTTAATTAAAACGAGTTACCGACTACAGATTCAATCTTAAAAACAGTTTTGAGATGTGCTTAAAATTTGAGTTGCACGCCGTACGCTCCAAAATTCGAAAGAAAACCATTTGCTTGTTCCGTGTGTAACTTTTATTCAAGCTTTTGGATTCTCACACAGACTGACTCTTAACTTAAATCTGGAAAAATGTGAGATTAGTATAGGCCGGGTCAACGAATGAATACACCGTCAAGACGCCATACTCACGTAACGTCGCCAATCAAAAAAAATTTTTTTTTCAAAATTAGCACTAAGGCAAAAATCTGATTTAAGGATTATTAGTTTATCGATTATACTTATTCATATAATTAAATTATATGCAGTATCTTTATTTTTAGTAACTCAAACTAGATTTTGGATAATACCCAACCTAATATTGGATAAAATAATTTAGGTATTATGATTTACAGCGCTAGTAATGCGAAGGTGACCTCATAACCAAATAAACGACAACTGATTGAAATCTGAGGGTGCTCTTCCATTTGGTAGGCGAATTACATTAGCTTGCAAAACTACCCCATTGTATAAACGATTGGTGTAAATACTGTTACGGCAGTTGACTTGGTAATCGGTGTGAATAGCGCTGCGTCAACAAATTCAAAATGCATATTTCGAATTCATAAAAAAATGTTTTCTGAAAACCTCCAAATTACTTATTATTTATTCCTTGTAAAATATTGTATTCATGTACGCAAAACAATATAACACAGAAAAAAAACAAACAGATGATTGACCATAGAAAATAACTAACTATTTATATACGGCCCTAGATTCCGGTAAAAAATGTATCGGAATATTTATAGACCTGAAAAAAGCTTTCGACAGCATATCACATAAATAAATTAAAATCGATAGGAATTATTGGGAAAGTCTTAGCATGGATAACTAGTTATTTCCATAAAAGACCTCAACAAGTAAAATTACTCAATCAAATCAGCGATTCAAAATATAGTGACTTTTCAATACCCCAAGGAACAGTTTCAGGACCACTGTTATTTATTATATATGTCAATGATATATTCCATATTTCCAAATATGGAGACATTGTCTCCTACGCTGACGATACAGTCCTACTACTAAAAGCAAACACATGGTCTGAATTAAATAAAATGGTAAACACAGATATCTATGCACTAAAATTATGGTTTGATGAAAACCTGTTGACTTTAAATTCTAAAAAAACCTATTATTTACCATTTTGCATTAAAAAACAAGAAACACCTAAAGAATTAAACATAATAATCCACTCTGTGACAAATACAGAAAACCACAAATGCAATATATTATGTACAAACATAGAAAGCAAGACCGATATTAAGTACCTGGGCATAATAATAGACCAGCGTTTAAAATGGTCCCCACACATAAATATTCTGAACAACAGAATAAGGAAACTAACATATATATTTAGAAGCTTAAGAGATATTTTAAACCAAAAATTACTTAGAACCACATACTTCGCTTTCTGTCAATCAATTATACAATACGGCATTATAGGATGGGGCGGTACATATACAAATCAAACACAAACATTTTACATATCACAAAAACTAATAATAAAAACAATTAAAAAAAAACCCTACTCATATTCATCAGAACTGTTATTCAAACAATTTAAGGTCAGAAAATTAAGTGCGTTATACTTTTATCACGCAACATTACAAATTTATAAAGATAATATTCAAAATAATGTTGCACCCTTCAAAAATAACAGAAATCTTAGACAAACATCAATACTTCCTATTCCAAAATGTAAATAAAACAATAGGACAGTTAAATCATAAATATCTCGGAGTTAAATTTTTTAATTCACTACCTGAAAAAATCAGAAACATCAACAGAAACATGAAAAAATTTAAAACTCAGCTTAAAAATTACACTGAAAATTTGAACTGAATAAAAAATAATAAATTGAACCAATATTATAACATCCCCCATACACACAAGCCCTGCTTATTTATGGGGGTACATCAAATACATGTATTATTCAGCGCCCTTGAGATGATTTTTCATGAAAACGGCGCTTTATAAATCAGCCAAATATTATTATTATGTAATTAATTATTGTAAAAAATATATTATAATTTATGTATCTATTTGTAAATAAAAAAAATAAATAATAAAAAAATTAATCATTTTTCTTCAATCAGTTATCGATCGATTCTGGTATAATTGCATTCAAGTGTTGAGTATATTAGAAAAGTGAACTATCAAATCCACTTACCTTAAATTAAGTACCTCTACATATATTTTTTAATTAAATGAAAATAAAGATCTTTGTATACTTTGGATCTATTTAATCAAAATAATCGACATATTTCAAAACAATGGTTTCAGATCCTCATGCAAAGCCACCCCTTCCTATGTGGGCTACGGAGGCAGCGGGGCGGGCGTGGGTGCAGGCGGGGGTGCGGGGGGCTATTGCCCGCCCTACCCCGCCGCCTACTCCTCACCCTTCCAGAGCACCTTCTCGGGGGCCACAATGCACCAGGTAACTGCAACTATCTTCGTATTAAACCTACTATCTTAACTGCAGATTGAACCTAACCTAACCGCATAGTGCAGATTGCAATCTCAAATAACCTTCCAGTGCCCATCATCAGAGCAGATGTTCAGGATAAACAAGAGTTTCAACTCTGTATATGCCTGCGATAGAAATTTGCAAGTAGTTATTACTACTTATCTCTAAAAATTTAAAGTAGGACCCAGGTTTGAACCTTGCGGTAATCCACATTTCACATCTACCAAATTCACATTTCATTGGATTGCTTTACTAATTTCAACTTTTTTCTGTCTGTGATGAAAATTCGCAAATATTCTGACTGTCCCCAAAATGGTGACCGGCCAACTCAGAAAGGTCATTAAGATTTATGATAAAAAAATTGGTTAAATAGGTTAACTTAGGTTAGGGTTACTGGCTACTTTAAAATTTATTTTTTTATAGCTTTTAATGACCTTTCTGAGTTGGTTTCATTCTGAGTTGGCATGGAACCCTCCAAAATAGTATACAGAATAGGACCCAGCACTGAGCCTTGTGGAAATACAAATTTCCAATTCAATTTCTCATATTTGCATGCATACGTCATCATCGATGTTACAATCCTTGAAGAGTTTACCTGTAAAACCACTACTCCTGCTGGTCTTCTGCTGTTTCCCTCAAGTTCCTTATGCCACACATCCAGCCACAAGCACAGATCCACAAATTTCTATCGCCATCAAAACAACTTTACTCTCAATCAATATTCTAAGATCAATGTCCGCTTATTTTCAGGAATACAATTACGGGATGCCAGCCTACTCAGAGGGCATATCGCCCAGTTCTGGTGGCAGTTACGCTCCCTATTATCAGCCCTACCCGCCCTACGCCCTCAGTCCGCCCAGCTCGGCAGGCAGCGCTCCTTACCACCTGACCACAGCCCTGCCGGGTAAGTAACCATTTAAAATAAACTTTGATTCTTCTTCCAATTATTAAATTATTTCCTCCTCTCATTTTGATATTGGTCTTTCTTTTGACCTTTTCACTTCTCTCTCCATCATTTAAGCTTCTCTATCACTTTCTTGTTACATTTTCTTCCTCATCTTGCTGTTACATCTTTGAGATTTGAAATGTTCATATTTTATTTTACAGGATTTCCCCAAGGATGCATTTTAGGACCTGTTGTATTTGCTTTGTTTTAACACTTATCTTTGTCATTGTTCCAGAATCCCCTTCATCAGGGCTCCTGTCCATGGGAGAGACGAGCCCCCTTTCTCCAGTTAAGAGTGAATCTAGTCGAAGACCTAGCGGCGGTTCAGGGTAAGTTATCATCTTTAAATGTAACAACAAATTAATTAATTGATGCTACAACACTTGGAGAGTTCTGCCTGTCTCCCTCTACTCTGTTCAGTCATCTATGTTCAGGTTTCCCAACACTCCTTCATCATGTTGGCTTCTTAAAAGTTGTCAGTTTGGTTAACTTCGTTTTCTTTTCTTCACATAGACTTTTATAACATGTCATTCCTCATTCAATACTCACATTTTAGTTAATTTTCATTGGAAATGTTCTTCCCTTGTCTTCAAAACTATTGCAAGCCCTTTGATTTCCAATGTATCTATATTTTAATATTTTTTTATGTGACCTAACAAGAGTCTCCGCTGTTCCCATCTGGAGCCAGTGAGATTATGGCATCCCCAATTGGGGTATGTTGAGAGGCTGAAGGTAGTGGAGAAGGGAATAAGATGGGGAAGAGGAAGGTGAGGAAGTACCTGGCTATTCAAATCTGGTCACCAAACATGGCTAAAGCCATTTCAAGCAATGTTTCAATTCTGAATGGGTCTTACACCAGGGCGATACTGAGAGTATCTTTCTCTCTGGAACGTGGTGCAAATATACTATTTATTATTTAAAATTAATTAATTGAGAAAAATACAAACTAATCAAATAACATTTATTTACCCAGCCGGGTTTCGATCCCGCGACCTTCGCGAGTCAAGAGCTTTACCCCTATACCACCCTGGTCGTCAATATAGAATTTCCTGTGTGTATTTAATATTTAAAACAAGTAGTGTGGTGGTCTATCATCTCTGCCTTCCTCTGCATGGAACGGTGTGGTCAGTTTGTTCATTGATTGTTGTTAATTGATGTTCCAGGGAAGGTCAGCAGCCCACGGGCAAACAGGGACGAGGACGGGGTCGCCGGCAGACAGCCTCGTCCCCCTCCACCCAGGGGGCGCCCAGCGAACCTGCCACCGACCGCGTCTTCATCTGGGATCTGGACGAGACCATCATCATCTTCCACACGCTGCTCACAGGAGGGTTCGCCGCACGATACAATAAGGTAACATAATCTGACCTAGCAATTAGGTAACGGTAATAAAGAAGAAGCTTAACCGAACAATGAGGTAACCTAACTTAACAGTGAGGTAAGTTTACCTAACATAAAGGAAGCTTAACCGTACAATGAGGTAACCTAACCTAAGAGTGAGGTAACCTTACCCAACCTAACCTAACAAAGAGGAAAATTAGTCAAAGGATGAAGAAACCTAACCTAATCTAACATTACCTATTCGAAGCTCTTCACTTCAATCTCTTTCTTATTGAGCAATGAATCACTTTTATGGGGGATTTGCACTAGTTGATTTTTGCAAAAATCCACCATGTAAATAGTAGTTTTGGTGGGCCACAGGTAACTGAAACTGAAAAAGGTGGGTAAGGTAACGGTAAGTGACAAAGTAGAGTAGCTTTTGACTTTTGCGTGCGGCGACAGATCTCATGCACTGGGTGATAAAAATCGATCATGAAAACGGTCAGTCGCAGGTGTCTACTCGCTGCAATTTTTAAGCAAAATGAAAGTTGTCGCATGCGATATTAATCAAGAATTCTATGAACATGGGCTGTGCACCGAGTCGCTAAGTCATGACGGGGCAACTAGCCGCACGATGAAAATCTGTGGTTTTATTGTCATAATTATTAGTGTATTTATTTATAATTTTTAATCGATAAACTAATATTTAAGACAAGATTTTTATGCATAGCACAAAGGGTAACAATTATTATAAGTAATAATTATTAGCCTGAAACACTCATCTACATTGAAAAAATCTCCCGAGAAATGTATCAGCATGTATCTTTTCTCGGGAGATTTTTAAGTAATAATTATTAGCCTGAAACACTCATCTTCATTGAAAAAATCTCCCAAGAAATGTACCGGCACGTATCTTTTCTCGAGAGATTTTTAAGTAATAATTATTAACCTGAAACACTCATCTACATTGAAAAAATCTCCCGAGAAATGTATCGGCATGTATCTTTTCTCGGGAGATTTTTAAGTAATAATTATTAGCCTGAAACACTCATCTTCATTGAAAAAATCTCCCAAGAAATGTACCGGCACGTATCTTTTCTCGAGAGATTTTTAAGTAATAATTATTA
Organism: Limnephilus rhombicus; assembly: GCA_929108145.2. Lineage (NCBI taxonomy): Eukaryota > Metazoa > Arthropoda > Insecta > Trichoptera > Limnephilidae > Limnephilus > Limnephilus rhombicus. The sequence goes on along the minus strand of OV815297.1, from coordinate 28,932,653 downwards.
ACCTGAAACACTCATCTACATTGAAAAAATCTCCCGAGAAATGTATCGGCATGTATCTTTTCTCGGGAGATTTTTAAGTAATAATTATTAGCCTGAAACACTCATCTTCATTGAAAAAATCTCCCAAGAAATGTACCGGCACGTATCTTTTCTCGAGAGATTTTTAAGTAATAATTATTAACCTGAAACACTCATCTACATTGAAAAAATCTCCCGAGAAATGTATCGGCATGTATCTTTTCTCGGGAGATTTTTAAGTAATAATTATTAGCCTGAAACACTCATCTTCATTGAAAAAATCTCCCAAGAAATGTACCGGCACGTATCTTTTCTCGAGAGATTTTTAAGTAATAATTATTAACCTGAAACACTCATCTACATTGAAAAAATCTCCCGAGAAATGTATCGGCATGTATCTTTTCTCGGGAGATTTTTAAGTAATAATTATTAGCCTGAAACACTCATCTTCATTGAAAAAATCTCCCAAGAAATGTACCGGCGCGTATCTTTTCTCGAGAGATTTTTAAGTAATAATTATTAACCTGAAACACTCATCTACATTGAAAAAATCTCCCGAGAAATGTATCGGCATGTATCTTTTCTCGGGAGATTTTTAAGTAATAATTATTAGCCTGAAACACTCATCTTCATTGAAAAAATCTCCCAAGAAATGTACCGGCGCGTATCTTTTCTCGAGAGATTTTTAAGTAATAATTATTAACCTGAAACACTCATCTACATTGAAAAAATCTCCTGAGAAATGTATCGGCATGTATCTTTTCTCGGGAGATTTTTTCAATGTAGATGAGTGTTTCAGGCTACTTATTATTATGTTTTTATAATAATTGTATTTATTTGTTACCAGGAACCACAGCAATATATCCAATTAGGCTTCCGTATGGAGGAGATGATCTTCAGTCTTGCCGACACGCACTTCTTCTTCAATGATATTGAGGTAAGTTAAATAATAATGCATCTATCATTTCTTCAGCACCGATCATTACAAAAATTATGACTCCAAATATTAATATAGAAACAGTTTGTACTGCTTACTGCAGTTCAATGACAATGAATCCACCTTGATTTCACCATTTATCCTACATTTTTAAGTCTAAAAGCTTTCCTTTGAAAAATCATTAAATTTATAATTTATTTTAATTCATAAAAATCACCTTTGATAAATTTAAGCCCGGCCTACATAGTATCAAATAAGTTTCGGTTAAGATGAAGCCATACTAAATAATGCAAAATCATACAAAATCACATGTTTTTGTTTTGAAAATTTGATAGCTTAGAAGTATTATAGATGCTTCAATTAAATACTGTGTGTAGAACATACCTTGACCTTGACCCTTAAAAACATTGGTCATTTTTTTTATAAGTCTTTTAAAAAGCCTTTAAAAAAATAAAGTATAAGGTCTATAAAAAACACTTTCAAGTCCAAACTCTCCTATTTATAAACCCCTTTTCGGATTTGATTTTATTGTATAATGTGGCAAATTTAGTTTCTTTTATAATAATCGCAAAAAAAATTGGTATTTAAGCCCGAACTTCACAAAATAAAATAAAATATGCATTTTCTCGTTGATATTTTTGACATCAATCAATACGGCCCGCACTCTACGAATTTGGATTCTTGAAGTGACCCTTACGGCATGGGCACAAGAACCATGCACTGGGCAACACCTATTTCGTATCAGTCACGCCCCAACTGGCGCGGGAGACAGTCGTGTGACTACACGTCGCTTAGTTTCGTGAAGTCAATTTTAAATTTCAGTTTTCTTACAATAAACAATTGGTAAAACAGGAATTAATATTTTTTACAGGCCTTTACGAAATCAACCTGTAAAAAAAATTCTCAAATACCTTTTCCAACCTTTCCAAAAGCTTTTTCTCAAGTATTTTAAACTCCTCCCATAAAGGGCGTGAATTCCGATTTCGATTTTTTCCTGAACTAGTGGATCGCCTTAACTGTCAAAACACGCATTTATTTGGATAATGTCGTTCGTTATGCAAAACTAACAAAGCTCTTAGAATTGAAAGAAGTCGTATGCGCTATCCATAGACTTAAATAATTCAACGAAAACGAGACCAATTTATTCCGTTCGATCTTTGAGAAATATGACTAAAGACCTCATTAACTAATTAACTCCCGTCAAAGAAGTAAATACGAACAGCTAATGCATATTTAGATTAGTATTTCAATTCAACGTTGTCATTTTATTAATATTTTTATGTAATTATTTGACATTTGACATTTCATAGTGTCAATTCATAGAAAATACCTCCATTGTTGCAAGATATCGATTTTTTATTTATTCCCTGTCAATATCAGTTCGGCTGTCAACGGACATTGATATAAAATCATTGAAAGTTATGCCTATCGATTCAATATTGTAAAATTATTAATTTTACTGTGTTAGAGCTCCAGATATTCCCAGATTACTGAATTTGTAATAATTATTACTACATACCGTATTATATTTTTCATGTTTTATTTTTCGTGTCATATTTTTCATAAAGTCATGGTATTTGAAAAAGAGAGTACGAAAACAATGTTCAACATAGTTGTTAATGATGAATACTTGGAGCAGGTGTTTGTTTATTTGGGAAGTATGTTTACGAGAGATGGGAAGGCTGATAGAGATATTGAAAGAAGGGTGAATGCTGGTAACTCTATTAATGGAGGACTGAACTCCGTTCGCACCAACAAAACACTGTCCGAAGAAACGAAGCTTCTTCTTTTTCTTCAATGGCGCTACAGCCCATTTCGAGCCTTGGCCTCCTTCAAAATAAGCCTCCACCGCCCTCTGTCCTCGGCCGTCGTCTTCCAATCTGCAACATGGAGTAATCCTCTTGCATCCTTCCTGACATCATCCTCCCATCTCAGTCTAGGTCTGCCCGCCTTTCGTTTACCTCCCGGGTGTCCTGTCAGAACCTTCTTCGGTGCTCGTGTGCTTGGCATTCGGTGCACATGTCCGGCCCATCTTAATCTTTGGAGTCTTAAATGGGTGGAGAGTCTGGGAGCTTGGTAAATATCATAGAGCTCATTATTGTGGCGGATTCTCCATGCCTCTCCCTCTCGCACCGCTCCTAAGATTCTTCGAAGTACCTTTCTTTCGAAGATGTCCAGCTGTTCCGCTGACTTTGCTGTCAGTGTTCCCGCCTCACATCCATAGGCCAAGACCGTTCTGATAATTGTTTTATACAAGGTTAATTTGGTTTTCCTATGGACGTTTCGGGATTTGAACACTGGCAGCAACGCGAAGTAAGTTTTGTTAGCGGCTGTAATGCGCTTTCTTACTTCTACTGGGTCTTCATTGTCCTGCGTTATGATGGAGCCTAGGTAGGTAAACTCTTCGACCACTTCGAAATTATAATTGTCTTTAAATTTCACTTTATCTTTTATTCTGCGGTGAGGGGTTCTGGTTTGCATCATGATGAAGAAACGAAGCTAGCCGTCCATAATGGAATACTGGTACCTACCCTGATGTATGGCAGTGGGCAGTGAGGCATGGAACTGGCAAGGGAAAGATTAAAGTAGACTGATTGCCTTAGAAATGAGATCCCTGAGGCGTATGTGGTAAAACCATGTATGATCGTGTGAGAAACTAGGAGATCCGCAAAAAATGCAAGGCCGATGTAAGCGTAAATAGTAAGATCAAGAAAGGAACGCTCCGATAGTTTGGGCATGTAGAGTGAATGAACGAGGAAAGGAGTGTAAGGAGAATATATGACGCAAATGTGAATGGTAGAAGTCGGGGATGCCCGAGAAAGACATGGCATGACCAAGTGAATCAGATACTTGAGTCTGGCCATGTAAAGAGTCGGAATAATAGAAGAGCATGTACGAGACGATATATGAATGTGAAGGAGGAGGCAAGGAGTGTGTGCCAAGTCCTCTCTGCCTACCCCCGCTGGAAAAGGCGTGATGGTTAGTTAGTTAGTTAGTATTATAATTTTCTTATGATAAACCATTTGTTAATTCCAGGAGTGTGATCAGGAGCACGTGGACGCTGTTTCCGCAGATGACAATGGCCAAGATCTGAGCACCTACAACTTCCGAGGGGACGGCTTCTCGGCCGCATGCCTGGCCCCGCCCGGGGGTCCCAACGGAGCCCGGGATCAAGGGGGCCCGGGGGGAATGGGGGGACACCCCCTGCCACTGGGGGGCGCCGGAGGTCTGTGCCCAGCACAAGGGGTCAGGGGGGGAGTAGACTGGATGCGTAAATTGGCCTTCCGGTATCGGAAGATTAAAGAGATTTATAACAATTATAGAAATAGGTAAGCATTATATTTTTTAAACCTCTGGCATATTAAACATGTATTTCTTAAAAATGCTATCGGAATGTCTGAGAATTTTTGTGTATTTCCACTAGTACTGTATTAAAATATAACTAGCCGTTGAAAACAATAGTTATATTGTTTCAACGTCCAACGCTGTTGAAAGTAATTAGCGCCAACAGTTGAAATATAATACCTACATGCGAATATTATTCAACGCAGTCAACGATTCAACTGCCTAATAAATAAAAAGGGTTAAGAGTTTGCACTTCCTGAACAACATTACTCGATATTTCAAATGGTCTTTTGGTAATGTGCGTACCTACTGCATTTTTTTTTTATTTTCCCATCCAATACGGCCGATACGCAGCGCCAGGGGACAATCAAATTTTACAACGACAAGCAAAAAATAACCTATTGATAATTAAATTATCAAATGTCGGTCGCCTAACAGCTAGTTTTGTACCTATTGTTTTCAACAGTGACATGATCTTTTGGTAAAGTACGTACCTACTGCACGTTTTATTTTCCCATCCAATACGGCCGATACGCAGCGCCAGGGGACAATCAAATTTATCAACGACAAGCAAAATATATCTTCAACGTCTTTTAATATTTCAACGGGGTAATATTTTCAACACCGAAACCAACGTCTTCCAACAGTTTCAACTTTCAACATTATTATAGGATTATTATTATGTGTGTGGGGCGTGGGGTATAGAGATAATTATAATACATCAATGATTTGGGGAACCACCTGTTAAAAGGAATTCCTTAATCGTTAGTTAGTATCGTGTCGATCTCCTATTATAGTTGCGTCAACGTCGACCTTATTTTCAACAGTTGACAATCGCCAACGATAACGACGTTGGCATTGGATGGAATTATCATCAACGCCCAGTACTAATTTCCACTTTACAATAATATCCAAAAAATGCAATGTATCTGAACGTATCTGAAAACTAAAAACTGTTTTTGAAAGATGTTTAAATATGCTTTCAAAACATATTATCTACTAATAATATAAAGAGGAAAGATTTGATTGTTTGTTTGTATTGAATAGGCTCCGAAACTACTGAACCGATTTGAAAAATTCTTTCACCAATAGAAAGCTACATTATCAGCGAGTAACATAGGCTAAATATAATGGTAAGCTCTGGCGTTCTGAAATTTTTATAAATGAAAATGTGTGTATTTCATATATTTTAGCGGCAGGGAGGAAAGGCAGGGGGAAGGTGGGGTTTGCGGAGAGGGAAGACGTGAGGGAGTGGGAAGGTGGGGAAGGTGGGGAAGGTGGAAGGGAACGGGGATGCACGGGAAAGGACATGCAGGGAGAATCAATTTATTTCTTTGAATGGCATAGCAACGCAAGCCGGGGTACCAGCTAGCTAGAAATAAACATAATTTTTGAAATATTTAAATATTGAAAGCAAACATAAAAATTAAAAAAAAATGGCTCACTTACATATTTTCATCTAAAAACTTAACTAAAATGAAAAAAAGACAAATGTTTTATAAACATTATTGTGATCTCATTCTTTTGTCATTTCCTATAAAAATAATTAATAAAAAATTCACAAAGTTTCATAAATTGTTTTTAAATTGCGGTCGGAACCTTTGGTTTCATAGAGGTGCACCTTTTAATTCTTCTGTTGTTAATTTTTAGATTTGAACATAAAACGTGGTGTTTTGTCTTTCTGACACCGTTTAGATCATATTTCTCAACATGACAGTAAGGGAGACAACCATTTCTACGAGACCATACATGAGCTGCTCCCAAAAGCGAACAAATTAGTTTAGTTAAATCCAAATTGATATGGAGAGGAAAGCTTTTTTTCGTTATTTGTTTTTGGGTGTTATAGCTATGTTGCGCTACCTCCTTCTTTAGCCAATATTTTGGATAGCGTTGCAGTGTCCATCATCAGGGCAGATCCGAAGACATCTCCCCTGATGATGGACAATGCAAAGCTGTCCGAAACGTTGACTAAAGAAGGAGGTAGCGCAACACGGCATAACACCCCAAAAACAAATAATGAAAATGCTTTTAGCCATGAAAATCTAAAAACGTATTGGAGAGAGAAGCTGTTTACTCTATACAAAGAATTTTGAGATAAATTTGAATGAAAGGGAGAAACTTACAAATGAACAAACTACTAAATCTGTAAATTTTTATATTGTAGCGGTCTCAAGGGGGGGGGGGGAAGCCACCTACCTTTTGCTCTCGGCTAGCTCAATGTCGTCCGCAGGCAGGAAACTTATCCTCGCCAAGGTCGTAGGTAACTAGGGGGTAAAGGGTACATAGGTAATTTGCCAAAGCCCGCCCACGTGATCCCATCAAAATGAAAGAGGTAGCTGGGTGAAACATATCTGTATTGTCTGGTGTACACAATTACAACATCTAGCAAAACATAATTATTAGTCACAAATCAACAACAATGCCCAGCTAGGTATTTCCTACGAAGGGGTCACATTAATTAAGAGGGGAATCGAGGTTCAACTCACAGCTGTTGGACTGGTGCAGGAAGCCAGGGGGCAGCAATCCGGGGCTGGTGCAGGTAGCGGTGATCTCCAAGTGGAGCGGCCATGTCCGCGACCACGTATACTACTATTGAGATCGGCTTTAATTGGAACGCCATTAAAATCGGCGATCTCACTGGAATTTATTGTGCGTACCGCGATGAGCGCAGCCTGTCGGAACGACGGCCGGTCGGTTTCTGGCGGGCGGGCAGCGGGTTCCTGCCGGGATCGCAGGGGAGGGGTGCGGACTGTCATTTCTTGCAAGGGGAACGAGGGAATTACACTCGCCGCGGGGCTTGCGGGAATGTGGGCGAGGGGTGTGGTATGTCATTTCTTGCAAGGGGAAAGCGGGAATTTACTTGTAGAGCGTATCGTAACAATATCAACAAAATATACTCTTGTGAACATAACGAATTTGTGTACATTTATTAATTTTCAATGTTTTGTTTGTTTAACAGTGTTGGGGGATTACTGGGTCCAGGCAAGAGAGACCAGTGGCTCCAGTTGAGGGCGGAGATAGAAGCTGCCACCGACAACTGGCTGACCATGGCCAATAGATGTCTCAACATTATTAACTCTAGGTAAGACCCTGAACTATTAGGTAAGGTCACTGATATCAAAACAGATAAACATGCCCTAATGCAAAAGACAAGATAGTGATAAAGTTTTGGAAGTGAAACTTCAATAGATCTGCTGTGATTTAGATTTCGGATGAAACGGAAATGACGATTACTGCACCTGCGACGCATCAACTGCGCTCATTGACCACTTTGATTATGATGTCACTTTTAAAGGCTCCTATCGGTTGAGATATGAAACGGTAATTACGCTAGGTCTGTGCTTATTGGTCACTTTGATTATGACCTCACTTTTCAAGTATTGGTTAAGATTGTTTTGGTAAAGTTTTGCTTCTACCGCATGTAAACTGCACTCAAATATTTTATTTAAATAAAAAACTAGGGAATAAAAATCTTCCAAGTTGGCAACCCTATTCGTTTATGTTGTACGGGGAATCCCTCTATTGTATTGTATGTCATTTTTATTTTGTTCTCCCAAGTTGATGACCCTTTTCGTTTATGTTTTACGGGGAATCCCTCGATTGTATTGTACGTAATTTTTATTTTATTCTCCCAAGTTGGTAACCCTCTTCGTTCATGTTTTACAGGGAATCCCTCATTTAGTCATTTCAATAGCTTCGTTTTAAGACCAAAATAACAAACGAGGGAGCTACAAATGTTTTTTTTTTAAATTTTGCCCAATCAAGGAGATAATTGTTTTTTATTCGAAAAGCAATCAGAGACATTTAAAATGACGGGAATATATATGGCAAAAATCGCTCCAATGGATATATGACCACGAATCACAAAAAGAAGGCAGATGTTAGCATAATCAACAAGCTAATGGGTATGAACATGTAAAGCGGATAGATGAAGAAAGGAGTGCGGTATCATTGAGAGTTTGATTACAGACTAATAAATGAATGAGAATGAAGTATCGTTTAGTTGTTATGGCTAGTCAGTTAGATATTTTGGTAATTAACAATTTGAATTTTTTATAGGGAAAACTGTGTTAATGTCTTGGTGACCACAACTCAACTGGTTCCGGCAGTGGCCAAGGTCCTTCTGTTTGGACTGGCTGGCGTCTTCAATGTGGAGAATATCTACTCGGCAACCAAAACTGGTAAGAAATAACACTTGTATCAATGTTCAAATATTATTAAAATGGTATGCTATAATGTGTAACCTTCTCCTTACTGTGCTAAAAAAAAACAAGCATGCTTTAGACCACACGACTGAAGTAAAACTACAAGACAAACCTCGCCCAATGAACCCAGGTATCCCTGCTAAGTTACCAAACGTAGCGAACGGGGTGACCTATGACCTAGGGGTGACACATGACCATGGGGTGACCTACGACCTTGGGGTGACCTACGACTTTGGGGTGACCTACGACCTTGGGGTGACCTACGACCTTGGGGTGACCTACGACTTTGGGGTGACCTACGACCTTGGGGTGACCTACGATCTTGGGGTGACCTACGACCTTGGGGTGACCTACGACCTTGGGGTGACCTACGATCTTGGGGTGACCTATGACCTTGGGGTGACCATCCTTATCCTTATCACTCCCCAAGTCAAGCGTGCGTAAAGGCCCGACCGTTCGCCTAGCAATCGATCACCGTTCGCATCCATTGCCATTCGCATGACATTTTTCGTAACAATCACCACTTTTCGTAACGCATTCACCAGCTTACCCCCAAGTCGAGCGTGGGTAAAGAAATTTTACCCACGCTCTTTTTTTACTTCAAAAATCCGTACGCTCTGGTGCTGTGTAATCACTACACAGTGTGAGTAGTAAATCACAAGCAGATATAGGCGATTTAAAAACAGAAAAATATCAATATTCATAGCAAATCGCTATGTTAAATTATAGTTGAAGTAAAAAAATGATAATAATTTATATTTTATTGCTGAAAACATGAAATAATTATCGGTAAACCCTCTCAAAACGGGCGAGGGATTCGCGCTGAATGAATGCCAAATCGCCGCAGGCGAACAGCGAACTTACTGTGTTCAACCGTTCTATGAGGGTGGGGGGTGGGGGGTTGGAGTCATGCCAGGGGTTTCAAACCTTTTAATATATTTGTTTTATGAAATAGAAATATAGCATGTTTACAGAAATAATATGTTGAAGAGCAAATCAAAACATTAATAATTTTTCAATCTATTGTAAGTAAAGACAATAAGCAAAATTACGAAAATTAACAAAAAAATAAGTTTGTTAAAAATATTACAACAGAAATTCGAAAGCCAAATAAAATTGAAACTAAATTTTTTCACAATTTCTGCAACAAATGTTTTTTTTTTTTCTTTTCTGTGGCTTGTGTAATAAGTATGTATTGAGTGCTGCGATGTCTGTCACTTCCATGAACAAGAGAAACGGTCATCTTCTTGTCGACCTTATGCAACGGTACTCAGCAGTCATTTTGTTATCTATATCAGCTGCATCAATTGTTTTATCATAATGTAGAATAATTTCTGTTTTTTTTTGCTTCGGTTTGACTAATTTCATTGCCCAGAAACTGAGTAGATAGTAGCAAAACCGCTTTATTTTGCGTACGTCACCAATGTGCAACGGCCTTTCTTTTGACGGTAAAAACTCCTTGGGTATTTCCCTCTTATTTTTCCTACGACATATGCTAGGAATAAAACAGTCAACGAGGAATGACAGAATAAGACAGGTATAACAACTGTTTGATTGTCATTGAGGTTATGAAAGCATTCTAGTTTGACGTTTAGAGAAATTACAATGATTGGTGGCGAAGCGAGCCTCGTGGATTCAGTAGCAACGTGTTCCAACTGCACAACAAGTTGTATGTGAAAAGAAGGGCTTAAAGTGTTATTTTTCTCATCATAATAGTTTTGCATTTCATTTATTATGTTTGCACTTTTCCAGGAAAAGACACCTGCTTCGAAAAGATCCGGCAAAAGTACGGCGATCGCTGTACGTACGTCGTGGTCGGCGATGGTACGGAGGAGGAAACCGCGGCCAAAGCCAAGAACTATCCTTTCTGGCGAATCAGCGGTCACTCCGACATGGCCGCCCTCCACAACGCTCTGGACATGGGCTTCTTATGATGTGCTTTCCGGCCGCTCTTCTTTGTGATATCCTCTCTTAGTTGTTAGTTTTAGATTTCCCGGTTATTAGATCTATCAATAATACTCAATCAGCAGCAATAAATTTAAGGTTTATTGTCTATTTTTCACAGTTCGTTGTTGCCACTAATGGCATCTTTTGATAATATAATTGAACAAAACGGGAATAGAAAAATGGTAATTTCATACAAATAGTAAAAAATTTCATTGTTGTATGCCCATTGCTGTGTCAAGGTCCATTAAAAACAAATTTAAAATGTTCATACTCTTCCATGCCTTTTTGTTTGTGTAATATTTTAGTGGTAATGTTTTGATATTCTTATTTTTTGGCTTCAGTGATTTGTCAATCACGAGAGGCTCGTGGGGACGAGTATGATTTCTGTGGCCCCGCGATTTGACCATGTATTCAGGTAGAACAGCCCAAAATAAGACGAAAATTAAGAATAAAATTTTTCGATATCTCGCTTAGTTTTCGAGATATCGATACTTAAAGTTTCAGATTCAAATTGATTAATTTTATAAAATTTTTCCCTAACTTAACCTAACCTAACCAAACTGTATTGGAGCGCAGCATTGAGCGCAATCTATGGTATTAGTCTAAATAGAATTAAAAACTTTATCTCGAAAACTAAGCGAGACATCAAAAAATTTTATTCTTCATTTTCGTCTTATTTTGAGATGTTCTGCCAGAAAACATGATCAAATTGCGAGGCCACGGAAATCGTACTCTCCCTGGCTCGTGTATGTCAATTGCATTAGTGTAATTGCAAAACAACTCGTAGATATTCTCTTTCGCTCCTTTACCACCGTGACAGAACTCGTTCTTTAACTCTTTCTTTCTTTAACTCGTTCTGCAAGTAAAAAGATCGCCGTGTTTCATGCCGCAGTGACATAACGACAATTAATGTCAATAATTTTGAATGTTCCGCTCATTGTTTACGAGTACTGTTAATTGAAATCAAGCATTCAGCTACGAAATATGGTTTGATACATTCACATTTTGAAAAATGATCGATAGAGTAAAATATCTAGTACAAAAACTGCATGCTGTAAAACGATTGATGCATAGTAAAACGTAGAGGAACAATCGAAGCGATCGATTTTTGTGAATTTAGTGAGAAATTAATTCAGGACCAGAAGAAATAAACGTTAAATGCGGGAAAACGATCTTTCGAGGAACGATCGATTGAGATATCTTGATATTTATGTCAGTTGTTGGCATGTATGCTATTAACTAGACATTAATGACAGTTTATTAACATTTATGTCGTAAATATAACATTATGTCAGTTTCGTGACAGCATTCTGACATTATTGACGGTTCATTAAAATTTAAGCCACATATCGTAAATATAACATCATGCAACATTAATGACAGTATTTTGACATTTATGTCAGTTTGATGACAGCATTCTGACACTAACCACAGTTTGTTGACGTTTATGCCAGCTTGAAGGAAAACGTGGTCAGACACAATGAATTTTTAGAGTAAATTAAATATATTAAATCTCAAATTATGTTGCAATATTAAAGAAACATTGGAAATATAAGATAGTCAACATATTGCTTAGACTGTTTTTATGTAAATGTATTTTGGTAGTAAATTTCAAGGCTTAATAATATTTAGTTTGTTTCTGAAATGATTTAAAAGAAAGGAAAAAACAGTTTAAATAGGTACCGAAGTAATTCTCTTGCAATAAACAATATTTAACTAATATTATTTTACAGTTTTAAGAAATCAGCTCATTCTGCAATGCAATTTTGTTTAACCGATTAGATTTAAGACTACTTTTGATATTAATAATGTATTATATATATCAAATGCTTAAAAAATGTAAGGCAGTTAAAATCTGTAATGTAGTTAGTGACAGAAATGATTGAATTTATATGATTTGAGAATCTAACTATCATTGTAACATATGTTTTTTTTTTTTACTTTGCCATTTAAATTGTTGATTTAATGCAACAAAGCACAATGTTTTATATTTGTTTTAGCCATTTTTGACATAGAATTACGCAGTTGGCCCTCTCAGTAACACAAATGACAAAACTTTATTACAAATCAGTACAGAATACAGGTTTTATTCTATATTGCCAAGTTTTATTTGATCTTTTGCATTACATCTTTTTATATCAATGGATATCGCACGTACTTCGACTTAAATGTCTATAAAACAGAAAATACAAATAATAATGCATATATTTTATACAAAACCTGTGGAAACGTACTTAATTTTTAACGATAAATTTTGTTGATTTTATCTATGAGTTTTTAGACCCTCTCTAAATACAATAAGTAGGTACTAAAAAAAACCTCTTGTCTATTCAAATATGTACCTCTTAAATTTAGAACACTTCTCTCAACCGGTACAAAAATGATTCTTTGCACACTCATTGCATTTATTTACGTATACGGCAACCAAACTATCTCAACTCTAGTGGCGAAACCAAGAACTAAAGGTGTCATCAGCATACAATTTTATTCTTAATAATTTTTGTAAGAGTTTAGTTGGTTGAAGTATACTTGTACATTTTTTTCTTTTTAAGAGTTCAAGCACAGATAAATATTTACTTAGGCATGATTTTGAAGATATTTTCGATTATTTACACTTCTCTCTAAGCTGTACATAGAATACATGTAAATTAAATAAGTGTTTTATTTGATAGTCAATTATTGCTCCAAAATAAAAATGTTTCTATATCAAATATTATTTTTAAATACAGTTGATTCTGCTTAATTGGGTCAAATTGGGACCCAAACATTTTGTCCCAAGCTGCAAACCGCCCACGGTTCCCTTCTTAACCATCCGCCCTCGCATTTTTTTTATTAACGCGAGGTGTCGCGCAGGGTTGCCTAGGACCTTAAAAATAAATATGATTAAATTTTTGTTATAGCACACATTTTATGTGCTATTTTAATTGATTATAGTCAGGTGATGATGACTGCATTGAAATAAAAAGAAATATTAAAAATTAGTTATTTATTTTCAATGTAAAACTTAAAAATCAACAAGGAACATTTTTTAATCATTTTCAATCATATTTTTTTGATGATAAATTTAAAAAAAAATCTAACTAATTTCTATCAAACTTTTAACTATTTGAGATTGATACAGACTTATTATTATTACAAAAAAAATCAACAATAAAATTAAATTAAACGTATAAACTTTGTTTTTCATTGCATTTTGTTGATTTTTTTGAGCCTCACGCCGAAACACAAGTCTGTATCTCACATCGCACATGTGCAAACTGAATGTCGGCGGCGCTAGCGTCAAGTATAGTCCCTTTTAGGAAGCTACCTAAAGTAAGGAATCAGTGGAAACATTTAAAATGTACATAATTAGCATTCCTGTAAAACCTGGGCTTTTAAAGACCCCATACAACGGGTCGAGGGTTAACTCAAATTCGTTTACTGAGACATTTTTGAGTCAAATTCAGAATTTGTCCCAATTAAGCAGAATGGCATCCCTGATAACCGAAGTAAATTCGTATTAGTTTCTTTATTTGGTTTCTGTTCCTTGGGTTTTGTCCCAAATAACTAGCTGACCCAATTAAACAGAATCGACTGTAAAGTTATTTTAATTAAAGTGAAACAAAAGATCAGTGATATATAAATTGTCTAGTTGATTAGTCAGACATCTCCGAAAAAACAAAATTTGAGTTGAGTATGCAGTTATTTGTAAAAGTGTACCTTCTATCTGGTACAATACTCAGATTAATCATAAACACCACCAAATCTATTAAAATGCAGAAAAACTCGTATTGAATTAAACAAAATGTTGATGTTTTCGGGGTCACTAGTAGGATATTTAAAAACGTCATACTAATGTACCAGACTGTTATGCCTCCCGGTGCTATTTTATGGCATATTAAATAAAATTTGATTTATGGTGAGCATTCGAAAGTTGCTTTCTTCATTTTCTCAAAACTTGGAGATGTCTGACTTAATCAACTGGAAAATCGACATATCGACATTATAAAAGAAAAATATCAAAAATGTTAAATAAAATTGAATGTTGATTGAAATTGCAAAGAAAATCAAAAATTATTTTTCTCTTTGAATATTTTTTTTTTATGCAATTATTTTTTTCAGTAATCATTCTAAAATGAATAAATCTACCATTAAGGGGACAAAAGAAATTTCGCTTTAATTTATTAAGTTTGTAGAATAAAGAAAATAAACTATATTAGCCGATTAAAAATAAAGTTACTATAGATTATATATATAAGCCTAAAATATAAACATAGTTTAGGTTGTAAATTTAAATTATTCCTAGTTACTTTTATTACATAGTGAATATTTATAACTACAAGCATTGTTACAGCATACACTACATTAGCCCTTGCATTAAATTAAATTTTTAAATAAAATAATACAATCTGTTTTGAAGTTAAAATGATTGATAGTAAAGTTGGCAATCAACTAGACTAATTTACAGTCATTTTTTTTCTGAAGGCACAAAATATGTATTTTATATCAAGGGGTACATGAAACAAAAAACTATGATTTTTTTTTTGTTAAAAAATTTATGGTAAAATCATTACGCACCCAATTGTCATTGTTTCAATTTTAATATTTCAGATTTTTTTTTATTGTTATTTTAAATAATTGATATCAAATTAATTTATATAAATTTGAGGGCATAACCACTGAAGGGATCATGCGAAATAAATAAACTTGCCTCGATTGCTTGAGATTTCCCACAAGATCATTTTTTTAATTTTTCACTAACATTAAAAAAGTCATTACCTTCGAATTTTAACATGGATACATAAAAATTTATTATAGTTCTATATAGCCAATGAATTAACCTGTATTTTACCATTTATCTCATATTTGTAGAATTTATAAAAAAATCGTTAAGTTTATAACTGCGCGAATCCTGCGTGTTTTTACTTTGAAACTGCCGTGAGGGGTACTTATTCGAGTCAACATAAAATATTTTCGATTTCTGTATGTTGTCTGTGGTATAATTGATAATGAAATTTGCATAACTATGGAAAAAGGGCGTAATTTTAACCGTAAACAGCAGCTGACCAAAAATTCGGCGGGAAAAATAATATTTTTAACATCGTTCTAAAATTGTCTACAAAGTTCGGATTTGCGACATATTTCGACGTAATAGATAAAGTATTTTAATAGCTTCGTTTTAAAATAAATGACTGGCTATGGAAATGTTTTAAATAATTACAACAAATGTTTTATGAATGGTAGGAAAATGTGGTCCAATTTTGAACCGCTATCGAACGCAGAAAAATAAAAGTGGTCCATTTTTCGACCATAATCGCTCCAGTGGATAAGGGGTATGCAAGTTTGTACTCTTTCTCAAAGGTTACTCAGAAAACAACTAATCGGGAACCACTGATTTTACTAATAAATATTATTTTTTGTATTGCAAAGACTTATGTTGTGTATTCTATAACAATGCTGGTGAATTAGTTAGTAAATTCATAGTGTGATTCATATTATAATTTTGTTTAAGTGAAAATATTTAATCATTTTTTATGTCTAAGTTCAAATAGGGAAAACTTTTACTTGCCCACAAAACAGGGTGACCATTGCAGAAAAGTAATTTTTAAATAATATAAGCGGTAAAATAAATCCTCATACTGGCAATACCTACTATGTCGATACATATTTTTAAAAATTGCACAAGAGTTTTCTTTAATTTTATGTTTTTTGATAGCAATATTGTGCAAACCATTTCCAAAATTTGTGTTTTATGTTTATTTTATTTTTGAATTGTGTAAATAGTAAAATTTTGAATTCATATGGGGAGATTATGAAATAAAAGTTTAAAAAATATGCTTTGTGTTGTCTATTATTTTGTATTTATTTTTTATTGGAGTAATTTTTGAAGGTTATACCCATCCAATGTACGATAGTAGGTGTACTGAATTTATTTTGGAAAAGTATATTTAAAAAAAACCTACAGTATATTGTTGATACACTTGTTGACTATTTTTTCAAATAAACGCCATCTTGTTCAATGCATGTGGTGAGCCGTGGCACAAGTATTTTTATGCCCTCCTCAAAGAATTCTCCCGCCAGCTCCTTCCCGTACTTCAGGATCACTTTCTGCACCTGCTCGTTGGTTGAAAAATTATTTTCATCCATACACGCCTCCAGGAAGGTGAACAGATGATAGTCTGAAGACGCCAAGACATGAAGATGGCCAAGGCTGTGTGAGGACGGACTTTTTCGTGAAACAAGCACACTTCCCCTCCTTTTGTTTTGAATACTCCTATGAAGTTTTTTTAGGGTATCACAATATTGTTGTGCATTGATGGTCTCTACTTGAGGCAAAAATTCGACCAAAATGACGCCCTTTCGGTCCCAAAACACTGAGGCAATGATTTTTTTGCCCGAAATTGTGGTTTTCAATTTTTTGGCAGATTGATGTGCAATTCCCTATCTGCCAAAAAATTGAAAACCATTTTGACGACTGTTTTTTTTCCTAGGCGTGTAATGTATCACCCACTCTCATCTCCAGTCACAATAGAGCTCAGAAATCCTCACCTTTTTTTCTTGTTGATGTTATTCCAAAAGTGAGTAAAAAGCAGATCACAGCACTTGGCGGGATTTTTTGCTGACATCTTTCACGCAACTGGACACTACAACGTGAGTTTACATGCTACAATGTTCCTGCGATGCTCACTCTGGTCAGGAGATCCCCTTCTACCACTCAGTGTTGCCAACCCTCAAAAAACTAAAAAACACCGCCCGTTTTGGTCTGAACATAATAAGTAATATCTTACTTTCTGAACATAATAAGTAATATATCATTAAAGAAGAAGATAATTCTAATATATCTAAACGAAACAGAACAAGACACAGAAAATTAAAAAGGTAACGGTCGCAACTGGTACTCGAATCCTGGATCTCTTGTCTTACCGGGACACATCTCTTTGTGTCCTGGTAAGACAAGAGATCGTTTAGATTTATTAGTATTATCTTCTTCTTCAATTACTTATCTATTTATTTCATTGTCCAAAGAAGTGAAACTAGCAGTCCGCAATAGAAAGCTGGTACCTATTCTAATATACGGTAGTAAGGCATGGAACTGGGGGGAGAATGAAAGTAGATCAGATTGACGGCCTCCTTGGTCGAGGGGCAAGACTCTCCACTAGCAATTTGGAGGTCCCAGGTTCAAATCCCGGCGTGAGCAAGTAAATTTTATTTGATTAATTTGTGTTTGTACAATTAAATCATTTCAAAATAAGGTATATTTGCGGCACGTTCCAGAGTGGAAGATTCTCTCAGTATGACCCTGGTGGAAAACCAACAATCAGAATTGTAACATTGCTTGGAATGGCTTTAGCCGTGTTTGGTGACTATATCTGTAAAACCAGGTACTTCCCTACCACTTCTTCCCCTTCCCTCATACCTTCAGTCTCCCGATATATCCTAAATGATGATGCTATAGCCTCACTGGCTCCAGGCTGTTGTGAGTAGTTGGAACTCTAGTGCGGTATTCACATTAAAAAAAAGCCAAAATGCTGTAGACATGAGATTCGCAAAGAATGAAAAGCTATTGTAAGTGTAATGAGTAAGATTAAGAAAGGGATGCTTGATGGTTTGGCATGAAAGTGTAGAGTGAATGAATGAAGAAAGGAGTGCAAGGAGAATTATATTACGCGAATGTGAAAGGTAGAAGTAAGATTGGGTGAATCAGATACATACTTGAGTCGGGGCTGTTACAGTCAGAAAGGTATGTATAAGATGATGTATGAATGTGACTGAAGCAAGGAGTGTGCCCAAACCGAGTTGCTTGGCGGTTTATCCTCTCGCCTACTTCTGCTTCCCAATGGCTTGATGGTTAGTTAGTTAGTTAATTATATCAATTAATGACCGTTGTTCCCAATCCTACTGATCAACTGTTGAGCTGTGGCTCAACACTCCTCAAATGCATAATTACACTATTCCCAATGCAATTTTCCAATCAAGCTAGAGGAACCAAACAAATGGCTTATCCTTTGGCTCAGTAAAAGGATAAGTTATAAAAATTGTCAACAGAGTGAAACGGTGACCGGACAACTCAGAAGCACCTCAGAAAGGTCATTAAGAGTGATGATAAAAAAATTGATTAAATAGCTTAAGTTAGGTTAGGGTTACCGGCTATTTCAAAATTATTTTTTCATAGCTTTTAATGACCTTTCTGAGGTGTTTCTGAGTTGGTTTCATTCTCAGTTGGCATGGAACTGAGTGAAACAGGGGTGGGTAGGAATCTAGGGGTCAGTGTCTCTAGAAGTGACGGACGTATGAATCCATCCCACTCTCTGAAATGCAAGGCGATGTTCCGAGAGAGTCCTGCTAGAGAGGTCTCCCTCAACCAGTCTCTCTCGATCCAGCCTGCCAAGCAGCTGGTGTGCAGATGCATCCATAGCCAAGACCAGGACAAACCTCACCCCATGAACCCAGCCACCTCAAGTCACCAAACGTAGCGAACCACTTGGGGTGACCTACAACAGAGGTGTTGGTTATCCAATAAATGGTTCCCAGGGTGGCAGAACCCAAAACTGCCTCCCAATCACCTAATCAGGTATTTCCAGATCTTCCCCCCCCCTCGCTACCATCACCCTCACAACATATCCCAATGGGGGATACCATAGACATAGATACCATGGAGGCTGGCGTGGTCTAGCGGTAAGGCTTTTGATTCACAATCCGAAGGTCGCGGGATCGAATCCCAGCGTGGCAAATAAATTTTATTTGATTAATTTGTGTTTTTTCACGATTCATTAATTTAAAATAATATATAGTATATTTGCATCAGAGTGGAAGATACTCTCAATATTGCCCTGGTGTAAGACCACCATTCAGAATTGAAACGTTGCTTGAAATGGCTTTAGCCGTGTTTGGTGACCAGATCTGAATAGCCAGGTACTTCCCTACCTTCCTCTTCCCCACTACCTTCAGCTTCACAACACACCCCAATTGGGGATGCATTAGACTCACTGGCTCCAGACAGGAGTAGCTGAGACTCTTGTGAGGTATTCTTAAAATAAAAAAAATACCATGCAAAATTCACATAAAAAAACACACAACACCTAAATATATTTTTTACATTTATTAAGGTCGATCCAATTTACAATTCAATTATAATTTATTTCTCTTCACGTTGCAACAGTCCTCTTCAATTTCTTCCATTTATTTTTGCTCACTTTTTCACCATTATTTAAAATGGCCGTGTCTTTATCGAGAGCGGCAATCGCAGCGTTATTTTCTTTCAACGTTTCATTACTCGAATGTGATATCATATTCTTAAGATCAGCCGGTAAATTCAACATCGCCTCGTTCTTCGTGGCCTTTTTTAATTTTTTCACTAGGCCGGAGTCCATCGCAGATTTCATGGCCTGTACTGCGTTCTGCTTCTGGGGCATAGTTAATGTATTTTCCAGCATGCTGTTTGTGGGGAATTTGAAGCTGAATCCTTTGGGGAAGAGCGGCGAATTTAGAAGTTGGGTTAGTTGCTTCTTTTTTATTATGAGGACGTTCTTCAAATCTGCCGCCGCCTGATTCTCCATTTTGTGCGGCCTGATTTGTTTAGGTTAAGAAAAATCATAATTAGCTAGAAAAAAACACAGACAAAACATAATTTTTAGAATAACTAAAAAAAACTCATCGCTTCTGCAGCGCTTTTTTGGGTGTTCTATGACTGTTCTATTAACTTCACAAATGCAGATGCAAAATTTTCCTCGAGCTAGCCTTATTTTATTTTTATAATATACTTGTGTTTTGCAAGACAATGTTTTACAAAAAAACTTTGTAAATATATTTTTTTACACTAGCTCCCCACAGGAGGCACTGAGGAAAAAAATCCCTCAGGATATATGTCATCTATGGGGATACTGTGTAGAGGACCTTTTTAGGGAAAGGAAGGAGAGTAAGTTCTGGGAAGGAAAATGGTATGAGGAGTGGGTAGGAATCTGGGGGTCAATGTGTCCAGGAGTGACGGACGTATGAATCTATCCCTTCCACTGCGGTGCAAAGGTGATGATGGGTCGAGAAAGTTCGGCTGGAGAGGTGTGGGTTAGGACTACCTCAACCGCTCTCTCCCGAATCGGCCCACCACACAGTAGATAGGAAAACCTCACCCCATGAACCCGTGTCACTAAGTCACCAAACATAGCGAACCACTTGGGGCGACCTATGGCAGGGGTGTTGGTTATCCAATGGTTCCCGGGGTGGCGGTATCCATTCCCATCTCCCAAATTACTAGATAATGTGTTTATATATGTATAAAATTTATATATATACTTTCTATTATATGCAGTTTCTCCAGAATCGCTAGTTATAATCAGAGAAATGAGATATTCTTACGCATACACTGGCTAAATCTTAAATGTCGAGCTGTAGGTAGTACCTACTGAAAATTGATAAATTTGCCCTCCGCCTAAAACGATTGTGCATCACTGTCATAGATGCCCTGGCCCCAGACATAGAAAAACATACGACGCATAAAAAAAAATTTTGCACGAAAAGGATACATGTCAGTGTCATCAATGACCATGTCCATGTCGAGAGCGGCCTTCTCCAGCCAGCCGCGCTGTGCACTATCTTTGCGCACCTTTAGCGTGAGCAGGTCTAGTTCGCGCGCCAGATCCACGCGCAAACGCACTGCTGCCAGTAGCGCTCCATCCACTGGGAAGTGAGGGAGGTCTTCGGCTAGAGGGAGAAACAATTCATTATAATGAAATACCTAAATCAATTATTTTGTACTTTAAAATACATATGATAATAAAACAATTTTTTTATAACTAATTTTTGTAAATTATCTATGCTACATTCCTCACAACTTTCAGTGATAGACAACAGATGGCAGTGTAGCAGGAATTTTCAAAAGCATAGAGAAACAGAAAGTACTGAAAGCTCAGGTATAAATATGATAAATGACAAAATTTTGTATAAATATCTCACTTTTGGCCAGTGTTTTGCACATCTTGGTGTAATTTTGCACCTCGGTGGGCTCCATGATGAGGATAGCTATTCCCTCCTTGCTGGCTCGGGCAGTTCTACCGCTGCGGTGAACATAATTCTGCAAAAGATAGACCACTCATTACATCGATGGAGTTACTGAACCACTGAGAAAAAAAGTTTAGACAAAGAACACTTGAGTCGTTTAGTTTCTATATCCGCCATCTCTAGCGTCAATAAAAAATTGCCTTTCAATTTTTTGAATAATGAAATGGAGTACATAATATAATTTTGAAAAGCGTTTTTTTTTTATATATGTCTTGCATAATTTAAGCAATTTCAATAAATAAAACGGATATAGCGGATTTTGATACCCACTTTGTGATTTACTCATGATATAGAAGCTTTTGAAACTCAACTGACCTTTTTGTTTACATTAACTCCACACAGGAGGCACTGAGGAAAATAATTTCCCTCAGGACATATTCATCTGAGATGCTGTGTGGAGGGTCTTTTTGAGGAGAGGAATGAACATTGGTCTTGAAGAGACCAATTTTGTAGGAAGGAGGAAACACAAAGGCCGGCAAATTGTTCCACAGCCGAGCTGTTGAACACAAGAACGAGTCGAAGAAGCGACCCATTCTCATGTGACAAATGTCAACCGTGTACATATGTTGGGCACACGTTTGGCGTGTTTCCCGAATATGTACCGGTGCCGAAAGGATCAATGACGCTAGGTCCTCGAGCATCTTCCATTGAAATACCAGTAGAATAAGGATAGCATTCCCACCCAAAGCCTGTGCTCTAAAGATTGCAATCCGTCTGTTAAATTAGGAGAATCTGTCGGATAGACCGCCCGTTTCTGCACAGAGTCGAGGGTTTTTTTCAGGTATTTTGGGGCTCCAGACCAAAGGTGGCTGCCAAATTCAACCGTGGGGCACACTTGTGATTTGTACAGGGTTAACAGTTGTGTACTATTAAAGTGTCTGCGGGACCTGATCCGAAGTGCAACTTTCTAAACCCGCCATCTTGGCAAAATAACTGCCCTGGATTGGTTGAATTCTGATATAGTGGGTTTCGATTGTAACTTCTTGAATGATATAGTGGGTTTTGTTTCTCACTCACAGTTTTAACATGGTTTTTGGTTGTCATAACGGAGGTTTTGAAACTAGGTTTAGGTTCCTCTTGTTCCCCGCAAAAAAAGTACAAAAATGTAAATGAACAAGACGTCATAATCGGATCATGTCGTCAAAAAATCGGATGTAGCGGGTATTGAAATTATAGTACTCACACGAACATATGAATATATATGGACCTGCCCTAAGTGATAAAAACGTATTATTTCCCCCTCCACATGGCGCCGGCTGGAGCTCCTCCTTGGAACCGGCTCGCTCCATGGGGAGGGGATAGAGCCTCGCTTGAATCTAAAATGTGTGACGTCATCATTCTTGCCGTGAACAGCGAGAAGCTAACATCCATACATTTAACGAAATATAATGCCAAAACGGTAGCTTATGATTTACAACATATCTACATATCAATGTGCACATAGCGAATGTGGGCGGTTCTTCAGTGTGCTCGTCGCTGGTTACAGGGGTAAGTAAATTATGAAACATTTGTAAAAGTGTTTTAACTAAACACGGCAACAAAATATTGCTATGTGTATTGGGGCGAGTCTTTTTGGGGCGAGCATTTGGCCTTAGCAAATATGTTATTATCGTGGCAAGCAATTCGCGCTCCCATGTAAAAAGGTCTATTCATTCAAAGCAGATTTTGCTTTTAAGAACTAAATGGTGATATTGTAATGCGAGATGCCTATTTACTGTCAGATTGATTGTATAACGAATCACAGTCATCTTTCCCCTCTTCGCCCTCCATAGTTTGGTTTTACCCCTCATCTGTAATTTCTTGTCTATCCATTTGGATGTCTATGAGTACTCACTTTAAAAGACATAAAATTATTTTCCGCAGGGCCTATGTCATATTTGAGGATGCTGCGTGGAGGGTCTTTTAAAGGAAAAGAAGTTCTGGGATGGAAAAAGGTAAGAGGGGTGGTAGAAACCTGGGTGCAAGAAGATGGGTCGAGACTCCTGCTGAAGAGGCTGAATATTCTCACTCAACCAGTGTCTTCCGATCCGGTCCCACGTAAGTGGGCAGAATCTGGGCACCCCTGACAAGTCACCAAACGTAGCAAACCACTTGGGGTGACCTATGGCAGAGGTGTTGGTTATCCAATAATTGGTTCTCGGGGTGGCGGTACCCACACCCGCCTCCCAAAGGCGACGATATAGAGATGTTTATCTAAGTATTGATGGTACTTACCTCAGCAGTTCTGGGCACTTGATAATGTATGACGTGTTCTACATTTGGTATATCCAGACCTCGGGCCGCCACATCTGTTGCTATCAGAAGGCCGTGAGGACTGTCTCGGAACCTAAAAACAAAAATAAATTGCTTACAAAATGATAAAGATATGCACGAAACATAAACCTGTCAGGCTAATTTGTTTAGTTTTTGGAACAATTCATATAGGTCACACAAAAATCATTGTCTCCCTTAAAAACATGGTTAGAAATATGATCTAAATGGTGTTAGAAAGAGAAAATACCACGCTTTATATTCAAATCTAAAATTTAACCGAAAAATACACTTTTTTGTGCAAAATGTAATCCAAAGTTTCCGACCGCAATTTAAAATAAAATTATGAATGGGAAGTCTTTATTAATTATTTTCACATGTAACGACAAAAAAGTGAGGCGACGATAACGTTTATAATACATTTACGTAATGAAATATGTGTTTTTATTTTTCTGTTTTCAGTAATTTTAGTTAGAAAAAATGTAAGGTGAATCTTTTTATAACTTTTTTATGTTTGCATTCAAAATTTTGAACAAAATGAAACAAGTTCTTTGTTTAAAACCACATTATTTTGATTTATATTTCATCGACCGGTTTCGGTTGAACACAACCTTCTTCAGATCATTAAACTATCCTGAATTGTCCTGAAGAAGGTTGTGTTCAACCGAAACCGGTCGATAAAATATAAATCAAAATAAAATGGTTTTAACCCGTCTGCTTGGTTCAATATATTCGCACCTCACATTCCGGTTGCCTCGATTTCTCCCGTAAATTCTGAAACCGTCACTTTGGATCGAGATTGTAAAATATCTGTGCAAGATAGCTTTCATATTTCAAAGACAATAAGAAGCATTATTTCATTCTCTTTCTGGTTAAAAGAAAAATACATATGTTTGCACGAGAGGAAGAGAGATATATAGCTTTTAAAATGTAAGGTCGCTCGGGACGTTTTTGATCTTATGAAAGTATAACGTGATTATGTGTTTTGGGATGTATTTATTCCTAAACAAGCAAACGGGTTAAACAAAGAACTTGTTTCATTCTGTATAATGTCAAGCCACAAAGTGTTTGCTTTCTTTGATAAAATTAAAAATATATATCAGTTTATTTTGAATTATAAAATTTGAAAGCGTATTTCATTAGCTTTCAAAAACCGTTATTAGTTTTCAGATGCTTTCAGAAATATTCCATGTATTTGGATTTTATCGTAAAATGGAAATATTTTGACCTTTTGATAAAATATGTCCAAGTTATACAGATTAAACAAAGAAGAAACTCACTTGTCCAAGTTCTTCAGTCTCTGTCTTTGTTGCATACTGGCGTGGATGGGAAGGGGGTTGCAAGCCAGCAAGCCGAACAGTTGCGCCAACCTGCAAATATTTACAATCTTTCATTATTACCACTGACATTAGAATAAATAGACCTGCCCTAAAGTCAAATTGGCATTACATTTCGAAGGTCTGGGAATAACCTGGAAATCGTGGTTTTCGTATATTCAAAATGGGTAAATATATAAATGGTATAGACAATAATCAACTAGTAAAAGACTACATTCAGAAGCGAAAAATTGCTTGAAATGGTTTAAATTTGGGTATGGGTACCGCCATCCCGGAAACCATTTAATGGATAACCAATACTTCTGCCATAGGTCACCTCAGGTGGTTCGCTATGTTTGGTGACTTAGCAGAGGTGAGGTTGTCAGGGTCTCAGTGGGGGATTTTTGTTTTACATTAAGGAGGCCTCCATAAAGGAGGCCCTGAGGAAAATATGTCATCTTTGGTGAAGCTGTGTGGAGGGTCTTTTTAGGAAAGGAAAAAGAGGAAGTTCTGGGAAGGAAAAGGTTATGAGGGGTGGGTAGGAATCTGGGGGTCAGTGTGTCCAGGAGTTACGGATGTATGAATCCATCCCTCTCACTGCGATGCAAAGTGATGTTCCAAGAGAGTACAGCTGCACTGTCCTCTAAATTCCTACTCACACCTCACACATTTTTACTTTCAATGGTATCTAGCATGGTCGACCGATAAGGATTGTTTTGATAACTTTCAGTAACTTCTCATCGTTCCCTAGCATGACTGCAGATCGCCAATGAGCAAACAACAGTTCACAATGACAAGTGTTCTTACTATATCCAACGTCAACTGTTGTTTGTACGTTAGCGATCTGCAGTTGTCCTAGGGAACGATGTGAATTTACCGAAAGTTATCGATCAACCGTGCTAGATACCCAGAACTTCCTATCCATCCTTTTCTTAAAAATATCCTCCACACAGCATCCCCTAAGATGAATTTTTTTATTTTTTTTTTTTACAGTGAATACCGCACAAGAATCTCAACTGCTCCCGTCTGGATCCAGTGAGACTATGGCATCCCCAATTGGGGTATGTTGTGAGGCTGAAGGTAGTGGGGAGGGGAGGGAGGTGGGGAAGAGGAAGGTTGGGAAGTACCTGGCTATTCAGATCTGGTCACCAAACACGGCTAAAGCCATTTTCAAGCAACGTTTCAATTCTAAATGGTGGTCTTACAGCAGGGCGATACTGATAGTATCTTCCACTCTGGAACATGCCGCAAATATACTATATATTATTTTAAATGAATTAATTGTGAAATAACACAAATTAATCAAATAAAATTTATTTGCGCATGCCGGGTTCGAACCCGCGACCTCCGGATTGTGAGTCAAGAGTCTTACCCACTGGACTACGGAGGTCGTCATATATACCCTGATGGAAATTATTTTCCTTGGGGCCTCCTGTGTGGAGCTAATATAAAAACAAAACAAAAAACTCAGTAAATGCTTCTTTGCACAAACACAGGTAAGATGTAAATGTTAACCTTTTAACGCATCCAATAGAGTTACAGAACACTATTGTTCTTCCCGGATATCTCTTGAGCACGTAGTAGAGGTAGAAGTCTTTGTGGTCTATGGGACATATGATACGGCACTCTGTCAGGGTGTCCGAGGAACCTGCAATACACAAACATATTAATTACAATAAATACAATCTTAACTATAAAGAAGAAATCTATTTATCTCAAGTAGTCTTTTAACCTGCCGAGCGATTCTATATCTTTTGTGGGATCGAAACCTCCTGACGGGTGAGATCTCCTGTCAAATTTGTGTGATATTCTATGGCTGTTATTTGCTTTTTCTACGGTTAGCTTCGCCAATTTAAAACGATCTAAACTAAAATATGTGTCAGCTCACAGTTGAAATCTGACATCGGCCCATAGAAAAAGCAAATAACAGCCAGAGAAAATCACACAAATCTGACAGGAGATCTTGTTCGTTAGGAGATCTAGATCCCACAAAAGATATAGAATCGCTCGGCTGATCACGAACCACCAATGATCGAATGATCGGGTCACGTTTTCTAAAAATATTCAATCATTTGATCGATGAGCCAGAGTTATCTATGGCATTTTTTCTATGTTTAAAGGTAGCCGATCAAGATTGGATACTTTTGATCCGATCACGTCACTTATCGTGATAGACCAGGGACAAAAAAAGGGACCGGAAAAAACAAACTTCTTAAGCAGGAAAACCTTTTATATGGGAAAAATTGAGCCAATTTTGGGCCGAGGGAACGAAAAAACCAAACTTCTTAAGCCACGAAATTTCTTAAGAGGGTTTCGCTGTATTCACAAATAGGTGACTTTTTATTAAACGGTGCCATTTCATAAAGCTTTTCGCGAACAGACGTGTTACACACTATAAGTAACACATTTTGATGTAACAATCAACATATAATGCGTGTTGTGACATGACCTACTCGCAAACAAACAAATACGTAGTTACCACACACACTTTAATGATGTAGGTCAGAACCTGTCACCCACGAAATGTACTAAGTGTGTACTAGTGTATGTACTAAGCCGAATATTCGGTGCTTCGACCGAGAGTCTAACCAAATATTCGGTATTCGGAAAAATCACTATTCGTGGCATCTCTAGTTACATGATTTGGAAATTTGTAGCAGTGGCAACGCTATCCGTCACATCACTAGTGCAAGTTGCACGTCACTAGTACGCAACCACATGACCTTGCCGGCTGACGCGGGTCTGGAGAGCACAATTAACGAAAGAAGATTCAGTTTCTTTCTGGAAGCGGGCGGTGCGGACTTACCAACACTAGACGGAGCGGCTTTGGGAAGCCGGTCACGGAACTCACACAGGGAACACAATGGAAGCACTCCACGATCCTTCGTAATGTAGCACTAATTTTAATTTATTATTACCCTATCAATTTAGCTATTGTAGTTTTCCTAATTTGTCTATAAAAATAGGATGGCGCCCGTAATAACTTTTAACTGCTTAGATTCATTTTAAAATATAACACACGTGACATCAACTTACTTTTACAAATACCTTCTCTCTTCGAGGAAAGGCACGACCCTGTAGATTTAACTCTTAATAATTTAACAATATATTACAATATCAAATAATATCTATGATTGTGATTGTAAATTAATAAATCTTGTTTTTCAAGTTGAGAGTTTTATTATGTCTCATGCTCTGGATTTTATTACCTTTATTATTTACACATGTAAACTTTTAATCTGAGCATGCTCTTCCTTTATACACGTCACAAATTAGCCTAAATTTATAAGTGAGTACAGAAACAAAAATAGTGCAATTCTGTCAACCACGAAATGTATTAAGTGTCGCCGAATATTCGGTGCTTCGACTGAGAGTCTAACCAAATATTCGGTATTCGGCAAAATCACTATTCGTGGCATCTCTAGTTACATGATTTGGAAATTAGCCTAAATTTATAATTGAGTACAGAAACAAAAATAGTGCAATTAAATACCTTGATTTCCCACGGTGACGTCAACAACTTTGGGGTCTGTGATTCCTAACATCTCTATGACCTTCTTCAACTTTTGTTCCGCTGTGAGTTTATCTACTTTTTTACTGATCACCTGAAAAAATAAACAATCGTCAATTACAGAGGGAAGTTATTCAGATGGTTGCAACCAGACATAGTTGAAAAGGATAAATTCCCAATTCTATTCCAGGAGCGACTTGGTCTGTAATTGACTAAGGATATTGAAGTAGCACAAGATAAAGACACCTTTAACCATTCAAACAATAGCGTATTTAAAAAAAAAATGAGCCATAGAGATTTTGAGCAAGCTTGTGCAATCTTTATTCGCATGAAAAAGATGTTCTGCAGTCATGATCTCAATCTTGGATTACGAATGCGAATGGTCAGATGCTAGTGTTTTCGATATTATTTTATGGAATGGAAGCATGGACGCTTACTGAAGAACTAATTAGGCGACTTTGGGCATTCGAGATGTGGATCTACAGAAGAATACTTAAAATAAGCTGGATGGACAGGGTTACGAATAAAGATGTTATGGTTCAGATGCTTAACCCCTCGTTTGCCGCTCGTGCACCGGTGTGTCATGAGATTTACACGCCATTTTGACCCTTATGTATAAAGAAAGTGTATGAAGAACACGGTCAGAATCGCTTGCTCTATTATCGCCCTTTACCATAGAGAAAAATGCAATGCGCCTAGTCACTCCAAATAATTTATATTAATAATTTACCGGAGCGCGGGAGCGTGCGCAGTTCTTGCGCATGCGCGGGAAAAATATGTGTATCTACGAGTTTGACCCTTTGACCCTACGAATTTGTAAAGGACAGTGTCAGAATCGCTGGACACGAGTGTCATTTCTGCCGCCGGATGCCGTGTCGTAATTGGTGGAGCTTTTTGCTGGCCTACTCCGGCAAACAAGAGGTTAAAGAAAAAGAAGTTATTAAAACTATAAAAATCCGTAAACTTCAATATCTTGGACATGTGATGAGACATTCAGAGAAGTACGAGATCTTGCATCTCATAATGCAGGGAAAGATTGCCGGAAGATGGGGCCCTGGAAAGAGAACATTGTGGCTGATATACCTGAGACAGTGGTTTGGCCAGTCCAAGGGCGTAGCGAGGTACGGGCAGGGGGGGGGCAGCTGCCCCCCCCTAGAAGGTGCAGGAATGCTCACAAACCGTAAAATTTACGTTTAGGAGAATCAATTTAATTTTTATTATTACCTTTTTAGTTGATCATGATTAATGAAGCATCAAGAAAACGTGCCTATCAGTTACATTGCGCTGTTATTAAATCAGTTTCATTATATGTGTTCAACTGATAGCCAAGTACTCAGGCATATTGGAACCTATTGCCAATGCTTTACGATCGGAAACTATCAATATGTACGCATGTATGAGTCATATTAAAGGTATAATTTCTGTTATAAATGATCATCGAAGCAACGTAGACATAGAGAGCCAAAATATTTTAGATATTTCAATTAGAACTGCAGCTGCCTTTGGAACTGATATACAAGTCCCACGCATTATATTTATATAGTTTTATTCTATTGTTTTATTTTAGTGTTATTTTACTCTATTTTGTTTTGCTCTATTTTCTTTCTTTTAATTCTCATATGTTATTATTGAGTTTCTTTTTTCTTTAGTTTTTATTTTATATGTATCTTAAATTTAAAAAAAAATCATATCAAACTGTAAAATGAGGTCCTCAGCACGGGTAAAGCGCCCAGTGAGTCCCACATTAGTCAAATATGTAACACACATGTATAAATCAGATGAATCAAATAAAAAAAATAAAAAAATTGTATCTTGCCAACAACATCGGTCCAATTACCTTGCTGAGACTCCATGCGTTTTTTGGAAGCGATCGATTTTATCATTCCATACTTAGATTTCCTAATATCTTCATTAGAGCAGCGTTTTGGTGACCAAAATTTGCCTGCTTTCGGATTAATGTCGCTACATCCCTGTACAATGTTGAATATGTCGTTTTACCCCCAGTAGGTATTATTTTGTTTTTCATTTTAACGTAACCTGTCTCGTTGTTCATGCAGCATTTACCTTAGATATATTCTTGGTTTGTCTACACCTGCCCCCCCCCTTAACAAAATCCTAGCTACGCCCTTGGGCCAGTCTACTGTAGAGCTGTTCCGGGCCGCAGTAAACGCAAAGTAAGTTCGCATAGCCAACATGATAGCCAATGTCCGTTGAACGGACAGGGCACAAGAAGAAGAAGAAGATAGATATTTCCATTGTAAGATTCAGCCATGCTCATTCTAAAAATCATACCTCTGAATATTAATAGAGAAACATACAAACTGCTTACCGTGGTTTAAAGCCAACATTTATCTACATTTCACCGTTTATCATCCCATATTTTTAGGTGTTTTACAAAAAATTACAAAATTATTTTAATTCATAAAAATTATCTACTCACAGTTACCCAAACTTGGATAGCTATCACTCAAAGGCATTAGCAGTGCTAACCAAATTTGGGTAGCTATCACTCAAGGGCATTAGCGGTGCTTACCAAACTTGGGTGTAGCTATCGCTCAAGGACATTAGCGGTGCTTACCAAATTTGAGTAGCTATCACTCAAGGACATTAGCGGTGCTAACCAAATTTGGGTAGCTATCACTCAAGGACATTAGAAGTGCTAACCAAATTTGGGTAGCTATCACTCAAGGGCATTAGCGGTGCTAACCAAATTTGGGTAGCTATCACTCAAGGACATTAGCAGTGCTAACCAAATTTGGGTAGCTATCACCCAAGCGCATTAGCGGTGCTAACCAATTTGGGTAGCTATCACTCAAGGACATTAGCGTTGCTAACCAAATTTGGGTAGCTATCACTCAAGGACATTAGCAGTGCTAACCAAATTTGGGTAGCTATCACTCAAGGACATTAGAAGTGCTAACCAAATTTGGGTAGCTATCACTCAAGGACATTAGCGGTGCTAACCAAATTTGGGTAGCTATCACTCAAGGACATTAGCGGTGCTAACCAAATTTGGGTAGCTATCACTCAAGGACATTAGCGGTGCTAACCAAATTTGGGTAGCTATCACTCAAGGGCATTAGCGGTGTTTAACAAACTTGGGTGTAGCTATCACTCAAGAGCATTAGCGGTGCTAACCAAATTTGGGTAGCTATCACTCAAGGACATTAGCAGTGCTAACCAAATTTGGGTAGCTATCACTCAAGGGCATTAGCGGTGCTTACCAAACTTGGGTGTAGCTATCACTCAAGGGCATTAGCGGTGCTAACCAAAGTTGGGTAGCTATCGCTTGAGTAGTTATACAGCTTGCGAAAACAAAGGTGTGTTTTTGGAAAGCAAAGTTCAATTTTGGAGGCGGATATGAGTACCGCTGTCCCGGGAAAAGTATATTGTTATATTTATAGTTCTCGGGTAGTCTATTTCCTTCCTAGAACTTTCTCTTCTTCCTTTCTTTAAAAAAACCTCCACACAGCATCCCCTAAGATGACACAGGCCCTGAGGGAAATTACTTTCCTCAGTCCCTCCTATGAGGAGCTAATGAAAAAAAACTAAAGTGGGAGAATGTCACTTGTGTAGTGTAGTGATAGAGAGATGCTGTGTGGAGGGTTTTTTAAGGAAAGGAAGGAGAGGAGAGTTCTGGGAAGGAAAAGGGTTTGAGGGGTGGGTAGGAATCTGGGGTTCAGTGTGTCCTAGTCATCGGCCTCCAAGACATAGACAAACTTCACCCCATGAACCCGGGCACCCCTGCTAAATCACCAAACGTAGCGAACCTATGGCAGAGGTGTTGGTTATCCAATAAAGGTTCCCGGGGCGGCGGTACCCATTCCCGTCCCCCAAATTGTAGGACTTAGATATTACAGCTAAAACATTTAAAAATGTTTTCATTTGGTTAAATGCCTAATTTAATACCTTTCCCTTCTTGGTGACCTTCTTCCCCTTTAGATGATGAGGCAGGTCGTGCACCATGGTCAGCGTGGCGGAGAACACAAAGGTCTGTCTCCGCGCCTTGCGCTGCTCATCATCATTGACCTTGTCCAGGAGATGGTGCAGTTCTTCAAAGTGACCCCGCTCCATCATGCGATCGGTCTCGTCAATCGCCAGGTATCTGAAATTATTCAAATAATACTTAAAAACAAAAAATTAACACAACCTTAAAAATGATATATATAATGACATTACTAACTATAGACACGTTGTAGAGATTTGGAAAGTGTTTCGAAACTATTTCGTTCATACACACATATTTTTTGTATGTTTATCTTTGTCATGCATGACCATAGGAGGCAGAGGAAAAAAATTCCCTCAGGGCCCTATGTAATGTTTGGGGATGCTGTGTGGAGAATATTTTTATGGAAAGGAAGGAGAGGATATTCTGGGAAGGAAAAGGTGTGAAGGGTGGTTAGGAATCTGGGGATTAGTGTGTCCAGGAGTGACTGAGATGTGAATGCATTCCTCCAACTGTGGTGCAAGGGGATGGGTCGATAGAGTCCGGCTGAAGTGGGAAATCCTATTCCAAAAGGCCTCCCTCAACCATTCTCTCCCGATCCGGCCTGCCATGCACCTCATCCCATGAACCTGGGCACCCCTGCTAAGTCACCAAATGAAGCCAACCACTTGGGGTGTCCTGCGGCAGAGGTGTTAATTATCCAATAAATGGTTCCCGGGGTTGGTCTCCCAAATTAAACTTCAATTTACTGAAATGACCTGATAATTTTTTACATGATCGGCATTTTAGTGAACCCACAGTCATTATCACTTAAGTTTTAGATCTGTGTGATCCGTGGTAGTTCTCACCTGATGTCCGTGACCTGTGACAGATGCCTATTGCCCTGTTGGATCATCTGCCACAACCGCCCAGGAGTGGCCACCACTATCTCCGGACAGTGCTTCAGCACACGTTCCTGTTTCACCTCTGCCATGCCTCCCACCACCACGGCTATGAGAATATCTGCAAAATAACAAATTATTTCGTTAAATCACATTTAACAAATGAGAACTTTCAATTGTTTCGACGGCAAAACATTGAAGAGTTCATCAGTTCTATTTTACTATGTGACAAGTTTAAGCCAATACTTTATTTAGTACCTGTGTAAGCCTGGAGTGTGTAAATAGCCCCAAACTAAGCGGGCATTCTACCCTTAACCACTCAGGTACTTTACAATTATGCAAGTTCTTTGTCTTAAACGAACTGTCAGATTTATAAAAACTTTGTGTCATTTCCGCTTCGCAATTAAAGCTCTATAAATGAAACATTTCTGAACGTAGCCGAATACTAAAATCTGTTTTTGAAAGGTTATGAAATTAGCTTTCAAATTTTATTATTAAATATAAATATTAACATTTGTAAACATTAAAATTTAGAATGCAATCATAAAAAAATTGTAAAAATGACTCACATGATGTTTTTATGTGAAAAAGGTACTAAAGTCACGGATTATGTAAAAAAAATACTTATTCTATCGTATAAATGTATAATAAACAATTTTGTCACCTCACTTTTTTACCATTTTATAAAAGAATATTTAATACAAAATTAACAATGTCTAACGGCGCGTAGGCGATTTGGCGGGTGAAACCTGTTTCTACAAAATAAGTCTTTTTTATTATAACTTCTATGGACAACTTTGAATTGAAATGTGAAGCTGGATTTAATATGGATCTTCTACTTTTTGTTTCAGGGTTGTCACTAGAACAATAACAGAGTTATAATGATTTCTGTGGGAACACACGCGTTGAAAACAAGCTCATTGTACTTGACTTCTATTGTTATATTGTCATGTAAATACGCTTAGTGGTCGGAGTGGTAAAAAAATATTTAACAATCTAAAAGTTTAAATGATATCAACACAATATAATAACTCACCCATATACTTGGCAGCTGCCACGAGGTGGTTCTTCACCTGGATGGCCAGTTCTCTCGTCGGAGTCAGGATGAGGGCGTAAAGAGGCTTCAAAGGCCTCTTTTTCTTCCCCGGGACTTCGGGGATTATTTCCGAAGGGGATACGTTGTCAATGACTTTTACGCAACCAATCCCTGGAGAATAAAACAATGTTAATTAACATAGTGTAAATTTAATATATGCAGTCCTGCTGCCGAGATTCCATTAATTTCTCATAAACATCTAACGATCACACCGTTTCCCCGCAGAGTTAGGCAAATAGGACAGTCCGCCAAACTCGGACTTGCACACACAATGTTTACCTCATTCACATTCATACATCGTCTCTTAGATACTCTCCTATTATCCTGACCCTTGACATGGCCCGACTCAAGTATCTGATTCACTTGAGTGTGCCATGTCTTCCTCGGGCGTCCCCGACTTCTTCTACCATTCACATATTCTCCTTTCTTCGTTCATTCGCATAAACAACAACAACACATTCAATATTCAATTAGGGAGGCGGTTATAGGTACTGCCGCCTGGGGAACCATTTATTGGATAACCAACAATCTGCCATAGCTCATCCCAAGTGGTTCGCTACTTTTGGTGAAATAGGGGGGTACCTGGGTTCAAGGGGTGAGGTTTGTTTGAGTGTTGGTGGTGGATGCATTTGCCCACCAACTGCGTGGCAGGCCGGATCGGGAGGGACTGGTTGAGGGAGACCTTTTGACTTCTCCACCAGGACTCTCATACATATTTTACAATTCGTACGTCTGTTACTTCTGGAGACACTGACCCTCAGATTCCTAGCCACCCCTCATACCCTTTCCTTCCCAGAACTTTGTCTCCTTATTTTCCTCAAAAGACCCTCCACACAGCATTCCCGAAGATGACACAGGCCCTGAGGGGAATTATGTTCCTCAGAAGGAGATAATGTAAAAAAAAGAGAGACCAAATTGATTACGATTTTAAAAAATAAACCGTAAAATTAAAAAAACATACCTTCTTCATTGAGTCCCTCCACCTCTTCTTCTCTCTCTTCAAAATCTGACTCTTCATCATTATCATTAATAGCAGGTTCCATTTCATCGTCACCAATGATTTCATCTTCGTCGGGGGTCTGATTAGAACCTTCATCACTTCCGAAGCCCAAATCTTCATCATCATCGTCACCATCAGACTCCAACATATCCATATCGCCATCCACCGATTCTTCGTCACTTTGCTCGGAAATTTCATCATCGACGACCATCTCCCCGTTTTCATCAGACTCGGAAGCTTCATCATCGTCAGATGAAATATCAGCTTCGTCTTCATCGGAATCTTCTTCCTCAGATACTTCACCATCTTCCTCGTCATCTTCGTCTTCGTCATCATCCCTTTGGACACGTTTCCTACTTTTATACTTCTTTTTGCTTTTGATCTCCTTCATCAGTTTCTTTTTCTCTTCTTTATTCAGCTTGTTGAAGTTGACTATCTTGGCTTGCTCACTGACGAAAGGGTTGATCAAAGCATTTGGTAGTGCGTTGAGGGTCTTTTCTTGGATTCCATTGGCGAGGTCTTCTTTCATACGAAGGATTCCTGTCAAAATTGGGATGCCAAAAGCTAAAGTTTTGCCACTACCGGTTTCAGCTGCTCCCAGAATATCTCTCCTTCCTGTAAACGTAAACAAACACAACATTATTTATTTAAACACTCAGGTATTTTGCCGCCGTGCAAGTTTTTTGTCTTAAACGAACTGTCAGATTAATAAAAATTTTGCTTCGCAATTAAAGCTCTATAAATGATATATTTCTGAATGTAGCCGAATGCTAAAAACTGTTTTTGAAAGGTTATGATAAGCTTTCAAATTGTTATATTACAAATAAATATTAATATTTGTAAATATTAACCCCTCCGAATTTTCGAGAATATTCGCTTTTGGTGTCTTTAACAAAATTACATTTTACGAAAACTTTTCGATATTACCGCTTCACAATTAAAGCTCTATAAATGAAACATTATGCTGAATAGTAAAAAGGTTTTAGAAAGGTTACAAAATAGGCTTTCAAATTATTATATTACAAATAAATATTAGCATTTGTAAACATTAAAATTTAACATTAAAAATAGGTAAAAAAAGACTCACGTGATGTTTTTATGTGAAAACGGTACTAAAATCACAGACTATGTAAACAACAATACTTATTCTATTGTATATATGTGTAATAAACATTTTTGTCACCTCACTTTTTTATCATTTCATATAAAAATATTTAATAAAAATTTAAAATGTGGAGCGCGGTGGAGCTGCCGGTAGCAAATTTGCGCGGCTAAATATTTTTGTCAACTACACGACTGACAGCTGATTCTTGTTATGTATTTCCATAGACAACTTGATAGGGATGTGCAGCTTGATCTACTATCGACCTTTTACTTTTTGTTTTAGTAAATGTTTGTAACTAAAACGATAACGGAGTTAGAACGATTTATATGGAAACACACGCGCTGACGTATAAACACGCTTATTGTACTTGACTGTTGTCCTATTTTTAACGCTTATATCTGCTTACGTTGCGGAGGGGTTAAAATTTAGAATGCAAACATAAAATAAAAGAAGTGTGGGGTAGCTAGCATGGGTGGCACCCTGGGCGGATAACGTGGTGTCACACCCCCCCCCCCCCCCCCCCATTAAAGTTGACAAACACAAATTTCGACTTCATAAAAAAATTGGTTCGTCCTGGGGGGGGGGTGGCTAGACAATTGTGCTCTTAGCGGGCCGCCCCCCCCCCCGCTACGCCACTGTGTCCAGCTATCGTAAAAGATCACCAAAAATAAAATTACCATGCAAAGCAGCTGGAAGTGTCAACTCCTGAATTTGTGTTGGACTTCTGAATCCTTGATCTGCCAAAGCCCTCAGAATGACATCAGGAATACTGAATTGCATCCACGCTTGCATATCTTCAACTGGGATGGCATTTAGACTACTTATTTCTGGAGGTTTCACTACGGCTTCATCTTCATTGACGGGTTTATCTTTCATCGCTTTATCTTTCTTTTTATCTGCTCTTCTTTGGTCTCGTTTCGCCCGTTCTCTTTCGAATTTAGTTGGCTTACGTTTCTTCTTTTTCTTTGCTGGCGTGTTTTCTTTCTTTTCGCCTTCTTTTGTTTCAACTCCGTTAGTTGCTTCCGCTTTCTTGGCTGCTTTTTTTTCAGCTTTCTTTTGTTTCTGTTTGTTCTTTTTCCTTGTAGCGGCATCTTCTGGAATTTCTGAATCGTTTGGAGCAACTATACTATCTTTAGCTTCGATTCCATTTGTTTTAGGTTTATTTTTCTTGTCTTTTTTCTTTCCATCGGGGGGGGTATTGGGGCCTTTCGAAGGTGTGAGAGAAACATTTGCAATGACACTGTCTACTTCAAAACCAGATGACGAAATAATCTTTGACTTTTTGGGGGTGACATTGCCATCTGCTGAAGATGGTGCTTTCCTTTTGGCAGTTTCTGTTTTCTTCTCCTAAAAAACAAAAACAATAAAAGTATAATTATAAACATCAATGTATATTTAAGAAAATGCTTCATGAAAGCTGTTTTGATTTCTAGTTAAGTTTCAAACCCATTATGGATTAAAAATAGTGATAATTATTATCAAGAAGTTTATTCATTTAGACCAAAGATGGCGCCAGTAATTTCAGATGTCGCTGTTGTGTGATCATTTTTTGAACTCAATATACAAAGGAATTTAACTATAAAAAGCCTACGTTGGCTAAAAATTAACACTTCCATAACTAAAGCGCCCTTGAGGTGATTTTTCACAAAAAACATCCAAATATTATTATTATTATTTATTAAACTTGCATTGAAAACACAAAGTATTGATTGAACCTTTGTCCGTTGAGTGGGGATAAGTTATGTGTCGGTAACTTGTAACTTTAAAAACATAGCAATAAAAACGATGGATTTAATTTCTCAAAGGGTTGTTAGAAGTGTTGTTTCCAGGGCTGAGGAGATGGTGGAGAATGTTTGACCCGTGCTCCGTCTTCTCATCAGACGAGTGTATACCAATACTTTACCATAAGGAATAGTCAGGCTCCTGGGGATCACGGTACTTCTAGGCCGCGATCCAGTGTTCAATGATTATATTGGATGATGATTGATAACACTTTACTCATATTTGAGTGATTAACATTTATTTAAGATTTAATATTTTACACGATTTAGTGATCACATATGAAACGGGTAGAGAGGTACAAAACGCGAGTGGCCGGCGGAATCGAGCGCTGGAGACGGAATAAATTGCTCGGTCATCGCCGGAGCGATCCAGAGATGTTTTGTGAGAGACGTGGTGGGGATGCCACACGTATAAATAAATAAAAGTGATGCCCATAGGGTGCTTTATTTAAAAAAAAAAACACGGCCACTTCTTCTGTAAGTCCTAACTTTTTTACAAAAGCCTTGATTTATAAATACTGCTCTTAACCCATATATGCCCAGAACTATGTCCTTATTTGGTTCCTTATTTGCCTACTGATTCGAAAACGAATCAAAATTTAAGCTTTCTTTCAACGCTAATTATCTTACGCATTTCGTTCGTAAAGTGCATTCTACCGCCATCTGTGTCAAGGTTAAGGTATCTTCTTCTAATGGTAATTAAATGTTTCAACTAAACAAATTTTATTGTCCCGTAATGAATCAGTGCAAGTTGTGACCTGTTTGCGGCGTGCAGAAATCATGGCTACTTTCACAAAAAAGTAAGTAATTATCCAAATTAACCCTAGTTTAGAGTTTTTGCGTAATTTATGATAAAGTTGGATAGTTTTAACATATGTTTGTGCAATTATAAAAACTATATTGTTGTATTCAAATACCTAAAAGCTGTTCATAATACCAGTGTTTCGAAAACGATACATTGGGAAAATATACGTATGTAATATACTAAATAAGCATTTTTTAATTTCAGTTGGAGCAAGCCTTTATCGACTAATGAAATAGTTGATATGTCCATAATTTGGATTCGAACGATGAAGCGACTGGTATAGACATTTATATAGATCTCCTGGAGATGGATTAGTTTCGGACTCCGATTCGGGCGACGAAACAATTAAAAGTTTTGAAAATTTTACACGTAGACAACTTCTAGTCCCTGCTGAGCTGGTGCTTCATGGGAATAGAGACAATGATGACAGCGAGTCAGAAGATGATCTTCCGCTTTCATCCTTAGCTAATCGAAACACAACATCAGATGTGTGCCTTTATCGAGTCGACTAGAACAGCCAAAAGCCCGCAAGTGGGTAAAACAAGACCTATCTAGAATGGATAACGAACGGATTGTACCGCCTCCAAGATCAGTGGTGACCATATCAGATGCGTCGGACCCAGTCTATTTCTTTGAATTATTTTTTAATCATGAAGTAATAATACATATTGTTCGTCATACAGTTATTTATGCTGTGGAAAAAGGAATTATGGCATTTACCGTCTGATGATGAAATATATTGCTTCATCGGCATTCTTATATTGACAGGTTACTGTCCATTGCCGAGACGACGTATGTATTGGGAGAGTAATGAGAATATCCACAAATTGTTAGCTAAATCTATGCGACGGAACCGGTTTGAAGAAATTTTGCGATACTTCCATGTGTCTGATAACTCAAATTTAGCTCCGGGTGACAAAATGGCCAAAGTGCGCCCCTTGTTTGAGATGCTAATATAGCGTTTCATTCCTAAATGTGTTCCTCAAATATGTATTTCCTAAATTTTGCTTCAATTTGTTTGTTAGTATGTTTAGATTTATGAATATGTCATTTAAAAATAAATAAATACAGAAAAATATTGTTGTTTCTTCACTCATAATAAATGTATTGGAAGTGCTCAATGTTTCGTTTTCGAACAATTAAAAAAAAGGTACTTATCCAACTCTGACCTTAAAGAAACTTGTTTTAACTTTATTGGAGACTTATTACCACTAACATATCTAAATTTGGTAAATATGCAGTTAGTCCACCTCACGGATAATACGGAACGTTCGTGTTGTCGAAGTTTGATGCACGGATAATACGGAATGTTCCTTTTTTAGCTAATGGCGATATTACACACATCAACCACATTGATGCGATTTGGTTGAACGGCGTATAATTGAAAGGG
The DNA here is from genome assembly GCA_929108145.2 of Limnephilus rhombicus. Classification (NCBI taxonomy): domain Eukaryota; kingdom Metazoa; phylum Arthropoda; class Insecta; order Trichoptera; family Limnephilidae; genus Limnephilus; species Limnephilus rhombicus. Next base: position 28,892,086 of record OV815297.1, on the reverse strand, counting down.
TGTGGTGTTTAGACGTACTTGACAGAAGTGGACCATACAATCACATTGCTGTCATAGAGTTTAGAATGTCTTCGAAACAGGTCGTGCGCGCGGGAATTATATCCCTCTGATTTAATGTTCCACAGGCTTGGATAGTTCTTAAAGTGCTCTAAGAACAGAGGCGTATGCTCTTCCCTCCATTTAAAAACCATTTTCTATGTTGACACTATAAAATAAACAGTCACAGTTTGACAATTTAATACGCGCACACAGTGCTGCGCGTGCATGCAACGCCGCATTCGCGCATGCGCACGAAGGTCAACAGAACCAATCGCATTGAAAATATTAAACAAGTTGAATATTTTCAATGCGGTGGAAAGATGACGCGCAATGACATGGAAACATTCAATGTCTTGTTTACACGGTGCAATTTGGTATCTACAACCTAATTGCGAGGCAGAATTGAAACGTCTAATATGCCCATAATAGACAATCAAATATGACATTTGTCGGAAGTACCAATCTTATAAAATAAATTCTCTAAAATAAACTCGCTTTTCATCATACTTTTAAAAAACATCCCAGGTTTTGAATGGTTTGTTTGGCTACGCAGGGTTTGTCTAGCGGGTTTGTGTAATTATTTTAATACATTTCTTTCCATGTTCTACTGTTACAAATACTTGTCAATGATGCATTCACTTTGTTTTACGCAAAAATATTTTTCTATGATTGGCAGCATTGATGAAATGTTAAAATAAAAACGATGAATGAACATGGCGTTACCGTGTGAGTGAATTAATTTTAACAAAATTAAAATGTTAAATGCATATTTTTTGATCTCCCCCGACATAAATACTCACTTTTCGTAATAATAAAGCTAAATATAACTGTTTGGATAAAAAGTTTTCCGTATTAACGAGTAAGCGGTTTAATGCATAAATAATCTAAATTTCAGTAAAATCGAAAGTCCAAAATAGGGTAATTATCGGTTCGGACTGGCCACGCTTATTACGAATAATTTTTAGAAAAAAACTTTAGATTCGCCTTAATTACTATAAAAGGAAACTTTTTGGCTTTGGGGCGGTGGAAAATAATGCATTTTAATTTTCAATTGCATAAAACCAAAATTCTCTTCGCGATCCGACACAGCGAAAATCCGCGGCCGTAGCTGTCACTGTTATGGACTGTAGCTGACTTCATGGGATACCTACATGAAATACCGCGAATCACAAACCATGTTACACAAACCTAGCGTAGCCGCTGAACTAATTGAAAACTGGGATGTTTTTCTTGCCTTGACGCGAGTAGGCGTTATAAAGGGGCACATTCTTTTGTATCACAAACCATGTTACACAAACAAGCCCGCTAGACAAATTTCATAATTACGCGCCTTATCCCACGAAGTCGGCTACAGTCGTATGAGCTCTTGCTAATTTATCAAGGATACCAACATAACAGTGACATTTACGGCCGCGGAATTTCGCTGGGTCGGTTCGCGAAGAGAATTTTGGTTTTATGCAATTGAAAATTAAAATGCATTATTTTCCGCCGCCCCAAAGCCAAAAAGTTTCCTTTTAGTAATTAAGGCGAATCTAAAGTTTTTTTCTAAAAATTATTCGTAATAAGCGTGGCCAGTCCGAACTGATATTTACCCAAAATAGTTGGTAAATTTTGGGGATCGCTGGCAACGGTTAATACGCACTTTTTTTAAAAAAAATCTTCTGATTCACCTTAATTACATTAAAAGACAACTATTTGCATTGGGGGAAGTGGAAAATATTTTTGTGTAACATGGTTTGTGATACAAAAGAAAGTGCCCCTTTATAACGCCTACTCGCGTCAAGGCAAGAAAAACATCCCAGTTTTCAAGTAGTTTAGCGGCTACGCTAGGTTTGTGTAACATGGTTTGTGATTCTGGCGTACAATCTCACAAGACGAAAGCTAATTTTAATTTTACGTAATGAAATTTAGAATGAAATATTTTCCACTTCCCCCAATGCAAATAGTTGCCTTTTAATGTAATTAAGGTGAATCAAAAGGTTTTTTCAAAAAAAAGTGCATATTAACCGTTGCCAGCGATCCCCAAAAATTAATAAATAGTTCTGGGCATATATAGGGTATTGATCGTTTTCGAATCAGGGGGCATATATGGGTTAACCTGAAATTTGCAACAAAATAAATAGTGCATTGCTCGACGAAACTTACGAAAAAAGTTAAATCAATTTAAATGAGACAAAGAAATGTATTTTAAATATAGTATATTGGAAAGCTATGATTGTAAAGTATCATATTTTACCTTTTGGGCTTTCCTTCTAGCATTTCTTTTACTTAAAACGCTGTAGTCCAAACATTCTTCGATTCCCAATAAGCCTTCGAAGTTAGTATTCGGTCCAGCCGTTCCAAAATCATCCAAATTCACCGATCGCCATTTGTATTTCACTGAATCCATTGTCAGAGAAAAGTTTTATGGAAAAATAATTAGTAAAAACAATTCAAACACCAACCTCGTGAATGTAAATATGACATTTGAATTTGACAGAAACATAACCTGCGAAATTAAGCATGGCTCAAATGTTGCCAATAAAGAAAAGTAATTGTTTTTCTTTCAAATAAAGCACAGACGGCAGCTATTGTCCCACTCCAAAATAAGTAGCTATCACAAATGATTATTTACAACCTCAAAACAATGATTATATTAAATGATTCAAATTCTACAGATAATTTTACTGTGCAAATAAAATTAAACAAAAAAAAAACACCAGAAACAGTAATCTTCAACATGCCCAAGGATTAAGAAGATATTTATTGTAACTATGGGAATTTTATTCTTCAGAATGAATTATGAAGTTATACTTACAATATTTAGTATTTGAAATTCAACACTAATTCAATGATATTCATTTATACTGCTGAAAAGAAATATTCTCATTCAATAAAAACATTGAAAACACAAAATTACCGCCTGATGTTAAATTTGCTGCCGTGTTCGTTAGATAAGTAGTCACTAATGTATTTTCGCCAAGATTCTAAATTGAGATTCACCAGCGCGCTAGAACTTAAAAGGCCGCTGCAGATATGTTCTCTGTTCTGATTAAATATGACGACCAGGCGACAAAGCAATACGTCTATGAATAAAACATTATCTTCTCGATCTTGATTTAGTTGATAAAACGTGTGATGAAGGATGGCAGCCAATTCAAAGCGTTCAAGATACCCGCAAATAATAATTAATGTTTCCTCTTTATTGATTTTTTATTTGAATACCGCAAAAGAGTTACAACTGATCCTAACCGCCTGTAGCCAGTGATACTATGGTATCCCCATGAGACGGAATAGAGTGGGGAAAGAAAGGAAAAACACGGCTAAAGCCATTTCAAGCAACGTTTCAATTCAGAAGGTATTACACTTGAGAAATTCTGAGAGTATCTTCAACTCTGGAACGTATTGTAAATATATACAGGGCCGCTGACAGCCAATCTGGGCCCCAAGTCTAGTAGATTATACCGGGCCTCCTCCCCCCAACTTAGGGAACGTACCCATACGACGTGACCAACTTTTTGCAATTTTTAACCCCCCCCCCCCCCGTCACCAAAAACCTAAGCAACCCGCCGCTCATTTGTACCGAGCGTGACATTTTGAAGACCCCCCCCTAAACGTGTCAAGTAGTATGGGTACGTTCCCTTACCGGTGGGGGAGAGAGAAAACAATTAAAAATGCTATGCTAACCTGTTACTGCTAGGAATACTATTTCATTACCTTTTCTTATTTTCTAGTATCTTATAACATTATACCAATCATACGAATTTAGCATAATTATTCAATGGAAATGTTTAAAAAGTTATGGTGAAAACTCAAAGTGTCATTGGCTTTTATTAGTAAAAAATCCGGGGCCCGTGAGCCCGTCCCGGGCCCCCCAAGTTTCAGACTTGGCCAACGTGCCCTCTCGGCGGCCCTGAATATATAATATATATTTTTTAATTAATTAATTGTCAAATAATGTGTACGCGGGAATTTGAACCCGCGTCCTCCGGATTGCTAGTCGAGAGCCTTCCCCCTCGACCACGGAGACCGTCTTGAAGTTGGTAAACAACTTAACATGTATATTGTACGAAAGGATGAATTTATTAAAATAATAATGACAGGCTTGTCCTCATTTAAAAATACTCAAAACTTGGGTAAAGGAAGTGGACAAGAAGTAACTAGACGATGTCTTTTCTTCAAGCATCGCTCTTTCATCGTGTTTATTATTTTACTAGATTTATTAAAATTTGCCTTCGCCTTAAAACATTTTGCAGGAAGGATTACGTACTTAGTGAGTTTTGAGATTTGTTGGAATATCAGGACATCAATAATTGGCTTATGGTTATCAGCCGACATTATCTTATCAGATTTTCCAGAAATACTTGGTTCTCGATAATTTGTGCATTCTTCAGATTTGTGATAAAATAAAATTACTTTCCCCAACCGTATTATAAATGCGGGCACAGATACCACCACCCCGGGAACCATTTATTGAATAACCAAAACCAACCCCTCTGCCATAGGTCACCCCAAGTGGTTCATTACGTTTGGTGACTTATCAGGGGTGCCCGGGTTCATGGGGTGAGTCTTGGCGGTGATCTTGGCGGCTGATGCTGCGTAGCGGGTCGGATCGAGAGAGACTGGTTGAGGGAGTTCATTTGACCTCTCCAGCCAGAATCCTTCGACCCATCTCCTTGCACCGCAGTTGTAGAGATGGATTCATACGTGCGTCCCTTCTGAATGGACTCCCAGATTCACACCCACCCCTCATACCTGTTTCTTTGCCAGAACCTCCTCTTATTTTCCTCAGGGTCTAAGATGACACAGACTCTGCGGGAAACTATTTTCCTCACGGTCTCCTCACGGAGCTAATGTAAAGAAAAAATATGTATTTGGCCAGGAGAATCAATTTCCCTTATATCCACAGAGGCAATCCATAAATTTCGACGCACCTTAAAAGAGGGGGGGGGGGGGGGGAGTAGAGAAGTTTGACGAGGGGTTGGGGGGGGGGTCATCAACTCCAAATTGTGAAAAAATTTTGAACTACTTTCTTTGATTATTTTTAGATGTAAAATTGCAAAATACGTGACGTCACACTTGGGGGGAGGGTGACTTACAAATGTTAGGATGTGTGACAGGTACAGGGGAGGGGGTCGAAAAAGCAAAAAAATCGTGTGACGTAATTTATGGATGACCCCATTATCACCGATTTTTTTAATTTAAAATTTGCCTTACGCGGAAAAAATCGTTATAGAAAAGTTCGCGGAAATAAGTTATCTCACAAAAGGAAAATTACAAGATCAAAAATTTTGCTTATCAACCGGTATATCCAAATCAGATTACACTAGATCTTCTAGAATTTGTGCACGCTTTAGATTATTTTTGTGATAAGTTATTTTAATCATGGTCGATCTCGGTAGGTACTATTGAATGTAGGTACTATTGAATGTAGGTACTATTAAATGTATGTTCCTTTTACTGGCAGCATTTTTGGGACGTAGATACATTCGCTTCGTACGTCATCGATGTCAATTTTTGACAGAATGTGCCTCGCAGTTCGCTCCGGTTTTTAGTTTTATATATTACATTAATTTGAAACAGTTTCAAATTTACTACACCTGACCGCCAGGCCGTGAAAAATTTCAGTGAGTATCTACCCCAATTAATCATATACTTAAATAAACATAAATACTGAAAATAATAACCTTTTAATGAGTAGAGAAATGTTTTGACAGAAGACTTGATCAAAAACTTGGCTAAATAATCAATTAAAGTCTTGATTTGTTTGTGACTTGAGCATGTAGTTAATGTTTCTGCTCTATTTAATGAATAACCTTGACATACAAAACTAAAAATATTGTATGTTTACTTTCTACTTTCGTCAAGCATGACGTTTAAACCAAATCGATTTATTCGTTTTAAAAAATGTTTTATCAACTCAAACTCTGCTGAATTAAATAAGGGTAATTATTCCCATAACTGCCGCACTTTTAGGCACAGATTATTGTAATAACACTTTATTTCAACAGTTACTACAAGAAATAACTACTAACAAGCACAAAATAGGTTTTAAGTTCTTAGTTGGAACTAAGTAATTCATGCGGATTTATATTGGCGAGAAACTCTCACAAATTTCAAACATACAAAAAAATGGCGGCAAAAGAAATCAAAGCCAAAAATATTTGAGAAATTTTTAACTTTGATTGAATTAAAATATGATTTTAATGCATTTTTTACCTTCTATCCAAACGTAATTAGTTGTTTCTTGTAGTAATTAAATTGAAATGTAGTGTAATTTCGAAAATCTGTGCCTAATAAAAGTTTCGCAGTTAGTAGAATATTTACCAAAATATGTGTTACAATTTCACATTATGATGTTCAAACTCAACAAAGATAACATTTTTCATAGAAATTCTAACTTCACTGAAACATACAATATCAGAAATAATATCTTCCGAATATACCAAGCGGTGTAACACTTGTATTTGGCTTAAATCTGATGTCCACACTTTTATTATATTCACTCTGCACAAGTGTTGGACATAGACTGATAAATATTGGATTTTCAAATCATCTTCCAGTTATTTTGAAAAAAAAAAAATCTAAAGATAATGCTTTTTTAAATACCTGTCAATTACACATGATTGATTGATTAATTTTAATTTTAGTTAGAGTTCAATTTTTATATCACTTTTCTCTATCTTAAAAAAACCTAATTATATATTTCTTAGGTACTCCTCTTACTGGTTAATATGCAATATTTCTTATTCAAACAGTTAGATTTAGCTTCATTATCACGAAAAGTGAATATTTATGTTGGGGGAGACGAAAAATATGAAAAAAATATGCATGTTACATATGAACTTCGCTACGCCATTTTTATTTTCATCATTTTTGTATTAAATTTCATAGATAATAATCAGTCAACAATCAATGCTGCCAATCGTAGAAAAAATATTATTGCCATATAAAACAATAATTTATTCATGTTAAGAAGTGAATGCATTATTGACAAGTTTGTACCTGTATCATATTAATATTATAAAGGCGAAAGTCTGTATAGATGTTTGGATGTATGTTTGTTACTCTTTCACGCAAAACATACTGAATGGACTTTTTTCACTAATAGAAAGCTACATTATTTGCGAGTACTATAGGCTGAATACAGGATGTCCGGAGGTAAAGTGCAAGTGGGAGGTGATTCTACATGATAGTACAAGTAAAAAAGATAAACAATTTTTTTTCCAAATTCCAACTTTTAAGGGTAGTTTTGAGGTAAAAAGATAAAATTAGTCGGGCGTGTGCGGCCAGATTTATTATTTTCCGCTGTTACGATACGGACCAATCACAATCGAGCCGGGCGCCCGGCAGGCTCTCAGCAAGTAAGATCGTACCTCACACTAAGGATTTTTAGTAGGTACGTCTTTTTGTATGGGAAAAAATATGTCGGAATTTCGGAAAAGTTGTTAATCTTTATTACTCCTACCATCATGTAGAATCACCTCCCGAAGTTAATGCACTTTACCCCCGGACACCCTGTATATTGGTAAGCTTTGGCGTTATGAATAAGCTGTGGCGTTATGAAATTATTTATCATACGCTTTCTGTCCCTAACAAAATCAAGTTATTGCAAACGCAGAAGAAAAGCAAACAAATTGTTGCCTTGGAAACAATGTTTTTTTTTAAATTAGGCAATTCACCCTAAAAAGAGTGCTTTGTTGGCGTTGTACTTAATATCTATCTCTAAAAATGAATGGCCAAAATGTATGTATGCGTATAACTTTCGAACGACTGCACGAAATTGGATAATTCGTTTTTTTTTGTTCGTTATTTTGTATAAAACTACTGTTGAGCTCTGGCATTATGAAATTTGTTTAATAAATTGTAATAGGTGGCAAACGGATGAATAGTGTAGGAAATAATTTCATCACCCCAGAGCTCACTATTATATGTAGAAACCATCGCAGGCATGCGCACATCAAATCCGCAAAGTTTCATCGCAATCGGATGAATGGTTTAGCAAAGCATAACATCTCACATACATAGACAGATATATCTCATAACAAACATATTTTTTTTAATATATATATGGATCTTATTTCTATTTTTCCATTTCAATATTTGGTTGAAAATTTTGATAGAGTACTAATTGATTAGCAGATATACGTGACACAAAGAAGGAAAAAAGATCTTAAACAATAGAAAAGCCTTGACCAGATCTTCATTCAGAATTAGCTACCATAAAGACTTGTGACGCTGTAGACATTTTTTTAACAAGTTAATCGATCAAACTGTTAACTTCACCTTGTTCTTTTTCTTACTCTATTGTCATGCAGTAAAAAATGCTCCGCTTATTAACCCCTGGTCAGCCAGGGAAGGCCAGCAAAAAGCACCACTTTTGAATTTTGAAATGAATGTTTTGTGGATTAATTTTGAGCTATTGTATATTTTATTGACTGAAACACGTTCCTAGAACAATAAACTATCTACCAAAACAACATTACTTGCGCTAATTACGTGAATTGATAGGTTTTACGATGTTTTAGTCGAGTAAGACGCATAAATTATGACGCGGCACCCGGCGTCAGAAATGACATTTCGTGTCCAGCGATTCTGACACTGTCCTTTACAAATTTTGTACATAGAAGGGTCACAATCGTAGATAAAGGAATTTTTCCCGCGCATGCGCAAGAACTGCGCACATCCCCGCGCTCGCTGAAAATTAAATATAATTTATTTGGAGTGACTAGTTGCATTGCAGGTTTCGCTATGGTAAAGGGCGATAATAGAGCAAGCGATTCTGACCGTGTTCTTCATACACTTTATTTATACATGAGGGTCAAAATCGCGTGTAAAATCTCATGTCACACCGGAGCACGAGCGGCAATCGCCGGGTTAAGAGGGCATTCTATTTACTGAAAAATTTAGTGTATGAATAATACAGCTGTTTCTAAACTACAAAAGCGAGAGGATAATGGATATAATTCTTAGAAATTTTCTAAGAATATTTGGAGCCATACATAGAAAATAAATTTTAACTTACTAATGAGAAGATGGACCTCTACATTAACCTGTCCTGGCACACCCTCCTTGCCTTATTCACATTCATTGTCATAATTTGGGAGGCCGGTGTGGGTACTGCCGCCCTGGGAACCATTTATAGGTCACCCCAAGTGGTTCGCTACGTTTGGTGACTTAGCAGGGGTGCCCGGGTTCATGGGGTGATGTTTGTCCGGGTCTTGGCGGCGGATGTGTCTGCTCAGCAGCAGCGTGGTTGGCCGGATCATGAGAGAATGGTTGAGGGAGTCCCTTTGACTTTCCTAGCCGTACTCTCTTGGAATATCGCCTTGCACCGCAGTGAGAGGGATTGAATCATACGTCCGTCACTCCTGGAGACATCAACTTCATTTGATATAATTTGGGAGGCGGGTATGGGATAACCAACACCTCTGCCATAGGTCACCCCAAGTGGTTCGCTACGTTTGGTGATTTAGCAGGGGCGCCCGGGTTCATCGGGTGAGGTTTGTCTAGGTCTTGGAGGCGGATGACCAGGACACACTGAACCCCAGATTCCTACCCACTCCTTAGACCCTTTTCCTTCCCAGAACTCTCCTCTCCTTCCTTTCCTTAAAAAAACCCCCTCCACACAGCAACCCCAAAGATGACATAGGCCCTGAGGGAAATTGTTTTCCTCAGGGCCTCCTGTGTGGAGCTCATGTAAAAAAAAAACTCCCAGATTCCTACCAGCTCCTCGTACCAAAAAGACCCTCGACACAGCATCCCCAAAGATGACACAATAAAAATGTCCCGCCACAAATATTTGATTCACTTCGTCGTTGCACATCTTCTTTGGGCATCCCGACTTCTTCTACCATTGACTTTCACGTCATATTTTCTCCTTACACTCCTTTCTTCATTCATCTGCTCTACTTCCAAACATAAAGAAAAAGGTAGATTCTCTCATCGCTTCAATGAGAAAATCAAAGTGTTGCTAATAATAAATTAGCAATAGATAACCAGGAACTTCCCAACCATCCTATTCTTTTATATCTCTTTCTCCTAGCAACTTCAGTTAACCTAACAATGTTTCCCAAATAAGAATGCCATAGTTCCTCTGACTTCGGGCAGTTGGCACTCTTGTGTGGTTTTCATATAAAATAAAATAAAAATCTCGTCTGGTAAACTCAAAACAAATTGGTGTGTCGGTAATACTCGTTTCTTAATAATTTATTAGTACTTACAATTCTTTAGATCGTAAGTTATTTACGTTGAACAATAGTCACTAGCTATAAGTCTTAGATTTAAGTCACTAGTTATAAATCTTAGTGAGCCATTTAAATTAATTTTATTTTACACAGTGTCCGGAAACACAAGTACTGGTGAATTTACAACACATTTCGGCCGGCTAGGTACTACATTAATGTAGACTTTTAGGGTGACCACAGTTTTGGCATTGTTTGGCATATTTGGTGACCAGATCTGAATAGCCAGGTACTTCCCCACCTTCCTCTTCCCTATCTCCTTCCCCTCCCAACTATCTTCAGCCTCACAACATACCCCGAGTGGGAATGCCTTGGCTTGATCACTGGCTTCAGAGGGGAGCAGTTGGGACTCTTGTGCGCTATTCATATAAAAAAAAAACAAAAACATTTTGAGTCGATTTTGTGGAAAAACCTTTTTTTGATTTGAGCTTTCATTTTCGAGTAAATCGAGTTCACAGTTGGAATTGTTTAGATCAAATTTCAAAAAAGACGTAATTCTGGAATTAATATCAGCCGTTTAATGTCTTTTGAAATTCGTCGAAGTGTAAATCCGTCTCATAAATTTTTCTAACGGAAAAAATTAATAAAAAAATCGTGATGCTCATGTGATATATCTGGGTCATATACTTCGAGGGGAGAAGTATCACTTGCTCCATTTAATATTGAAAGGCAAGATAGAGGGTCGCAGAGGGCCTGGTAGGAGACAAATGTCTTGGCTGCGAAATATACGTGAGTGGACCGGCATTAGAAGTGTGGAGGAGCTATTCCGGGCAGCGCAAGACAGAGAGACATTTTCAAAAGTGATCGCCAACGTCGGGGGGACCTGATAGGGCACACAAAGAAGAAGAATGTGATATAATTTTACCAGTTTCTCTATTATATTACGAATTTCTTGAGGTGATTTTTCACAAAAAAACGGCGTTATACAAATTAGCCAATTATTTAATACCAGCTGAAGTCCCCGGCAATGCCCGGGCTTTACCAGAGTTTTAGAGATCAAATGTAGATAGTGACCTTCCTCTTGCTTTGAAGGTCACATGTGCAAAATTTCATCAACCTCGGCATAAAACTGTAGATTTCCATAGAAACCAAATCCAGTCCGCTCGTCCTCCACAATATATTATATATTTCAACCAATTTACACCAAACCTTGACAAATTATATACCCAAACCTTCCTCATGAATCACTCTACCTATTGGTGAAATCCGCATGAAAATCCGTTCAGTAGTTTTTGAGTTTGTCGCGAACAGGCAGACAGACACGGCAGAGGACTTTAATTTATAATATGTAGAGATATAAAAATTAATGTTTCTTTGTTTGTCCCTAATGCATTCCTAAACCGTTCATCCAATTGCGATGAAACTTTGGGGATTTGATGTGCACATGCCCGCGATGGTTTCTATATATAATAGTGAGCTATGGTGTTATGAAATTATTTCCTATACTATTAATCCGATTGCGATGAAACTTTCGTGAGTTGTTGTGTTGCACAAGCCCGCGAAAGTTTCTACATACTGGTGAGCTCTGGTATTATAAAGTTTTTATTAAAAAAATTGCAATAGGTGGTACGCAAGTTGTTTGAAAAATGAGTGCATTTCATGTAGTTTGGTAGCAGAGAGGGAAGGTGGGAGTGGGGAGGAAATCCGAGTGATGCAGATGTAAATGAAGGAGGGGAGAGATTCGCGGGAGGGGTGACGAGGGAGGGGGGAAGTTGGGGAAGGTGGAAAGTGAACACGGGAGGTGGGGACGGGGAACGCGATAGGGTAAGAAGTCAAGGGAACAATTATTTTATTGAATACTAGCTGATCCGGCCACGCATTGCTCTGGCTAAAACACAACACCATCTTCTGGATGGTTACCCAACCTTTATAACCACCGCCATCTGTTGCATGCAAATCAAGTCCACACTGCCCGCTTGCCAAGACTTTCTCTTTTATATATTATATATTGCAACCAATTTACACAAAACCTTGACAAGTTATATACCTAAACCTTCCTCATGAATCACTCTATCTATTGGTGAAAACCGCATGAAAATCCGTTCAGTACTTTTTGAGTTTACTGCAAATAGACATACACAGCGGAGGACTTTAATTTATAATATGTAGAGAAGTCAGGTATACCTCATACGTCATACATATGTCTGGTAATGTTATATTATCGTTGTAACAGACGTATCAGCGTCTTCACAAGAACTATAAAAAAGGGACCGGTCTCGTGCACGCCTTCAGAGGTTCACGCTGATGATGATGGTTAGAGTTGGCTGGCCTCCCTACATCCAGTGGTAATGGTCCTGGATGCGCCTAGTTTCTGCCTGAGCGGTGCCTTGGCAGTACCCAGAGTTAGGGCTGACTGCAGCGGTAGGCACCAGGTACTCGTTCAGGCAGAACTTCAGCAGGAGGCAGCAGGTGGAAGACTTCCAGAGGTAGGAAAGAGTAATAAGCTTCCGAAGAATAAAGACAAGTTTTATCAAGTAGAGATGTGAACACAAACTGATTTATTAGGAAAAGGGTGGGTCCTTTTATACCCAAATTTGGGGTAAAAGGTGCCCACGTGGTACATTTTTGTGGTGGGAGGTTAAACCTTGCCCGTATGTATAAATAGGGCGGCGTTTCCGTCACACCTTATTTTGGCGGTGCCGCCCGTAAAAGTGGTCGCTTAAAATTGCGTTTTATAAATAATTATGTAGGTTACATTTGTAATATATGTGTACATGTTTTAGTGTTTACATATTTGGGGGGGTAATATTTATCCCTAGATTTTTAGTTTGGCGAGTTTCGGGTAATTTTACAGTTTATTCTAGGTTTTTTTGTTTTGGCTAATTGTGAGAAGTTTGTATAAGGAATCTACTATTTTTCCCAGGTCCCTCGCAAGACTAGCTACTGAAACCTGTTTGTTTCATCGTCTTGCGAGGTCCCTGGATTTTTAAAATGGGAAAAAACGGATTTTGTAAGGAATATTTCTAAGTCTTTTGTTTGAGTTAAAAAATGCCCTAGTGTTGAGAGTTTAAGGGTTAGAGGCTTAAAATCTCTTTCCCTGAATGCCCGGCAGGACTCTGGAATGAAATGTGTTGATTTCATCGTCCTGCGGGTTGTGAGAGTATGATTAAATGAAAAACATATTTTGCTCGCTAGCCTCCTGCAGGGCCATCACCCTGCCCAGTGGGAAAGGTGCGTGCCATGCTCGCTTGGCTCCCTGCAGGGGCCACCACCACCGAGCCCAGAAAAATAGCAAGTATGTAAATAATACGAGTTTAAAATGTCTCCCGGTGGCAACCTTAGCATGTAAGCATTTATTTGTTGCACCGGGGCATTGTACATAATAAAAGGGTAATAAATGATAATATTTTACATAAATATTTTCGGCGAAAAGATCGTCGCTGGCGGCACGGTACTAACGAGCTTAGTGGCCAGAAATTTCAAGGGAAATTTTAAAGAAATGACCACTAAATGTAGAGGATGCCGCCAGCGATGACTTTTGCCGAAAAAACAAACGAGGGTACGTAACACGTCCGTTACAATCGTGAAAACAAGCTTATCCACTCGAGCGACAGACCAATTTAAAACTTTTTCCTTGGATTGCTCGTGATTTTTTTGGTGGTCATTTTGAATATTTTCAGCCCACATTAAAAAAACGTACCATAACTTAATAATTCAAATTAAGTACAAATGCTTCTTGGGAAAATTTGCCTAAAAGTAGCAGCAAAGCAAGCTGAGGTATTTTAAATAGTGCCATATTATGGCAAAAAGCACTCCAGTGGTTATGGGTCTGAGTGGTTAAATGGCATTGCAGTGCATGCCGGGAACTTGCTAGCTATTATTATTGACATATTCAAGATGTGTGGACATTAAAATCATATTAGTATGTCTAAAGAAAATTCTTTCTATAACGCTGTTGCCGTGGAGACAAAAAACACGGTAAATTATCAGTGGACATGCGAATATTTTTTAGAAAAAAAAACTTTTGATTTATATTAATTACTATAAAAGACAACTATTTGCTTTCGGGGTGATAGAAAGTATTGCAATTAAAATTTTAATTACGTAAAATGAAAATTTGCTGTCGTCATACGGGATGACAGCCATTTACGATAATTTATATCTGTATTGTATGATATTTTGTATTGAAATTTTGAATGCAGTGTTTTCCATCGTCCCGAATGCAAATAGTTGTCTTTTGTAGTAATTAAGGTGAATCAAAAGGTTTTTTTCTAAAAAATATTCATTTTAATCCCTTAGGCCTCGACCGTATTCCGACAGTAGGCCAGAATATTTTCACTTTTCAATAAAATTTTAAGTAACCCCCGATATTCATGAATTGCAGCTAAGAACCATCTCGATCATGTCAGCTTTCAAATAAAAAAAATCGGTCCATTTGTTTATGAACTACGATGCCACAGACAGACGCACAGACACGTCAAACTTATAACACCTCTCCTTTTGCATCGTGGATTAAAAATCCAAATAAATGAAATTTTTGTGAACATATCCGAAAACGAACGAAGGTAATAAAATTTGCGTAAAAATTTTATTGTTAGAAATAACCGTTTAATTTTTTAAATGAAAAATTTTTTAATGCGCACTTTAAAAAGTTTTAAAAAAGGCTTACTTTACATTTTTTCTAACTAAAATTGCTGATAATGAAAAAAAATAAAATCACACACATAATTTATTAGACATGTATTATAAACATTATATCAACTCATTTTTTTGTCGTGTTATGTAAAAATAGTTTATAAGCGGTTTCATAAAGGTGTACATTTTATTTATTTTGCAGTTTACTTTTAGATTTGAATATAAATCGTGCTGTTTTCGGTGTCTAACACCGTTTAAATCATATTTCTAACAATTTATTCATTAAAAATAATATGTAGTATATTTGCGGCATGTTCCAGAGTAGAAGATACTCTCAGTATCGCCCTGGTGTAAGACCACCATTCAGAATTGAAACGTTGCTTGAAATGGCTTTAGCCGTGTTTGGTGACCAGATCTGAATAGCCAGGTACTTCTCCACCTTCCTCTTCCCTATCTCCTATCTCTCGCCACCACCTTCAGCCTCACAACGTACCCCAATTGGGGATGCCATAGTCTCACTGGCTCCAGACGGGAGCAGTTGGGACTCTTGTGCAGTATTCAAATAAAAAAAGGAAATACAACGATTTCTATGAGACCTATATGAGTTGTTCCGAAAACCGAACAAATTAGCATGAGGGGTTTACCTGTTTAATCACAGGAGACCATATTTGTCCCAGCTCACATAGGTCGCATATCGGAAACTTTGGTTTCATAAAGGTTAAATTATTTTGCAGTTAATTTTTAGATTTGAATATAAAGTGTGGTTTTTTCTCTTTCTTAAACCGTTTAGATCATATTTCTAACCATAGTAAGGGAGACACAGTATGGTGCACAGTGCACACGGTACGGTACACTTACACAGGGAGTACGAGTTGTTCCGAAAAGCGAACAAATTAGCCTGAGCGGTTAAATTCAAAAACACTTCTCAGCAAATAATCAACTTAAATCATCACTATGGCATTAAATCATTATTTTATATTAAATCATCAGTCGTCAGTTACACCGCCTCAACAAGTAAATTAGAAAAAAAATAATTGACTTGCGCTGACTTAAAGTTGCAAAACAAATTCAATATTCAATCGACATTGAATGTGAAATGAAGTGTAGCAGAGAGTAATAAAGCATTGATAATAAATTGCAGTGTAGTGAAGTCAACCTGAAGATTTATAATATTTAATATTGCAAATTAAAGTTCATGATTTTGCCAGTTTTGCAATTACTCCGGTCAAGAGTGAGTGTATTTTTTGTTTTAATAATAATCATGATTGCATTATGTATGGTTTAAGTTTTATCTTTTACGTAAATTTAATTGTGAAATAAGTGTGTTTCTTTAGTATTGTAGTGCACAGTGAAAATAGTTTGTATTAATGGAATATTTCTTTTATTCCGAGTAGAATTAAAAATTATTAATAAATAACCAACACTTATTTGAATGAGAATCGGACAGTCTTCCGTTCCTTCTCACCTTTTTAAAATTCACATCCTTGACTCCCCAGATTGTACATTCTGCGGGAACTTTAGATCACATTGTTTTCAATAATATCCTCTCTTCTATCAAGCGTTGTCTAAAGTTGCCTCCTCTCCACTCAACATTTCATCTCTTCAAGTGTGAACTCGACTCCAATCTTCGGTATAATTCTGAAATTTGCTCATTTAAATAAAATTAATATCTATATTCACCTTTCCTTTCTCTGTAATTTTAAATTATGGCCTAGAATACCCTTGAAGGGTGAAAGCCAGAAATAATTGAAAAAAAAACCAAAAGGTTTTATAATACAACATCCAAATTTACAATCAAACTCAGTTTTGTAAGACTTTTATATTAAATTTAATAAGAAATTAAAACGAATCAGTTTGTTGCCAACTGGTCCAAAACATCGGTTTCACACCCAGGCGTTCCTTATTCAAGCAAAATCCTCCAGCATAGCACAAGCTGCGAATAAAGTTTTTTTCTACTAATAATTTTTGTTTTCTGGAGTTCCTCAAGGATCTATCCTGGGTCCGCTTGTGTTTCTGTTTCTGTAGATTCTGTCGTGACCGGTTCGGGGGGGGGAGGTCTTCAAAATACCACGTCTTGTATTATGGGTACGTTCCCTTATCGTAACCCATCAAAGTTTGTCGTAATTTTTTTTTCTGGAGTTCCTCAAGGATCTATCCAGGGTCCGCTTGTGTTCCTGTTTCTCATTAACCCTGTAGATTCTGTCAGCGCCCATTAGCAATATTTAATGTTTATATATGGTAGATAGAGGTTATTCGTAACCGGGAATGTTTATCATAATTTTTTTCTCTGGAGTTCCTCAAGGATCTATCCTAGGACCGCTTCTGTTCCTGTTTTCATCAACACTGTAGGTCCTGTCTTCGCCCGTTTGCAATATTTAATGTTTATGGATGGTAGAAACAGGTTATTCGTAACCCATCAAAGTTTGTCATAATTTTTTTTTCTGGAGTTTCGAGGATCTATCCTGGGTTCGCTTGTTTTCCTGTTTTTCATTAAAACTGTAAATTCTGTCATCGCCCGTTTGCAATATTTAATGTTTATAGATGGTAGATAGAGTATATTATATAGTATATATTCGACCACCATAACACGGGCATGAGCCTAGCATGGTCGAAAAATCACAAATGATGTAACCATTCAAAGCAATGAATAAAGAAAAAAATTTAAAAAGAGGTTATTATCGTAACCGGGAATGTTTATCATAATTTTTTTCTCTGGAATTCCTCAAGGATTTATCCAGGGTTCGCTTGTGTTCCTGTTTTTCATTATCATTGTAGATTCTATCATAATAATATTTAATGTTTATTGATGGCAGATATAGATTATTCTTAACCGGGAATGTTTGTCATAATTTTTTTCAAGGATCTATCTTGGGTCCGCTTTTATTCCTAATTTTAATTAGGTTTTTTCATCGCTCATTCTCAATATTTAATGTTTGTATATGGCTTGAAACTGTATCATATATTTGCAAATCGGTAAAATCAAGCTGTCTGAGCTTCAGTACACCAAAATGCAATGTCGTATCATACCCAGAAACAAAACAGCCGATCACGTTTGAGTATTTAATCAACGGTAACATTTTTCATCGCCTAACTCAGATAATAGATCTAGGGGTTATTTTTAATTAGGTTTATTTTCAACCTGTACTGATGTAAAATTATATAGGTAGATGAATGAAAAAAACAATAATAATAATAACCAGTATTTTATTAATTTGGTGATGATGCGGCGTTGATAGTTTTTTTTTTCGTTTTTCTGAATTGCATTTTTCTTTCATATTGTTTTATCTTAAAATAAATTACATGCACCAGAGTTTCATTTTTAACAAATCAGCATTTTGTATATAGAAGATTTTTCCTTTGCTAAGTGGTTTTTTTGGTGTTAAATGATTTGAAATGTAAATGTAAAAATTCATTATAATATACCGTGCACTGTAGATGCTTTGATCAATTTAATAAATAATAACTCAATAATATTTGGTTGCTTTGGTCCAATAAGTAAAAAAAATATATGTTATGTAATATTGATTTTTGCATTGCCTACACATTCTGTAGATATGAAAATAAAGTTTCAAATAATTAATAACAAACAAAAGTAATATTTAGGATGGGTTGTTTGGCAGAAATTCAAATGAACCAGTTTGTTTAAATTTTAAAATTGTTGTTCGAATTTTAAAACCGTTGTTCACGTTGTAAAATTGTTTTGATAAAAATATATTGCACCGAAAGTATTGAAATTAGTCACGTATTAATAAGGCAGTGATTAGACGAGAATAGTTACATAATTAAGGTGTAATTTTAATAGTAATTACATCAACAATAAATAATTATTGAGTACCAGAGACGGCTTGTGATTGAAATTGCCAGTAGTGCAGTTCACTTTTAAAATGTACCTAGTAGAGATGCCACGAATATTCGGCCACTAAATCGGTATTCGGCCTATTCGGCTACTTTTTTCACTGTCGGGGACGCCCGAGGAAGACATGGCACGATCAAATGAATCAGATACTTGAGACGGGCCATGTCAAAAGTCAGAATAATAGAAGAGTATGTATGAGACGATGTATGATGTGAGTGAGGCAAAGAGTGTGTGCCAAGACCGAGTTATTTGGCGGTCCGTCCTCTCTGCCTGCCCCTGCGGAAACGGCGTGATGGTTAGTTAGTTAGTATTCGGCCGAATACCGAATACCAAATCATGAAAAAGAGATGCATAATAAATAACATATTATTTACAAAAATTTATTTTTTAACAAAAAATCTGAATAAACATATAATGCTTAAAATCTATCAGTGGTAAGTTATGATGAATGAAAACATTTTTTTCCGCATTTGTTGATTGCGTACGATTGCTCTTTTTCTCATAAATTATACCTGCTTCCGAAAATAGCCGCTCACTCTATACGCTCACTCCTCTCACTGATACTGGGAGATGATAAATAAATCTTGGCAGATTCTGCTAGACTTGTATACTATTTTGCGTTCGCTGACCACCACTTTTAAGGATCTGCTGTCCGATCTAGGCGAATAGTTTTCATGTAAAAATCAATTTCATTGTTTTTTATTAATTCATGAAAACGATTTTTTATCCATGTGTTCAATTCGTTTTAATTCATGAAAACGATTTTTAATATTTTAAATTCATGATTTTTAATTCATGAAAACAGTTTGCGAATTGTACTAAGGATCACCGAATATTCGGCCGCCGAACATTCGGCGCTTCGGCCGAGAGCCTAGCCGAATATTCGGTATCTCTTTGTGGCATCTCTAGTATGTAATATTGGGTGACCGGACAACTCAACAAAATGGCAATTGAAGTCCTTAAAATTGATTAAAAGGTTACGTTAGGTTAGATCATGGGCTATTTTTTTTTTCATCACTTTTAACGACTTTTCGATGTGAAATTCCACCTTATTGAGTTGTTATGTAACCATAATATAGGTGTAGCAAATTAATTAACCCTTAAAGTCTATTTGTTCAGTTTTTGGAACAACTCATATAGGTCTCATAGAAATCATTCTATCTCCCTTAATATCATAGTGGGAAATATGTTCTAAATGTTGTTAGAAAGGAAAAACATCACGTTTATATTCAAATCTAAAAAATCTAACCACTAAAAAAGTAAAACGTACACCTTTATGAAATAAAGTTTTGAATCTCATTTTGAAAAAAAATTGATACTTTGAGAAATTAATTATGAATTATTTTCACATGGAACGACAAAAAAGTGAGGTAACAATAACGTTTATAAAATATTTGTCTAATAAAATATGTGTTGGTTTTTGTCTTTTTTCAATATCAGTTATTTTAATTTGGAAAAACGTAAGGTGAGCCATTTTTAAAAGTTTTTTATGTTTGCCTGCAAATTTTTTATATTTGTAATTTTTTTCTTCTCTGGGGTTCCTCAAGGATCTATCTTGGGTCCGCTTTTATTATTTTTTTCATTAAAACTGTAGGTTGTTTAATCGCTCATTCTCAATCTGCGACCTTCTGCAATTTATATAGACTCCATAGTGAATTGGACAAAAACAAACTGTCTTAAGCTTCAGTACACCAAAATACAATGACGTCTCAAACACAATAATGAAACAGTCAATTACTTTTGCGAATTTAATCAACGGTAACATTTTTCATCACGTAACTCAGATAAAAAAATCTAGGGGTTATTTTCAACTAGGTATAATAGTAATATTGTAAAATCATGTGGATAAAACCAATAATGCTGCTCCAACATATGATTTGCAGTAAGTAATATAAGTCTTGCTCATGTCACCATTTTGGCCTGCCGAGCTGTCTCGATGCCGCCCATTGCTGTACCCACAGATCTTGTAGACAGATAGCTCGAATAATGTCCTGGCAGGAATTGTGGGAGAGTACTTTCGTATAACGATGGGGCATAGGTGATGTCTTTTTCAGTTATGCGTAGGACAATCAGTTCGATGCACATATCAAGGTACCGCCTCTGTTGAATATATAATTATATTATTACTATATAACACGGTAATTTTCTCATCCATTTATTAGTATTTTCAGTACCTTTATTTCTAGACACGAAGTAAGAACTTCTTTTTCCACCCAGTTCTCTTCTCTTAGCTTAGCTAGCTTCTTATTGTATCAATTTACTGTTAAGTTATTAATAAATGCTATGTTGTTTTCTTGCATAAATCTAAGTTAAGTGGGATTTTACACTTTTTTTCTCCGTTTGCTCGACATTTTCAGAAGATCATTTTTTTTGAATTTCGCCAACATTAAAAAAATTATACCTTCGAACTTTAACAAGGAGACATAAAAACTTATTATAGTGCTATAGAGCCAATGAATTAACCTGTATTTTACCATTTATCTCATATTTGTAGGATTTATAAAAAAAATATAAAAAAGTCGTAAAGTTTATAACGTGAATCCTTCATGTTTTTACTTTAAAATTGCCGTGAGGGGTACTTATTCGAGTCAACGTAGAATATTTTCGATTTCTGTATGTTGCATGTGGTATACTTGATAATGAAAGGTGCATATCTATGGAAAAAGGACTTAATTTTAACCGTAAACAGATGATAAAAAATTCGGCAGGAAAAAAATATTTAAAAAATTTATTTTTAACATTGTTTTAAAATAGTCTACGAAGTTTGGATTTGCGACATCTGTGGTCGTAATAGATAAAGCATTTCAATAGCTTCCTTTTAAGTCCAAAATAACAAACGTGGGAGCTATGAATATTAAAAAGAAAATGCGGAAAATGCTTGAGAATCAAGGAGATAATTGCCTTTTTTATGCGAAAAGCAATCGGAGACATTTAAATTGGCGCCAATGTATAGAAAAAAACGCTCCAGTGGTTATGGTTATATTATTAGCGGCCCGATTGTGCTTCATCTTGATTATAAAGTGTTTGTTTATTGACATTGGTGTTTTATTAATCCTAGAATCACAATGGAGGCTCGATGTGCACTAGTGTTCTTGGCACTAGCACTGCTGAGTCTAGTCCAGCGGACCTACACTTCCAAGCTGCCTGAAGAGGCCTCACCAGAAACTGTCAATGTAAGTGTCCATTTTATTTATTTATTGCATTTGTGCTGGTCTTCATTTCATAACTGGTGTAAGAACCTAGTGCAAACAACTTGTTCGTATAAGAATCTAATTTTTGTAAGAATTTAGATTGGATATGAATCTGGTTTGCGCTAGAACCTAGTAAGAACCTGGTTTGTGTAACAACCTAGTATGGGGAAGGACCTGATACATATAAAAACCTAATTCGTGTAAAAACCTGTTTTGTATAAGAACCTTCTTTGTGTAAAAATCTAGTCCGTGTAAGAATCTAATTCATGTAAGAACCTAGTTCATGTAAAAAACCTATTTCACCTAAAAACCCATTTCGTCTTATCAACCTGTTTTGTGTAAGAACTAAGTCCGTATAAGAACCAAGTTTGTGTAAGAACCTAAATTGTGGAAGATCCTTGTTTGTGTAAGAAGCTCGTTTGGAAAGAAACTAGTTTGTGTAAGAACCTAGTTTGTATTATAACCTAGTTCGGGTAAGAGTCTAGTTCGCGTGAGAACCTAGTTTGTGTATTTCAGACAAGCGATAAAGTAGGTGATACTTATTTTTTTAAAAAATATTGTGTATTTTTCTTTTGTTTAAATGTTTGACTGATGCTAAGATGAATTAACAGACTGAAGATACTTTACTGAAACAACGCTTGTGGTTTCATTGAACTAGGTCTAGTGGACATACTTTGCGGCCTCGTTCATATTGCTATTTCATTCGTACACACACATTCTTAGTTTCTTGTATTTTTATGAAGCAAATATTTTTTTATAAATACTTTCAGTTTCACAAACCGTACAATTATAATAACCCTTGATTTTTAACGGGTCTGCGGTAGGTATTTTAATATCGTGCAACTTCATAGTTTAATTAATGACACATTCATTATTATTAGCCTTAGGTATACATCGATCGTCCTTTTGATTAGTCAGATATCTCGAAATACTCAGTTTAGAGATAATAAGGAAAGCAATATTCGAATGCTCACCATAAATCAAATATTATTTACACGTGTCTGTGTTTTACGTATTAAATATGCTATAAAATAACACCAGGAAGCATAGCGGTCCGGTACACTAGTATAACATTTTGAAATGAAATATAATTGAACCAGAAAACATCAATATTTAACTACAAGTTTTTGTGCATTATTTTGTGCTTTAAAAAAATATGTTCATGTCTACCAATAAATGCTGATTCTGAATATATCTTCTTCCTCTTGTGCCCTGTCCGTTCAACGGACGTTGGCTATCATGTTGGCTATGCGGACTTTGTTTACTGCAGCCCGGAACAGCTCCACGGTAGACTGGCCATACCACTGTCTCAGGTTTTTCAACCATGAGGTTCTCCTTCTTCCAGGGCCCCGTCTTCCGGCAATCTTTCCCTGCATTATGAGATGCAGGATCTCATCCTTCTCTGGATGTCTCATCACATGTCCAAGATATTGAAGTTTTCGGATTTTTATAGTTTTAATTACTTCCTTTTCTTTATTCATCCGAACCATAACATCTTCATTTGTAACCCTGTCCATCCAGCTTATTTTAAGTATTCTTCTGTAGATCCACATCTCGAATGCCTCAAGTCGCCCAATTAGTTCTTCAGTAAGCGTCCATGCTTCCATTCCGTAAAATAATATCGAAAACACGTAGCATCTGACCATTCACATTCGTAATCCAAGGTTGAGATCATGACTGCAGAACATTTTTTTTATGCGGATAAAGGTTGCACGAGCTTGCTCAATGCGGCATTTGATTTCAACTGAAGGATCCCATCTATCATTTACATTACAGCCCAAGTATACAATACTCTGTACCTTCTCTAGTTTTGTTCCAGCAATATAAAGATTTTCATCCAATGCGTTATTTTTGCTTATGAGCATGTATTTTGTCTTATTTATATTCAGTTCCAGCCCAAAATTCTCACAAGTCTTCACTACTTGATTCAGCAAAAGTTATAAATCCTCAATGTTACTTGATAGAAGTACTGTATCATCTGCATAACGCAGGTTGTTCAGAATCTTCCCATTTATAACAAGTCCTTGAGTAGCCTCTTGCAGAGCTTCATTGAATATTTCTTCTGAATATAAGTTGAAGAGCATAGGTGAAAGAATACAACCCTGTCGCACGCCTCTCTTTATTTCTACTTCGTCTGTTAGACATTGCTTTACTCTTACTGCTCCTTTCTGGTTCCAATAAAGATTACCAATTATCCTTATCTGAATATATAAGTTTTATTAAATAATATTAAACATAGAGTTTTTAAAACATGATTATAATGTCCATTTTTAATTGTATCATTAAAACACACTGTCAAGTTGGTATTATTGGATTTTTAGTGCTGACATCACTGCTTACCATAATTTTCTAGTCATTGTATTGAAATATATAAAACAAGCCATCGGTATTAACAACATTTCATGTTATTGGTGTTTTTACATACTATTTATAGAGATTCAGATAAATAGTTGTTGTTTATTGAAACATTTTTTAGGCCTAAATAATTCAATATCAAAAATAGAGGAATCTCTATTAGTTTATCTCTATTAATTAAAATATTCAAAAACTTTAAATGTACAAAATAATCATTATGCTACTTACACGGCCAATCCTCCAAACTATGAAATACAAAATGGCGGACGTTGAACAGCTGATTCAGCATTGTATGTGCAGGCGATGCTCGGTTTCCATAATATTGATTTCGATTCGTGAAGCTAAAAAAATAATAATTTCAAACAATTTTTATACCACTCTCCCGTCATAATATTGAAAAATATAATATAATAAATAAATAATTCCACCTAAATAATGTTTTTACTTATTGAATAGTTTCAGAGCTTCTTCCATATAAATGTCATACAAAATGACAACACCTGTTGAAAATAAAACAAACGAGTGATGACGTCACACGATTCACCATACATCGGGGTTTTCGGGGGATCTTGAAAAATTAAAACTTTGACAATTATTTTAACTATTAAAACTAACTCTAAAAATAAAAAAAAATATGCAGTTATTTAAGTTAGAAGGTCATTATTCATTAAAACAATTTAAAAAAATTGGACTGGAGTTCCTTATTGATTTGGTGGTGTTTATGAGTAATCTCAGTATTGTACCAGATAGAGGATACACTTTGACATACAACTGCATACTCAACTCTGATTCAGATTTTTCAGATATGTCTGACCAATCAACTTATAATATTTTAAACTGTTTTTTAATGGATAATTTTTGTCACTAATCTGTTATCTACATATTTGCACTAAAAAGTTTCAACAATTTGCCAAAAGATGGCAGTGGTAGGTTGTTTTTTCATAAGAATTTGACATTTTTGTAAAGTTTTTTTCTTGGCTGTTTTTATAGTTAAATCGGCAGAACGACAAACTATTTTAACAACAGAAAGTTGTCATTGTGAAACATTGTCACTTTATTTGATTAACTTACACGTGTTATATTAGCTTATCTCCTAGGAAGTATAGCTGATATCACCCACTTTAAACCTAACACGATCTTTTAAATTTAGGCATTCACTATGAGAAAGACATAAGAACCGTCTGAGTGGTTTGTGTGCAGTAAAATAATAAATAGAAAATAAATGTGATATTGGAAATAGTGATAGGTGAATCGAAAAGTTCCATGACAACTCTGAATCTAGTCAATAACACCTCTTTGAAAAGTCTTTAAAAGCTATGAAAAAAAACCTAACCTAACTTAACCTATTTAACTAATTTTTTAATATATTTCACTTTGTCACTTGCATAACATTTTTTTTTCCTGTTTAGGCAAATATTCTAAGACATTCCGTATTTTTTTTATTGTATTTTTGAAGCCCTGGCGATTTTTGAAAATTTCAACCCGAAAAATCGGAATTTTTTATAAACCGGAAAGACGGGACATAATGGGTGTGAAAATCATTTAAAAAAAAAAAATGTATTCCACACTAATGGCACAGGAGAATAACGAGGCAAACCTAAAATATTACATCTCATAAATATTTTTTTCCTTGGTCCACCTTATTGATCATTACTCATTATAATGTTCAACGTCTTTATATGACTAAATCCAATGTAATAAACTTGTACTTGTAAATTATAATTATTAATTTGATTTTATTAAAATTAGTACCATTACCATTGCTTCTAAGACAGTCTGCTACAGAATGCTTAATATGTACGATGTTCACTTCGTAGCATCTGTCAAAATGTCAAACCAAACGATAAGTTCGCAGAGTACAAACAATAAAGCTAGTGAATTTTAAGTGTCAAATTCAAAAATTTTCCAGAAATCAAGTGTTGCCATATAAAAAAAAGTTGGTGTGGAATTTTACAAAATTAATTGAATATTATCGGAGATGAAACATTTTCATCGTAGTTCATAATTTATTAACTAGGTACACGAGTTTCCTGAGTTTGCTGTCATTACAATGTTTATATATTTGTGACAAATATTATTTGCATTTAATTTTTATTATTATTTATGAAGTCATTTAACACTTGGCTAATAGATTGCTTTGTTAGAAGCTCTAATAGTCAGACAGATTGAGTTCGATTTTCATCTTAAGAGCGTTTAACCAGCCAGCGGCCGAAAATCCACATTTCGTCGAAAGTTGTTCTTACGATCATGCAGGGCGGTTACAATGAAAAAGATTAATTATTCTCCGTACCAGCTTTTTAAAATTATAACTCAATGTCGATTTTATTTCATTCCAATTTTGCTTTAATTTATACCTACTCGTACATCCAAAAATGCTCAAAGGCGTGATGATAAAACTATTAAAATAATGTACTTTTTGTAATTATTTTTTGATTATAAGTATTTATCATTTTTAAATAATGCCTAAGTTAAATAAGAATGTTAAAAAAATCTGAAATATATTAGTTCGTAAGTGCGCAAATAAATACACCCTTGGACCAATTTTCGTCAAGAAACACATGTACGTATATATTTTTTAATGATTTTATTTAAACTAAAATTAAATTTCTAAAACATGCGATACCCAGATAATGTATTGATTTATTTTACTGCATATGATTTGAAATGGGTGTGGTATATTACAAAATCTTTTTTTTAAATTTAACAAATCTACCAATGACCTATTATATAACCTTATTATACTAAAAATTAACATTTTTTCTCAAAATTTAAAACATACGAATGCTAGATAAAAGAACTATCTTTCGAAATCCATTTATAATTTTTTGTGGAATAGAGTCGATACTTCTAAAATCTGATTTAAAAATGACATATTTCTGGTTTTCTTTGGTAATACCCTCTTAACTAATTAACCATCGTGCCATTTCTCCGCAGGGGCACTCTTTGCATCAATCACATTCATACATACTCTTCTATTATTCTGACTCTTGACCCGACTCAAGTATCTAATTCACTTGAACGTGCCATGACTTCCTCGGGCGTCCTCCACCATTCACATTTGCATCATATATTCTTCTTACACTCCTTTCTTTGTTCATTCGCTCAATATGCCCAAACCATCGAGGCTCTCTTCCTTAATCTTACTCATTACGCTTACATCAGCCTTGCTTTCTTTGAAATAAAATCGATATTCAGTTATTTATACTGACATACATAGTTACTATATTGATATTAGTTATATCTTTGCGGATCTCCACATTTTTCACACGATCATACATGGTTTTTCCACGCAAATGCCTCAGGGATCTCATTTCTGCAGCATTCGGTCTACTTTCATCCTTCCTCTGCCTCACTGCCATACATCTGGGTAGATACCAAGACTGATTGAGGGATATCCTTTTTTACCTCTCAAACTGAACTCTCTCGACCCATCACCTTGCACCGCAATGGGAGGGACGGATTCATACATCTGTCATTCCTGAACACATTGATTATGAGATTCCTACCCACCCCTCATACCTTTTCCTTCCTAGAACTTCCTCTCCTTCCTTTCAGACCTTCCCTCGTGGAGATAATGTAATATATATTAGTAACGACAAAACATGTTTTCAGAAATCCACTAAATGACATTCCTGCTTATTCCTCTGTTTGGTTACTCCTGGCTGTTGAGATCCAGTCATTATCAAGTGAAATTACATACCATCGATTATGACGTACAATGCATTATTACTTGAAAATACGCAAAGTTGAAGTGTTCCTCATTTTATTTTATCATTAGTTTAAATAAGTGTATAGAAATGTTATCTTAGACAACGCTTTCTATCTGAATTGCCCGTGATAAACTCGAAACAAAGAATGAACGGTTACCTCGAGAGTGTTTTCTCTTGGAGTAAAAATAATCTCGTTGAATTTAATGTTTCAAAGACCCAATCATGTCTAGTTACGTCTAAAAGGGATCAAAATGAAAATCTAGTCTCCTTCAACGGAAGCAATCTTCCGAACAGGCCCTCCATTGATATGCTTGGTGTAACTCTAAGTGACCAGCTCAGATACGAGGCCTCCATCGAAGTCATAGTTAAATTAGCCTCCCAAAAACTGGGCATGCTGTACAGGGCCCGCAGATACTTTAATAGTACACAACTGCTAACCCTGTACAAATCGCAAGTGCGCTCCACGGTTGAATTTGGCAGCAACCTCTGATCTGGAGCTCCAAATACCTGAAAAAAACCCTCGACTCTATGCTATCCTTATTCTATCGCTTTTTTAATGGAAGATGCTCCGAGGAACTAGCGCCATTGATCCCTTCGGCACCTGTGCATATTCGGGAAACAAGCCAAATGCGTGCCCAACATATGTATGTGCACGGTTGACATTTGTCACATGCGAACGGGTCGCTTCTTCGACTCGTTCTTGGCCCAGAAATCCATAATTAGAGTCATTATGCGTAAACCCTATAGGTTCTTTAGCCATCATCTCTACAAAAACTTTTATGTACTTGATGTTTGTCAAAACTACATAAAAATATTATTATCCACGTACACAAAAATCTAGAAAATCTTAATAAAATTGATCGTAAATATATCACAAGAAGTCACACCAGAAAGGATCTCGTGGTCCCAGGGCAATACGGGAACAACAGGATCCTTGCAGCAATACGGCAAAGTTTCAAAAGACATGTACATATCTGGGACCAAAAATATATAAATTATTATTTTTAATTGTTAAACTAACGTTTAAGACAAGATTTTTATGCATAGCACAAAGGGTAACAATTATTATAAGCAATAATTATCAGCCTGAAACACTCATCCACATTGAAAAATCTTCCGAGAAAAGATACATGACGCCAACGGGACTTGAACCCGTGCTCTTCTGATTGCCAGTCAGCTGCTCTCCCAATTGAGCTATGGCGGCTTATATTATACCCGCCAAATGATTCAATATATACTAGTGTTTCATTCAACAATTACTGCTTATTATATTTTTTCCACCTGAAAACAACCAACTTTATTTTTGCGAGAGAGACACTGTTAGTGTTAAATCCGTCGCTAGGTGGCGTCGAGACAAATTATGTCTTCTTTAATTGGGGAAATACTTCAGAAGGCACGGGTTCAAGTCCCGTTTGCGTCATGTATCTTTTCTCGGAAGATTTTTCAATGTGGATGAGTGTTTCAGGCTGATAATTATTGCTAATAATAATTGTAAAAAATATATAATAAAATCCCCCCAGAATTAAATATTAAAGCTTGCAAAATGTTCCACATCGGATCAATAATAACTAAATGGCTGATTGGCTTGGGTAGGGTGGAGTCTGAAAACCATTAAAAAATGTTACTTAAAATTTTACATGGCTAGCTATTAACGGCACATTTAGTAAAAATTTTGTATACATTTAAATTTAAAAAAAAAAAACTTTTTTTTTTCAGAATAAATTTCTGGCATTTTCTTTAATATATATTTAATAATTTTAAAAAATTTTTAAAAATCAACATTTTTTTACAGAATAAATTTTTGGCATTTTCACCAGCATTTGGTTCCTTAGAACGGGCAATCTGCCGAGCTAGGAACTAATATCGACCTAGAGTCTGTCAATTAAGAGTAGAAAATATTAAAAATTGAACTACCAAATTTGTAGGCTGGCAACACCAATTTAACTGTCAAATATTCTTTCAAATCGCAATGACACTGAATGCATAAAACACTGTAAGTCACATTTAAAAACCTTATTTTTGTTCTTAAAGAAAAAAATTGAATTCAAAGAAGCACTGTTGTTCTTCTTCTTCTTTGTGTGCCGTATCAGGTCCCCCCGACGTTGGCGATCACTCTTGAGAATGTCTCTCTGTCTTGCGCTGCCCGGAATAGTTCCTCCACACTTCTAATGCCGGTTCACTCTCGTATATTACGCAGCCAAGACATTTGTCTCCTACCAGGCCCTCGGCGACCCTCTATCTTGCCTTTCAATATCAAATGGAGCAAGTGATACTTCTCCCCTCGAAGTATATGACCCAGATATGAAATTTTCCTGATTTTGATTAATGTAAGCAGTTCTCTATCTGCTCTAGCCCGCCTGAGAATTTCTGTGTTGGTGATCATGTCGGTCCATGGGACCTTGAGCATTCTCCGGTGAAGCCACATTTCAAAAGCCTCTAACCTGTTCATGGTATTTACTTTCAAGGTCCATGTTTCACATCCATAGAGCAAGACCGACCACACATAACATTTTAGCATTCTCTGCCTTAGTTTTAAGCTGATATTGTCATTGCAGAAGAGGGATTTCATTTTAATGAACGCAGTTCTTGCTGCTTCAATTCTGCATCTAACCTCCACATCTGGGTCAAGAGTCTCCGTGAGAATAAATCTAAATCTTTCCACCTTTTCGACATTACTGATTCAGAGTGATCTAGTCGTCCAAATGTCATCCATTTAGTTTTATTGACGTTGATTGTTAGGCCCAGTTGCTCACCAGCATTATTAACAAGATTTAATAGGTCTTGGAGGTCATCGATACAGTCAGCTAGTAATACAGTATGATCTGCATATCTTATGTTATTAATGACAATTCCGTTGATCTTCAGACCCTTCTCAGTATTACTTAGGGCTCTTTTAAAGACATAGTTGGAATAGAGATTAAACAATAGTGGCGACAGGATACAGCCTTGTCGTACTCCACGCTGAATGGCAATTGCATTAGATCTCTCATTCCCATGTCTTATTTCTGTTGTTTGGAACCAATACAGGTTTTTAATGAAATTCTGGTCTTTCGTGTCAACGTTACAATCCGCAAGCTTTTTCATTAGGTCAGCATGTTTTACCCTGTCAAATGCCTTTTAGTAGTCAATAAAACAGGCAAAGACTTCCTTTCTTTGGTCACGACACTTTTGCAATAGTACGTCGATAGACAATAATGCTTCACGCGTCCCGAACGCATTTCTGAAGCCAAACTGTTGTTAAGGTATCTTATAAATTTGATTAAATGGTATTTTATAATGTCATTTGCTTTCATTTAATATAACATAAATTTGAATTTAACAGAAGGTAAAAAGGAAGAATAACTAATGGTGAGTAGTTACACTACTTTTAGGTCGGAATGAGTTAAATATATTCAGATCTAAAATTAGAGACATGATCTAAAACCCGGGCAACGCTGGGTACTTAAGCTGATATTAATAAATATGAGCAATTTCCAACTGTGCCTTTTATTTTACTATAATATCGTTATTCCTCATTGTATTAACACTTTTACGTATTTTTGATTTTTTACAAAAAATGTAGGTCACACAGCTTTACTTTAACACCATGAGTTATGTGTTTAGTATTGCCATTTGATCAACAGTGGCGCCCTCCTATGTTTTCTACTCTTATTTGACAGACTGTACAAGACATAATAACACTTGTACACGTTTTAATGTCTATAATTATTTTGCAATATTATTACTAAGTTATTTTTGCTGTATAAATGTAACTAATGGATTGTAATAAATAAAATAGTTTCGTAACGGTGATCGATGAACCGGTGGATGCAATTTTTAGCCATAAGCTGTTATAATGTTTTGTCTAGTAAGTCTAGTTTGTAGTTAGAAGTAAGATTGTAGGAATGTATTATAAGTTTGTACAGCGTCCTTGAGGTGATTTTTCACAAAAACGGCGCGATACAAGTCATTCAAATATTTTTTATTATTAATATTATTAAAGAAGGAGGAATCGCAACACGGCACAATACCTCAGAATTAAAAAATAAATCACGATAATTGATAGAATTTCGTTGGCTGGAACTATTGCTATCCAAAATCTAATAATAGTGTTGATTATTCTACGATTATGCTGTAGGAGTATAATTAAGATAATCACTAGATTAGGCGGGCCAACAATTGAGTGGGTGAATTATACATTAGCCCTCGTGAACATTTGGCCATCTTGATTAGATTATTAGTTAGAATAAATATTAGTTATATTAGATAGTCGAGTGGTCCGAAACTGGTTCCCACCGGACGTCGGGGATTCAAACCTGTAACAGCTAAGTCCGACATCATTGCACAAGCAACATTTTCTCATTATGAAGTAAGGGATGTTAAGATTTGTGTGAGGTTCCTTTTCTTCAATTAGAACACACTGATAGATTTTAACTGAGTTAATTTATTTTGTTCAGGTTAAACATGATTAAAAACACTAACGGCCGCTGTTTCCAATCCTACTAATCTACTTCTTAGCCGAAATTAAGGCTCACACTGCTTAAGCATCGCTTAATCTAAGGAAGCCGGACGCGTGGATTTAGCTTGACTGAGCAAAGCAAAGTTATAAAAAGTGTCAATAGAGTGGCGCTAACGCGGCAAACCTCGTCGTTATATTATATGATTAATTTAATAAAATCTTATGGCGTTCTCTTGGGGTAAACATAATCTCGTTGAATTTGATGTTTCAAAGACCCAATCATGTCTGATTACGTCTAAAAGGGATCAAAATGAAAATCTAGTCTCTTTCAACGGAAGCAATTTTCTGAACAGACCCTCCATTGATATGCTTGGTGTAACTCTAAGTGACCAGCTCAGATATGGGGGCTCTATCGAAGTCAGAGTTAAGTTAGAATCTAAAAAACTGGGCATACTGTATAGGGCCCGCAGATACTTTAATAGTACAAAACTGCTAATCGCAAGGGCGAATGGTTGAATTTGGCAGCCACTTTTAGTCTGGAGCCCCAAAATACCTGAAAAAAACCCTCGACTCTGTGCAGAAACGGGCCGTCCGTTTTGCCATCTTAATAAACGGATTGCAATCTTTAGAGCACAGGTGTCGGATGAGAATGCTATCCTTGTTCTATCGCTATTTCAATGAAAGATGCTCCGAGGAATTGGCGTCATTGATCCCCTCAGCACCGGTGCATAGTCGGGAAGCAAGGCAAACGCGCGCCCAACATATGTACATGGTTGACATTTGTCACATGAGAACGGTTCATTTATTTATTTATTTATGGACAAATAGTCCATTAACAATATAACAATAACACAAATAAAAAAAGAGACGGCAATGAAAGGAGAGTACATATAAATGAAGAGCATTGACAAAATACATATAATATAAAAGTACGTATAGAAGATAACTACAAGTAGCTTGAAGATGGATTTAAAAGGCTTAAAAAATCACATTGCGTATCGACTGCCGAAAGTCATTAAGGCTTACACCAAAAAATTTAATGCTTTGATTTGCGTTGACAAGTCTCGACATTCTGGATAAAGGAGAATGATATCTATAATTAGTAGAATGTTGATTGAGGAACAGCAATTCATTATTTCGGAGTCTACGGGAAGGGATGTTGAACTGGATGAGTTGTAACAAAGCAGGTGTGTCAGTAATACTATTGATAATTTTGAATATGCAAATTAGATCAGAGTCCTTTCTGCGTTTTTCTAATGAAGAAATGTTTAAAGTTTCTTCAATTTCATCTCCTACTCGCCTCTTTCAAGTCCTAACCTCCAAGCAATTCCTCGTAGGAAGCGATGTTGTACAGATTCGATGTGACAAATGTGGACAGCATAGAAAGGAGACCAAATGACACTAGCATATTCGAGGTGAGGGCGAACCAGCGAACAGTAAAGAGTTTTAAATATACTTATATGCTTAAAGTCAGAGGTAATTCTAGTTTAAGTGATTTGTTTGCGATGTTATTAATTTGATCACGGAAAGAAAGTTTGCAGTCTTGTGATCAGTTCCTGCAGCACAGAACTGCGAGGAGTGCAACAGCCTGGTTCATCAGGCAACTGGAGTGAGGATTATGGTTCTAAGCAACACGGCAATGAAGAAGTTCAAGTGTCACTCTAGACAAGTGTATCAGGAAATATATTGCCGACCTCTGTCTCTGTGTCTGCGTTACAAAGATGCAACAATGATAAATAATTAATTAATTAACACAAATATCAATTGCTTATTAACATTATAATTGAAGATAAAGAATATTATTGATATTATATCGAAGAATCGACAATTATTAGCTGTCAACAAGTTGATGGATTTGTTAACCTGCGTGCTTGAATTAAATCTGATAAAACCAAGGATTTATTAAAATCCCATGTAAATACTTATATACGCAGCTGTATTAGTGTTTGACATTGCTAATACTTGCACGAGAAGGTATATTTATAGTTATTATTCTTTTTGGGTCAATGTACTTACTTAGTTCTCATGATGGCCATACGCCCGTGTTACGGCAATATGCTTTATCTACAGATACAGCATTTTGACTTAACAGCGCTCAATCAATTTAATTCGTCGACCTACATTACTTCCTAAGGAATTGACGATGGCACAATGCTGTAACTGCAAAAAAACACTTGCATAATGGCAGTGAATAATATCGTATGGTAATATAATATCATGTAAATGTTAGTATTGCAATCTAATGTAATCTAAGGTTATGAAATGTAAAAACTATGTAATGTAAAAACTATGTAATATAATGTAAACAGTACATAATTCAATATTCTAGTTAAGTAAGTGTAAATTTTATTTTCTTTTTTACTGGAATAAAAACTTATGAAAAAAAAAAGAACATTGTTACTTAAGATACAACATTTTGCCAGGATTATCCTCACAATTATGTTGTTTTGCCATTACAATGCCGCCATTGCCGTGCGGGAGACAGGTTGTTTGTGTTACAGCGTGTTGGCCTCACGTATCGGCAGCTATGCGTACCACATAGGGCTTCCAATCCCGCAGTCTGAATTCAATGTCGGTATTTGCGGGACTACGAATTTTCGATCCCGCGGGATCTTGCTATTTGCGGGATCCCGCTTATTTAAAATATTCACATTTATATAGGGCAAATAAAACAATGAATTAATCAACTCCACATTTATTTACGTACATATTACTATTAATATGAGATCAATCAAATTACACCGTTTATTTACCACACAAAAAGTGATTTAATCAACTAACTCCACATTTATTTTCGTATTACTATTAGTATGAGATCAATCAAATTACACCATTTTTTCTTCACAAAAATCAGTAACAAATACTGAATAAAAAACAAATCAAAACAAAACAAATCTTCTTCAAAAAATACACAAAGAAAATTAAAAAATCAACCAAAAAAAACACAAAGAAAATTAAAAAATCAACCAAAAAAAACACAAAGAAAATTAAAAAATCAACCAAAAAATACACAAAGAAAATTAAAAAATCAACCTAAAAAAAGACAAAGAGAATTAAAAAATCAACCAAAAAATCACAAAGAAAATTAAAAAATCAACCAAAAAATACACAAAGAAAATTAAAAATCAACCAAAAAAAACACAAAGAAAATTAAAAAATCAACCAAAAAAAACACATTTTAAACTGAAAATTTATATAGGATATATGTTTATTAAGTTTGTCAGCTTTTAACTGAAAATTTTTCTGAAGGAAACACAACATGTCCAAACTGTCGTCTGCCAAACTACTGCGTATTTTAGACGCAATATAGCCAACAGCAGAAAATGCCCTTTCGGCTTCCACACTTGTAGGCGTTATTCCTTTTAAGGATTTGTAAGTGAATTAAAGATATTTTCCCATTGACCCCCCAGATTCATAGAGAGTCATTTCTTTTTTTATAATGGAGTCAAGTGTATTAGCTCTAGATGGTGACGGACAAAGTACATTACATGCTGACGATATCGTTAACTCTTAACTCCTGTTGCAATGTACAGTGGGTTGCCATATTAATAGGGACAGTAACATTTTTTTGGTTTTTTGATGTTAACGTTGTCTCTACTTCTAAATTACTTGGATATGGTGGCCATCCCCTTATTATTTTTGCTGCTGGTATCACCACTGACACTTTTAAGAAGTGGCAACACTGGCAAAGCTTCACATCTGTCAAAAATTTAAGGTTATTTCTAAGTGGCCAGCATTTTTGTGAAAACGCGTGATCGAGCGTCTCGTAAATAAATATTCAAAATAATTATTTTAAGGAGTTTTATAAGTTCAGCTGTACAAATAAGTAAGTAATAATTAATTATCTATTAATTTTGTGTAGTTTTAGTTCATTTTTTTTATTTCAATGAATAGTTTTGCCATATTGACCCCAATATTGTGTTTTTTCAGGATGGCCAGGTCTTCAGATACGTCCCCAAGGAAATGTGCGGAAATAAAAACACTTTTACTAAACACTAAACATTCCCAGAGGGTAATAGCAGCCCTTGCAGGTGTTTCAAAGTCTGTTGTTAATAGGATAAAGAAAAAAATCTATGAAAATGTACCCCTTGAAGCGGATCGTAATGGGAAATGTGGCCGAAAAAGAATTACCACACCTCGTACTGACCACAAAATCAGAGACGTGTGTCTACAAAATCGCAAGAAAAGTGTTTCTTTTCTGACCCTGTTGATCAATGAAGGAGGTATCAAGGTCTCTCAAAGGACAGTCCAGAGGAGATTGGCGGAGGAGGGCCTTGTTGGTTATCGGCCAGCTAAAAAACCTCGCCTCACAGCAGCCATGACGAAGAAACGACTGGAATGGGCCAAAGCACACCAACACATGACTATTGAGGACTGGAATAAGGTAATTATGTAACATTATTGTGGTTTACAAGCTTTTAAAAAATTCCAGTGGTGTGATTATAGACTTTTCTAGGTGTGCTTCTCTGATGAGTCCATTTTCCAAATTTTGGTGGACAAATCATCGTTCGTCCGACGACGCAAGGGAGAGAAATTCCACCCGGACTGCCTTGTGGAGACGATTAAACACCCTACCAGTATCATGGTGTGGTCTGTCATCTCTTCCATGGGGATGGGGCGCCTCCACATCGTGCAAGGGACTATGAGGCAGGATCAGTACAGACAAGTACTGGAAAATCGGTTGATACCTCAAGTCGAAGAATGGTTCCCTTGTGGCCAGGATTTTGTTTTTATGCATGACTCCGCACCCTGCCATAAAGCCAGGTCTGTCACTGCATTCCTAGCTGAAAAAAACGTGCAGGTTTTACCTTGGCCTGGGAATTCCCCTGACATGAACCCCATTGAAAACCTGTGGGAGCTCACGAAGAGGGAGATTGCCAAGGAAGTGATCACTACCAAGCAGCAGCTCATCGAAAACCTCATCCGGGTATGGCATCACTCTCCTGAGCTAAAGCGAAATGCAAAACTGTGCATTGAGAGTATGCCACGGCGTGTACAAGCTGTAATTGCGGCCAAAGGCGGTATTACAAAATATTAGCTTTCTGTGCGATAATGTTTTAAAATAACAAAACAAAAAAAAATAAATGCAAATTTACAACAAATATGGTCTATAAATTATCCAAATGAATTGTTCTTATTAATAAATAATAAAAACTGTACCTAAAGTCATAAATATCTTTGTATTGCGAGTACAAAGTGAGAAAAACGTATTTTTCATAGGTGTCCCTATTAATATGGCAACCCACTGTAAGATCAAGACCGGAACCCGATGACGGAACATCTACTGTGACGTTTCTTACTTGATCAGCCTCTTCGTCATCATTGCTCTCAGATGAATTTAAAAGGCTTTTTTTCAGTCCCGCAAATCCCGCGGATCCCGCGCCCGTAATCCCGCATCACGCGGGATTGTAAAATGGCGCGGGATCCCGCAATACCGAGATCTCGGTATTCCGGGATTGGAAGCCCTAGTACCACATCCTGTGATGTGTCAATAAACTGTATCTCCACACAAAGCTAATTTTCAAATTAATGTCTTTAATTTTTTGTAGACTTTTTATTATTTTCTTCGCAAACTAATAAAAAATTTGGTAAAAGGTTGAGAATTGAGAATTAATTTTGAATGTTGAAAAAAAATAACAGAGTGTGCAATTCACACGCGAAGGGGAGGTTACGAAGCACCACACAAAGAGGAGACCGATTATTCTATCTCATTCTCTCGCAGGCTAAATCATATAGGTGTATATGTTTGTCTCTTTTTAGTGTCGCTATTTTTCGTTTCATCGAGTTTCAAATCACATGGGTGCTAAAGAAGTTATCACTTAAAAAAACAAAAAAAATATCACAAATTTCGGAATATGTGATTTATTTGTATTTTTTTTAGCAACTTTTTAAATGAATGTTCAATATAACCTTTGGAGCGATTACGGTCGAAAAATGGACCACTTTTATTTTTCTGCGTTTGATAGCGGTCCATAATTGGACCATATTTTCCTACCATTCATAAAACATTTATTGTAATTATTTAAAACATTTCCTTGGCCAGCCATTTATTTTAAAATGAAGCTATTAAAATGCTTTATCTATTATGACCATAGATGTCGCAAATCCGAACTTCGTAGACTATTTTAGAACGATGTTAGAAATAAATTTTTAAAATATTTTTTCCTGCCGAATTTTTGATCACCTGTTTACGGTTAAAATTAAGTCCTTTTTCCATTGATAGGCACCTTTCATTATCAAGTACTAGCTGACCCGGCCACGCGTTGCTGTTGCTAATAAAACACAAAGTCATCTACTGGATGGTTATCCAACCTTTATAACCACCGCCGTCTTTGAGTTTGGGTATAGTAAGCTATCCGTAAAAGATAGATATATGCCTTCGCGGACTTTTTTGTAGATCAATAAAAGAGTAATATCCCACCATGCATTGTTTTGTTATATCCCAAAAGGATTAGGCAGCGTTTTCAATGAAAGCTACCAGGCGGCTTGACTTTTTCCGACACTTCTAACAATTATCGTTATGTTTCAACCAATTTACACAAATCCTTGACAAATTACATACCTAAACCTTCCTCACGAAACACTCGTATCTATCGGTGAAAACCGCATGAAAATCCGTTCAGTAGTTTTCGAGTTTATCGCAAACAGACAGACAGACAGACGACGCGGGGGACTTTAATTTATAATATGTAGAGATACCACAGACAACATACAGAAATCGAAAATATTCTATGTTGACTCGAATAAGTATCCCTCACGGCAGTTTCAAATTAAGAAACACCAGGATTCGCGCGGTTACAAACTTTACAATTTTTTTATATATTTTTTATAAATTCTACAAATATGAGATAAACGATAAAATACTGGTTAATTCATTGGCTATATAACACTATAATAAGTTTTTATGTCTCGATGTTAAAATTCAAAGGTATGATTTTTTTTATGTTGCCGAAAAATTAAAAATATGATCTTTTAGAAAATCTCAAGCAATCGAGGCATACGTATTTATTTCGCGTGATCGCTCCGGTGGTAAACCAAATTTAAAATTTTTACTACTCTTAGTTTGCGAGGAAAGTAACAAAATGTCCAAGAAAGTTTAGTAATTTATCTCAAAACTAGCTTTTCGGAGATGCAGCGTATTGCCGTTACTCAGGCGTACATACCTTTTAATGATTCATCTTTGCTTCTTACAGGCAGAGCAGTTTGCTCTTTGGCTCCAAATCTAAAGTTGTAGACACGTGCAAACAAATTAAATTTATTTATTTCTCACATACTATAAATAAACTAATATACATGATGTATGGAAACTCGTGGTATACGATTTAAAAAAAAATTGAGTTAAAAAATTTCAACTTTGGACTCAATTAGTTCGAAAACGAAAGCTCAAAAAAACGAGTGTGCTTTAGACCACACGACTGAAGTAAAACTACACTAACTTATAAAAGAACATACCACATTGACATTGACTTAGAAATTGACATTGACATTGGGGTGACATATGTCATTGGGGTGACATAGAACCATGGGGTGACCTACGACCTTGGGGTGACCTACGACCTTGGGGTGACCTACGACCTTGGGGTGACCTACGACTTTGGGGTGTCCTACGATCTTGGGGTGACCATCCTTATCCTTGTCAATCCCCAAGTCTAAACTAAATTAACTAACTAACCATCACGCCGTTTCACCGCAGGAGTAGGCAGAGAGGACGGACCGCCAAATAACTCGATCTTGGCACACACTCCTTGCCTCGTTCACATTCATACATCGTCTCATACATGCTCTTCTATTATTCCGACTCTTCACATGGCCCGACTCAAGTGTCTGATTCACTTGGCCGTGCCATGTCTTCCTCGGGTGTCCCCGATTTCTTCTTCCATTCACATTTGCGTCATATATTCTCCTTACACTCCTTTCCTCGTTCATTCGCTCTACATGCCCAAACCATCTGAGCGTCACTTTCTTAATCTTACTCATCACGCTTACATTCTTCGCGGATCTCCACATTTCTCACACGTTCGTACATGGTTTTACCACACATACGCCTCAAGGATCTCATTTCTACAGCATCCCCAAGTCAAGCGTGGGTAAAGGCCCGACCGTTCCCCTCGCCATCAATCACCGTTTTGCATTGATTACCATTCGCATCACACTTTTCGTAACATCTCACTTTTCGTAACGCATTCACCAGCTTACCCCCCAAGTCGAGTGTGCGTAAAAAAGTTTTACTTCAATAAAAAAAAGTTACACTGCAAAATCGCGTCAAAATATGATGTTAGACTTTCTGGACACGGTATATACTATATTTATGGCATGATCCATAGTGGTAGATATTCTTAGTATCACCATGGTGAGACACCATTCAGAATTGATACATTCTTTTACACGGCACTAACCGTATTTAGTGATCAAACAATTTTATATATTTTTTTTAATAACTTTTTAAGGTTATTCCCATCAATATAATATATCATTGTAGAAGAAGATAATACTAATAAATCTAAATGAAAATATGAAAAAGAACAAGACATGAAAAAAAAGTAACAGTCGCAACTGGGACATGAACCCAGGATCTCTCGTCTTACCGCATCAAGCACCTCCACCAACTCAGCCTATGAGACCTCTTATTTTTAAGTCATTTTTGTCAATCTCATATTTCAAATTCAGAATTAACAATATTATCTTTTAAAATAAAACAATAACTTCGTAAACACCATTTTTATTTTTTATACTTTATCCAACTGGGTTTCGCTACAATCGTAAAAAAATACAAAGTATAAAAAATAAAAGTGGTGTTTACGAAGTTATTGTTTTATTTCATTACTAGCAGACCCGTCCACACGTTGCTGTGGCTAACGAAACCGTTGTAACCAACGCCATCTGTTAAATCAAATCCACACCACGCTGCCCGCTGCCGCTTGGCCAGATATATTATGTATTTCAACCAATTTACACAAAACCTTGACAAATTATATACCTATGAACCTTTCTCATGAATCACTCTATCTATTGGTGAAAACCGCATGAAAATCCGTTGCGTAGTTTAAAAGATCTAAGCGCACATACAGCGTAAGCGACTTCATTTTATACTATAATATAATATAAATATGAAGATAATGTCACATTACAAAGTATCTGCTTCATATGAACAAATATTATCTTTGACTAATTTTTTTTTCCCCCAACATTTTTGGCAGCTTCCTTTGTAAATGATCACAATATTCAAAGAACTGGTTTGTTACCTAGATAGTGACTCAGATAAACATATTCCAGTTGCGACCATCACTTTTTTATTTTTCTGTGTATTGTTTTTTTTTTAAACATTCATTTATATTTATTAGCATTAACTTCTTCAATGATATATTACAATTTTTTGTTTGTTTCCAAAACACTTACAATAATGACGCTCTTTACTGCACAGTTAACCGTGCCGATCTGTACTCTCATCTTTGAAATGTCAGTCATACTTTCACCTATTTTTGTGTACACAATTTTTTATACTCGAGTGCTTTTAGAAAAGTTATTTTAAGAAATAACATGACCTATTTATCCTGGATGCTGTTGCCAACTTTTGCATCCAATTTTTTTAATGAATTTATCAATATATATCTTCGCTTCATTTGGATAAGGTTCTAGCTGACATTTTTTTTCAAAAATGACCCTTGAATGCCAAAGCATTTCCTTTGATCCTTTCTATACCCAAAATAATTTTCAGAACCATCTGTGTTGTATTTTCGTGGATTGTGCAAGTTTTTTGTCTTAAACGAACTGTCAGATTTATAAAAACTTTGTGTTATTTCCGCATCGCAATTAAAGCTCTATAAATGAAACATTTCTGAACGTAGCCGAATACTAAAAACTGTTTTTGAAAGGTTATAAAATAAGCTTTTTAAATTGTTATATTAGAAATAAGTTACACATTACAAGTTTTTGAGATTTTAAAAATATTTTATTAAACATCAAATAAAATAATAATCGCTGTTATACCTTTTGGAGTTTAAAAATAGTTTTATAAATTATGTTGTCATATAATTTTTTTGTAACATTATAGAATCTTCGCAAGTCGAGGTGGCGGGAGACAACTGTGATCTGTATGAAATACACTTCTATCACAAGGAGTTACAACTCCGTCACGTAATTTTTACTACAAAAATATAAACACATTTTTAAAACGCACACAGTTGTTACGTCTTTAGTATAGAAGATTTTAAAGTAATTATAAAATAATAATATTGGTTATTCTGTTGAATTTTTCTTCAATCTCTGGTGGAGACAACTTTATGTAAGTTAAAAAGAAGAATTACTCAGAAACAGTTTTCACCTGCCAAATTGCCTATGCGCCGTTAAACATTGTTAATTTTTTATTAAATATTCTTTACACAAGATTCAACCTCAAAATCGGAAATTGGTAAATAGGTAATGAGTGCATGTCTTTGCAAACTTTGACACCTCATATCTCAGAACAAGGTGAAGTGAAGGCCATACTACATGGCCATTAAAGTATATAACAACCTTCCACATAACATTAAACAAATACAAGATACACACAAATTCAAATCGTCACTAAACACTTTCCTTGTTAATAAATGTCACTACACGTTGAGTGAATACCTCACGTAAATGAAACGCCTATTTTTATTGGTATATATATTTGTATTTTTAATTTTTTTTTCATTGGAATATTGTTATTTTATCTGTATAAACATTGTAATTATAATAAAACAAATAATATTATATAAACATTGTAATTAAATAAATGTGGTTAGCTGGAAGAAATGGGGTCTACCCATAAGCTACACCTTTTGTAATTTTTATTTTACAATAAATATTTTTGATTTGATTTGAAGTTAGAACCCTATAAAACGAAGTTACGATATATATTTGAAATATGAAAATTAGGTCATTTTTTTTCTCTAACAAATTTTTCAACAACTTCTATGACGTATTACGATATCTTCCTATCTTAAAATCTAAATTATCCGTGCACTCATGTGGGTAGGTACCCAGTACGTGTGTGCGTGTGTGCTCTTATGTTATCACAAATATTTAATCACACCATTCAGTTCTGTACTGTCAGTACAGATGGTCGTATTGTCACCTTTGCATGAATTCTGTATTTAAAACAAATAATAATATTTTAAAAAAATACCTAATTACCTGTGAAACATTCTGCGCTCCTGTGAAAATTTGTATGAAAAGTGTCTTTGGATGAAATTTAAATGCATTTATCAATTCAATTAATTGGTTTTTATAATCTCTAACCTAAGATTTTTGTTTAAAACAAGATGTTTTTTTAAAGGTAACCTAATATCTCAATTTTGAAAACTTCGTAAATAAAATTTTTTTATGTTTCATTTTAAGATAAATGTTTTGTGTTCTATTGAAGTGAAAACTTCTTTAGCACCGTTGTGATTTGAAACTCGATGAAACGAACATTAGCGACACTATAAAGAGACACATATATCTGTAAGATTTAGCGTGCG
The DNA here is from genome assembly GCA_929108145.2 of Limnephilus rhombicus. Classification (NCBI taxonomy): domain Eukaryota; kingdom Metazoa; phylum Arthropoda; class Insecta; order Trichoptera; family Limnephilidae; genus Limnephilus; species Limnephilus rhombicus. Next base: position 28,848,216 of record OV815297.1, on the reverse strand, counting down.
GGGGAATGAGATATAGTATAAACAAACTCCTTTTTGTGCGGTGCTTCGTGGCCTATCGGTCTCCTCTTTGTGCGGTGATTTGTAGCTACTCTTGTCTACTTTAGTTTTCTGAAGATTTCCCTTCTGCCGCGTGTGAATTGCACATTCTGATTTTTTTTTAAACCAATTAAGTTAGTTTTAATCTTAAGAATATATCCTTATCTTTCTAGTATTTTATAATCCCTAGATTGTAGTTTCGTTCTCTATGGAAAAATTACATTGTTTATCTAGGGCAGATTTTCAATTCCTGTAATAATACTTTGTAATATACAATGTAGCACATACATTTCCATTGGCAATATGCTCTCTATTTATTTGCGCAATGATCAAGTAAAGCACCTTTTTTTCTCTCGCAAACAATGAAGTGTTTACTGTAGATGTTTTTTACAATTCGCTGTAGAAAATTATTACTGTTTTGTGATAAAAATCTACACACTCGAAAAATATTAATTTTATTGTTTAGTGCGTTTTAGCAAATGAAAACTGCATATAACATATTTGCAGTACATAGTACCTATTTGATATTTAATTAACACACAGTGTTTTTAAATAATTATTATTAATAATAAAGTATTCGAAAAGCTTCTAAAAAGCGATAGTTTTGTTATATTATACAAACTTAAGTGATTTGTTAAGTTAAATAAGATATCTCAAACATTTCCATTACTTACATTAGTGATTTGTTAAGTAATTTGAACAAAAACTCTTAATTTCTGTGTTTTCGTGACAAACTGTATTTATTATAATCATTCTAAAATCTTCAAAAAAGCGATAGTTTTGTTATATTATATAAACTTAGGTGATTTGTTAAGTTCAATAAGATATCTTAAACATTTTCATCACTTACATTAGTGATTTGTTAAATAGTTTGAACAAAAACTCTTTTAATTATTACGTTTTTGTGGCAAACTGTAAATTTAATTTTTTTGTCAACAAATACATTCTAATGATTTCATTATTTAGTGTGTTTTAGCAATTTAAAACTGCATACAACATATTTGCAGTAGTACCTGCTTGATTTTTACTTAATACAGAGTGTTTTTAAATAATTATTATTTCGAAAAGCTTTGAAAAAGCGATAGTTTTGTTATATTATATAAACTTAAGTGATTTGTTAAGTTTATTAAGATTTCTTAAACATTTTCATCACATACATTAGTGATTTGTTAAGTAATTTGAATAAAAAACTCTTAATTTGAATGTTTTCGTGGCAAACTGTAAATTTAATTGTTTTGTCGACAAATATATATAACATTAAACTTAAGTGTTACGTCAAGTGTATTAAGTTCTCCCACGGTTAAGATGGATATAATCGGTGTGTCGTTGTTAAGTACGTCCGTGGTTGGACCGACGCAAACAGACGAAGGTTACAGTCCAACTATGGATTTCTCCTCAACGTCAGCGGAGCACACAGGAATTCGTGAAAAGTTATTTGGCGCCTTTTTTAAGGTAATTAATAATTCTTAATATTTATCAAAACAAATAAATTTCATCAAATATATTTGAGCAAATGTTGAGTAAAAATTACTCAGTCCTATTTTGTCAGAAGGTCAAAATATTTCCGCTTTGAAATAAAATCCTAATAAATAGAGTATTTCAGAATGCATCAAAAAACTAAAAACTGTTTTTGAAAGGTGGTGAAATATGCTTTCAAATTTTATAATTCGAAATAAACATATAATTTTCGATATGTATAAATTTTGAATGCAAACATTAAAGTTACTGATATTAAAAAAATGAATAAATGCACTCACATATTTTATTAGGCAAATGTATTGAAAACGATATTGTCAACTCATGTAAAAATAATTAATGAAAAATTCCCAAAGTTTCATAAATTATTTTCAAATTGCGGTTGTAACTTTGGTTTCATAAAGGTGTACATTTTAATTATTTTGTGGTTGACTTTTAGATTTTAATATAAAGCGTGGTGTTTTCTCTTTCTAACACCGTTTAGATCATATTTCTTACTGTGATAGCAAGGGAGACACAATGATTTCTACGAAACCTATGAATTGTTCCGAAAAGCGAACAAATTAGCCTGAAGGGTTGATTCCATTTTGACATAATTTTTTATTAAGCATTTATGCAACCAATGGTAACACAGTGGTTAATGGTATTGTAAGAAGTAAGCTGGAATATGCTAGTTGTATATGGACTCCACACCAAATTGAATATATAAATATGCTGCAACAAATCCAGAAAAAAATCCTCACATATACAGGGTAGGGTGTATGTAGGGACGTACTTGATTACTTTCCAGTGATTGCTGACATTATTTGAATTAAAAAAATGTACTTAAATGAAATTTTGGTCTCCGGTGACTTTTTTGACTTCACTGGTCATCAGCCCAAACCCTCACCACGACCCTACCTGTCCAATACCTACTGATTTTTAAGTTTTATTAAAAAAAAAAAGAACATCAAAAATGTCACCGAAGACCAAAATTTCATTTAAATTTTTTGCTTCAAACAATGTCAGGAATCACTAGTTAAAGTAAGTCAAGTGCATTCCTTTATCTCTCATCTGTCGCTGGCCTCTCTTTGCTTTTTTTTATTGCAATTTTAACCCTTATGTATAATGAAAATGTATGAAGGATAAGGTCAGACTCGCTTGCGCAAATATCAATCTAGGATCTAGGTACTATTTGATTATTTTAGCTACTCTGAATTATTTTTAAATAATTTTCTATGAAATTTGCGGGTGGCTTTTCCAACATTCGACAGGTTAACCCTGTATATGCGAATGCACGGTCTTCATCCAAGTTTCATACGCTTACGGACTTATAAATAGATTTAGCCTAGAAACAACGTAGATGTTCTGCAATTCTTAGTTTTAATATTCATAGTGCATACCTCTATTGATAGTCCATTGTGCTTGGAATGCTGTGGCTTAACCGTGCCTGAATCAGCCGTAGTTGTCGCCACGACTTGTTCAAGATACCACAGCACAGTGCTCTAACACGGTATGATAACAGTAATGGTTCTATGGAATGAAATTTCTGAAACGTTAGATTAATTACTCTTTAAATAACCTTAGCCCGTCAGGTCTATTTGTTCAGTTTTCAGAACAACTCATACAGGTCTCATAGAAATCGTTGTGTCTCCCTTATTATCATGGTTAAAAATATGATTTAAACGGTGTAATAGAAAACACCATGCTTTGGTTATATTATATTCAAGTCTAAAAGTTAACTGCAAAATAATTAAAATGTACACCATGTAATCCAAAGTTTCTAAAGGTCATTTGAAAAAAAAAATTGAGAAACTTTGGGAATTATTTTTACATGAAACAACAAAAAAGTGAGTTGACGATAGCGCTTATAATAAATTAAGTTGGTTTTTTCTTTTTTTCGTTTATCAATAATTTTAGTTTGAAAAAACGTGAGGTGTGCTTGGATTCATAAAGGTATATATTTTAACGATTATTATAAGCAATAATTATCAGCCTGAAAAAATCATCTACATTGAAAAAATCTTCCGAGAAAAGATACCTGACGCCAACGGGACTTGTGTCCTTCTGATTGACAGTCTATTTTAATTATTTTAGATTTGGATATAAAGCGTGGTATTTTCTCTTTCCAACACCGTTTAGATCTTATTTCTAACCATGAAGTTAGGGAGACACAACAATTGCTATGAAACCTATACGATTTGTTCCGAAAACTGAACAAATAGATCTGACTAGTTAAGATTTGCCCCCAACGTTAAAAGTATTTGTTTCTTTTTAATTCATTTGATTTTCCTTAAGTAAACACAGTATAAATTAAATTGAAAATTAATCAAATAAATTAATATTTTACATTTACTGGATACACCTCTAAACTAGACAAAGAATTGAACTTAAAAAAAATGCATTATCTTTCTCTTAAGTATCATATATTACGCTGTTGTTGAACGTACACCATGTTTCATATTTTCTCATATTATTGTGTTAGTCTAAACTTACTAATCTATAAGGACAAATACTTGTGTGAATTGCTTCACAATAATGCTTATATAAATAGATTCTAGAGTATAATTTTCTCCGCGTTATCTATAGATTTTTCTTTAAACCGATATACACTCTCCCCAAACGAGAGTTTTAAGCAATAACTAAGTTGTTTTTTTACATCGTGTAATGTATTGAAAGAGTTTGTAAGTGATGCCGACAGATGCCAACAGGGAAAGTGCTTCTATCAATTGCCGACAGGGGTGCCCGAGTAAGCGGTGGCTGTCGAGAGTGGTTTGCTTAGATTCAATTAGCCGCTAGTATAGACAGTTCATATGACTTGTAGCATAATTATTGTAAATACGTTAACTCATAATAAACCAGTTTTTTCAAGGACGTTTTGTTATTGAGAAGTACCCCCACAGAACTTATAGTGTTTGAATGTAAATAATACCAAACATTACACATCTCATGCTCTATAATTGAGGTTATACTAGAAAACTATTCGGTAATTATAATACTAACTAGTTAACCATCACGCCGTTCTCCGCAGGGTAGATAGGGAGGATAGACAACCAAACAACTCGGTCTTGGCACACACTCATTGCCTCATTCACATTCGTACATCGTCTCATATTATGCTCTTATATTATTTTGACTCTTGACTCAATCATGCCATGTCTTCCTCGGGCATCCCCGACTTCTTCTACCATTCACATTTGCGTCTTATATTCTCCTTACACTCCTTTCTTTGTTTATTCACTCTGCACGCCCAAATCTCGATAATTGTTGGTCATATGAATAAAATAGGACAAATAAAATAATATATTAAATGAAAAAACACACTTTGTAAAACACCACTTTTTATTTGAATTAATATTTAACAGCCAACCAGGTTTCGCTTAGCTCAAGCTTTTTCGGGGCTTATCTCTTCTCTACATATTATAAATTAAAGTCCCCCGCATCGTCTGTCTGTCTGTTCGCGATAAACTCGAAAACTACTGAACGAATTTTCATGCGGTTTTCACCAATAGATAGAGTGTTTCGTGAGGAAGGTTTAGGTATGTAATTTGTCAAGGATTTGTGTACATTGGTTGAAACATAATGATAATTGTTAGAAGTGTCTGAAAAAGTCCAGCCTGTGATGAATTGCATTGATCAACAGTGAAAAATAAGAAAATATCGTAGCTTCCCACTTTAATTTAAAAAGAAAATATCAATTACTTATAAAACGGACACGTCTACGACATCTATCGGATTAGAGTAAAGTGAATTCATATTTACGGTAGGGATCTATAATTAGACAAGGTGAGACGAGTATTGATGAAAGGATCACAGATGGTATCAACAAATAATCAGAAACAGGGGTTCCCCAATATACTTTAGACCGAGATATATTGACAGCCAATTGAATTGCAGCAAAAGCGATTAAAAACCAATTCAGCCAATCAACGGGAAGAGGGCCGAACCCATTTTTAGAACAAAGGAACGACCTTTGGACTTGGCAATTAGTAATGTGATTAATGAGTTTGACGTTCCCACCAAACCGAGAGGTGAATAAACTCCATGGGAAGAAATAATCTGTTCAGGGACAAAAGAACGATGACCCCAAGAAATGTTATCATTAACCGGTACGTTCCAGGGATCAGAAACCCTAGTTCTCGAACGCATTAAAACATATCAGGTGCGGAAAAAAAGGATACACGTAAACACGATGCAAAAGTTTAAGTGAAAAATTGCAAAGCAAGTGACGAAAACATATTGTAAGGCGTTAGGGAGATTTCCATCTATAATACGATTGTTTGTGACGACCGGAGATGATCGATTCGAGGGAAAACGTGCTAAAGGAAATGGAAATGTTGAAAAAACAATGGAAAATTATTGTTATCAATTTTAGACGGAGCTAGGATATTACGATGAAAGATTTAGGGAGGAAACGTCAAAAAAAAAATGAGAGTTTTAAAGAATAGGCGAGGGTACATTTCAGATGTCTAGAGCAGTAACAAGTGTTAGAGAAGAAGATAGAGTGCAGTACGGAGGGGAGTGGAAAATGCTGAAAACATTGCGATAGAAAAACTCAGGAAAAGGAGTCATTTTACGTAATTAAAATGGAGGTTATAGAGTAGCATAGTACGCGATTGCAGATAAAGATGAGGCATTACAATGGTTGCCGATTTCAGATGTATTTTGTTGTGATAAACAAGGAATATTCGAACATGGAAATTGTTTAGATAAGGACGATTAGCCGTTAAAAAGGTAATAAAAATTATCATGGGTCTTATGAAATATTTATATTAAAGAATTCTCATAAAATTTAACGACACTGAAATAAAAAAGGATTTATTGCCAGGTGGGTACAAGAACTAATGTATACAACTGTCAAGACATATGGTTTATGGGATTTTTCGTAAGAACGGGACGAAATTTGTAAGGCGTTCTCTATGAAGCAATAAAAATGACAGGAATTTAAGGGCCGAAGTGGGGGTATCCCCTATAAAGATGTTAAAAAATGATATATTTATTAATAACAAATAGAAAATGAAATTTTCCAAGAGGCAGCAAACATCAAAAAACGATATGGTTATATCAGGGAAGTACGGGGAAGTGAGGGGAAAGGAGATACGACAGAGAAAAACAAAGGAAATCTTAGATTAACAGTGAATAAAATAAATACGGCTTGAAATATAAAAATCTATAGAGATATGAACAATAGCGTAAGAATAAATAAGGAAATTCATGGAAAGAGTGTCGTGAATAAAAGAAAATTCGAGGGAAAAATGGAAAATTCAAATATACGACGTAAATAGAGAAAATTCGGTTTTAAATGGAAAGGTTCATATAGAATACAGAAAAACTCGTGGAAAAATAATAAAATAAAAATGAACAATTTGCGAGAAAGACTTCGACATGAAGATATCTCTGATAGGCGAATTTGGGGACAGATTTGGAACATATGGTAGATGCCGTACGCACGGACATGTTACGAAATATATGAAAATAGAACTTTAAAATTATTAAATTCAAGCTAATTTTGTATGAACACCAGGACAAAGGAAGTTGGGCCATTAAACATGGATCTTACTAAATCCGGATCTTGTAAGTATGGAGGTACGAGACAGAATTTAATGTATCAAACGCAAAACGTACAAAGAGACCGCATTCGACAATAATGGAGAGGTTTCAAGAAATTACGAGTTGATAGTAATTAGATTGGTTTATTATAGGAGATTCAGATACGATCTTTTGGACCTGAGAGGGGTATAAAAGTCTAGACAAATGCCAGTTGAGGACAGTCTACGGTGGTGGTCGAAAAGTTTGTAACTTCGCGGAACGTGACGAAACGGTGGGTGATTTAAATTTGAAAAATTCTAAGTGATAATTATTTTGATACTTAGAAAAATTTCACATTCTAGTCAAAAAAAAAAAAAAAATACTTTGCAGTTAGAGTCAGTGAAAAATAAAAATAAAGCCAACGCATTAATTACTTGTGAAAAATAAAAGTGCTCGTGATAAATACAATTTGTTTTAGTGGAAAATTCGGATTTTATAATCACTTAATATCGTGTTTTAAACTTAGAAATTTCGCGTTTAATATTAGTGCAATAAATAATTGAAGTGATGTGATAATTTAGCGTGAAGAAGTTATAATTAAATACGTGTGTTCAATCTAAGTGAAAGTGTTCTAACAAATAATAAATATTTAAATTAATTATCTTAAATAATAATAATAAAACAAAATAATATTTTATTAATACATAAAATTTCGGAGGGATAAAAATTTAATTTAACAACAATTTACCATCTCTAAATTAATCGTGAAGTAACTATCATTTAAAGTGTTATCTAACCACCGAGTTTTGAAATAAAATACAGTTTAGAACGATAGAGTTCATACATCATTTTAATTAATTAGATTAATTGAAAAAAAAAAAAAATTGAAGTCAAAAAGATTTAATTAAATTTAGGAAAATAAAAATTAATTTAGGAAAATTGCAGCAAGGTTACCGTGTATTTCCCGGTCGGAAAAAACCTTGGTAGGGGTAAGTCTTTTCCGTTATAAATTTTTACAGATTCCAAGGAGATAGCGGAACGCAGCAAACATTGGTATTTGGATTAATTATTTGACCAAGATATTACTCTCTTAATATGTGATATGTAACTATATTAAAATATTATAAGTATAATAAGTATATTTTATATATTTATATATGTATGTATATCAACATATATATGTAATTTTGTTCCCAAGAAAAATTATAATCAAAAAAAAAAAAAAAAAAAAGAAAAACACTTATATAAAAAAGAGGAAAAGGGTATCGATTCCTACCTCTGAATTCATCAATAACTATTGAAAGTAGTTATGTGTGATAAATTTACAAATCAATATTTTATATTTAATGTTATGTATGTATTAATATAATTTCAGAAAATCCAGAGCATTTGAAATAAGTTATGATATTAGAAATTATTTCAATCAGAAAATTATACAGATCAATATTATAAATTATTTATTGAGACAAAGTATATATAAATGAATAAATATGTATACGTAATCGGGTATCAGACTAGACAATTGCGCTAAGTACATCATTATCAAACAAAGAAAATTTTAGAGTCATCTCACACGTCTCCGGAATGTCTAAAGTAAACATACCTCATACGCTTGAATCTAGGTCACGAGGACGTAGAGAATGTTTACAAAGCTCAAATTGTTTACAAAATAATTCGGTCACTGGGGCACTAGTTCGAATACAGTAAAAAGAAAAAAAAAAATGACCTTGATTAGTGGATATCGTACTTAGGTATTAACTTCTAGGAACGGGATAAAATTATTATATTGCGCAATTATTAGGAACAAAAAGAAAAAAAAAAAAATGACCTTGATTAGTGGATATCGTACTTAGGTATTAACTTCTAGGAACGGGATAAAATTATTATATTGCGCATTTATTAGGAACAAAAAGAAAAAAAAAAAATGACCTTGATTAGTGGATATCGTACTTAGGTATTAACTTCTAGGAACGGGATAAAATTATTATATTGCGCAATTATTAGGAACAAAAAGAAAAAAAAAAAAATGACCTTGATTAGTGGATATCGTACTTAGGTATTAACTTCTAGGAACGGGATAAAATTATTATATTACGCAATTATTAGGAACAAAAAGAAAAAAAAAAATGACCTTGATTAGTGGATATCGTACTTAGGTATTAACTTCTAGGAACGTGATAAAATTATTATATTGCGCAATTATTAGGAGCAAAAAGAAAAAAAAAAAAATTTTAAACACTATTTTTAATTTGAACGTAACGAGGTATCTACAGACCTAAGCAATTGAAAATTAACAGATTTATTATAGCAGTTCAAAAAGGGGTATTGAAGATTTACATGAAACAGTTGATAAATCACGGGATAGTAAAAAAGGGGTATTGAAGACTTACATGAAACAGTTGAAAAATCACGGGATAGCTTAAAAAGGGGTAATGAGGATTTACATGATTCAATTGAGAATCACGGGATAGCAAGAATTTATCAAAAGTTGAACATTGGAGGGGAGGGAAAAAAAAAAAAAATACAGTTCAACCAACAGAAGGCAGTGTTCGCTTCTGTAACAAGGACCATTAATCAAACCATAGAGATGGCGGATCTCTCAAACAAAACCGTCAACAAAACCAGACAAAAGCTTGGAGTTATGGCGAATCTCCAGAACACATCGCCAGATAAGATCTTATTGTACTAGTATATATTTATATCACCCACTATTCTTACGTATGTATTCGGTATCAATCTGAAAATTTCGCAGAATTTGATGGGCGAGATCCGAGCTCGGGATGCGTTGCAAGTAGTTTCGCATTGCGAGTTATAAACCTTCCCAAAACGTATGTTTACATATATATCTTTTTATGTACTGTTCATTGAATGAAACGAACTCACTTACAATTAGTGCTTTAGGCCTAACGGGTCACTCTCGTCTCATTTCTTGAACGTGGAGGGAGGATTCACGACCCGTAACTCCACACAAACCCGTGAGTATATGATTGCATATAGGACGAAACCGGTTCGCCCTAAGTAAATAGTAAACTTTGGAGGAGTAGGAATTTGGAGGTATCTGGGCTTGGGGGAAGACCTGAAGGCAGTGCATGATGGCGAAGGAAGGTCAATTGGGACGCGATAACTTAGGTATCAATCAATTGAACCGTGCCAAAAGACTGTGCGAATTTTGGGTTGACTTCTGATCACCCGGCTTACTTGATGGAGGCAGGAGCCAAATTTTGCCAGAAAAAGGGTTATTCTGAGTTCGTCAAATATGCAATTAACTAATTACATTAACCTACTAAATCCATCTTTATATGTACCTTATAGCAGCTGAATCTAAACGGAGGGGCGCCCAGCAGATACGAGATACAATCATAATCAAATTTACTAACATTTAACCATTTGAGTTATATTTAATTATCTGTTCAATTAGTCATGTGTAGTTTCGATTAGTATTGCTTATTCATGAATTCATTAGGATGTAGGGAATCATAATAAACGTCAAAGGGAAGTTAGTTCATTTAGAGAAATTACTTAAGGTTAAATTTGCAAGAGAAAGACCAATACAGTTTGAAATTCAACACTCTGTTTAGAATCAAGAGGGTTACCACAAAATTTAAAGTAATTAAAGTCCTATATCATAAATCAAAAAATTACACAACGTTTGATGGAGTTTAATTACAACCTAAATAAGAAAATATTTACGTTCAAAGTCGTAAATAACGTATTTATTAGTTAAGTACATATATCGCTAAAGGTATGTAGTACAAGGGAGCTTTAAGTAGCTTTCTGTAGTTATCAGAGGAAATAAGGGTCCAATTTTATAAAGGCTTGTGTGACGTAGGGGAGGAATTTTCCATCCCTACCACACATATGCAAAGCCTTAAGAATTTAAATATCGATCAGAGCCAAGAGAAAAGACGAAATATTACGACTGGTGCCAAGTGCCCAGGAGTAAATAAAATACAGACAAATACAAGAGAGGAGAAAAGACATACATCACAACTGTCTTGCCGATGACCAGGAGAGTTAAAGGAGTAAATAAATAAGTACGAAAGTATGAAAAAACGAAATATCACAACTGCACAGCCGTGACAGGAGATCAGAGTTTTACAAGTTGTTTTAGAAAAAAAAAAAAAACTTTTATTGGTCAATCTATTGCAAAAAACAAAAAAAAAATAATAATAATAATAAGTAGGACGTTATGTTAAATGAAGTGATAATAAAAACAAAATAAAAATCAGAACAGTGCGCCGTTAAATAAACACGAAAAAAATATATAAATTAATAAATAAATATACGAAAATAAATATATAAACAATACATTTAAATATAAAAAAAAAAAAGTGTTAACGAATAAACTCTACATGTTTTAAAATAATTTATAAAAGTGTCGATAAAGTTTAAATCAAGTGACCATGAATTTGTTGATTGCTTATGAGATTATAAATATCGTAACAAAGAATGTAGGTCAGATACAAGCGTAAACAGTTTATTCAAGGCAGGCCATAAATTCCTGAATCCAGAATGTTAATGACCGTAATGTAAACAATCTGATACGAGATACCGCGGTGTTTGTAAGCATCGAAAGATTGATAACCTAAGCATCGAAAGTGATAACAAAACATCGAAAAATTTTGAAGTAGGTGACATCGGGGGTAACGCGCATCGCTTTAAGAGATTGTAGAATAAACAAACTCGAAAATGATATCAACACTCGGTTACGGAAAAAATAAACAGACTTTACAGATAAAAACGGGGGAACTTACCTACATAAAGTGACCCTTTGTTTATAGTTAATGTTGTGGGTTTGTATGTGAGGATTATCACATAAAAAGTCATAACATAAAAGATAAGGAACATAAAATAAAAATAACATAAAATATTTGATTGGGGATAGTGTCGAGTTGAGAGCTTTAATATCACAGACGAATGTTTTATAGGTATATACCTATTTAAGGGAACATTTGATCATTCGGACCAAAAAAGGAGGGGATTTGACGAAATAACATCAAGATAGGTATTGCGAACTCTAAATAGATTTTGCGAAAATATCGTAGGTATTGCGGAACTTGAAGGAATGGTTGGCATTCTAAACAATGAGTAATTATTGGTTGAACGAAAATCACGGGATATTCATTAACATTGGAGTAACAATATTCATTCCGTTTTTTTTGCAATTACCTACATTTAATTGAAATGAAGAGTGATGGTAGAGTTGATCTAATTTGGGTTACAATCATCATGCAAACAAATATAAATAATTAAAAATATTGTGTTTTATAGGGGGACAGGTTCCAAAAAAAAAAATAAAATAAAATAAATTATAAATATATATAGGTATATTTATAATAAATAGTTGGTATTGAGTTAAATTCATTAAAAATTTTAAACAAAAAATGGCGGAAAAAAGGAAAGTGGATGCGACGGAATTAGAAGCTAAAGAAATACCGTCGGGAGATGAATTACGGGAGATATTTAGACGTTCAAAGAGGTCTAAGTTACGAGTCGAGGATATGATAGAAGTCGTTCAGCCAGAGGGGGAGACCGACACAAAATCGGAGGAACAGGGCGAAAATAAGCGAGAGTGTGAAGAGAGACTCACACATGATATGTTACAGGAAAAACCCGAGGAAAAGGAACAAGAAAAGTTAACGAAGTAAAAGGAAAAATAAAAAAAAAAAAATAAAATAAAAAATATAGAAAAACGAGAAAATTGAAAAAAAAAAAATAAGTAAATAAATAGAATAAGGAAGGCAACATAATTTACATGAGGTAATTTAGGAAATTAAAATAGAGATTATAAGGTTGTCGCTTAATAAGATAAAAATATAAACATTAACCAGGCGACACTCGGAAAATAAAGAAAATGGTTGGGAAACGTGGAACAAGTAGGCGAGCCCAGGCTTTAGTGACAGCAATCGGGGAAAATGTCACAACCGAGACTTCAACAATAAACATAGGAGATATAACTACAATAATTCAGGCAGCTTTGGCACCGCTCGTCAATAAGATGCAAGAACTCGAGAAACAATTGGAAAGCCCAGCAACAGTGGCGGTGATAGGAGAGGATAGTGCGCCGAAAAGCGTTCTCCAAGTAGTGGAAATGTTACCACAGCAGGAACGACCATCATTCTCCGGTGGAAATCAAAATCCCATTAGTTTCCTGGAAGATTTAAAAGAATACACTAGAAAAGTGAAACGAACGGATCCATTAGTCGTCGTACGGGAAAATTTGAAAGGGGAAGCTAAATCGTGGGCAAAATTGTACAATAAACGATGGGAGACTATGTTAGATTTCGAACGAGATTTTTTAGCTACCTATTGGGGAGACATAAAGAAAAATGAAGTTCGCCGTCGTCTTGCAGAAGGGGTATATGATGCCAAGAAAAATATATCCATGCTTACTCATTTCGCAAACTATTGGGAGCTAGCGAAGGCTTTAAAGATTACTGACACATCGTTGGGCATAGTTGACGAAATTATGAGACATTATCCGAAGGAAATTCAATCGCTATGGTTTTCGGGGCAATCAGGAGATGAGATTGTCGCCGCTGAGTTTCTACGAAAACTAGATACAATGGTATGTACACCAGAAGAACGGAACATGAAGAAGAGGAGTGGGGAGGAATCCAGCAAGAAGGACAAATACCGTGACCGTTACCACGCCATAAAAAGGAGGATACACGCAATTGAAAGTGTGGGCGAAAACGCTAGTTGCAGCAAGTGCACCGAAGTTAACAGTTCACCAAAAGAAAATTCTACAATAACTACAGCCGGGAAGGAGCTAGTGGTCGCAGCCAACTCGGGAGATAAAAGGAGATTATAGCGCTTTACATTTAGCTAGATATTACACAAGTAATAAGAAACAAAAATCAGGTTTACAGTTAGTGGAAATCAACGGATAGAGTGCGAAGTTTACAAATATTTGTAAATGTTAATAAATAAATAAACGATTGAGAAATATAAATAAAATTATGTTAGGGTACATTATAATTGGGGAGGGGGAAGAAAGAAAATTACTAAAATATTAGATTATCAGATTGCTTGCGAGGGGCGGATCGTCGTTAAGTCTTTGAGGGTGAGTGGACAAGTTCTTAATAAGCGACAATCATATTCAATTATTGAAATAGGGTAAGGCAAATAAATTCGTTAATTTTGATTTTCTAGTTGAAAAAAAAAAAAAAATTTATTTTTTTTTTATGTGTTAGTGAGAAAAAAAAAAAAAAAAAAATGTTAGATAAGTAAGAACACTCAAAAGGAGAGAATTAGAGATATTATATGGCACACAAAAGGGACATTTTGAAAAAAAAAATAAACAATGCCTAGGAATTTTTTTTTTGAAATATTGAAATAAGGAAGTTTATCTATAGAAATATAGGGTAGACATTAAGTATAGAGATAAAAAGGTAACATTTGAATTAAGGTATAAATATTTTAGATTTCGAAAAAAAAAAAAAAGGAAAAAAGGAACGCTGAACCAATTTGAGGATAATAAAGAACATTTATAAAAATTTAAATATTAGAGTGGACAACACTTAGGCTAGAACAACTTTGGATGAATTAAGAAATTATAATTAGAAATTAAGAATTATAAAATAAAGTTTAAATAAATAAAGAAAAAAAAAATGCTGGAAAATTTATATGAAACATGTATACCACTGATTGTCGGATTGGGTGAGGTCGTGCGAAAACCCACATTTCACAAAAAATATTCATACTTACAAAACAAAAAAACAATTAATTGCACACCAAGAGACCACCCGCTTTTCAGTTGTTCGAAAGGCCGCGAGATTGTAAACAATCTTTACTTAAATCATTGTAAGGGAGGTCTTAGTCCAATTTGGTTGGGGACCACCAAAACACGCGAGTCGAGGGGCGTGTTCCAGCAAAAAGAAATTAATTTTGAATCTATCAAAATTAAAGAAAATTTCATAAAGTAAAATCTACGCGAAAAGAAAATAAAGAATACAATGAGATTCAAATTCAAGATTGTTAACAATCCGAGCAAAAGAGAAGAGGGAGATAGGAAGTAATAGGATGCGGAGAAGAGATAGGGGATAACAAAATGAGGAGGGGGAGATAGGAAGTAATGGGATGCGGAGAAGAGATAGGGGATAACAAAATGAGGAGGGGGAGATAGGAAGTAATAGGATACGAAAAAGAGATAGGGGATAACAGAATGAGGAGGGGGAGATAGGAAGTAATATGACACGGAGTAGAGATAGGGGATAACCAAATGAGGAGGGGAAGATAGCTAGTCTAAATTTGAACACAATTTCGGTGTCTAACGAAAAAAAAAAAAAAAAAAAAAAAAAAAAAAAAAAAAAAAAAAAAAAAAAAAAAGAAGAGGACATTAAAATAAAATACAACGTTAGCCACAGCAAATTGAGTTCAGAGGAGGGAACTGTGATGAATTGCATTGATCAACAGTGAAAAATAAGAAAATATCGTAGCTTCCCACTTTAATTTAAAAAGAAAATATCAATTACTTATAAAACGGACACGTCTACGACATCTATCGGATTAGAGTAAAGTGAATTCATATTTACGGTAGGGATCTATAATTAGACAAGGTGAGACGAGTATTGATGAAAGGATCACAGATGGTATCAACAAATAATCAGAAACAGGGGTTCCCCAATATACTTTAGACCGAGATATATTGACAGCCAATTGAATTGCAGCAAAAGCGATTAAAAACCAATTCAGCCAATCAACGGGAAGAGGGCCGAACCCATTTTTAGAACAAAGGAACGACCTTTGGACTTGGCAATTAGTAATGTGATTAATGAGTTTGACGTTCCCACCAAACCGAGAGGTGAATAAACTCCATGGGAAGAAATAATCTGTTCAGGGACAAAAGAACGATGACCCCAAGAAATGTTATCATTAACCGGTACGTTCCAGGGATCAGAAACCCTAGTTCTCGAACGCATTAAAACATATCAGGTGCGGAAAAAAAGGATACACGTAAACACGATGCAAAAGTTTAAGTGAAAAATTGCAAAGCAAGTGACGAAAACATATTGTAAGGCGTTAGGGAGATTTCCATCTATAATACGATTGTTTGTGACGACCGGAGATGATCGATTCGAGGGAAAACGTGCTAAAGGAAATGGAAATGTTGAAAAAACAATGGAAAATTATTGTTATCAATTTTAGACGGAGCTAGGATATTACGATGAAAGATTTAGGGAGGAAACGTCAAAAAAAAAATGAGAGTTTTAAAGAATAGGCGAGGGTACATTTCAGATGTCTAGAGCAGTAACAAGTGTTAGAGAAGAAGATAGAGTGCAGTACGGAGGGGAGTGGAAAATGCTGAAAACATTGCGATAGAAAAACTCAGGAAAAGGAGTCATTTTACGTAATTAAAATGGAGGTTATAGAGTAGCATAGTACGCGATTGCAGATAAAGATGAGGCATTACAATGGTTGCCGATTTCAGATGTATTTTGTTGTGATAAACAAGGAATATTCGAACATGGAAATTGTTTAGATAAGGACGATTAGCCGTTAAAAAGGTAATAAAAATTATCATGGGTCTTATGAAATATTTATATTAAAGAATTCTCATAAAATTTAACGACACTGAAATAAAAAAGGATTTATTGCCAGGTGGGTACAAGAACTAATGTATACAACTGTCAAGACATATGGTTTATGGGATTTTTCGTAAGAACGGGACGAAATTTGTAAGGCGTTCTCTATGAAGCAATAAAAATGACAGGAATTTAAGGGCCGAAGTGGGGGTATCCCCTATAAAGATGTTAAAAAATGATATATTTATTAATAACAAATAGAAAATGAAATTTTCCAAGAGGCAGCAAACATCAAAAAACGATATGGTTATATCAGGGAAGTACGGGGAAGTGAGGGGAAAGGAGATACGACAGAGAAAAACAAAGGAAATCTTAGATTAACAGTGAATAAAATAAATACGGCTTGAAATATAAAAATCTATAGAGATATGAACAATAGCGTAAGAATAAATAAGGAAATTCATGGAAAGAGTGTCGTGAATAAAAGAAAATTCGAGGGAAAAATGGAAAATTCAAATATACGACGTAAATAGAGAAAATTCGGTTTTAAATGGAAAGGTTCATATAGAATACAGAAAAACTCGTGGAAAAATAATAAAATAAAAATGAACAATTTGCGAGAAAGACTTCGACATGAAGATATCTCTGATAGGCGAATTTGGGGACAGATTTGGAACATATGGTAGATGCCGTACGCACGGACATGTTACGAAATATATGAAAATAGAACTTTAAAATTATTAAATTCAAGCTAATTTTGTATGAACACCAGGACAAAGGAAGTTGGGCCATTAAACATGGATCTTACTAAATCCGGATCTTGTAAGTATGGAGGTACGAGACAGAATTTAATGTATCAAACGCAAAACGTACAAAGAGACCGCATTCGACAATAATGGAGAGGTTTCAAGAAATTACGAGTTGATAGTAATTAGATTGGTTTATTATAGGAGATTCAGATACGATCTTTTGGACCTGAGAGGGGTATAAAAGTCTAGACAAATGCCAGTTGAGGACAGTCTACGGTGGTGGTCGAAAAGTTTGTAACTTCGCGGAACGTGACGAAACGGTGGGTGATTTAAATTTGAAAAATTCTAAGTGATAATTATTTTGATACTTAGAAAAATTTCACATTCTAGTCAAAAAAAAAAAAAAAATACTTTGCAGTTAGAGTCAGTGAAAAATAAAAATAAAGCCAACGCATTAATTACTTGTGAAAAATAAAAGTGCTCGTGATAAATACAATTTGTTTTAGTGGAAAATTCGGATTTTATAATCACTTAATATCGTGTTTTAAACTTAGAAATTTCGCGTTTAATATTAGTGCAATAAATAATTGAAGTGATGTGATAATTTAGCGTGAAGAAGTTATAATTAAATACGTGTGTTCAATCTAAGTGAAAGTGTTCTAACAAATAATAAATATTTAAATTAATTATCTTAAATAATAATAATAAAACAAAATAATATTTTATTAATACATAAAATTTCGGAGGGATAAAAATTTAATTTAACAACAATTTACCATCTCTAAATTAATCGTGAAGTAACTATCATTTAAAGTGTTATCTAACCACCGAGTTTTGAAATAAAATACAGTTTAGAACGATAGAGTTCATACATCATTTTAATTAATTAGATTAATTGAAAAAAAAAAAAAATTGAAGTCAAAAAGATTTAATTAAATTTAGGAAAATAAAAATTAATTTAGGAAAATTGCAGCAAGGTTACCGTGTATTTCCCGGTCGGAAAAAACCTTGGTAGGGGTAAGTCTTTTCCGTTATAAATTTTTACAGATTCCAAGGAGATAGCGGAACGCAGCAAACATTGGTATTTGGATTAATTATTTGACCAAGATATTACTCTCTTAATATGTGATATGTAACTATATTAAAATATTATAAGTATAATAAGTATATTTTATATATTTATATATGTATGTATATCAACATATATATGTAATTTTGTTCCCAAGAAAAATTATAATCAAAAAAAAAAAAAAAAGAAAAACACTTATATAAAAAAGAGGAAAAGGGTATCGATTCCTACCTCTGAATTCATCAATAACTATTGAAAGTAGTTATGTGTGATAAATTTACAAATCAATATTTTATCTTTAATGTTATGTATGTATTAATATAATTTCAGAAAATCCAGAGCATTTGAAATAAGTTATGATATTAGAAATTATTTCAATCAGAAAATTATACAGATCAATATTATAAATTATTTATTGAGACAAAGTATATATAAATGAATAAATATGTATACGTAATCGGGTATCAGACTAGACAATTGCGCTAAGTACATCATTATCAAACAAAGAAAATTTTAGAGTCATCTCACACGTCTCCGGAATGTCTAAAGTAAACATACCTCATACGCTTGAATCTAGGTCACGAGGACGTAGAGAATGTTTACAAAGCTCAAATTGTTTACAAAATAATTCGGTCACTGGGGCACTAGTTCGAATACAGTAAAAAGAAAAAAAAAAATGACCTTGATTAGTGGATATCGTACTTAGGTATTAACTTCTAGGAACGGGATAAAATTATTATATTGCGCAATTATTAGGAACAAAAAGAAAAAAAAAAAAATGACCTTGATTAGTGGATATCGTACTTAGGTATTAACTTCTAGGAACGGGATAAAATTATTATATTGCGCATTTATTAGGAACAAAAAGAAAAAAAAAAAATGACCTTGATTAGTGGATATCGTACTTAGGTATTAACTTCTAGGAACGGGATAAAATTATTATATTGCGCAATTATTAGGAACAAAAAGAAAAAAAAAAAATGACCTTGATTAGTGGATATCGTACTTAGGTATTAACTTCTAGGAACGGGATAAAATTATTATATTACGCAATTATTAGGAACAAAAAGAAAAAAAAAAATGACCTTGATTAGTGGATATCGTACTTAGGTATTAACTTCTAGGAACGTGATAAAATTATTATATTGCGCAATTATTAGGAGCAAAAAGAAAAAAAAAAAAATTTTAAACACTATTTTTAATTTGAACGTAACGAGGTATCTACAGACCTAAGCAATTGAAAATTAACAGATTTATTATAGCAGTTCAAAAAGGGGTATTGAAGATTTACATGAAACAGTTGATAAATCACGGGATAGTAAAAAAGGGGTATTGAAGACTTACATGAAACAGTTGAAAAATCACGGGATAGCTTAAAAAGGGGTAATGAGGATTTACATGATTCAATTGAGAATCACGGGATAGCAAGAATTTATCAAAAGTTGAACATTGGAGGGGAGGGAAAAAAAAAAAAAATACAGTTCAACCAACAGAAGGCAGTGTTCGCTTCTGTAACAAGGACCATTAATCAAACCATAGAGATGGCGGATCTCTCAAACAAAACCGTCAACAAAACCAGACAAAAGCTTGGAGTTATGGCGAATCTCCAGAACACATCGCCAGATAAGATCTTATTGTACTAGTATATATTTATATCACCCACTATTCTTACGTATGTATTCGGTATCAATCTGAAAATTTCGCAGAATTTGATGGGCGAGATCCGAGCTCGGGATGCGTTGCAAGTAGTTTCGCATTGCGAGTTATAAACCTTCCCAAAACGTATGTTTACATATATATCTTTTTATGTACTGTTCATTGAATGAAACGAACTCACTTACAATTAGTGCTTTAGGCCTGTCGGGTCACTCTCGTCTCATTTCTTGAACGTGGAGGGAGGATTCACGACCCGTAACTCCACACAAACCCGTGAGTATATGATTGCATATAGGACGAAACCGGTTCGCCCTAAGTAAATAGTAAACTTTGGAGGAGTAGGAATTTGGAGGTATCTGGGCTTGGGGGAAGACCTGAAGGCAGTGCATGATGGCGAAGGAAGGTCAATTGGGACGCGATAACTTAGGTATCAATCAATTGAACCGTGCCAAAAGACTGTGCGAATTTTGGGTTGACTTCTGATCACCCGGCTTACTTGATGGAGGCAGGAGCCAAATTTTGCCAGAAAAAGGGTTATTCTGAGTTCGTCAAATATGCAATTAACTAATTACATTAACCTACTAAATCCATCTTTATATGTACCTTATAGCAGCTGAATCTAAACGGAGGGGCGCCCAGCAGATACGAGATACAATCATAATCAAATTTACTAACATTTAACCATTTGAGTTATATTTAATTATCTGTTCAATTAGTCATGTGTAGTTTCGATTAGTATTGCTTATTCATGAATTCATTAGGATGTAGGGAATCATAATAAACGTCAAAGGGAAGTTAGTTCATTTAGAGAAATTACTTAAGGTTAAATTTGCAAGAGAAAGACCAATACAGTTTGAAATTCAACACTCTGTTTAGAATCAAGAGGGTTACCACAAAATTTAAAGTAATTAAAGTCCTATATCATAAATCAAAAAATTACACAACGTTTGATGGAGTTTAATTACAACCTAAATACGAAAATATTTACGTTCAAAGTCGTAAATAACGTATTTATTAGTTAAGTACATATATCGCTAAAGGTATGTAGTACAAGGGAGCTTTAAGTAGCTTTCTGTAGTTATCAGAGGAAATAAGGGTCCAATTTTATAAAGGCTTGTGTGACGTAGGGGAGGAATTTTCCATCCCTACCACACATATGCAAAGCCTTAAGAATTTAAATATCGATCAGAGCCAAGAGAAAAGACGAAATATTACGACTGGTGCCAAGTGCCCAGGAGTAAATAAAATACAGACAAATACAAGAGAGGAGAAAAGACATACATCACAACTGTCTTGCCGATGACCAGGAGAGTTAAAGGAGTAAATAAATAAGTACGAAAGTATGAAAAAACGAAATATCACAAGCCGCCTGGTTGCTTTCATAGAAAACGCTGCCTAATCCTTTTGGGTTATAACAAAACAATGCGTGGTGGGATATTCCTCTTTTATAGATCTACAAAAAAGTCCGCGAAGGCATACATCTACCTTTTACGGATAGCTTACTATACCCATTCTATCTTCTAAAAAAATGGCAACGTACATTGCGGTAATTGAAAAGTTATTTAGACAGATTTTTTTTTTTTTACATGAGCTCCACACAGGAGGCGCTGAGGAAAATAATTTTCCTCAGGGCCTATGTCATCTTTGGGGATGCTGTGTGGAGGGTTTTTTTTAGGAAAAGGAAGGAGAGGAGAGTTCTGGGAAGGAAAAGGGTTTAAGGGGTGGGTAGAAATCTGGGGTTCAGTGTGTCTTGGTCATCCGCCTCCAAGACCTAAACAAACCTCACCCCATGAACCCGGGCACCCCTGCTAAATCACCAAACGTAGCGAACCACTTGGGGTGACCTATGGCAGAGGTGTTGGTTATCCAATAAAGGTTCCCGGGGCGGCGGTACCCATTCCCGCCTCCCAAATTGACAGTATTAATACAGTATTAATCCTTATTAACATACATTAGTTACCCCAAGCATTTCATGCACATTATTATAATCTTTCACACCATCTCTATGTATTATAAATTAATGTCCTCCGCGGCATCTGTCTGTCTTTTCGCGATAAATTCAAAGACGGCGGTGGTTATAAAGGTTGAATAACCATAACGACAACGATAGACGACGCTATGTTTTATTAGCCACAGCAACGCGTGGCCGGGTCAGCTAGTTATATCTATATCAACTTGATCAAGCGCTGATGAAGCTTGAGCTAAGCGAAACCTGGTTGGCTGTTAAATATTAATTAAAAAGTGGTGTTTTATAAAGTGTGTTTTTTCATTTAATATATACAGGGTGCGGCAGAGAGGACAGACGGTTTTAAAAAAATCATAAAATAGTTAATTTTTACTCAAAAACAAATTTATTGATGGAATCAGGTTCGTAAGGAAATAGCATTTGAGACAGTCAAGTGTGGAAAATCACATCAGGCATGTGGTGGCCGAAATCGTTGATGCAGTGCTGGAGGCGTTCTTGGAAGTTCGCGTAGACTCTCTCCTACATCGCTCCCTCAACTTGGGCGACTTCCACGCGAATTGCGTCCTTCAATCCGTCCAGAGTTCGGGGCTTGTTCTCGTATACTCTAGCCTTGAGGTGTCTCCATAATCGTCTAGTCGTCATCATCGCCCAAGTTGAGAGAGCGATGTTGGAGAGAGTCTACGCAAACTTCCAAGAACGCCTCCAGCACTGCATCAACGATTTCGGCCACCACATGCCTGATGTGATTTTCCACACTTGACTGTCTCAAATGCTATTTCCTTGCGAACCTGATTCCATCAATAAATTTGTTTTTGAGTAAAATTTAACTATTTTATGATTTTTTGAAAACCGTCTGTCCTCTCTGCCGCACCTGTATAATGTCACACCACAAAGTATTTGCTTCCTTCGATAAAATAAAATAATAATTTTTGCAAAATATTATTCCACACAAAAGACCAGGAGATAAGAAGATGGGGAAGACTTGTATCACATATATATTTATATGTTTAATACATATACATATAGTTGGGACCCTTACAAAGAGATTGGTGTACAATCTGCATATTATGTAAAAATCTCGTGTCACGGTGTTTGTGGTCGAACTCCTCCGAAATGGTTCGACCAACTTTTACGAAATTTTTTATGTGTATTTGGTAGGTATGAGAATAGGTTGTTAAGTATATTTCATACCGCTTGGTGATTAGGGTGTCTCTATCCAGATTTTTTTTTTGTATTTTTTTGACAATTTTTTTATTTTTATTTGGCATCAAAAAATACCTATAACCCCAAATTTCCTTCGTCCTCATACCCCCACCCTCCAATTTTTTATTTGTGACCCTCCCATTTTTTAATTGAGATTTTAGTAATTTGTATGAACAAATTTAACAGTCGTTGGTATTTGAAAAATAATGCATTTATTTGTGTTGTTGAATGACAGATGGCGCTACGTCCGCCTCATCGAAATTTCATGCAAACATGCGCAAGTCATTCACGAGAAGTGTAGCGTCATTTTGACATTTAATTTGGCATTTGTTATGTATCACAACACAGTGCGTGCAAAATTTTGTACAATTTATTTTAATTTATATACTTGTGCGCGCGCATGTATTACAGTGAACAATGCCAGCAAGATACAAGAGGGCCAATTTGGTTATTTTTTTAATGTATATTGCAGAACAATGTTTGCTGTGTCAGCTATTATTCATATAAAAATATTTAACAGCAATATCTTTTCAGACAATCAAGCAGGCCCAGCGTGAAAGGTTGAACTACCCTTCCCGCCCAAACTGTGTTAATATTTTCTTTATAATTTGAAGACTTACTCATTAATTTATTCCACTATAAAACATAAACACATCAATTTGTTTGAAACCACTTTATTTGAATAATCATTGTACAAAATATTCCAATCGATGACATCATCACCTTAAAAATTTTTGCAGCCATGATAAGATCTGCGATCTGTGTTTTTGGTTGTAAAAATATTTCGATAAACGCAAGATCTATCAGAGATAAGTGATAAGGATCGTTACCTTCAAATATTGAACACCTTCGAATTCCCAGCTGATTACAGCTTTACTATATAGGCCAAGGACAATGGTGAAAGATAATTTGCATTATTCACATCTGCATTGCTGTACTTGTTGATTGTATGAACTTAGTTTTTTTTTCAACCACTCAGGTATTTTTCCGTTGTGCAAGTTTTTTGTCTTAACCCTAGAATCTTATTTTTTAGTATTAAAAATATAAACATGCGCCTGAGAGGCGCACAGTTTAAAAAACCTATTTATTAACATAATGAAACAATTTTCCTTTTCACTTCTTCTAACACAGCAAACTTATTTTGTGGCACCATTTTAATTCAAATTAATAAAATACATGGTTTTTACCACTTTTATTGTTTACAAAAACCAACATGTTTCGTGAGCAACGCTCACTTCTTCAGGGTTTTTATTGACACTAATCACTAATTATAAATAATAGACATAGACAATAGTGTCAATTGAAATAGAATAGACATAGACAATGGTATCAATGGAAATATGAGAGTGGGTAGAGGAGAGAGGGGCAATGGGGGACAATTTACAAAGGGAACAGGTTTAATATAGGGTCATTTAAGAACAATTTTTGATTATTAATAATATTCAAATTCGCATTAACACTCTTTCGGATTTCAAAAATTTCTGGTTTATCCAACTGAATGCCATTGACATTACCATGTATTAATTCTATTCCACTATTGAAGTTAATGGTTAAATTTTCCTTTTTTTTCATAACTTCAATCAAGTGTTACATTTTTAATAAGTAAATAAACACACAAAAATATATTATTATTTTTTAAGTTTTAAGGAAATATGTAAGGTTTTACAAAAAGTAACAAAAATAGAGGTATTTACAGGTAGAAACTATATACGAGGGTCGTCCCAAAAGTACCCGACCTAACCAAGAAAATACAAAAAAATTGGAATTTTTTTTTTGTGTTTTATGAATATAGTCTCCTTTCAGGTCGACACACTTTTCCCAGCGTTGTTCAATAGCTTCGATACCCTGTTTATATTGAGAACCGTCAAGCACCTCAAAATAGCCACCTACCGCAGATTCCACCTCTTCATTATTGGCAAATCTTTTACCACCGAGCCATTTTTTCAAGTTTGGAAAAATAATGCGAGGGGGTTAAATCTGGCGAATAGGGTGCTTGAGGAAGCAATTCGAACTTTAATTCATTGACTTTGGCCATCGGGAAAACGGATGTCTGAACTGGTGCATTCTGCTGATGAAACAGCACTTTCTTTTTCGCCAAATGCGGCCGTTTTTTTCTTGATTTCATCACTCAAATGCTCCAATAAGTTCGCATATTACTCACCATTGATGATTTTTCCTTTTTGAAGATAATCAATAAAAATTATCCCACGAGCACCCCAAAAAACTGATGCCATGACCTAGCCTGCTGATGGAACTAACTGTCTTTGCATTTTTGCAGCCGATTCTCCCCTTTTAGTCCATTGTATTGACTGTTCCTTCGTCACAGGTGTGAAGTGACGACTCATGGTTTTGAATCAATGCAAAAACTCGGCTTTATTGCTGTGAAACATCGCCAAACACTCGTTTGAAACATCTTCACGACGCTGTTCTTGGCCCTTGTGAGCAAAAGCGGCAGCCATCTTGCGCACAGCTTTCTCATGTCCAAATTTTCAGTCAATATGCGATGAACGGCACTTTTTGAAATGCCGACTGTGTCTGCTAGCTCGGGCATTTTCAATTGATGGTCATTCAATACCATTTTGTGGATTTTCTTTACTTTTTCTGGCGTGGTCACCTCATTTGGTCGACCACTGGGATGTTCGTCTCGGCAGCTCGTACGTCCTCGTTTAAACTCTGCCACCCAATATTTTATTGTTGTAAACGAAGAAGCAGACGCCCCCCGAGTAGAATCTAAACTCGGCTTCGATATTGGTTGGACTTAGACATTTAAAATTAAAGTTTTGTATCACATAAAAATGACCAATTTTTCCATGTTTACAAATTAACTGAGAGGGTTCGCTATTGATGGCTGCCAAAAAAACACTAAACAACGTATCGCCTTGAAACCTGAAACTTAAGCCTTATAAGGTTGGTACTTTCTACCATAATTTTTTTTTAAAGCAACAACCACCTGAAGTACGCCAAGTCGGGTACTTCTGGGACAACCCTCGTATAAGGATATGTTTTTTTCTTCCTATGACAGTACCGAATTTTGACACTTCTCTGCTTAAAACAGAAAAATGAAAAGCTCAGTAACATGTTCAACACAAGTATTTTTATTTCAGCAAGACAGAAAATTACAGATAACAGGTTAAACCATTAATTAATAAGGTAGATCGATGAAATTACAGCCTACATGATATTGTAATCACGAACTAGTGTTAACGAATAAGGTAGATGGATGAAATTATACCTTGCGTGGTATTTGTACTCACGACCTAGAACGCCATCACAATGTGTATGGTATCACAATAGATCCTGCCTGAAAAAGACGATAGATAAAATCCTGAGTTGAAGTTTAATTAAGGTTGTTAGTTAGGCACCCCTGCTAAGTCACCAAACGCATCAAACCACTTGGGGTGACCTATGGCGTAGGTATCCAGTAAATGGTTCCCATACCCGCCTCCCAAAATGAATGAGTGTTTATTAACCACCGGAGCGATTTTGGTCGAAAAATGGACCACTTTTATTTTTCTTTGACAGTGGTCCAAAAATGGATCACATCTTCCTACCATTCGTAAAACATTTATTGTAATTATTTAAAACGTTTCCTTGGCCAGCCATTTATTTTAACACAAAGCTATTGAAATGCTTTATCTATTATGACCATAGATCATAGACCGCCGAATTTTTAAACAGCTCTTTACGGATAAAATTAGGTCCTTTTTCCATAGATATGCACCCTTCATTATCAAATATACCACAGACAACACACAGAAATCGAAAATATTCTATGTTGACTCGAATAAGTATCCCCCACGGCAGTTTCAAGTAAAAAACATGCAAGATTTGCACGATTATCAACCTTACGATTTTTTTAATTTTTTAATTTTTTTTTATTTTTAACATGAGCTCCACACAGATCTTTGGGGATGCTGTGTGGAGGGTTTTTTTAAGGAAAGGAAGGAGAGGAGAGTTCTGGGAAGGAAAAGGGTTTAAGGGGTGGGTAGGAATCTGTGGTTCAGTATGTCCTGGTCATCCGCCTCCAAGATCTAGACAAACCTCACCCCATGAACCCGGGCACCCCTGCTAAATCACCAAACGTAGCGAACCACTTGAGGTGACCTATGGCAAAGGTGTTGGTTATCCAATAAAGGTTCCCGGGGCGGCGGTACCCATTCCCGCCTCCCAAATTCAAAATAAATCCTACAATATGAGATGTAAAATACAGGTTGATTCATTGGCTATATAGCACTACAATAAGTTTTTATGTCTCCATGTTAAAATTCGAAGGTATGATTTTTTAATGTTGGCGAAAAATTAAAAAAATGACCTTCTGGGAAATCTCGAGCATTCGAGGCAAATTTATTTATTTTGCGTGATCCCAGTGGTTGGTTTTACCAATGACGTTATATAAATAAATAGACTCGCCATAGTCTCATATACTCACAATATAATGTGGAAAGTAAGGAACACTCTTTTGTTTTCAGCGATTTTCAGTATAATTTCTTAATTCAAAAGTTTATTCCTGTGTGATAAAGATAGACAATCAAATAGTGTGTGTGTATGAATGACATGAATACATGAGCGGGCGGCGTATTGCTTGTCACTTTTTGATGGAACGTTCGCTCAGTTCGCTGTCTCCTTTTCTCGAGGCCCACTAGAATAAAAGGTCCGGCTGCCTGTCGGAGTTTGATATTTCGAGCTATACAATAAATACTATAGGGCAACGACAGTTTTCAAATGGTGGCGATTGTCATCAATACTTGTTAGAACTACTGATTTATACTACTATAAATTTGGCTGTTGCGCGTCCAGACCCTTAACTTTAGTAGGGCTTGAATTTTCTCTAATGACGTTTAAAACCGCGAGCGGGAAACATGAAAATTAATTGTAATATTTATAATAATCAATAATATTAAATAATTTGCGTGTACTTACAAATGAAATGTTATTCATTCGCCTTTTTCATCACACATGAGGGCATTTTGATACTTTTTAAAATGCAATTTACTTACAGGTAAGTGCTGGTAAGACGCAACCTTACTCGACGCGTAGCAGTTTAGTACTAAAGTACTAGATATCGAGATCGGTACAATTGTCTTGTTTTTGTCTTCCCACTTTGAGATTTCTACCCCTCGTCTAATATAGTATGTAACGTCATTGGGTTTTACCACATAGAATGTTTTTTTCTTCCAGTCCCTTGAAAAAGACTTCTAAGAGAGTTTCACTGTCCAGAATACATTGAAATTACAATAAAAATATGAGAAATTTATACACAAGTTCATAAGTGTTGTACATATTTGTTTTTAAGGCAATTTAGGTATGTGTTGTATTTCCTACACTTGTTTCGTGAATTTCAATTAAGTTTTATGGGTTTTTAGTAGAAAAATATTTATGTTTTTACTAAGTATTGTTTATCAAAATATTATTTTATCAACAATTATTTTTTATTTGCAATAACAATAAAAAAAACTCTAGCACTGATTCAGATAGTTCCGGATTACTGGAATTGTCGAACGGTGTTTCGAATTAGCGAGATTCTATTCTGTTTGAAAGAGAGAGTATGAAAACAGTATGCAGTATAGTTGTGAATGATAAATACTTGGAGCAGGTGGATGAGTTTGTGTATCTGGGTGGAATGTTTACAAGAGATGGGAAGGCTGATAGGGGTATTGAAAGAAGGATGAATGCCGGTAACTGCACTAATGGAGGACTGAATGCCGTTGGCGCCGATAAAAAATTGTCAAAAGAAGCGAAGCACAATGGAGTCCTGGTACCTACCCTGATGTATGGCAGTGAGGCATGGAACTGGCAGAGGAAGGATGAAAGTAAACTGAATGCTGTTGAAATGAGATCCCTGAGGCGTTTGTGTGGTAAAACCATGTATGATGGTGTGAGAAATGTGGATATCCGCAAAGAATGTAAGGCTGATGTAAGCATGTAGAGCGAATGGACGAAAAAAGTAGTGTGAGAAGGATATATGATGCAAATGTGAACGGTAGGAGTAGTCGGGGACGCCCGAGGAAGACATGGTACGATCAAGTGAATCAGATACTTGAGTCGGGCCATGTCAAAAGTCAGAACAATAGAAGAGTATGTATGAGACGATGTATGAATGTGAGTGAGGCAAGAACGAGT
Organism: Limnephilus rhombicus; assembly: GCA_929108145.2. NCBI lineage: Eukaryota > Metazoa > Arthropoda > Insecta > Trichoptera > Limnephilidae > Limnephilus > Limnephilus rhombicus. The sequence goes on along the minus strand of OV815297.1, from coordinate 28,818,906 downwards.
TGTTTGGCGGTCCGTCCTCTCTGCCTACCCCTGGCGAAACGGAGTGATGGTTGGTTAGTTAGTTAGAGATTCTACTATAATTATATGCTCAGAAAGCACATTAAAAAATCATTCTTCATAAGTTAGTAAAACAATGAACAATTAATTAATTAATTAAATTTGGTGAGCTCTGGGAACAGTTTATTGGATAACCAACATTTCGTAGGTCACCATAGGTGGTTTGTTATGTTTGGTAACAAAGCAGCGGTGTCCTGGTTCTTGGGGTGAAGTTTGTCCGGGGTCTTGGTGTCAGTTGCGACTGCTCACCAAGTTCCTCTCCCCTCAGACCTTCCTCACCCCTTCTTCTTCTCGTGCCCTGTCCGTTCAGCGGACATTGGCTATCATGTTGGCTATGCGGACTTTGTTTACTGCGGACAGGAACAGTTCTACAGTAGACTGGCCAAACCACTGTCTCAGGTTTTTCAGCCACGAGGTTCTCCTTCTTCCAGGGCCCCGTCTTCCGACAATCTTTCCCTGCATTATGAGATGTAAGATCTCGTACCTTTTTTTATTTTTTATATGAATACTGCACAAGAGTCCCAACTGCTCCCGTCTGGAGCCAGTGAGACTGGCATCCCCAATTGGGGTATGTTGTGAGACTGAAGGTAGTGGGAAGAGGAAGGAGATAGGAAAGAGGAAGGTGAGGAAGTACCTGGCTGTTCAGATCTGGTCACCAAACACGTTTCAATTCTGAATGGTGGTCTTACACCAAGGCGATACTGAGAGTATCTTCCACTCTGGAATGTGCTGCAAATATACTACATATTATTTTAAATGAATAAATTGTGAAATAACACAAATTAATCAAATAAAATTTGTTTTTTTTTAATATTTATTTAGATGTATGCAAATTTTTTTCATACATCTAGTAAGAAAATATACACAAATAAAATTTAGATACACAGTTACATTTTTACATTTTTACAAATACATTTTAAGAGGAAAAAAAAGATTACTACATAAAAAAAAATAAAAAAACATTTTAAGGAAAACAGATAACTATGTGACTAAAATAATATTGGTAAGATTGTTACAAATTAAAAAACATTCTTTACGTATAATGCACACATCCCACGAAAAGTGGTAAGACTTGAGGCTTCCTTTACGGCATTCGGCAGGCTGTTATAAAGTTTTTGCCCTTTATAAAACGCGCTATTTTGTGTGCATGAAAGTTTAGTTTTGAAAGCCTAAAGTCTCCGCGTCTTCTCGTAGGATATTTGAGAACATTTTCTTGAAACATAATATTACTCTGAAGATAATTTGGGAGCATATTATTTTTAAGTTTGTATATCATGTTACGTTGTTGGCCATGCCGGGATTCGATCCCGCGACCTTCGGAATGCGAGTCAAGAGCCTTACCGCTGGACTACGCTGGCCGTCTCGTACTTCTCTGGATGTCCCATCACTTGTCCTAGATATTGAAGTTTTCAGTTTTTTATTATTTCAATAACTTATTTTTCTTTATTCATCCGAACCATAACATCTTCATTCGTAACCCTGTTCATCCAGCTTATTTGAGTATTCTTCTGTAGATCCACATCTCCAATGTCTCAAGTCGCCTTCTCAGTTCTTCAGTAAGCGTCCATGCTTCCATTCCATAAAATGATGGTTTAAAATATACTGATTTCCTGTCCACTTCCTTTCCTAAAAAGACCCTCCACACAGCATCCCCAAAGATGAAATAAACTTACTAAACATGTGTATAATATTGAAGGTATCAATGTTTTTATGTAATTTTTGTTAGTGTGAGTCTCTTTTTCTTCAAAAGGTTGGTGATCTATGCCTTTTCTGTCGGGACTTCCCATCTTGGTTGCTAAAATTATTTCCAGTAATTATACAATAATTACTTGTAATTAGGTATATTTACAATTGTAATTACAGTCGGTGATTTATGTTTGAAAATGCTTTATGAAACCAGTCCGGTCATATATTAATAAATGGAACAAAGTTATGAAGTTCTGTTATTATTTCCGTTCTGTGCAGCAACTGTCCCGTAATGATGTAATAACAGAACTAGAATAGAACTTAAAAATTATCTTTGAAATTTTATGAATTTTTCAAATTCTGTGAACAACTGGCATAATGTTGACAGAATTACACCACAAATAAACAATTAAAAAAATAGGTTACGTTGGGTTACAAATGTACAACTTTGAATTTTATATCTGTGAATAATCACAAAATAAAAAGTATTTTAAAAATATATATCAGCAATGGTGACCGGACAACTCAGAATGAAACTAACTCAGAACCACCTCAGAAAAGTAATTAAAAGTGATTAAAATAAAAAAAAAATAGATTACGTAAGGTTAGGGTTACTACTACGGCTATTTAAAAAAAAAAATTTCATAGCTTTTAATGAATTTTTAAAGAGGTGTTGAATTGACTTTATTCTCAGTTGGCATGGAACCATCAGCAATGTAACAGCATATACCTAAGTATTTTTGGAGTATTTTGGTGACTTAACTGGAGTGCTTGGGTTCATGGGGTGTGGTTTGTCGAGGTCTCGGCCGCGAATGCATTTGCCCACCTACTGCGTGGCGGGCCGGATCAGGACAGACTGGTTGAGGGAGACCTAACCTAGACATTTCCAGCCGGATTATCTCGACCTATCGCCTTGCACCACAGTGGGAGGGATGGATTCATACATCCATCACTCCTGGATACATTGATCCCAGATTCCTACTCATCCTTCATACTTTTTCCTTCCTAAAATTTCCTCTCCTTCCTTTCTCTAAAAAGACCCTCCACGCAGTATCCTGAAAGATGACTTGGGCCCTGAGGGGAATTATTTTCCTCAGGGCCTCCTGTGTGGAGGCAATGTTAAAAAAAACATTTTTTTCATCATCACAACTGAAATTATACTATTAATTATCAAAAATTCTAACCCAATGGTAGTAAAATTAAGTTTCCTGTATAAATAAGGTGGTTTAAAATATACTGGTTTCCTGACATTATTGTAAAAAAAAACAGTTTTCCGGAAATCAGTTGTTATGTCTAGATAAACTATTGTTTGCTAGTAATGTTGTATAATGTATAGATGATGTATTTGAAAGAGAGAATATGAAAACAATGTGCAATATGGTTGTGAATGATGAATACTTGGTGGATGAATTTGTGTATTTGGGAAGTATGTTACGAGGCTGATAGAGATATTGAAAGAAGGGTAAACGCAGGTCACTCCTTAAATCGAGGACTGAATGCCGGTGGCGCCAATAAAAAACCGTTCAAAGAAGCGAAGCAAACCATCCATAATGAAGCGCTGGTACCTACTCTGATGCATGGCAGTGAGGAGTGGAATTGGTAGAGGAAGGATGAATGTAGACTGAATGCTTTAGAAATGAGATCCCTGAGGCATACGTGAACCATGTATGATTGTGTGAGATCTGCAAAGAATGCAAGGCTGATGTAAGCGTAATGAGTAAGATTAAGAAAGGGACCCTCAGATGGTTTGGGCACGTAGAGCGAACGGCAGCGAGCGACTCAAGAGGGCACAAGTAAGGGAATGAAATTACCCGCCAGTTTATTCTGGAGTCTGGCCCGCAAGCGCTGTCAGATGTCAGGGATACCCTTATACAAAATTAATTTATATGGCTGTAAAATGGATTCGCTGTCATTCTCTACAGCACGATCAAGTGAATCAGATACTTGAGTCGATGAGGTGATGGCAAGACGATGTATGAATGTGTACGAGGCAAGGAGTTGTTTGGCCTTTCCGTCCTCTCTGCCTACCCCTGCGGTAAACGGCGTGAAGATTAGTTAGTTAGTTAGATGGAATATAATTAGTTGGATGGATGAGAACCAACAATTAATGTGGAATTTTTTTTTTGTCAGAAATCAGTTTACACATCAGCATGAAGGCATGACTATGTAACCTGTAACAAGGTCGCACATGCTTTCGGGTGTTACATGTACGCAATTAGATTGAATTTTGATATTTGTAGATCTTATCAATGATGAATGAAGTCTTGTCTAGCCTTGACCAGATTTAAATTTGGTGCAGTTTTTCGAGGTCAAAAAACACTGTTATCATTTTATTTTCTGTGAATTTTATAAGGTGACTTAGCATTGATTTTAGGATTGGATAAATTGAATCATTGGTGATCATAACATCGAGAAACGACATGGGAGTTGATTATATGGACTTTGAAGGTTAAAGAATACATGTGAAGAAATTAATACACATAATTATAAAACACTAGCGAGTTCCCGGCGTGCGTAGCAATGCCACTAATAAATAAATTGTTTCTCCGTGCGTGTCTTTTCCCTCTCATCCCATGTTCCCTTCCCCTCACGCTTTCCACCTATTGCATTTTTTTACAAATTTTCATTTTTCACAGATTACAAACATTAATTTTTGTATATTATAAGAACAATCAATCAAATTTTGTACCCAACATAGGTACCTATCTTATCTTACTAATATTTCTGACCCTGTACAAATCGCAAGTGCATCCCACTGTTGAATTTGGCAGTCACCTCTGGTCTAGAGCCTCAAAATACCTGAAAAAACCCTTGACTCCATGCAGAAATAGACGGTCCATTTGATAGATTCCTCTATCTGAACAGGCCTCAGTTAGGTATGCTGTCCTTGTTCTATCGGTATTACAACCGAAGATGCTCCGAGAAACCAGCGTCATTGATCCCTTCTGCATCGGTGCATGGTAGGGAAACACACCAAACGCGCGCCCAACATATGTACTCGGTTGACATGAGAATGGGTCGCTTCTTCGACTCGTTCTTTGCTTCGCTAGCCTCTGTTTTTCCTTCCTCAACGTGGGTCTCTTCAAGACCCGTGTTCACTCCTTCTCCTCAAAAAGACCCTCCACACATTCTCTTCAAAGAAATACAAAATTGAATCGGCGATTCAATCCAATATTGCATTTGTATATCTTTCTTGAAAGAATTCAGTTTATTTATGAACAAAACTATTTATTCGTATTCATTTTGCAAATAATTATTTCATCTTAACCGCTCAGGTATTTTGCCATTATGCAAGTTTTTTGTCTTTCAGATTTATAAAAACTTTTTATTTCCACTTCGCAATTAAAGCTCTATAAATGAAATACTTCTGAACGTAGCCGAATACTAAAAACTGTTTTTGAAAGGTTATGAAATAAGCTTTCAAATTTTTATATTACAAATAAATATTAACATTGGTAAATATTAAAATTTGGAATGCAAACATAAAAAAATTGTAAAAATGACTCATGACGTGATGTATTTATGTGAAAACGGTACTAAAATCACAGATTATGTAAAAAAAAAACCCACTTATTCTATCGTATAAATGTATAATAAACAATTTTTTTACTTCACTTTTTAACACACGCATTAGCTTGAAAAAAAGCTTATTGTACTTGACTGCTATTGTTATATTGTCGTGTAAACACACTTAGGGGTCCGAGTGGTTAACATTTTAAAGCATAACTTGCAAAAAGTATGTTTTTCCTAAAATAATTAAACTAGCGCCATCTATGAAATAGCAGATCATGAATTCTTTTAAGTATGACCTTAAATATCTTATAAATTTGTCTAATATAATATTATAGTATCTTTTCAAAGGTTAACAGAGTTTCTATTTTGTTAAATTTCATTACCAAGTGCCCTTGACTTTCTATAAAAACGGTGCTATAAAAACAGTTCTAATTATTACTCGTATTATTATTGTTTTATTATTAAAAGCAAGCACAAAAATCATAAAATAATATAATTGTCTTTGGTAATCGTTTTTATCTATGCTAATCGATGTTATGGTCCTATAAAACACATTGTCTATGAAGAAACTATGTCAGTTTTTGTGCATTAAATTTAACAATGAGATTTGCAACGCCGATATAAAAATGCAATAAAATTTCATGTTGAAAAACTAGAATTTATTGATGAAATTTAACGTTCATGTTTAAAATATATTAACAAAAACTTTTTGCGAAAATTTGGCTAGCGGACAAAAAACGCAATGTGCAAAAAATATTGGTTTCTGCAATGAAAGCATTGACATACTTTGTAATATGCGTTCTGTCAATACACCTCTATGTGAAGCAGATAACGGTGAACTCTGGCGCCATGAAATTTAAAACGTTTTTTTCCGAATTACTAGTTCAATTCAACAATTTAAACAATTAGCTTGAATTTTGCTATATTTCTACATTAGCTCCACACAGGACGCCCTGTCATCTTTGGGGATGCTGTGTGGAGAGTCTTTTTAGAAAAATGTAAGGAAGTTCTGGGAAGGAAAAAGGTATGAGGAGTGGGTAGGCATCTGGGGGCCAGTGTGTGTTCAAGAGTAACGGTCTTATGAATCCAACTGAGATGCAAGGCTATGTTCCAAGAGCGTCCTGCTGGAGAGATCAAAAGGTTTCCCTTAACTAGCTCTCCTGATCCGGGCTGCCACGCAGTTAGTGGGTAAATGCATTCGTCGCCAAGACCTTGACAAACCCCATGAACTGGAGAGATTTTTTTAAATTTTATTTTTATTTTAGTTTATTTAGGAAACAAACAGTTATACATATTTTAATAAGAAAGTAACATATTACATGATTGCATTAACCAGCGAAGTTTCCGCTACAAATTACAATATATATTTATATAAAAACATGGATTAAAACATTAAAGAAAACATAAAGTGGTAGAAAAAAAAGAAAAAAAAATATATATACAACAGAAATGAAAGAAAAAAACACACACACAAATTAAAGCATATGGGATATATGAATCATCCAAATATTATTATTATAATAAAAAGAAGGAAAACCAACATAATGAGAATGAAAAAAAAAAAAAATATATATACTGCAGCAGGGGTGGAGAGTTCGTAATTAACAATTTGTTTTAATTTTTTCTATTATGGATTTAATAAATTGGCCTGAGGACAAATGGAAAATATCAGCGTCGTAAAAGATATCATTGTATTTTGTGCACGTCCTTCGGAGAAATGAATGTTGTGTGCAATTTGTTTTTGAGTGTGGGATGTGGAATAGTTGGTTTGATCTTGTGTTTCTTATTGGGCAGTGGAAATTAATGTGTTCTAGAAGATAGTTGTTGTCAACAACGTTGTTAATGATTTTGAATAAAAGTTTTTGGTCGGATATATTTCTTCTATCTTCTAAAGTTGATAAATTATGGAATGATAATGAGTCTTTTAGGTTTTCTTAAGTTCGAAAGGACTTAACCCTTCGAATAATAAGAAAATAATTTTCTGTCAACTTTTGCCTGTCAAGGTTTGCGCGCAAAATTCCTGGTTCATCCCATGCATTTTAAATGTTCCTATTTACTGTTTTTTTTTTAAACGCTTTTGCAAAAACAAAAATTGTTCTAAAATGTAGATAAAATAATCTTTCCGATGTGTTTATTAGAAATCTACATTTTTGTTTCTAAATATTAAAATTTTAATATTGGAAATGTAAATTGGCTAAAAAATGCACACCTGCGAATATTTGAATTGAAGTAATTAAAATAGAATAAATCTAAAATTTTAAATACAGATTCCTTTTCTAAACAAAATTTGTAATAAAACTGTCACCTCACTTTTTATCACTTTCATACAATTTTATTTTAAAATTAAATGTGTGATACGTCAAAAATTGGCGCAAAATTAAACCGTCACTTTTGATCGGGTTTGTAAAATATCTGAACAACCTAGCTCATATAATTCTAAGACAATGAGAAGCATTATTTCATTCCGTTTCTACCATAAAAGAAATCACAAATATTCGCATGACAGAAAGAGAGATATCTAACTTTTAATAATGCACGTTCGCTCTGGGACAATCTGGGTCTCCTATTATTATAACGGCATATGATGTTTTGGGACAACTTGGGTCTCCTGTGATTAGACAGGTTAAAGTCTAGGTGTTTCAATATCTTTTTTTGAATTCTTTCTAACCTTTCAATATTTACTTTGTATTGGGGATTCCATATGACTGACCCGAATTCTAATATTGAGCGAACAAAAGAGACGTACAGTATTTTGATTACGTGTGGTGACCTAAATGGTTTGGTCACTCTTATGATGAATCCTAGAAGTTTGTACGCCCTGTCACAGATGGAATTTATATGCGTTCGGAAAGACATTCCGGAGTCCATTATTATTCCTAAGTCCCTCACTTCACAACATCTTTTTATCTCTACGTCATTGATTTTGAACGGGAATATTAGGGGGTTTATGCTTTTGGTGAATGATATTGTGTTACATTTTTCCAGATTAAGGAACATTTGGTTGTTAGCACAATATATTCCAAGCCTATTGATATCATCTTGCAATTCTAGGCTGTCATTAATATTAGTGATTTTTTTGTAAATCTTAGTGTCATCAGCGAAAATTTGGAATTTGGAATTTTTAAAGCATTTACCCATATCATTGATATATAAAATAAACAAGAGAGGTCAGAGATGTGATCCTTGCGGGATTCCTGAAGGTATACTGTAAAAACGCGAGGAGAAACCCTTAGCTCTAACTGCTTGACTTCTGTTTGTTACATATGATTTGATCCATCTGAGAAGGACACCATTAATCCCGATTTTTAACAGTTTCTTCAGAAGCAGGTCAATGTTAATTTTATCAAAGGCTTTTGAAAAATCCGTATAGATAGAGTCTACTTGATTTTTACCACCCATAGAAATTAAAATAAAATCTGTGTATTCCAGAAGGTTTGTCTCGACCGACCGTTTTCTGAAAAAGCCGTGTTGATTTTTAGATATGATTGTTTGTACTGCCGGAAAAAGTTGATCAAGAACTATGTTTTCCATGATTTTGCTGACAGTTGGGAGTTTGGAGATGGGCCTGTAGTTGGTAATGTTATTTTTGTCCCCGCTTTTGTGGATTGGTGTAATGAGTGCTTGTTTCCAGACGTTGGGGAAGTTGCCTTCTTCAAATGACATTTTGAATAGCAAGGAGAGAGGATAAGCCAATTGGTCCCGGCATTTTACATAAAATATGGATGGAATTAAATCAGATCCCGCACTTTTATTCGGATCAAGTTTTTTTAAATAATTAAGTACACATGATTGATTGAAGTTAATATTGTGTATATGTAGATTAGAGTTGTCGTCATCATTCTCACAATTTATAAGATTGAGGCGAGGGTTGGAATTTTCTACAAAAACTGATCTAAAATAATCACTAAAATGGTCGCATATGGATTGTCCATCATTGCAGGAAATATCTCCAAGATACATTTACTTTGGTAAATCGGAAGAGGATTTCTTTGATTCCTCTTCCTATCCTTACCTTGAAATTCGAGTTTCCAATTTATTTTGGATAATTCATCAGTGATTTGACCGTAATCACCTCGGTGAAACATTTTAACTGTCCTAGATGAGCCGGAGAGAGACGGTACAGTAACAGGTGATAACTCTATGTCTAATGCTCTGTGATGTGAATCTTCAGGCGTCAGAGGTTCGGTACAATGGGTTATACTACATTTTAAAATATTTGTCATGAATAAATCAAGAATTCGTTTGTTTGTATTGGTTATAGAATTGAATTGGTGTAGTTGGGTGAATGAAAGGAAGTCTACCAAGGCACAGCTAGCAGTGTCTTCTGGAAAATTTGGTTCTAATTGGTTTTGCCCTTCGGTTAACTTCCAGTTTAGTTAGGATATATTGTAGTCTCCAGCTAATAAAAACAATCCTTCCGGGTGATTTGCGTGCAGGTCTGATGTGGTGTTGAAGTGATGAGTTAGGTTGTGGATGTAGTTGGTGTTTTGTGGATGATATGTGCAGCAGATATATAAATTTTTGAGTTTATTATTGTTACCTAGTATTGGCACTGATATCCAGATCTCCTCAGTACACGTAGACCAGGGTAATCTCTGAGCCTTCAGAGATTAGAGATCGAAAGGTCTCCCTTAACCAGCTCTCCTGATACGGTCTGCCACGCAGTTGGTGGGCCAACATATTCGTCGCCAAGACCTTGATAAACCCCATGAACCCGGGCACCCCTGCTACGTCACCAAAAGTAGCGGATCAACAGACGCTTTTTTTTTACATTAGCTCCACACAGTAGGTCCTGAGGAAAATAATTCCCCTCACCATGAAAATAATTCATGTCATCTTTGGGGATTCTGTATGGAGGGTCTTTTTAGGGAAGAAAGGAAGGAGAGGAAGTTCCGGGAAGGTAAAGTATAAGAGATGGGAAGGAATCTGGGGGTTAGTGTGTCCAAGAGTAACGGATGTATGAATGCAACCCTCCCACTGCGGTGCAAGGAAAAGTTCCGAGAGAGTCCTGCTGGAGAGATCAAAAGGTCTCCCTCATCCAATCTCTCCCGATCCGGCCTGCCACGCAATTGGTGGGCGGAAGCATCCTCCGCCAAGACCTAGACAAACCTCATCCCGTGAACCCGGGCACCCCTGCTAAGTCACCAAACGTAGACCTGTGCAGGGATGTTGGTTATCCTATAAATGGTTCCCGGGGTGACGGAATCATACACGCCATTAATTGAATGATTATTGAGACACATATTAAAGTATTCTTTTTTTCTCCTTTCCAGCACATAGAGAATGACGCCAGTTCCGGCTTCATGCAGGCCCTGGTTGCTTCCCTGTCGGTGATCATCGTCAGCGAACTCGGAGACAAGACCTTTTTCATCGCGGCCATCATGGCCATGCGTCATCCTCGGATGCTGGTATTCATTGGGGCCATATCCGCACTGGCCTTGATGACCGTGCTCTCAGGTAGACTGTCTATTCCTACTGCTTCCACGACAAAACAAAACATAACACTAATGAAAAGTGATGAAAAAAAGATTAAAAAAAACCCAACCTAACCTAAACTATTATTTTATTCTGTTCTGTATGGTATCTGTTCTCTTTTGTAACTATTTGTTTTTGAAGTAAAACTTGCATGCTTGACTTGGGGAGTAAGCTGGTGAATGCGTGACGAGAGCGTTACGAAAAGTGTGATCGGGCAAGGCAAACGGTCAGGCGAAGTGAACGGAAGTTGTGAGGGAGATATAAGTTAGTGGAGTTTTACTTCAGTCGTGTGGTCTAAAGCACACTCATTTTTTTATTGCTCCACGCAGAAGGCTCTGCGGAAAATATATCATCTTTGGGGATGCTGTGTGGAGGGTCTTTTTAGAAAAGCAAGGAGAGAAAGTTTTAGGAAAGCAAAAAGGTATGAGGGGTGATTTTAGAGGTCAGTGTGTCCAGGGGTGACGTACGTACGAATCTAACCCTCCCACTACACTGCAAGGTGATGTTCCGAGAGATTACGGCTGGAGAAGTCAAAGGGACTCCCTCGACCATTCTCTCTCGATCCGGCATGCCATGCAGTTGGTGGGCAGAAATATCCACCGCATCCACCGCCAAGACCTGGACAAACCTCATCCCATAAACCTGACCACCCCTGTTAGGTCAACAAACGTAGCGAAGCGAAGGTGTTTGTTATCCAATAAATGGTTCCCGGATCTGTTTTGTTTTCTGGACGATCTATGTATGTACGTAGCCATTTGATGTTTGTTGCTTAGGAATGTTGATCCATAGATGATTTCTTGTTTATTTCATTGTCAATATTGATTTGGCTATCAACAAGCCTAACAAACGCAATCATGCTCATGAAATGTATATAAAATCATTGATAGTTAGGTCTATTAACCAGATCTTGTTAAGATATTGATTTGACCGTGCTGGACCCCCTGGAGTTGTTACTCCCTGCTATATCTGAAATCCACTAGGGGCCGTCTGTTTCAATAGAAAGCTAAATCGTGTCCTAAAGTTAAATTTTAACTGTCAGTTAAAGTAACAAGGATGTTAAATAGGACCACGAGCTGTTTCAAGTGTATTTTCGCTAAAGTAATAGTTATCAGTGTGGCCAGTCTAAAAAGCAGAATATTCCCCGGAATTATGTTAAAAAACGCATCGAAATATTTTTTGATGCGGCAACACCGTAAACTAAATCCTAAAATCGGAACAACTGTCAAAATATTCGATTGTATTTTGTTTTGCATCATAGGATCTGATGGCGTTGTTCCGATAAAAAAGTATTTGTATGAATATTTACAAACAAAGGACGACCTATTATAATACATATAATATACAATATGAATGTAATTTACTTTCCAGTAGTACGAGATATTTTACGAGATGTAGATACATATTTTTTACGAGATCTTCAATTCAATTGATTTATGGTATCGAAAACAGAAAAACATACATTTTATAGCTTTTTTAAAATCCATTTGTAAGAGTACTACATTAAACGTAAGTAGTAGGTGTACAAACTGTACTAGCATTAATAGAGCTTGTCTTAAAGGCAGCTTCACTCACTAAATACGAGGGAGAATATTTCAGAATATTTACCACAACAGAGGGGGTAGAACGGGGTAGGATGGGGTGGGGCGAAACGGAATACCATAATGGCCACTGACCACAAGGTACAATAATGGTTAACTGAATATTGTACTAATTTTTTTTATTCAGACTTCTCGCCCAGGGACCGCCCTCACGCTGGCCGTTTATTGACCGCGGTGGACCATCGCGGACCATCTTCTAGCCTCTAGCGGACCACTGGTTGGGAAACCCTGCTCTAGAGTAACTATCGGAAAGTAAATACAAAAGTTAAAAGTAACGTAAAACAAGCAGTCAAATTGATTGAAAAACGCATTTTGGTGAAATTTAACTTTAGTAACTGCTTTTTGCTTTACTTTTACTTTAGCGAGCGCTGAAACAGACGGCTTAGAGTAACTATAATCCTCTAAAATAACTCCCCGAATTTTCAGAAGAAGAAAATGTAATGAATAATCCATCAATTTAACCTAAATTTTTCTGTGCCTAGCTGGATTTGGTTGGATAGCGACGTGGGTTCCTCGCGCTTATACCTACTACCTGTCAGCCGCCCTGTTTGCGCTGTTTGGGCTGAAGATGCTGCGGGATGGCTGGAAGATGGACCCCAATGAGGGACAGGAGGAGCTGGAGGAGGTACAACAAGATCTGAGGAAAAGGGATGACCAGGTATATTGACAAACACTTGAAACTTAATACACGTTAACCACTCAGGCTAATTTGTTTGCTTTTGGGGGCAGCTCACATAGATCTCATAGAAATGGTTCTATCTCCCTTACTGTCATAGTGAGAAATATGATCTAAATGGTGTTAGAAAGAGAAAAAATCACGCCTTATTTTCAAATCTTGAAGTTAACCACATAAAAATTAAAATGTGCATTTCGATGAAACCAAAGTTTCCAACCGCAATTTGAAAAAAATTTATGAAACTTTGTGAATTTTTTATTCATTATTTATTTATGAAACAACAAAAGAGTGAGAAGATAAGTACAATTTTCTAATAAAATATGTTTGTATTTTTCTTTTTTATTAATTATTAGCAATTTTACTTAGAAAAAACATTTTTTCATGTTTGCAATTAAAATGGTGATATTTCAAAAATTATACATTTATTTCTAGTAATAACACTTGAAAGCATATTTCATCACCTTTCAGAAACAGTTTTTAGTTTTCAGATACATGCAGAAATATTTCTTTTAATTGGATTTTATTGCAAAGCGGAAATTTTCTGACCTGCTAACAGAATACGCCCGTAACATAAATTTTTTATTTTTAAAAATTTAATTGTTATAAAAGTACAGTCACAGTTTAAGGAAGCTTTTACTGTCCAACTAGGATGGTCTCCCGTTCTAGGACAGTCAAATTGACAGGTTTCGTTTACATAATAATAATGATTTAATTTGATGATTGTTTTTTTTTTCCATTTGATGATTGTTTTTGTTTAATTTGATGATTGTTTTCATTCAATTTGATGATTGTTTTAATTCAATTTGATGATTGTTCTTATTCAATTTGATGATTGTTTTCATTCAATTTGATGATTGTTTTAATTCAATTTGATGATTGTTCTTATTCAATTTGATGATTGTTCTTGTTTAATTTGATGACTGTTTTCATTCAATTTGATGATTGTTTTTGTTTAATTTGATGATTGTTTTCATTCAATTTGATGATTGTTTTAATTCAATTTGATGATTGTTCTTATTCAATTTGATGATTGTTTTTATTTAATTTGATGATTGTTTTCATTCAATTTGATGATTGTTTTAATTCAATTTGATGATTGTTCTTATTCAATTTGATGATTGTTCTTGTTTAATTTGATGATTGTTTTCATTCAATTTGATGATTGTTTTTGTTTAATTTGATGATTGTTTTCATTCAATTTGATGATTGTTTTAATTCAATTTGATGATTGTTCTTATTCAATTTGATGATTGTTTTTGTTTAATTTGATGATTGTTTTCATTCAATTTGATGATTGTTTTTGTTTAATTTGATAATAATAATAATAATAATATTTGGATGATTTATATAGCGCCGTTTTTGTGAAAAATCACCTCAAGGGTGCTGTACAAACTTATAATACATTTCTAAAATCTAAAAAACTACAAGCTAGGCAAACAATTAAAAACAACTTATGGCTAAAAATTGCATACATCGGTTCATTGATCACCGATACGAAAATATGTGTACAATATTTTGACCAATGAACGCGATGCTGCCTAAAATTTAATGAAAACAGGACCATACTTACCTGGGAGGTCGCTTGAAATTAACACTGTATATTGTCCATTTAAAGAAATTTAGATAGAGTTCGCACGCAGAGGACATTATTGTAAACACATGTTATTTAATCCTGAAAAATATTTTAATATTAAAATGTAATGTATTCTTTGACGAGTGTATTTTGGAAAGTAAAAGCAACATATAAGGGTGGGAGGTGCAGTAGTACCTATAAAATGATGATTGTATTCATTCAATTTGATGATTGTTTTAATTCAATTTGATGATTGTTCTTATTCAATTTGATGATTGTTTTTGTTTAATTTGATGATTGTTTTTGTTTAATTTGATGATTGTTTTCGTTCAATTTGATGATTGTTTTTGTTCAATTTGATGATTATTTTCATTCAATTTGTTGATTGTTTTTGTTTAATTTGATTATTGTTTTCATTCAATTTGATGATTGTTTTGGTTCAATTTGTTGATTGTTTTTGTTCAATTTGATGATCGTTTTTATTCAATTTGATGAATCTTTTTGTTCAATTTAATGATTGTTTTTATTAAATTTGACGATTGTTTTTTTCCAGTACGAAAAAGATGCAGCCATGTCTCTGGTGGACCAGGAAGCAGCAAGAGTCAACACGAAGAAGCGAGCCCTCGGAGCCGCACTTCGCTGCTTCATGCAGGCCGCCTCCATGACCTTCCTGGCCGAGTGGGGAGACCGCTCCCAGCTGGCCACGGTCATCCTAGGCGCCAGGGAGGTCAGTAATCAGCCACCAGTATTAGAATGACCATGAATCCATGAAAGTGAATTTAGAATCAAAATGTTGGGTAACCCGACAGTTGATTATCTCATATATAAATTCTCTCATAGATAAATTCTCAGTTGGCTCCTTGAGGTTATAATTATTATAAAACTAGCTGGGGTACTCACCTTCGCTCAGGGAGTCAATAACCACTGGAGAGCTTTTTGCCACAATTTGGCACTATTTAAAATACCTCGGATTGCTTTGCTGCCAATTTTGGCAAATTTTCCCCTATTTGTAAGTAATTAAGTGGAAGTTTACGATTTTATTGTATTTTTTTTTATAAATCCTGCGAATATGTGATAATCAACAAAAGATAGGTGAATTCATTGGCTGTACAGAACTACAATCAGTTTGTATGCCTTCATATTAAAATTCAGAGGTATGATTTGTTTAATGAGGGTGAAAAATATTCAAAATGGTCACCAAAAAATTACGAGCATTCGGAGAAAAAGTCTAAATTTGCGCTGTCGCTTCGGTGGCTAAGCCACTAGTAATAATTAATAATTAACTGAAAGGAGTAGGGAACAGGAAATATAATATAAAATAAGTTGTAAAGTATTCTTGAGGTGAAAAATAAATAAATAAACAATTAAAAACATCATAACAACAACAAAAATTTTTAGAAAACTAAAGTAGATGAGTGGGAAGGCTACGAAGCACCACAAAAAGAGGAGACTTTTTGCCACAAAATGGAACTATTTAAAATACCTCGGATTGCTTTGCTGCCAATTTCGGCAAATTTTCGTATACGATTTTATAATATTTTTTTATAAATCCTACGAATATGTGTTAATCGAAACAAGATAGGTGAACTCATTGGCTATATAAAACTATAATCAGTTTGTATGACTCCATATTAAAATTCGGAGGTATGTTTTTTTTTATGTGAACACAAATTAATCAAATAAAATTTATTTGCCACGCCGGGATTCAATCCCGCGACCTTCGGAGTGCTAGTCAAGAGCCTTACCGCTGGACTACGCCGGCCGTCAAATGAGATAGAATAATCAGTCTCCTCTTTGTGTGGTGCTTCGTAGCCTTCCCACTCATCTACTTTAGTTTTCAAAAAATGTTGTTGTTGTTATGATGTTTTTAATTGTTTATTTATTTATTTTTCACCTCAAGAATACTTTACAACTTATTTTATATTATATTTCCTGTTCCCTACTCCTTTCAGTTAATTATTAATCCCTTGTTTGCCGCTCGTGCACCGGTGTGTCATGAGATTTTACACGCGATTTTGACCCTTATGTATAAAGAAAGTGTATGAAGAACACGGTCAGAATCGCTTGCTCTATTATCGCCCTTTACCATAGCGAAACCTGCAATGCACCTAGTCACTCCAAATAATTTATATTAATAATTTACCGGAGCGCGGGAATGTGCGCAGTTCTTGCGCATGCGCGGGAAAAATATCTTTATCTACGATTTTGACCCTTCTATGTACAAAATTTGTAAAGGACAGTGTCAGAATCGCTGGACATGAAGTGTCATTTCTGCCGCCGGGTGCCGCGTCGTAATTGGTGGTGCTTTTTGCTGGCCTACCCTGGAAAACAAGAGGTTAATTATTACTAGTGGTTTAGCCACTAAAGCAACAGCGCAAATTTAGACTTTTTCTCCGAATGCTCGTAATTTTTTGGTAACCATTTTGAATATTTTTCACCCTCATTAAACAAATCATACCTCTGAATTTTAATATGAAGGCATACAAACTGATTGTAGTTCTGTACAGCCAATGAATTCACCTATCTTTTGTCGATTATCACATATTCGTAGGATTTATAAAAAAAATACAATAAAATCGTAAACTTCCACTTAATTACTTACAAATAAGGGAAAATTTTACAAAATTGGCAGCAAAGCAATCCAAGGTACATATTTTAAATAGTGCCATATTATGGCAAAAAGCGCTCCAATGGTTATAACTGAGATTAATGACTAGTGCCTTACAATTCCTTTTTTTTATGAGCTCCACACAGGAGGCCCTGAGGAAAATTATTTCCCTCAGGGCCTTTGTCATCTTTGGGGATGCTCTGTTGAGGTTTTGTTTTAAGGAAAAGAAGGAGAAGAGAGTTCAGGGAAGGATAAAGTTTTGAGGGGTGAGTAGAAATATGGGGTTCAGTGTGTCCAAGTAATCCCCCGCAAAGACCTAGACAAACCTCACCCCATGAACCCTGGCACCCCGGCAAAATTACCAAACGTAGCGAACTACTTGGGGTGACCTGTGGCAGAGGTGTTTGTTATCCAATAAATGGTTCCCAAGGCGGCGATACCCGTTCCCGCCTCCCAAACTGAAAATTAAGACTTACAAGCAAATAATATTATGAACATCTTAAAACATTGGTTTGATACAAATATTCTCTCATTGAACACTAACAAAACATACTACATACACTTCTCCATCAACAAACTAAAAACACTCCCCAACACTACAATAATTATCCACAATAACAAATGTAATAAAATCACACGTATCCAAGGCTGTTCAACATTGCAATCAGTATCAGAAATTAAATATCTCGGACTGATAATAGAACAACATATGAAGTGGAAGAGCCATATCTGTGAATTGGTTAAGCGTATCAGAAAGTGTATATATATATATTCATAAGATTAAGAAATATTTTAAAACTCAACAATCTAAAAAGAGTATACTATGCACTAATCCAGTCATTAATTCAATATGGAATTATTGGATGGGGGGGGGTCATGCAACAATATTCTAACCCCGATCAAAGTGATCCAGAAGCTAATCATCAAAGTAATCCTAAAGAAACCCTCCACTTATCCAACAGAAACGCTTTTCGCAGAATTCACGGTGCCTCGAGTAGAGAATATCTTCAAGAAAAATGCAATTATCCAAATTTACAAAGATAATATCATCAAAAAATTTGAAACTCACCAAACAAAAAGATATCTTATTTTTAATTTTTAACTTAATGAGTAAAACCTCAAATTGTAATATTTAAATAAATGAAGACAATATAAGCCAAACTCAATCGAAAATCTGGAAACAGAAAAATCAGAAAAACATATTAACACCTCTGGGACTCGAACCCAGGACCTCTTGCTTTCCGGGCAAACACGCTAACCACAGCGCCACGGTGTCGATATGAAATTCGGTCATGTTTAACTGTACCATACTTCGACTAAGAACCACCTACATTATCTTCATTTTCTTTAACGCGTATATTATTGGCAACTATTTTTATGTATGATTGCAAGATTCAAACCCGAACTAAATGCTCTCTAGATAGTGTCTGGATAAATCTTTATCCATTTTATTTAATATGCGACATCTATCGACTTTTCTGCAAGTCTAGGATGAATATTTTATTTTTAATTTTTAACTTAATGAGTAAAACCTCAGAGTCCCAGAGGTGTCAATATGTTTTTCTGATTTTTCTGTTTCCAGATTTTCGATTGAGTTTGGCTTATATTGTCTTCATTTATTCAAAAAGATATCAAGACAACATCAAAATACCAAAATTTAATACCAAACTAATGCAAAACAATTATATCTATTTAGGAATAAAGTTTTTCAACAACCTTTCCATTGAAATAAAAAAACCAAAGACATCAATAAACTGAAACTCAAACTGAAGCTACACTTCGTCAGGAATAATTAACTATTTTTCTCTTTCTTTCTAATTATTATTAATCTATATTCATCTCTATTTTATTTAGATTTTTCGAATTTCTCCTAAGTGCACAATATTTTAGTATGTAACCGTATCCTATGTATGTACACCTACACATATAGATTTTTTTTTTTTTTTTTTACATGAGCTCCACACAGGAGGCGCTGAGGAAAATAATTTTCCTCAGGGCCTATGTCATCTTTGGGGATGCTGTGTGGAGGGTTTTTTTTAGGAAAAGGAAGGAGAGGAGAGTTCTGGGAAGGAAAAGGGTTTAAGGGGTGGGTAGGAATCTGGGGTTCAGTGTGTCTTGGTCATCCACCTCTAAGACCTAGACAAACCTCACCCCATGAACCCGGGCACCCCTGCTAAATCACCAAACGTAGCGAACCACTTGGGGTGACCTATGGCAGAGGTGTTGGTTATCCAATAAAGGTTCCCGGGACGGCGGTACCCATTCCCGCCTCCCAAATTGTATCCCAAGATGATCCAGAAGTCTCAATTGATCCTATTATATACTTACCTATTGCATTATGTTATTCTATTTCAGTTATAATTAGTGTAACTCGCTCATCAAGCACAAGAACTAGCTTCTTCTTTGGTGAGATTGCAATTTTTAAATAATTTCTGTACCGATATGTAATTTATAAAACTTCACTGTAAACTTATATATCTATATTAACTTTTTCCACGCGATCGTAACAACAGTTGATATGGCAAAAGCCATGCCTCACACGCGCCCGTATCAGCCCTTGTTACGCTAACTTCGACTGCCGATATCACAGCGCTACTATGTCACAGTATTTTTTCCCGCTCGCTAGGACATTCGTGTAACTATCACGATGCTGACATCTTCAGGCATATTTCGAAAGTAAAATTGTATTTTGTAAAAAACATCTATAATCAAGTGAATGTGTCCTCGTGCCTTTGAGTGTATAGTTCACAATTTACTCCACAGATGTCGCTAGTAGTTTGCGCACGCGCATGCATTCGATTCCGACTGACCAAATTGGACAAGCGTCGATAACATTTATTGTCGAGATCGCACGTATTTGCACACGTTTGTTTTTGTTGTGAAACTGTGATTTTGAATTTACATAAAAATTTTATTAATTTTAGTGTCATCAGAAGTTTTAGAACTTGTTTATACGAATTAATAATAATAAGTGATTGAGGTACCACTTGTGTCTATCAACGCAGTGTCCTGAGTACAAGCACGCGGATAAATGGCGCCGTCTTTAAGCTAACAAGGGGACGTTTTTGTATGGAATTTAATGTTTTTGTTTTTATAATCATCTAGGAGTGTTTACAGACGACGATTTGGTTTCAAATTGTAGATAATAATCTCATTTGTTTATATAGTATGATAAATCATGCCATAATATGCTGTAATTTGACATAAAATTGGATGGATAGGTATTTGAAATATGACATATACATGTACCGCGTATGGGTATTGAAAAAACGGAGTAGTTCAACGCGGGGAAAAGGTTAAATAAAAAAAATACATAAAATTGTTGTTGTTTTTTTCAGGATGTGTGGGGAGTGGTAGTAGGAGGAATATTAGGCCATTCTCTCTGCACTGGACTTGCGGTGCTCGGAGGCAGAATGGTTGCTCAAAGAATCTCTGTTCGAACTGGTAAATATCACTTAATACTTAATTAATATATCAAATATTTGAACTTGTTATATTAGTTTGGGACATATAGGGCTGGCTAAATTTAAATTTTAACCATCAGTTAAAGTAACAAGGACTTTAAAGGACTGCGCGCTGTTTCAAGTGTACTTTTGTTAAAATAATAATTATTTTTAGTGTGGCCAGTCTAAAAAACAGAATATTCCTAGAAATTATGTGAAAAAACGCACTGCATAATTTTTTGATGCAGCCATACCACAAATTAAATTTAATAAAATAAATTCCTTAAATTTGATGTCACAAATTTTACCAGATCTTTCGACATGCCAAAAAATAAAAATTACCAAAATTTGGGATAGTCCCAAATAACCTGTATTATTACCTCGAGATCGAAATGTTTTTGGTTTTCGTTGCAAGACATGTTCGATGAGGAATTCATCGTCACATATACAATGCGCGGAAACTTTTGAAATAATTCCAATAAATGTTTTTAAAATATCTCTTCAAATTGACCGCATCTAGGCCAGCGAACGCTCGAGGGTGTTTGCAAATTGGCCAAAATGTTTCCAAAAACGCTCTTGTGGTTAACATTCTTAACGTCAGATAAGTTTTAAGATTTTCACGGCCAAAAGCATTTTCGTTATTTGTTTTTGGGGTGTTATGCCGTGTTGCGCTACCTCAGACATCGTTGCAGTGTCCATCATCAGGGCAGATCCGGTAGATGTGTAACACATCTACCGGATCTGCCCTGATGATGGACACTGCAACGATGTCCGAAACGTTGGCTAAAGAAGGAGGTAGCGCAACACAGCATAACACCCCAAAAACAAATAACGAAAAAAACATTCTTAACATTTGGAAGATAGGTAACTACACAACAAAAATTTGAAGGTTATTTGAAGAGCAACTAAATGTATCCACTGTTTTGGAAATTTCATTCAATATCACCATTCTTTTTGTCATGCTATGCTGTTCATCTGTTCCGTGTGGTATCTTGAACAAGTGGTGCCGACTACTATTTTAATATCCTTTTTTGACATGCAATACTCTTACTAATATTGACCCAAGAATTCTGACCTTACCGACTGAAACCGCATGGGTCATATTTATGAAAGCTTTATAAAGGGACTCCTATCAGAATTGCACAACAACAACTGTATTATTGTCAACTATATACATTGCCAGTGAATCAATTACATTACAATATATATATAAATAGATGCGCTGTAGAAATCTCAAAATGGCAAGCCAAAAGCAAGTCAATTGTAGTGTTTTCGATTTCAAACTATCACATGTCGCGTAAGGTTGTGTGCTACCTCTAAGTAAATTTCATTAAAAAAGTGCCAAAATGTGTGAAGAGAAAAGTACAGGGCCTGGGCGCGCAGCATCAAATCACGAAGTCAGTGCAGTCGCTAAGTAAACTTTACTGTTTAAAATAGTTTAATCATTCTGTATATTTATATGTTTGCGGTAAAACAACGTACAAGTTAGCAGTGAAAATGAGTACAAAAACAATCGCCGCAATTTGCAAACTGTCATTGTTCTATTATGGCTTGATCACTTTACACCTCAAAATCCATCAGTCGGCTGTGAGGTAGTATTCGATGAAACTTTTAAATGTGAAAACGCTGCCCGGTCCCAGCGTTTATTTCGTTCATACACACATATTCTTTGAATGTAACACCTTGATCAAAAAGTTATAGGACTTTATTCATAAAATCGAAAATATAAGTTTTTTTCATCGAAATCGAAACACCTGTGGTACTCAATTTTCAGTATGTCCATCAGAGCCATTTTTGATTTTTTCATAACATTCTCTCGGGTGCTGTAACTTGTTCCGCGAAGCTGTTTTTTAAGTCTGTTGAACAGGAGAAAGTCGCAGGGAGTCAGATTAGGTGAATTCGAAGGCTGCTGGATAGTATTCTTGTTGTTTTTGGTCAAAAACTCATGGATAAGGACCGCATTGTGCGACAGTGCATTAATTGTGGTGCAAAATTGATGCCATTTTCAGACTTGTTAAAAAATCGAAAACGCGCACAAAGGTAGAGGTACTCAGTTCCGCGTAACTTTTACAAACTTCAAGCTATGACGCTGAAATTTAGAGGGAAGTGTCAATGATAAATGTGGTATCCTAATAAAAAAAAAGACTTCCAATCGGGTGACGTCCTAAAACCTTTTGATCAAGCTGGTATGTCTTTGTCATACATGAACAATGTTTGAATTAAGAATTTACTAGAAACGTAAGAGTGTTTCTTACTTGTATCATTTTATCTTGAGTTTTTGAGACAATAGCAAGTCTAGATGTATTGCAACGTCTTTGCAATGAGTGGCTAAAATTCTATGAGGTGCTAATGATATAATTGCCATAGAAATGCATAAAACCACAATCTTATCTTGCCTTTTATTGGCTTCACGTTTTATTGCAAGTGTAGGTACTTCCCCAACTGTTTATTATAAGCCATTTATGAGTTTGTGTTAATATGTTGACATTGAATCACAGTCAAACAAATATGTACTGTATTATGGAGGCATCTACTAATATCTACAGTAATTCCAAAAACTGAAAATATCGAAATAATATCTATTAGAACCAGAGTGCGTACGAATATCTATAGCTCAAACTGCTGACTAATATCTACGAGAACCAAAGTGCGTACGAATATCTACAGCTCAAACTGCTGACTAATATCTACGAGAACCAAAGTGCGTACGAATATCTACAGCTCAAACTGCTGATTAATATCTATGAGAACCAAAGTGCGTACGAATATCTACAGCTCAAACTGCTGACTAATATCTATGAGTACCAAAGTGCGTACGAATATCTACAGCTCAAACTGCTGACTGGCAGAGGTTGGATTTGCAATTATGTATAGCATATTGGAATAACGTAATATTGCGTATGCAGTTTAAAAAACTTAATTCATGTATGTAAAAATCCCTATGTATGTAAATATCGGACTATTGGACACATTTAGCTGAATATTAAGGATTTGGGTTTTTGTTTTAACAGCTTTCTTTATTTCGAGTGCTTCTAAATTATTTAGTCTGTTACCATGACCATTTCTATGTCAGTTAGGTTAGGTTAGGTTGTGGTGCCGTGTATTTCGAAATAAATAAATGACCTGTATTATGACCTCCATGTTTGTCCAATAAATTATTGTCCTCGTAAACAGCAAAATACGTAATATTATGCAAAAACTTCATGTACGTACTTTAAACGTTTAAGCCTTTACGTAATTAGTAATTACGTAATTGAAGTAATTTATGCTTTTCCATACAACCTCTTGCTCAGCTGCCCTCTGTAGATATTAGTCCAACCTACGCTCTGTAAATGTTAGTTCAACCTACGCTCTGTAGATATTCGTCAACACTGGGACCGTCATAGATATTCGTCCGACCTTAGCTCTGTAGATATTAGTCAACACTCAGAAGTTCGTAGATATTAGTCCAACATATGAGCTGTAGATATTCGTCCGACATACGGGCTGTAGATATTAGCATCTGGAGTCCTGTATTAGATATTTCAATAAATGCACACTTTCAAACTAGAATGGGCATATTCATAATAAATTTTATTGATTCATTAATTCGTCATTCGTCACCTAAAAAATCACGGGATGTTATTATTGTAGCATTGATAATTGCTGTCCATTATCTAAAAAGTGCAGACCCTTGAAAAATCTCGAATCTTTACTTGTTAAGATTAGAGAAAGAAATACACATTTCAAATATAGAATTGAAATAATTTTCTGTTAAAAAAATGTTATATCATAGGTAGGTACTTTATCCCTTGTCTGAATTCTTGAGTCAGTTACAATTTTGAGAATGACAATGGGGTATTTCCACAAACGAGGGATACTGTTGAAAATGAACGAAATATTTAAAGATCATTTTTCTGATTTCAATCATTCTACTAAAAATGTTTGTTTTATATGTTTTCATTCAATATTATTGATTTTAAAAACGGTCTAAAACTGACAAAATCAAAACGGCCCATGGTTTGAAAATCGGAATGTGACGTCACAAGCGTCGGTCAGCTGGGCCAGCATAAATTAACACTGTCAGTGAGCGTCCACGCTCATAACGTCACACGATAGCCCCGCCCCAAATCATCGTTTTGGCGGTAATTCAAAAATGGGAAACTTTAACTCGCTGTACAAAATTTATTCGTCAACATAAAAATAAAATAAAAATGCTGTAATCATCGTAATTTTTTTAAGCAATAAAATAACGCGGAAATACTACATTAGAATAATTTTCTTTTATAATATTATTTTCCAACCCTTCACACAGAACCCCAGAAAATAACATAGGCCCTGAGGGAATTATTTTTCGTGTGGGGCTAATGTAAAAAAAAAAAATTTACATAAACTATTTATGATTTATAATGTAGGTTGGTATTTAAGTACCTAGATACAAATCTTATGATTTCAGTTGAAATTTTAGTTTTGATTTATTAAATAAGAGAAAAATAGAAACATAATTTTTTCGATGCGAGGTCTACTGTTCACAGGACTACTAGTTAACCCCTCCGAATTTTCGAGAATATTCGCTTTTGGTGTCTAACAAAATGAAATTTTACGAAAACTTTTTGTTATTACCGCTTCACAATAAAAGCTCTATAAATGAAACATTTCTGAACGTAGCCGAATAGTAAAAACTGTTTTAGAAAGGTTACAAAATAGGCTTTCAAATTATTATATTACAAATAAATATTAGCATTTGTAAATATTAAAATTAAAAACGCAAATATTAAAAATAGGTAAAAATGACTCACGTGATGTTTTTATGTGAAAACGGTACTAAAATCACAGATTATGTAAACAACAATACTTATTCTATTGTATATATGTGTAATAAACACTTTTTATGATTTATTTTTGTCACCTCACTTTTTTATCATTTCATATAAAAATATTTAATAAAAATTTAAAATATTTTTGTCAACTACACGACTGACAGCTGATTCCTGTTATGTATTTCCATAGACAACTTGATAGGGATGTGCAGCTTGATCTACTATCGACCTTTTACTTTTTGTTTTAGGGATGTAACTAAAACAATAACGGAGTTAGAACGATTTCTATGGAAACACACGCGCTGACGGATAAACACGCTTATTGTACTTGACTGCTGTCCTATTTCTAACGCTTATATCTGCTTACGTTGCGGAGGGGTTAACTACTATATATAAAATAAAACACTGTTTTATACTAATCTAGTCTAATAACTGACTCAATAGCTCAGAGGTTAAAAATGGTTGAATTCATTTCAATGGCTGTCAATTATAGAATATTCTGCATGATTTAAAACACTCCCAATTCTCATGTTGGCTATTAATAAATATTAAATTTAACAATACATGTTTGCTTTTTTTTCAGTGACATTGATCGGGGGCGTAGTATTCCTGATATTTGCGGTATCCGCTCTTTTCATTGATCCCGACGATACGTAGGAGCTGCAGTAAAAGCATATGTAGAAAATAAACCTCCGTCTAAGAATAGACACTTCTTACATCTACTGGTGATAAACTTGTATTTTTGTATTATGTAAAAATATTACTCACTACCTAACTTATAAATTTCAGTGCAATGAAAAGTCATAGATAAAAGATATGCAACTATTTTTGTATATTTTAAATTTCATAGACAAAAGATAAGTAAGTCTTTTTATATTGTTGGTAATCCATAGATAAAAGATATGTAAGTCTGGAGAAATATTATATATTATTTTTCCTCTACCTGAGCATAATGTAAAATTCATGTTATATCATTACTAAAATAGTCAATATATACATCTAAAATTGATGTGAACCGCATATTTTTATACCACTTTTTAAATGCATTTAAAGTTTTAAATAATTCTTTTTGTATCTCCGGTCGAAATATTAAATTAATTATTGTTTTTTTTAGTAGTTAGTAATAATGATTATCGTTTAATTATTCCAATGAGCTTGTTGGCCATCTTTGCTTTTCCTGTTTCAAAAAATGTTACGTATTGTGCAATAGTTAATAATATATATAATAATTATTATATAATAGGCATTGATTCCATAGGTATTTATTTTTCAAATGTCTTTGTACAACAGTCCGCACAGTCATCTATAGAGTTATCAATAAAAAAATATGTTATTAAAAAAATATACAATTTTTTTTTATAAATTCATTGAATAATTTGTTTTAAGAGTGTACCTATTATATTTATGTACATAAGTAATATCCTATCGTAGTACATATGTTTTATGGTAATTTTAACTCTAATGACCATAGACAACCAAATTGATAGACCAGCCCATCAGGGAAAGGGGTTAAAACCATGTTACGCGGAGCGGGGAGGTTACGTGACCATCTCCATTTCTGTGATTTGTCAATACACGAATCTGACAGTATACAGGCAATTTACACTGTAATATATAGTCATCAAAAATAAAATCTGCTTATGAATTACTAGCCCCTTTTACAATGGCACGCAAATTGCTGACTGCATACAAAAGGGTAAACTACAAACCCCAAATGGAGTAAATAAAAGTTCAGACTTGTTTTCAAAATCGAATATTTTGTTACACTCTTTAGCTAGACACTTTTATAAATGTGTTATAATTTGTTCACATCACTAATTTTTGTGTCGCCACACAACCGGATGTGTAGAAAGTTCAGTTAAAAAGGAACATTCAGACCCTGTGCAGAAAAGTGCCAAAATGGACTGCACTGCAAATCATTGCCTTACTTTTCAAACTTTACTTATCTACTCAGTGTCTGGGTTTGCAATGTGCGCTCTTCGGCGGACAACTGATTTCATAGTTTATTCAATACATTCTCGAACCCTTCTGGTGCCAAAAATATGGTCACATGATTTGCCTCCAGCTATCAATTTGGTAACAACTAATGACTCATGAAATCTATCTCTATTATATATTTTTATCATGTTGATGTTTTGTCCTATTTTTCTGGGATTCTAACAATGCATACTTCCAAGTGAGAATGATCTGAAAAACAGTATAAACTGGGATTTTAAATTGTGAAAAAAATGTATTATACCTAGTATCGCAATTAAGAGTAGAAAAATAAACAATCGAAACACTAATAAAAAAATAAATTAAAAAATAAAACACACTTTTTTTAAATGCATTATTACTATGTACATTTATTTTTGTATGTGTAGGTTAATTTATAGAAATATGTATATTTGTGTATTATTTATTTCATAATATGTAATATAGAAATTACTAATTAAGCTTCGTGTACATTGTTTTTTATTAGAAAATTTTGAACATAATGGACTACTAATTGAACTTAGGAATTGGAAAAATTAATCTTTTGTTGTAAGCTTGTGCTTTTATTTTTAATGGATCAGTGAAGTTTGCTAATGAAATCCAAATTAACAGTGGTTATTATATTATAAAGAATATCTTAAAATTTTCTTTTTTAAGAATTACTATTTTGCTAATTTATGCGTCAAAAGTCAGAATA
Source organism: Limnephilus rhombicus (assembly GCA_929108145.2). Taxonomy (NCBI): domain Eukaryota; kingdom Metazoa; phylum Arthropoda; class Insecta; order Trichoptera; family Limnephilidae; genus Limnephilus; species Limnephilus rhombicus. Next base: position 28,790,807 of record OV815297.1, on the reverse strand, counting down.
ACTTTGATTAATTTGGCTTGTTTGTTTCAGATAAACTTACATTTTGCTTATTTGTGTCTGAATAACTTACATTTGGCTGATTTGTGTCAGAATAATTTTTACATTGTCAGCTTATGTGTCAGAATAATTCTTACATTGTCAGCTTATGTGTCACAATAACTTACATTTATTTATTTGTATCAGAGAACTTACATTTGGTTTATTAGTGTCAGAATAACGCTTGCATTCTCAGCTTAATTGTGTCAGAATAACTTACATTTGGCTTATTTGTGTCAGATGAACTTATATTTGGCTGATTTTGTGTCAGAATAATTCTTACATTATCAGCTTATTTGTGTCAGAATAACTTACATTTGGCTTATTTGTGTCAGACGAACTTATAATTTGGCTGATTTGTGTCAGAACACTTCTTACATTGTCAGCTTATTTGTGTCAGATGAACTTTCATTTGGATGATGTATGTCAGAATAACTTATATTTGGTTTATTTGTGTCACAATAACATACATTTATATGAACTTGTGTCAGAATAACTTTTACATTCTCAGCTTATTTGTGTCAAAATAACTTACATTTGACTTATTTGCGTCACAATAACTTACATTAGCCTAATTTGTGTTAGAAATATTCTCATTTGATGTATTCGTGTGTCAAAATAACTGACAAACTTCCGCATAATCTATTATTTGTGTCCCAAATTACCTGCAATAGACTCTTGGCAATTTTTTTGTTGCTTAGTCCGTTAATTGTGTTTATCGTAGGTAGTATAAGTTAAGCTGTGTTAGATAATTTTACTGAATGCAAAATAACCTAAAAATAATGAATGAGAAGTATTATATTGTTCTGTAGGTATGTAAAAACCCAAGATATTACGGATTGCATCAAGTGTACCTTAGGCCAAAATCTAATAAACTTATATTTTCATGTATGTAATATAATTTTTTTTTGTCACGATAATGTTATTTTTTGTGTAACAACTTTTTTTATCTTAATCCTTGGAATGCCAGCGAATCCTTCACGGATCTTCTAAAACCTAGAAACTCACCGCACTTACGTCGATTTATGGTAATTTGGACCTTAAAAAATATTCCTAGCATATTAAAATAATTTTTTTCGCTTGGCTTAATGTTTCTTAAAATTATTCTAAAAGCGCGTCGCAAATTCTGTGTCAAATATCACAATTTTTCATTTTTAAAAGTCATAGTATAGTGTATTTATTTACAGGGAAGTCTCATATTATGACTTATTTTTATTGTGAAGAATACTTATCTAGCTGGTGAAATATATTAAACTCTGAAATATTTTCATATTTATCATTATCTGACATTATTATCACGCCAACAGTTGAAATTTAAGAATCCGACTATGAATACAACACTGACGCCTCGCCTTATGCAAAACCGTTTTCGTACACGGGGTTGTTACAAATCTACTTTTGTAATAGAACCGAATTAAATCAATGCCAAAAGATGGCGCCACTTACATCAACAGCTAGCGTGAGGAGTGTCGGCCGGCAGGCGTAAGTACTATTGGATTTGTACTTTCGTCAATCTCTCCGGGTATGGAGAGGTAGATGGTATGATTATTATTATTGTAACTGGCAGTTGCGAAATATAATACCACATTGTGATATCTACCACGCATCTATATATTATATATGACATCATTGCCTGTCGCGGTTACTTTGTCCCGGTGACTAGCTGTCATTGGATCACAGTGGATCCGAGGAACTGGCTATTTTTGGAACCAGTTCCTATCGGATTTATAAAATGTCACCAACACTTAAACTGGGCGGAGCCGAACCAAAAGCCGCCCGCAGAGTCAAGCAGCAAAAACCTGCAGAGCTGGTTTTTAACTGCTAGTATTTATTTGCTTATTTAATTTACGCCCAGAGGGCTTTTACATAAATATATAAAGACAGTACAATTTTAACACAAGAAAGAAAAATTAAATATAAATAAAAGTTACGATAGTCAACAAAAATACAAATATGAAATAAAAGCAACAAAAATTTAAAAGTAGAGTGAGAAATAAAAACAATAAAGTTGCGATAAAAAAAAAAAAATACATGCATGTTATAAATATACAAGGAACAAAAATTGTAAAGTAAGGTGATCACATGTGTTTACAAACACCTAAGTACTTATTGGTTTCTCATAGCGTGAAACCGCTATGTGTGGATGTAAGTTCGTAAGTTGCAGGAGTTCGGAACTGTTCAATTACAAGTATTGTATATTTTTTAACATTTTTCTCTGAAAATAAGAAGCTATCCTAGTAGAATTATGCAAGACGATTTCTATAAATGTATAATCACATAACTTGGTAATACGATACAATTTACAAAAACATATTTTGCAATAAACAAGTAAGTTATTACGATAATAGTGTCATCCGGCGCACGGCGGGCCTCTCGGCATTTAGCTGGCACTCTAAGGGTTAAATAATATCCACTTTATATTGGCGAAGTGAATGCTGAGAAATCTTAAGTTGTTTTGCAGATATCTGGCCAAATGTACCTTGTTAAAATCCTATACTAAAACATAATTTTGTTATATTAGCTAGATAATTTTATATTATAATGTATTTTTATTAAAATTCTTGCCGAATTTGAAACACTGTCTAACCCCTGACGCAAGGAGCGGTGCATTATAATATGCGAGCCTGAGGTGTGTATATAACCCCAGACCCTCTGGGCTTAATACCCAAATATATATGATTATGAAAATCTAGTTGCGCGGACAAATATATCACAAAGAATGGCACAAAGAAAACACCAGGGAAAATAACAGATCCACCAACCTTGTTTTGTAGTTCTTGTAGCTTGGAGGCCTTCGTAATTTCATCCAATAGTTAAGTTCAATCAGTGCAATCCTTTTATGACTTGAAACTTGCACAAGCAGTTAATTGTCAACTTAGTTTTTCACAATGACTACAAAATTTTCCACAAAACAGACGATGTCAGTTATTCACTTGTTTGAATTCTATTTTCAAACCATCAGGTGTCTCTGTTAAACCCAAAGAGTACCTACCTAACAACCATTCTTGTGATGTAAATATATTTATTTAAATTTTCGAACAAACAAAATAAACATATTGTAATGCCTAACCAAGCGGTGTTATAAGTTTGACGTGTCTGTGTGTCTGTCTGTGGCATCGTTGCTCTCAACCACTGGTGCGACATTGCAATTTAAAACTTTTTTCTCCGTTGCTCGAAATTTTTTGGAAATCATTTTGAATATTTTCCGCCCACATTAAAAAAAAATCATACCTCCGAATTTTAATATGGAGACATACAAACTGATTATAGTTTTATATAGCCAATGAATTCACCTATCTTTTGTCGATTATCATATATTCATAGGATTTAAAAAAAATATATTATAAAATCGTAAACTTCTACTTAATTACTTACAAATAAGGGAAAATTTGTCAAAATTGGCAGCAAAGCAATCCGAGGTATTTTAAATATTGCCATATTGTGGCAAAAAGCACTCCAGTGGTTAAACCATAGGCGGTAAAAGACCAAGAGAAAATTGGGGGTGTTACACCCTATCCCATACGCCCCTCCGTTGTGGTAAATATAATCGTGACGACAAAAAATATTCTCATGGGCGATGGCAAAAAAAGGTTGAAAATCTATGTCTTAAACGAATGGAGCAATTGTGATATGGTTTTTTTTGTTTGAAAGCTGACGTGATCGAGATGGTTCTTAGCTACAATTCATGAAAGTATGTTTAGTCGTTTCAGAGTCATCAGCTCTTTTTTGTGTGGGGTTACTTAAAATTTTCAAAATTTTACTAATACATTTATTTATGTAATTCCAAACCTCGATAATGTTCTGTAGTTAGTTAACTGAACATTAAATTTATATTAAAAAATATAACGAAAGGTGCGCCGAAAAAACATTGAGATTTAGTTTTTAAATATAAAATAAATGTATAAAACATTATTTTAAAGAATCGAAACCAGTAGCTGTTAAAAAAAATGACTAGTTATTATAAGTGTGCATAACAGTAATTATTTTAATAGAATCATCATTTTTAGATTAAAAGTTTGTGTAAGAAGAAAAATAATTATTATGAATAATAATGTTTACTGAAGAATGAATATGGTGTGAATTTGGTGATAAAGTAGTGTTTTATAAATACACTTATAGGTAAGTAAACCAATTATAAATTATAGACTAAATTGTGCTTAAAAATATAAAAGGATATTTTTGTGAATGTTTTGAGCTGCCACGCAGTTTTTTCCAATTGTTTGTGTTGAGTTTTGCAGTGTTTAATGGCTATAATAGCTGTATAGAATAATATTTGTATTTCCGGCCAAGAGATGGAGTTGTTGACGAAATGTGAAAGAAATTATATAAAAATATCCAAAATATGTTTAAATTTTTTATTTTTTTCCTTTTCCCAATTTTCTTTTACAGCCCTAACGCAGATCAAAGAAAAAATAATATTTGAGTGCAGATCCTTCTTCCTACTTTTTAGGCACGATACACTACTACTAAGGTGATCCACTAGTCCTTGAAAAATTCAACATAGGAAGGGCCCAGCCTCTTTTTGGGAGAGATTTAAAAATTAGTGTCCAACCGAAACAGGACTTTCCACCGAAACCGAATCTTCGGTGCCTGTCTCAGTTTCGGCCGAAACCGAAACTTTTTTAGACATGTTAAAAATCGATTGTTTACTCTTATTTGGCTTATTTTTCACACTTATTCAGACAGTTAACAACACGTGTTAAATTAAATAAAAAAAAAACAATAATTGAAGCATGTGAAAAAATAATATATTTTTTTATATTTACTTCTATAACAAACAAAATTTATAAAAAATAACAAAACCTGTTAACTACTTCTTGGAACAAAAAATTGAAAATAATCAACACTTACATTATAAAGGAAGGACCTCATTAATTGGGTACTTTAATTTTGATTGCGTTTCTTTTAATGTGTTAACCCCTCCGCAACGTAAGCAGATATAAGCGTTAGAAATAGGACAGCAGTCAGGTACAATAAACGTGTTTACACGTCAGCGCGTCTGTTTCCATAGAAATCGTTCTAACTCCGTTATTGTTTTAGTTACATCCCTAAACCAAAAAGTAAAAGGTCGATAGTAGATCAAGCTGTACATTTCTATCAAGTTGTCTATAGAAATACATAACAGGAATCAGCTGTCAGTCGCGTAGTTGACAAAAATATTTTCCCGCGCAAATTTACTACCGGCAGCTCGTCCGCGCTCCATATTTTTAATTTGTATTAAATATTTTTATATGAAATGATAAAAAAGTGAGGTGATAAAAGTGTTTATTACACATATATACAATAGAATAAGTATTGTTGTTTACATAATCTGTGATTTTAGTACCGTTTTCACATAAAAAACATCATGTGAGTCATTTTTACCTATTTTTAAAGTTTGCATGCTAAATTTTAATATTTACAAATCTTAATATTTATTTGTAATATAATAATTCGAAAGCCTATTTTGTAACCTTTTTAAAACAGTTTTTACTAGTCGGCTACGTACAGAAATGTTTCATTTATAGAGCTTTAATTGTGACGCGGTAATAACACAAAGTTTTCGTAAAATGTCATTTTGTTTGAGACAACTCAAGTGCATATTGGCGAAAATTCGGAGGGGTTAAATGACATAAAAAACAATAATTGAAGTATGTAAATTTATTTTTTATTTTTTTTGATATTACTGCTATAAAACAAATCAAAATTAACAAACATGTTAACTACTTCTTGGAACAAACATTTGTCAATAATCAACACTTAACCTTTGGGCGGGCGCGGCTTATCTGTGAGACGAAGTGATGTATTCTTTTTGTGCCAAAGGTTAAATATCGCCGATCTTGGGGCGTGGCCTTGTGACTTTTTCTCTTTCATCACTACTAACATTTTAGAAAAAAATTTTTTTTTGAAAAATTCAAGGGAAACATCTATTTTAATTTGTTTTTCTATGATGTAATCTCACAGATGAATTGCGCCCGATCGTGTTAGGATTTGCATTGCGCCCGACGGAGGGTTAAAGGAAGGACCTCATTGAGTATTTTGCTGATGATGGCGGGTGACTTACGAGCCACGAACTCACCCGAAGTCAGCTGAATGAGAAGTTCCAAGAAGTAGTTAACATGTTTTGTTATTTTTTTATAAATTTTGTTTGTTTTACAGAAGTAATATAAAAAAAGGATTATTTTTCCACATACTTCAATTATTGTTTTTTAAGTTAATTTAACTGTCTGAATATGTGTAATAAATAAGCCAAATAACAGAAAACAATCGATTTTTAACATGTCAGTATCAGTAAGTTTCATATAATAAATACTAATAAATAATGAATAAATACTTCGCTATAGGTAGAAAACTTGGCTAACTTATCCGATTTGCAGTTCTCAAGTTCGAGTAGGTATAGAATAGTAAGCTCCGACTTTATAAGGAAATAAATCTTAAATTGGAATTCGAAAATATACATATTCCTATGGCCTATGGGTAAGCTATCAAGAGGATGGTGAAATACTTCCATATGACAGTAATAATTAGTTAACTTACAGGTACGGACTTCGTGGCAGTACGTCCATGTACTACCTCGGCCACAATGATGGCCAGGACCCTTTCCTCCAACGGAGTCAAGGGCTGTGCCTGGCTGGGGCCACGTCCGCTCTTCATCATCTCCGATCGCAAGCCAGATGCTTTTTTTGACGCCATTTCTCTGATCCCTCCATGTCTGAAATAAAGAGATATTTTTGTACTACAGAAAATATAGTAAAATTCAAATTATATCAATAAAGAATGTATCATGAATATCAAGAATGTATCATGAATATCAATATGTATCAAGAATGTATCATGAATATACAACCATCAACAATTAACGTCATTTCAGCGGCGAGGAGTAGGCGTCCCCAGTGCAGACCAAACTGTTGGTGAATTACACCAACATTCGCGGCCTGCACACCAATTTAAACTCTGTCCACCACCATCTTTTTTCTCAACGCCACAACCTACTTTTCCTGTCTGAAACACAGATAGCTGAGCCTGTAGACGCCTCCTATCTGGCCCGGGCTTCACCCTCACAGGCAAGTTCAGACCTAAAGGAGGTGTCTGTCTCTATAGTCGAGCTGACGTCAACTGTGTGCGACTGTTGAATCTGGAAAACTCCAGATTCGACGTAATGTGGGTACGCGTCAATCTTGCCAGTACGGTAAGATTCTATGCGTGTTTATACCGCTCACCGAACCTTATTGAATCAGACACGTACGAGCTCTTCAAACACTTAAGTGACACTATTGATGACCTCTTGCCCCGCTACCCTACGGCAGAGTTTGTGGTCCTGGGGGACTTCAATGTTCATAACGAACCTTGGCTGAAGTTCTCTGGATCAACAGACTCGGCTGGACACCAAGCGGAATCCTTTGCCCTTTGCTACGGATTGGAGCAAATGGTTCAGGAGCCCACAAGGGTTCCTGATGTCCAGACTCACCGTTCCAATCTGTTAGACCTATTTTTAACTACTGTGCCACACGGTTACAAGATTGAAGTCACATCGCCTTTAGGATCGTCCGACCACTTCTTCTTCTTCTTTCGTATGGTGGGGGGTCAGAGGGGGACATCTAGGTCTGCGAGCCAGTCTAGGGCCTCAGGCGTTGCCCTGTGGACCTCATCAATCCCGCCGGGGAATGAATGGAGCGGGCATTCGTTGACCACATGTTCGGTGGTCTGCACCGCACCGCATTCACACGTCGCCGACTCTTTAAGGCCCCATCTATGCATCATATGAGCACAACGGCTATGGGAGCACCTTATCCTATTGATGGCAGTCCAGAGTTTGCGAGGCAATGAGAACCCAGGCTGTCTCTCAGTGGGGTCTTGCACGAGATGGGCGTTTTTGACGTTGGCTGATTGCCACTCAAGCTTCCACCTATCTTCTGGGGTTAGAGGTGTTCGAAGGAGTCTTTCTCCTTCCGTCCAGAAGGGTTTTCGAGACTTTAAGCGGCATGCCGGGTGAGAAACGACATCATCGTGCAAGGGTATTTCGCTTTTTTGCAGCGCCTTCTTGTATTCCCTCAGTGTTGCAATCTCTCGCCTGATATTTGGCGGGGTTATATTTGCAAGTACGGGGAGCCAAGGAAGAGGAGTCGATTTTAAGGTTCCGCTGATGGTTCGCATTGTGGCATTAAGCTGAACGTCAACCATGGAAGTGTGGGCGCTTCTGGCCCATACTGGAGCACAGTATTCAGCTGCTGAGAAAACCAGGGCAATGGATGCCGTTCTGAGCGTGTTGGCGTCGCATCCCCAGCTAGTACCAGCCAGCTTATTGACTAAGTTTAGTCTTGTCCTGGTTTTTTTTGCCCACTGTTTCCATGTGTTTCCGGTAATTCAGGCTCCTGTCCAAAGTTACTCCAAGATAGCGGGGGTGGGGGTCATGGTAAATATTTTTTCCATCAAACTGAACACAGAGTTTTGCGTTTGCCTGTGAATTACTGAGATGGAAAGCTGTCACAACTGTTTTCAACCCATTCGGCTTTAGTCGCCAATTGAGGAAAAATTCTTCCATAGCCTTGAGGTCAGAATTAAGGATCTCTTCTGCTGCATTGAGGGTTTTGGCTTGGACTGTGATGGCGAAGTCATCTGCGTAAGCAAATTTTCTGCCTTCAGTGTGAGGAAGATCTCGTGTATAGATGTTGAAGAGCGATGGGGCCAGTACTGAGCCTTGGGCAACTTGGTCCGACCACTGCCTGGTGACGACATCAATCCCTGTAAACTTCAGACCACCAAATGAGAGGCTGAAGCGAAAAGTGTGGCACTATAGGTCAGCAGATTGGTTCAGTCTGCGGGCACATTTTAATGCTTTCCCGTGGTCAGCTGTCTGTTTTCGGACTTCGGATCCCTCAAGATGTGCCCAGGAAATTGGTGAAGTCATCACATCCGCGATGGATGGCTTCATAAATGATATTTCGCAATTAATTTTAAATGGTGAAATCTTTTTAATGCAGATGATACAGCAATTTTTTACTTGGGTAAAGATTTAGATATCTTACTAGAAAATGCACAAACAGATCTAGAAAAAATCAACAGTTGGCTCCAATCAAATATGTTAACAATGAATGTTAAAAAAACAGGATACATGATCTTAAAATTGAAAACAACGAACTTCAAATCCTGATCCAGGAAAAATATCTTGGGCTGTGCATTGATCAGCATTTGACATTTAAACAACATATACAAGGTATTAAAGACAAAATCATCCCCTTAATTAGCGTATTTAGCCGGATATCATATCTGTTACCAAATAAATTAAAAAAAGGTTTATTTTATAGTCTCGTTCACTCACATTTAAATTACTTGATTGAAATCTGGGGAAACGCATGTGAAACATACATAAATGAATTACAGGTAATACAAAACAAGGTAATCAAAAAACTATTTAACTACAAGCCAAGAACATCCACAAAAAAATATATATGGAAACAAAACTACTAACATTAAGAAAACTATATGAATACAATACATGTCTCCTTATATGCAAAATAAACAATAAACTCGTACACACAAACACAGAATTCATTAAAACGTCCCAAGTACACAAACACTTTACGAGACAACACAATAACATACATTTAAACACCATCCACACTAACTATGGTAAACAATTTATTGGTTACGAGGGAGGCAACTTATATAATTGCCTCCCAAACGACATTAAAAACGAAAAGAAGCTGGGTAAATTTAAAAAAAAATTATTAATATTTATTCTTGATAAACAAAATAATGATGTTGAATAGCGCTGCATTGAAATATTTACTTTATTTTAATTTGTATAATTATTTCTAGTTAAATGAGTGAAAATGTAATTTTCTTTTGACTGGAATAAAAAAAAAAAAAAAATCCAATCTACTGTTAAGGAAACTGGTGTAGGCTCAAAGCAGTGGTTCAGTCGACAATGCCCTGAAGCAGTGCGACGAAAAAACGCGGCTTACCGAGCCTACAACACATCTAGAACATCCAAAGACAGAACAGCTTACAACAAAACGGCAAAGGAAACCAAGAGAATCATAAATAGGTCAAAATTCGAGCACCACCAACAGATCAGCAGAAAGCTGGCTGCATGCCCGCATGGCAGCAGGCAATTCTGGTCGCTTGTGGGCTCAATAGGTGGCAATTTCTGCAAATCCAGTCTGCCGCCTCTTACCAGACCTGACGGCTCACTAGCAAACACCGCCACCGAAAAGGCTAACTTATTAGGTAAAATGTTTGTGGATAACTCAACCCTCGATGACCAAGGGGTGCTGTCCCGACGTCGGTTCCTCACTGCGGTTTTCATATGAAAAAGCTGAGGATCCGGCATCGGAAAGTACTCCATGTTTTACGAGAGCTTGATGTTAATAAAGCTAGTGGGCCTGATGGAATACCTGCCCTGGTACTGCAGAGGTGCGATGCAGAAATAGCTCCAATTTTGACGAAGCTTTTTAAAATATCCCTGAAGACTGGCTCTGTGCCCTCTGGTTGGAAAAAAGCGGTTATCCATCCTATTCCAAAGAAGGGTGACTGCTCCAACCCGGCCAACTACCGCCCCATAGCGATCACATCAGTTCTGTCTAAGGCGATGGAACGTGTGATCAACGACAAACTGCTCACATACCTCGAGAAGAACAAAATTATTAACGACCGTCAATACGGATTCCGGTGGAACCGCTCGTGCCGTGATCTTCTCGCATATGTGATGCATGTTTGGGGGCGATGCCTGGAAAGTTTCGGTGAGACCCAAACGGTTGCATTGGACATTTCCAAGGCCTTTGACCGGGTTTGGCACCGAGGACTTGTCAACAAACTGCCTTATTACGGACTTCCCGCATTCTTGTGTATGTGGATTGCCGACTTCTTGAGGGAGAGGTCGATTCAGACGGTAGCCGATGGTTTCACCTCTTCCTCCCACTCGATAAATGCTGGCGTCCCACAGGGATCGGTTCTGTCTCCGACTTTGTTTTTGTTGCACATCAACGACCTTTTGTCATATGCACCAATTCATTGTTACGCGGATGACAGTACAGTTCATGATAGCTTTTTGTTTGACAAGCCCCCAAAGAGCTCACAAACTCCAACAGCTCGTATGGCTTTGAAGCAAAGAATGGACGGTTACCTCGAGAGTGTTTTCTCTTGGGGTAAAAATAATCTCGTTGAATTTAATGTTTCAAAGACACAATCTTGTCTGATTACGTCTAAAAAGGATCGAAATGAAAATCTAATCTCTTTCAACGGAAGCAATCTTCCGAACAGGCCCTCCATTGATATGCTTGGTGTAACCCTAAGTGGCCAGCTCAGGTATGGGGGCTCCATCGAAGCCAGAGTAAAGTTAGCCTCCCAGAAACTGGGCGTACTGTATAGGGCCCGCAGATATTTTAATAGTGCACAACTGCTAACCCTGTACAAATCGCAAGTGTGCCCCACGGTTGAATTTGGCAGCCACCTCTGGTCTGGAGCTCCAAAATACCTGAAAAATACCCTCCACTCTGTGCAGAATCGGGCGGTCCGTTTGATAGATTCTCCCATCTTAACAGACGGATTGCAATCTTTAGAGCACAGGCGTCGGGTGGGAATGCTATCCTTGTTCTACCGGTATTACAATGGAAGATGCTCCGAGGAACTAGCATCATTGATCCCTTCGGCACCGGTGCATAGTCGGGAAACACGCCAAACGCGTGCCCAACATTTGTACACGGTTGACATTTGTCACATGAGAACGGGTCGTTTCTTCGACTCATTCTTGTGTTCAACAGCTCGGCTGTGGAATGATTTGCCGGCCTCTGTGTTTCCTCCCTCCTATAACATGGGTCTCTTCAAGACCAATGTTCATTCCTTCCTCTCCTCAAAAAGACCCTCCACACAGCATCCCAGATGACATAGGCCCTGAGGGAAATTATTTTCCTCAGGGCCTCCTGTGTGGAGTTTATGTAAAAAAAAAGAACTTCCTCTCCTTCCTTTCCTAAAAAGACTCTCCACAAGCATCCCCAAAGATGACATAGGTCCTGAGGGGAATTAATTTCCTCAGGGCCTCCTGTGTGGAGCTAACGTAAAAAAAAGTTTAAAAACTATTGATACATTAACATTAACAATTCCATATATTTTTTTTGTTTAATCTTATAAATTAATTGTAGGATTCTGGGCATTTCTTGATTAGGGGCCATCCATAAATTACGTCACACGAATTCCATGATTTTTCGTCCCCCCCCCCCCCCCCCCCTGTCACACATTTGCGAGACCCCCTTCCCCTAGTGTGACGTCACATTTTTTACAATTTTACATCTAAAACTAATCAATACAGTAGTTCAATTTTTTTTTACATGTGACGTCACAGAGCTGATGACACCCCGTACCCCTTGTCATACAATGTCACACTTTTCTACTCGCCTCCCCCCCTTAAAATGTGACGTAATTTATGGATGGCCCCTTATCCAACCATATTGTAAAAAATATTTACAATAGTTATGAGAATATACTATAATTTCAGTTTCTTCAGCAGAAATAATAAAACACATTTTTGTTTTTAGCTTGATCGAAAAAGAAAATTCGAAAATGACTAGATAATAAAAAAAAATAATTGCTAATTTCTTGCGGTAGGAACTTGTGGGGAAAAAAATCTATTGTGGGTATTTTAGAACATATGCATTGGCAACCCTGACTTTTCTAGTAGGGAGTGTGTGGTGTGTATAGTGACAGATGACAGCAGATGGCAGATACAGAATTGTTCTATGGTGTAATTTATGGTTGCAAAGTCCATTTGTTTACAAATATTACGCAAGTGCGGTGTATTGTTAATTTCCACTATTTATAGCGCATTGATAATAGGGTGTTTTGTCAACACGTTCCTTATCGATCTCATATTAGTTATAAGGCGTTTATTATGGCGCTGCCCGCAGCAGGCGGACCTGCTATATTCCGCGCCGCCCAAAAAGACGAATACTTCGAGAAGCAGCTCGGAGGCTCCGCATCAGAAGTGCTACGACTATTCGGCAACAGAAAATGGCAAATATACTCCAAATACATCCCTTTCGCATCCCATCTCGTCTACAACTCCATCACAACACTGCAAGACTTGCAAACACTTGGAGAAGAATACACAGGCATCATACAAGTCGACGATTCTTACGTGCGGGTCCCTGCGAAGTTAATCCGACTGATTTATGTACTCTTGGGAGCGTTCGGTCATCAAGTAGTCACAAAAATCTTAAACAGAGCCAAAGAAAGAGTTTTAAAAAATCAAGATCTTCTACTGAGACCTAAGACAGTATTTTTGAAAATAATTTCGCTAGCGCACTGGTCATTACCGATACTACAAGAACTGCACCAAGCTTGCTTCTTTTTGGGAGCAAAACATTACAACATAACCAAGAGATTAACAAATATAAATTACGTAAGTGCTGTACCAGGCAGAAGACCTCGTATTAGTACTTTGCGTACATTAGGAGTCCCGTACTTGATGCGAGCAATTTTAAGTGCAGTTCAATCGCCTCCATCTTTTGAAGACATCGAACCGAAGAATAAACGTACTCTCCAGCATTCCCGGCGCACGGCCTGCGATTCGTGTTTGATCACAAACAATTCTCCGTGTTGTTTGCCGTGTGGTCATGTTTTCTGCCACAACTGCGCCAGGAGTTCGACTATTTGTGCAATCTGTAGAGCTCCGTATCAGAATCACAGGGCGGTTCCTCTCCAGAATTATAATTTGAGGAGATGACAACCAATACGGAGGCGCAAATATTTCTAAATTAAATACATTTGCACCTCCTGTGATTGTTATATTAATATAACATTGCATTAAATTGACTATGTACCATAGAAGAGATAACCGAAAGAAGTAATGTGTTGTGGGCGTGTATATTCACACATCCCGTAAAAAAATGTCACAAGTCAAAAAAGTTAATTTTACAAGAGAGCGAAAACAAATGATTGAATGGTAAACAAGCAGTCCTGTCGAAAAGAGATAATAATAATAATTGGATCATATGTGGAGCGCCATTTTTGTGAGAAATCACCTCAAGGGCGTTGAACAATTTATTATGAATTCTTAGGCTCCATCTAATTTTAATATTTACAAATAAATAGAGAAAACATACTTACCTGGCAGGTTCACTTTCGATAAACACACTTTGGCAAAAATGTATAAGCCCACCTCACGGATAATACGGAACGTTCGTGTTGTTGTTGATACACGGATAATATGGAATATTCCTTTTTTAACTAATAGACAATCAAATATGACATTTGTCGGAAGTACCAACCTACTTCGAATTATTCCTAATATTATGGGTTAAGGTTCAAGCTATGAAAGCTGTATGTCATCATCATTTAGATATACATCCCAGATTTTGAATGGTTTGTTTGGCAAGCAGGGTTTGTCTAACGGGTATGTGTAATTATTCTAATACCTTTCTTTCCATGTTCTTCTGTTATACAAACTTGTCAATAATGCATTCACTTCATAACATGAATAAATTATTGTTTTATATGTCAATAATATTTTTTCTATGATTGGCAGCATTGATTGATTGTCTATGAAATGTAATATAAAAATGATTTAAAAAAAACGTATACTGCGCAAGTGAATAATTTTAACAAAATTAAAATGTTACATGCATATTTTTTACATGTTTTTTTGTCTCCCCTGACATAAATACTCACTTTTCGTGATAATAAAGCTAAATCTAAATATTTAAATAAGAAATATTGCATATTAACCAGTAAGCGGAATAAGACATAAATAATCACACTTTAATTAGAAAGTTTATGCTTGGAGAAGATACGGCTTTGCACGCGGAGGACAAGGGCGGATCCAGGATTTTTTTTGGGGGGGGCACAAGGGGCGGACGGTCAAAAAATCAACGATTGTCTATGAAATGTAATATAAAAATGATTTAAAAAAAACGTATACTGCGCAAGTGAATAATTTTAACAAAATTAAAATGTTACATGCATATTTTTTACATGTTTTTTTGTCTCCCCTGACATAAATACTCACTTTTCGTGATAATAAAGCTAAATCTAAATATTTAAATAAGAAATATTGCATATTAACCAGTAAGCGGAATAAGACATAAATAATCACACTTGAATTAGAAAGTTTATGCTTGGAGAAGATACGGCTTTGCACGCGGAGGACAAGGGCGGATCCAGGATTTTTTTCTGGGGGGGGCACAAGGGCCGGACGGGCGAAAAAATCAACAATTACAGTTAGGATTTTTTCCTGAGGGGGGGCACAAGGGGTGGACAGGCAAAATATCAACAATTACTGTTAGGTTTCTTTTTCTGCGGGGGGCACAAGGGGCGGACGGTAAAAAAATCAACAATTACAGTTAGGATTTTTTCCTGAGGGGGGGCACAAGGGGTGGACAGGCAAAATATCAACAATTACTGTTAGGTTTCTTTTTCTGCGGGGGGCACAAGGGGCGGACGGTCAAAAAATCAACAATTACTGTTAGAAATAAACTTGAAGTACCTATCATACTTCAAGTTTATTTCTACAAGTTCAAGTATGTATTTATAGGAAGGTTTATGAAAGCGTCAAAACAATCAAAAAATTAAATTAATGTTTAATAAATAAAATAAAATTAATGTTTTAGCATCTAACTATGTACTGTGATGGAATCTCCACAGTACACAAAAATACCGTCTGGGGGGCACGTGAGTAAATCCGCTACTGGCGGAGGACATTGTATTTAAAACACTGGACATTGCATGATTTTACATTTACTTCCCCCATCACTGTTGGTATCACATAATTAAGAAGATTAGTGCCAAAAGTTGAGTTAATATTTATTTTGAAAGTCTAGAGAATTTAATTTAGCACCCTTTCTTTAGG
Source organism: Limnephilus rhombicus (assembly GCA_929108145.2). Classification (NCBI taxonomy): domain Eukaryota; kingdom Metazoa; phylum Arthropoda; class Insecta; order Trichoptera; family Limnephilidae; genus Limnephilus; species Limnephilus rhombicus. The sequence continues at coordinate 28,774,951 of OV815297.1, read as the reverse complement.
ACTGGAGAATTTTTATGAAGTGACATTTTTACAAAAGAATACAAATAAGAATTTGCTTACTTTTTTTTTGGTAAATTTTTGAGATCGCTGGCATACGCATTTTTTTTTTTAAAAATCTTTTGATTCACCTTAATAACATTAAAAGACAACTATTTGCATTGGGGGAAGTGGAAAATATTTCATTCTAAATTTCGATTACGTAAAATTAAAATTAGCTTTCATTCTGTGAAACGAGACCGTCCATTTTCAAACATTATTTTCAAATGTTATGTTGGTATTCTTGTTACTGTACGAAAAGATGCTAGAGCAAAGCGTAGCAGACTTCATGGGAATTCTAGGTTTGTGTAACATGGTTTGTGATACAAAAGAAAGTGCCCCCTTATAACGCCTACTCGCGTCAAGGCAAGAAAAACATCCCAGTTTTCAAGTAGTTTAGCGGCTACGCTAGGTTTGTGTAACATGGTTTGTGATTCAAAAGAAAGTGCCCCGTACCTTCAAAATCTTCTAGCCGTTCGTTATACATTCAAGTGTATCAGGAATACCAACATACCAAAGTGACAGCGAATGAGCTAATAGCGTACAATCTCACAAGACGAAAGCTAATTTTAATTTTACGTAAACGAAATTTAGAATGAAATATTTTCCACTTCCCCCAATGCAAATAGTTGCCTTTTAATGTAATTAAGGTGAATCAAAAGGTTTTTTCAAAAAAAAGTGCATATTAACCGTTGCCAGCGATCTCAAAATTTTTTTTTTTTTTTACGTACTGTCGATATCTTGCGGAGATGGAGTGATCTAACTTATATACGGTTTTCGTGGGGCATAGATAAATGCGATCACTTTACTTTTCAGAGATAAAACGTGAAACAGAAAATTTTGACATGCAACACTTTTCTATGGGATTCGCGGTATATGTATGTATATTTTATTTTAGCGACTAGGTATAATATACAATATTGTACATACAAAATATAATGGCGAATTTTAGTATAGTAATGGTATTTCTTAGTCATTCTCTTTAGGGGACTCGAGAGGTGGTCTGAAGTTATGTATTGAAGAAGAAGATAATGTTAATAAAACTAAACGAAAATATGAAAAAGAACAAGATACAGAAAAATAAAAAGGTAACGGTCACAATTGGGACTCGAACCCAGGATTTCTTGTCTTACCGGGACAAACGCCTTTACCAACTTGGCCATTGGGACCTCATATTTTTGTCTTTCTCATATTTCAAACTCGGAGTTAATCTTTTTAAATGATCACAAAGTTCTATAGAATTGATATGTAACCTAGAGAATATTTTTTTTCAAATGCCCCCAATTTTTTTACTAACCATGTCTCAAACAGCTATTATCACGACTATATTTACCTTAACACCGTGGTGAGTGGGGGGGGGGGGGGTGGTTGCTACCTCCTTCCTTGTATTCATGATATAGTGTCAATTCTTAATAATAATAATACACGTCAGATTATTAGTATGTGGTAAGCATGTTTTTTTTTTGTCTTTTTTAGACCATATTCTTTTACCTGCCCACGCCCTCACTGTGCCATCTCAACGCCCCCTAGTTTTCCTCAATGCCCCCTGGTTTTCTCTGGGTCTTCTACCGCCCCCCTGAAAGTCTCAAACGCCCACCGTGTGAACCTATGGTCTAAAAGAATATTTAGTTTTTATTGGAATAACTTTTGAAGGGTATACCCATCAATGTAATAAATATAATTAATGAAGGTTATACCCATCACTGTAATAAGAAGATAATACCAATAAATCTAAACGAAACAAGAGATCCTGGGTTCGAGTACCAGTTGCGACTGTTACCTTTTTATTTTTCTGTGTCTTTCGTTTAGATTTATTAGTACTGTTTTCTTTAATGATTTTTAATTTTATCCATTTGTAAACCACTGTAATGTAAGAAACTATTTTTGCAACATTGTCTATTACTAATCCGCTGTGAAAAAAATTGTAAACATTACATACACAATGTAATGTGTCTCGACTAGGGAATGCAATCCTGATTTCGATCGCGGGATCTCAATCTCGCGAGATCTCGTGACATTTTTCGGGATCAATCCCGAAGTATAATATGACGAGATCCCGTTCGAGATCGACGGGATTGGACAGCAGTAGTCAGCGACGCTACACACGTCCACTCGGGGCCCGAGTGGTGCGCTGACTGACTGACAGTCGGGCGGGAGTGTCGATCGAAGAAAGAAAACTATCCCGACTATTTACGAATATTAGCGACCGATGACAGAGAAAGAGATACTTGCGTGCGTGCAGGCAGCCATATCTTTGTTTTAGTTTTGCAGTTATGGTCATTAATTTTTCTTAAATTATGCATTTTTTATTGTTTATGTGAGTTAAATAAACATAATTTTTGAATTATTACGTTGTTAATACCATAAAATGTCAAAAAATAATCCAGATCAAGTGTATGTTGAGTTTAGCAGTCGTTTACCGGTATGGAGATACTTCAAGAAAGCAGTTAATAATTTTTAACTTACTTTCAAAATCACCCGTAATTACTTTCTAAGCTATATATTTTTTTTGATTATTTTAATTTAAAAAAAAAACTGTTATTTATTTAGCAACTAATATTAAAGAATAAAGGTTTTTGTTTTCTTTCAAATAATATTTTCTTTTAATAAACTAGATCCCGAAAATTCCGAGATCGCATTCCCTACTCTCGACACGGTATATCCTAGTGAGTCAGGCATCGAAAAACCCAATGTAAACATACTTTATATAGATAAATAAATAAAAAAAGCCCATGGGCTTATAAAAGAGTAAATAAATAAATAAATTTGCAAGAAATTTGTAGAAAATTGATTTGCAAGAAAGGGACAAAAAGTACACAGGTATGATCATCAAAACAGAATATTTAAAAAGTTTTGCAGTATGTTCTTTTTAAAATATACAGATTAACAACTTTTTCCGAAATTCCAACATTTTTTTTCCCATACAAAAAGACGTACCTACTAAAAATCCTTAGTGTGAGGTACGATCTTACTTGCTAAGAGCCTGCCGGGCGCCGACTCGATTGTGATTGGCCCGTATCGTAACAGCGGAAAATAATAAATCTGGCCACACACGCCGGACTAATTTTATCTTTTTACCTCAAAACTACCCCTAAAAGTTGGAATTTCGAAAAAAGTTATTTATATTTTTTACTTGTACTATCATGTAGAATCATCTCCCGAAGTTAACGCACTTTACCTCCGGACACCCTGTATATTTCTCTCGGGGGTTTATGTAATTTTTGGAGATGCCGTGCGGAGGAAACTCTTGCCATTTGATTATTATTTAATAGTTTTGTAGATAGCGAGGTTAATGCTTGAGTTAGAAGTGTTTATGACATTCTATTCTCTGCCTTGGGGAGAAAAGGTGTGTTGCTAAATAATGGGCTAGATTTTTAGATTCCATGGCAGGTGATCCCCTTACAGTTGCTCCCCCCGGTATACTTATATACAATATACAGTCAGTTTAGCGAAAATTCATATTAAATAAAAAATTCATACCTACTTACACAAAATATAACTAAGTGTCCCCAAAGGGGTGTGCAGGGAGGATGTACCACCGAATAAGTAAAGTGTAAAACATATTTTCATTCAAATGCATCAAGGATAAAACTACTTGTCTGTGTACTGTATATACCAGAGTATACAAGTAAGTACAAAAAATCGACAATAAATAAATTCGTTTGATATCCATACCAACTTATTATTGATTAAAGGTATTTTCGAAGTCGATTTTAGGTTTTAAATTGGTAAATAATGCACAAAAATTATAATTTTACTATTGGGGTCACCAATTTTTATTATTATCATTGATGTTTTAACAATGTTTTAAGTGTGTTTTTTCCTGTTTGGTTAATTTAATGTCATCGATTAAGTTCGCTAATGATATTTTATTCTGTAAAATAAATTGTAATTAAATTACGCAATGAATGTAATAGTATTTGGCTGAAATGAATGTAATTTATTTGTTTGCCTAATATAATTTTAATATTTTTATTTAATTGTAAAAAAATTGATATTTTTATGTGTATTTTTGAAGAATCGTGTTTTTTACCTGTCAAAATAATTTTCATGTTTTTTATAGTTCAAAATAAATTTAATAAAATTGATAATAATGACATTTTATTTTGAATGTTTTGTAACCTTATTCCAGGAATCTACAGTTTTTTTATGTGAATATAGCACAAGAGTCCCAATTGCTCCCAATTGTCCGGAGTCAGTGAGACTATGGCATCCCTAATTGGGGTATGTTGTGAGGCTCTTGTGCGTTATTCATGTAAAAAAAAAATAAAAAATTGCCCGGATTCAGTGACATTTGAGGAATGTGGTTAGGCTGAAAGTCACGGGAAGGAAATGAAAGAGCAAGGTCAGGAATGACCTGATTTCATTTTTTTTAAATTAGCTCCACATACTCCTGAGTAAAATGTCGTATTTTTAAGGAAAGGAAGGAGAGGAAGTTCTGGGAAGGAAAAAGGTATGAGGGGTGAGTAGGAATCTGCAAGTGACGTACATATGAATCCATCCCTCTCACTGCGTTACAAGGCGATGTTCCGAGAGAGTCCTGTTGGAGAGGTCAAAAGGTCTCCCTCAACCAGTCTCTCCTGATCTGGTCCGCCACGCAGTTTGCAGGCACCCCTGCTAAGTCACCAAACATAGCGAACCTCTTGGGGTGATCTATGGTAGAAATGTTATCCAATAAATCTCCGTAAGGCATTCGATAGCATATCCCACGAGATGCTATTAAAAAAATTAAATAATATTTGCATAAAAGGCAATGTGATTAAATGGATCACCAACTACTTAAAAAACCGCCTTCAAGTCGTAAAAATCAATTGTGTGAATAGTGATCAAGAGATTTCAAGCTTTGGAATCCCCCAAGGTACAGTGCTTGGACCAATCCTATTTACCATATATGTAAATGATATTTTTTTTCAACATTTACATGGTCAAATTACATCACACGCTGACGATACAGTATTAACAATAAGTGAAAATACTTGGGAAAATGTAGAATTAAAGGCCACAGAAGTCATCAACACGCTTAAGAATTTTTTCGACACTAATTTACACTATCACTAAATAGTAAAAAGACATTTGTTATTCCATTTGCAATCCATCCAAACGATGCTCCCAAAAATTTTAACATTGTCATACACAATAGTACTAAAATTCATAGCCAAAATTATTGCAAATCAAACTGTTCAATATTAATGGTTCCCGGGTTGGCGGTACCCACATGATAGAAGTACATATAAAGAAAATACATTTTACGAATATAACAAGTTGGTATATTTTCATAAAAATGTTTACACTTTTAACAACAATATCATTTATAAATAAGATAACAAATATTTTTACTAACCTACTATTTACAATAAATAAATGTGTTTTAAAACAAAAATTGATATTGCACTTCTGCTAAGTACAAAAATAATTAAAAAATGCTTAAAATATAATAAAAATATTTTTATAAATTTGTACAGAATTATATAAGATATTTATTAGTATTATTTTTGTGACCAAATTACATTTTTAAGGCAGTATAACTTTCACAATAATATTATATAGGAACCAATAAATAAAATCTTCATAAAAAGATTTATTTTTTGTAAATCTTATTTGGAAGAAGTGGATTTAATATGGCTATTTACTGTTTAAATTATTTATTTATCACATAAATAATATGGCATCATTTTACAATTAAAACAACATATATAATATTATTCTCATTAGTATGAACCCAATAACCTGAAATATAATTTAAATAACAGTGAAAATAATTCTACATTTTATTATATCTATATTGATATCTCCTAATATTTAATATTATCGCTTTTTGGTTTTTTTGACAACCATATTTTGGATTTACTAATTTATAGTTGCATAATTAGACTCAGTTGTTTTGCAGAAATTCAAATGTTACATTGTCATCGAAAGGTCCATCTGAAACGCTGATTCTAGATGTGTTGATGTATTAAGCTGACAACCTTAACCCGTCTATTTGTTCAGTTTGCGGAACAACTCATACAGGTCTCATAGAAATCATTATACTTCGCTTACTTTCGTAGTGAGAAATATGATAAGAAAAACAAACATTCCCGGATTACAAATAACCCGACAATATTTGAAAATCTCCTACTACCACCACAGTAAGATGAAAATGTCGCTTGAGTCGTGATGGAGGACTTAGCCAGTCGAGGAATCGAACATGGGACACCCGCGTGGGACCCAAACGCGATGCCAACTCCGCCACTGACCAGTCTATATAAACGGTGTTAACTAACTAACTATCAACCCGTTTCCTCGTTTACATTCATACATCGTCTCATACATGCTCTTCTATTATTTTGACTCTTGACATGGCCCGACTCAAGTATCTGATTCACTTGGTCATGCCATGTCTTTCTTGGGCGTCCTCGACTTCTTCTACCATTATAAACGGTGTTAGAAAGAGAAAAGACAATGCTTTTTATTCAAATGCAAAAACTAACCATAAAAGAAGTAAAATGTACAACTTTATGAAACCAAAGTTTCGAATCGCAATTTAAAATAAATTTGTGAAACTTTGGGAATTTTGAATATATCGGATAACAAAAAAATTAGGCGACAATAACATTTATAATACATTTGTCTAATAAATTATCTACGTGTTTTTATTTTTTTTCGTTATCAGTAATTTTAGTTAGACAGAACGTAAGGTGAGCTCACGGACATATGAATATACATGGACCTGCCCTAAGTGATAAAAACGTATTATTTCCCCCTCCACATGGCGCCGGCTGAAGCACCTCCTTGGAACCGGCTCGCTCCATGGGGAGGGGATAGAGCCTCGCTTGAATCTAAAATGTGTGACGTCATCATTCTTGCCGTGAACAGCTAGAAGGTAACATCCATACATTTAACGAAATACAACGCCAAAACAGTAGCGTATTCTATACAATATATCTACATATCAATGTGCACATAGCGAATGTGGGCGGTTCTCCAGTGTGCTCATCGGTGGTAACAGGGGTAAGTAAATTATGAAACATTTGTAATAGTGTTTTAACTAAACACGGCAACAAAATATTGCTATGTGTATTGGGGCGAGTCTTTTTGAGGCGAACATTTGACCTTAGCAAATATGTTATTATCGTGGCAAGCAATTCGCGCTCCCATGTAAAAAGGTCTATTCATTCAAAGCAGATTTTGCTTTTAAGAACTAAATGGTGATATTGTAATGCGAGATGCCTATTTACTGTCAGATTGATTGTATAACGAATCACAGTCATCTTTCCCCTCTTCCCCCTCCATGGTTTGGTTTGACCCCTCACCCGTAACTGCTTGTCTAGTCATTTGGATGTCTATGGGTGAGCTATTTTTAAAACTTTTTTATGTTTACATGCAAAATTTTTATAATAAAAAAATTATTTATTTATATCGATTTACAAAATTTGAAAGTGTATTTTATCACCTTTCAAAAACAGTTTTTAGTTTTCGGATATGTTCAGAAATATTCCATTTATTTGAATTTTATTGTAACACGGAAATATTTTAACCCTCTGACATAATACAGTCGAGGCCTGAGTGTTTAACAATATGACAGTAACTAACAAATTGCGATCAGCAGAAGAGGACAACTGTTGTCCTCTTCTGCTGATCGCAATTTGTTCAAAAGATGGAATGGAATTAGCATTTAACGGGAACCTGTCAACTGTCAAAAAAACAAAATGGCGCTGAATCTGATGACTTTGTTACAAGTGAATTTCTGCGAAACAACTGAGCCTCAAAGTTGATCCGAACAATGCACATTAGCTTTTATTTTGGGTTATTATGCCATGTTACGCTTCCTCCTTCTTCAGCCAACGTTTCGGACAGCGTTACAGTGTCCAACATCAGTGCATATGTGTGTATTTAGTTGTGTGCGTTAATCCCTTCAGGGTAGGTATTTCACCATAATAATGACTAGTTGAAATCAATGTGGTTTTCGGCGTTTAGTTTTGGTGTAGTCAATAATAACAAGAACTATCAAGTTTAACCCTAAACCTATAAATATATATGGGGTTTTTGTGTCAAAATAAGTGCATTAAGTGCGTCTGTAATGAGGCATACTCTATGCGTTTTGGGTCCTCCCAGAACTTAAGGAACGTCATTGAGAAACAGGTATCCGTCTTGCTTGACGACAAAGTATATACAATAAACAAATTTGAATATATTCAAAAGGTTTTTACACTTATTTGAAAGAAATTACAGTGCGTTCTTTTTATAATCTACGAGTATATATATAAAAATCTCGTGCCACGGTGTTTGTGGTCACACTCCTCCGAAACGGCTCAACCGATTTTTATGAAATTTTCTATGTATATTTCGTAGGTATGAGAATAGGTCGTAAAGTATATTTCATACCGCTAGGTGATTAGGGTGTCTCTATCCAGAACAGACGAGCGGGCGGTGTGGATTTGATTTGTATGCAAATTAACAGATGGCGGTGTGAGTTAATTTATCGCGGTTATAAAGGTTAGTTAATCATCCAGTAGATGGCGTTGTGTTTCGTTAGCCACAGCAAAGCGTTGCCGGGTCAGCTAGTAAAAATATAAGATTTTTAAATTTTTACTGGAATTTTATTTTAGTTCAAATACCTCTTTGAAACATGCTGTATGCAAGCAATGCATCTGTGTGACTAATGTTCATGTCAACTCTGGCTGCAATATTTACTTATTCTAACTTTTAACAAGTAAAATTGTGCGTAATAATATTATTTACAAATTATATTATATATAATAGATATGAATGACTTTCTTCCAAATTACAACAAACATATAATATACCTAATTTTTATGAAAATTTCACAAATCCATGGTGCCCATTTTTGTAAAATTCATACATTTTATGTACCTACATTCTTTTCATAGCACTAAATACCACGTAATGCATGTAGGCCTAAAGGGTGATTTTGTATTTTTTGCGACAGCCTAACATGTTAAATCTGCCGTATACATCACATTTTGACAGTTTTCTTAAATGCAGTATACCATATTTTGCTAAATACTGCACTTGCGTTAAGACACCAACTCTTAAATTAGTTACCCTAATGCTAAATATGACGATGCGTTTGTTGCGTAATCCTCATTAAGAGATGTCAGTCGCTGGGAAAATTTGCGAACCGAATGTCGTTGTGTACAAACTTCAAAATAATACGACAAACAGACAGTCATTTATGAATGCATATTAGGCTTGTATGATAACCACTGGAGTGATTATGGTTTAAAAATGGTCCACTTTTATTTTTCTGCGATTGATAGCGGTCCAAAAATGGACCACATTTTCCCACCATTCATTGTAATTATTTAAAACATTTCTGAAGCTATTGAAATGCTTCATCTATTATGACCATAGATGTTGCAAATCCGAACTTTGTAGACTATTTTAGAACGATGTTAAAAATAAATTTTAAAATATTTTTTTCAAGCCGAATTTTTGATCAGCTGTTTTACAGATAAAATTATATCATTTTTCCATAGATATGCACCTTTCATTATCAAATATATTACAGACAACATACAGAAATTGAAAATATTCTATGTTGACTCGAATAAGTACCCCTCACGGTGGTTTCAAGTAAAAAATATGCAGGATTCGCGCGGTTATAAACTTAACGATTTTTTAATATTTTTTTTATAAATCGTACAAATATGACAAAAACGGTAAAATACAGGTTAATTCATTGGCTATATAGCACTATAATAATTTTTATGTCTCCGTGTTAAAATTCGGAGGTATGATTTTTTTAATGTTAGTGAAAAATTAAAAAATTAACTATTGGGAAATCTCGAGCAATCGAGGCAAATTTATTTATTTCGCGTGATCGCTCCAGTGGTTAAGTTGTTGTAATAACTAATAAAAAGTAATTCTTGTTTTTAAATAGATAATTTATCCATTCAACACACGACAGGCACAGACAAGCCATTGAAAGTCAAAAGTCATAAAAGTCACAGAAATTTGACAGCCAAAAATGCAAGATGGACAACATCCGACAGATTTTTCCTTTTTGTCATAAGGCTGTCTTAACACAAAATATACAGAATCACTTTTCTGGCGATAATTAACTGTATTATAATTTATTTATTTATTTACATTCTACATAAGTATACATTACTTAAAAATATATGTTTGTTTAGGTACACCAATTCGAGTTTAAAGTACAAGTTGCAGCACAAACGTGCCATTTCAATTAACCTATTGATACCACATTAAATTTATAGTAAAAAAAATTGTGCTGTGAACCCCTCAGACTAATTTGTTTAGATTTGGGAACATCTCGTAATATGGTCTCATAGAAATCGTTGTGTCTCCCTTACTCTCATGGTGAGAAATATTATGATGTAAGCGGTGTTAGAAAGAGAAAACATCACACTTTTTATTTAAATCTGGAAGTTAACAATAAAAGAAATAAAATGTACACCTCTATAAAACCAAAGGTTCGGATTGCATTTTAGAAAAATTTATGAAATTATAGTGATTTAATTTTGGGGTATTATGTCATCTTGCGCTACCTTCTTCTTTGACAAATGTTTCGCACATCATTACAGTATCCATCATCAGGGTAGATGTGTAATCAAATACACATCTGCCCTGATGATGGATGAAAGAAAGAGATAGCGCAACACGGCATAAAACCCCCAAAAAATCAATATAATAATACTTTTGGCTGTAAAAATCTCAAATCATATCAAACTTTGTCTAATAATAAAATGTTTTTTCAAGTAAAACTTCTTTACGCACGCTCGACTGGGGGGTAAGCTGGTGAATGTGTTATGAAAAGTGGTGATTATTACGAAAAATGTCATGCGAAGGGTAATCGATGCGAACGGTGATCGATTGCTAGGCGAATGGTCGGGCCTTTACGCACGCTTGACTTGGGGTGTGATAAGGATAAGGATGGTCACCCCAAGGTCGTAGGTCACCCCAAGGTCGTACTTCACACCAATGTCATATGTTACCCCTAGGTCATAGGTCACTCTGTTTGCTACGTTTGGTAACTTAGCAGGGATACCTGGGTTCATTGGACGAGGTTTGTCTTGCAGTTTTGCTTCAGTCGTATGATCTAAAGCACACTATGTAGTTTTTTTTCTCCTTTATGTTTGCATTCAAAGTTTCAATATTTAAAAAAATTAAATGTTTATTTCTAATAATAAAATTTGAAAGCATATTTCATCACCTTATCAAAAACCGTTAGTTTTCGGATTGTTCAGAAATATTATTCCATTTTCATCTAAATTCTGACAGAATACACCAGAGGCCTGAGGGGTTACATTTTGAACTTGTCTGAATCAAATTTCGATCAACTAACTGGCCGAAATATAAAATAATATAATATTAAGTATTATTATATTAGAGAGGGTTGAACACATTTGTAGTGGGTGGATTTCTCAATGAAGAAATAACATTAAGAGTTCGTTCAACTATCAAAATAATATCATTCAAGCGTTCAATCCATACAATACCTATTGGGAAATATAAATGGTTCCATGATAACTCAAAAAAGTTGTATGCCAAAACCCCTTTGAAAAGTCATTAAAAGTTATGAAAAAAAATATAGCCCATAACCTAAAGTCTCAATTACATTGGGCGAGTTTACAAGCTACTATCTGGGAAATTTACTATCTGTTAGTAAACTCGCTCAGTGTAATCGTATTACTTGCTAACTAGCAGATTGTTGACTATCTACGAAAAAAGTTGAAAGGTCGTCAACTCTACTTGCTAACCGCTTACTCGTGATTGGTTTATTTATGTCTTCAATATGGCGGCCAATAATTCGGCTGTCAAACAACTGACAGAATTAGTTCACGCAGGCGTCATTATTCTCGTTACTGGCGATAGTTATTTGTTCTCACTCGGGCGTTTCAGGTTCGAACCTCTATTTCTTTAGTCCACTCTCATTGAACAAACCTCATTTTCCACTTATAATAATGGAAGTGGGTGGATTTTCGACATTCCAAGATTATTTGTATACTAGTTGAAGTCCCCGGCAATGCTCGGGCTTTACACATCAAATACAGACAGTGATTTTCCGTGGTATACAAATCAAATCCACACCGCCCGTTCGCCAGCCTGCTCATCCACCACATACAGACATTCTCATTTACATGTGCAGAAACGGGCGGTCCGTTTGATAGATTCTCCCATCTTAACAGATGGATTGCAATCTTTAGAGCACAGGCGTCGGGTGGGAATGCTATCCTTGTTCTACCGGTATTACAAATGGAAGATGCTCCGAGGAACTAGTGTCATTGATCCCTTCGGCACCGGTGCATAGTCGGGAAACACACCAAACGCGTGCCCAACATTTGTACACGGTTGACATTTGTCACATGAGAACGGGTCGTTTCTTCGACTCGTTCTTGTGCTCAACAGCTCTATGTTTTGCCGGCCTCTGTGATTCCTCCTTCCTACAACATGGGTCTCTTCAAGACCAATGTTCATTCCTTCCTCTCCTCAAAAAGACCCTCCACACAGCATCCCAGATGACATAGGCCCTGAGGGAAATTATTTTCCTCAGGGCCTATGTCATCTGGGATGTCATATGTCCTATGTTCTATGTCAACCAATTTACACAAAACCTTGACAAATTATTTACCTAAACCTTCCTCATGAATCACTCTATCTATTGGTGAAAACCGCATGAAAATATGTTCAGTGGTTTTTGAGCTATACGGGGAGGATATACGGCCGAATAACAAAAGTATATGACATATTTTTATTCAAATGCATCAAGGATAAAACAACTTGTTTATATAATGTACTAGCTGGTACCCGGCATGCGTTGCAATGCCATATTCAAAGAAATACATTGTTTCTCCCTGAATCATCTTTCCCGTGCGTCCCCGTTCCGCTCCCGCACCCCTTCCTAGCCAGCTTTATAAATTATAGCCTATATGTTATTCTGATGTATAAGCTGTATTATTGAAGAGGTTTCATTAAAATTCATTTAGTAGTTTATGCGTTAAAGAGTAACATACACACATACATCCATACAAACTTTCGCATTTGTAATATTAACTTTTTCCACGTGATCGTAACAACAGTTGATACGGCAAAAGCCATGCCCGTATCAGCCCTTGTTACGCTAACTTCGACTGCCGATATCACAGCGCTAATATGTCACAGTTTGTTTTCCCGCTCGCTAGGACATTCGTGTAACTATCACGATGCTGACATCTTCAGGCATATTTCGAAACTAAAATTGTATTTCGTAAAAAACATCTATAATCAAGTGAATGTGTCCTCCTGCCTTTGAGTTGCATAGTTTACAATTTAGTCAACAGATGGCGCTAGTAGTAATTCGCAGTTTGCACATGCGATGCCGATTGACCATATTGGACAAGCGTCGATAAAATTTATTGTCGAGATCGCGCGAATTCTAAACGTTTGTTTATGTTGTGAAACTGTGATTTTGACTTTACAAAATTTTTTTATTAATTTAAGTGTCATCAGAAGTTTTAGAACTTGTTTATACGAATAAATAATAATAAGTGATTGAGGTACCACTTGTGTCTATCAACTCAGTGTCCTGAGTACAAGCACGCGGATAAATGGCGCCGCCTTTAAGATAACATGGGTATGTTTTTTGTATGGAATTTAATGTTTTTGTTTTTATAAACATCTAGGAGTGTTTACAGACGAAGATTTGGTTTCAAATTGTAGATAATAATCTCATCTGTTTATATAGTATGATAAATCATGCCATAATATGCTGTGATTTGACATAAAATTGGATGGATAGGTATTTGAAAACATGTACCGCGTATGGGTATTGAAAAAACGGAGTAGTACAACGTGGGGAAAAGGTTAATAAGATAAGTCAGGTCAAAAATTAAACTGAAAAAAACTTTTCGACATCTACATAACGAGTGTTAACCTCTTAAAGGCCAGGACCTTTCACGAAAATTCCCTAACAAAGCACCACTTTGAATTTTGAATTGAATGTTTTGTGGATTAATTTTGAGCTATCGTATATTTTATTGACCAATACACATTCCTAGAACAATAAACTATGTACCAATACAACATTACTTGCGTTAATTACATAAATTGATAGGTTTTACGATGTTTTCGTCAAGTAACACGCATCGGACTTTGACAGAAAGAATCGCGGCAAATTTGACATTTTGATGCCACAGATAAAATCATTTAAAAATATTCTGGGGTTGCCAGGTGAATGAAATTTTTGCTTAGATCCTGGGTAGATGTTGGCACAAGCGATTCTGACCTTGTCCTTCATACAAATTCTGTAAATAGAAGGGTCAAAATCGCAAACAAACATATTTTTTTCGAAATTTTTTCCGTGCGCATGTGCACAAACCGCGCGCATCCGCGCGTCTCCGTCCAATAAGAGATAAACCTGTTTTCGAGAGGAGCGTCATGTATACATGCCAACTGATCACGTGCCTAAAAGACGAGCGTCATCTATACACAACGTAATTACGTTATTATAATTCAATTAAAATGAGATTTATAAATCTGCCCAGGTATTGCAAATTATTTAACATCGGCATCGTCATAAAAAGGTTAATGACTTTTCAAAAGGAGTGATGAAATGCTACTTTGCTGAGTTGTCCGGTCACCATACATATAAAATTATTATTTTCCAGACGTTCGCATTGGGGGTACCTATTTTCACAGTCGAAATCTTGGTCCATTCTGTAGTATGGTGTAGTAGGGTCGCACCCTGTCGTACAGGACGTATTCTTTCCTCTGGGGCAGGAACCAAGTTCTGGTGGTGGATAGTTTGGGCGACGGGAGTTGTAACAACTCGTATAGGTCGCCCGGGGACGGCCGGGATCAGGACATCCGGACCACTGTGCACCCGATGGCTCCAACGCTGCAAGAATGAGCGAGGGCCAGCTCGAAATCTTGGAGAGCGTAGACCTAAAACAAAAAAATTATACCATTCATAAATTGGTAGACCTGAAAAATTCGTGTTTGCAATAAAGCCAATTTTTTACTCATCATTGTGTCTCCAATATCTGAATTACGAGGGTCGTTTAAAAACTAGAGTCTGTCAAATAAGAGTAGAAGATTTAAAAAAAATTGAACTACAAAATTTGTAGGCTGGCAACACCAATTTACCTGTCAAATATTATTTTTTACACCAATTTACCTGTCAAATATTTTTAAAGTGCAATGACACTGAAAATACAGAACAAGTACACACATTTAACGAAGAAGCACTGTTGTCAAGGTACCTACTCAATGACATAAATTTGATTAAATTGTGTTTTATTTTGGCTTTCAATTAATTTAACATAAATTTGAATTTAACAAATTAAAATCTAAAATATTCTATGTTGACTCGAATAAGTACCCCTCACGGCAGTTTCAAATTAAAAACATTCAGGATTCGTGCGGTTATAAACTTTACGATTTTTTTATAAATCCTACAAATATGAGATAAACGGTAAAATTTAGGTTAATTCATTGGCACTGTAATAAGTTTTTATGTCTCATCATCGTAAAAATCATCTTCTAGGAAATCTCGAGCATTCGAGGCAAATTAATTTAGTTAGAGAGTTTCACTGTAATAATTTAGTATTATGGGTTCAAATTTGCAGTCCACACAACATTCAAGGAATAACTAAATGAAATAAGTAGTGACCTTATCGACGACAGTCTGCAGGTTGCCAGCCTCCACGTGCGAGGCTATGCGGTCTAGCATTTCTGCGTCCAGGGGCACCGGGAGTAGGAAGTCAGGGTCGGTGTTCACTCCGCGGGCCCACTGAAATCACAATATATTACATTGGTATGGTACACGGTGAAATCTTCACCAATTGTTCCTCCAATAATTGTTTTCCCGCTTGTCATATTTCCTCCAGTCCTGAATTGATTTTATGTAAAACTTGCAAAAATAGATCGCATCGATCTGTCCTTCATGCTTTATGCAACCACATTGACAGTATAAAACACTTGCACACTTACAGCCTTACTAAAAAAAACCCTTGTGAAAATTTTATTCAATTGATAAACGACCGTGGAAGTGAAAACATTACTAATTAAAAAATGACAAAAAAATTTTCAAGGAAAGATACACTATTTATGCGTACACAACCAGAGGCAGTTGTTTATCTATTGTATATGCTTGTTTTATTAATAATTTCTGAATGAATTTGGGAATTTTTCCAACGTATTTTAAAAGTCTTGTATATTTCTTATTTTTAAAGATATCGTAAAAACAAATACCTTTTTAGAAACTAAATTATTAGATATATAGATTTTTGTATCTGAAATATACTTCGTGTTTAAAAATTGCAATATTTTAAGCTTCAAATATGAAAAAAGTTTAGGAAAATTCAAAATTAAAAACAGTCCTTTTATTTAAAGAATTTGCAACAAAGCTAACACTTCACTTTTTATCTCGTTCATACAATTAACCCCTCCGAATTTTCGAGAATATTAGCTTTTAGTGTCTTAAACGAAATGACATTTTACGAAAACTTTGTATTATTACCGCTTCACAATTAAAGCTCTATAAATGAAACATTTCTGAACGTAGCCGTATAGTAAAAACTGTTTTAGACAGGTTACAAAATAAGCTTTCGAATTATTATATTATAAATAAATATTAACATTTTTAAATATTAAAATTTAGAATGCAAACATTAAAAAAATGTGAAAATGACTCACGTGATGTTTTTATGTGAAAACGGTACTAAAATCACAGATTATGTAAACAACAATACTTATTCTATTGTATAAATGTGTAATAAACACTTTTGTCACCTCACTTTTTTATCATTTCATATAAAAATATTTAATAGAAACTAACAATGTCGGGCGCCCGTAGGAAATTTGGCAGGATAAATTATGTGTCAGACTGCGCGTCTGACAGAATGTTCTTTTTATGTATTTCTATGGACAACTTGAATAGAGATGTGCAGCATGATTCACTATCGACCTTTCACTTTTTAGTTTACGGATGTAACTAAAACAATAACGGAATTATAACGGTTTCTATGGAGACACGCGCTGACGTGTAAACACACTTATTATACTTGACTGCTGTCGTATTTTTAACGCATATATCTGCTTACGTTGCGGAGGGGTTAATAATTATAAAAAAAATATTATAAATTCCCCAAGAATAACTGAAAAAATCTGACATTTTGAAATCATTTTTATACAATTTGAACGTTGTTTTCTCGAATTTGTATTCATTTATACAAGTGTAAGGCATTTATATTATTAAAAAATAATGGTTCAGAAATAACTTAATACGTTAGCAAAATTAAATTATCAACAAAACATTATTTAAAATACATACTAAAACTGGATAAAATAATACGAATAATAGTAATTATGTTGAATTATACTAATATAATAGAAAATTGGTTAATAATGCAAAATATGGAATAAAAACATTATATGAATGGCGCGCAAAATATCATATGTCAAAATTATTTTTTATTTAAAAAATGGCGGATCAGGCGGAATGCACATGCCCAGATCCCCCAAAGTCCAGCGTGGCCAACAGAAAAATTTCATTTTGTTATTAGTAATCTTCTAAAAAATAAAATATACAATCTTTACACGGTGTGAAACTAAAACGCAGTTTAACGGTCATTGTGTTTTTTTATTAGTAATGCGCTGTTAAGTTTTTGTACTTTTTATTTGATCGATCACTGCTTTCGGCTACTTCTAACATTAGTCAGCGTTAGACATTCAAATACATTGGTGTGCGCATACTTTTTATCTTTACCTTCAGGTACGTAAAGGTTAGACTTACCGAAAATATTTTCCTAGCTAATAAGTACACCCGATACACGGACGTGAGTATCGTGGGCAGCCTGTCAGTGTTGAGCGGCTGCGGTCGGAGGTCTGTTGGGGGCACCCCGCACCGGAGCAGGGCAGGAGGCGGAGCGGGGGCACAAGGGGGCGCGCGGCACACCAGCCACGCGTCAAAGGGCCCTCGCGTCACCAGGTCAGTATACAACTGCTGGCAGAGGGCGAGATTGCAGTCACGCTCCGAGTCTTCGCACCAGTCCACGGTCACTACGTCACCCGCGCCTAAAAGATGGATTAATGAACTTTAAAAAATGATGTTGTGAATGAATACTTGGAGCAGGTG
Organism: Limnephilus rhombicus; assembly: GCA_929108145.2. Classification (NCBI taxonomy): domain Eukaryota; kingdom Metazoa; phylum Arthropoda; class Insecta; order Trichoptera; family Limnephilidae; genus Limnephilus; species Limnephilus rhombicus. The sequence continues at coordinate 28,756,836 of OV815297.1, read as the reverse complement.
GATGAGTTTGTGTATTTAGGAAGCATATTTACAAGATATGGGAAGGCTGATAGAGATATTGAAAGAAGGGTAAATGCAGGTAACTCCATTAATGGAGGACTGAACACTGTTGCGCTAACAAAAAAACTGTCCAAGAAGCGAAGCTGGCAGTACACAATGGAGTGCTGGTACCAATCCTGATGTATGGCAATGGGGCATGGAACTGGCAGAGGAAGGATGAAAGTAGATTGAATGCTTTAGAAATGAGATCCCTGAGGAATGTGTGGAAAACCATGTACGTGAGGAATGTTGAGATCCACAAAGAATGCGAGGCTGATGTAAGCGTAATGCGTAAGATTAAAAAAAGGACGCTCAAATGGTTTGGGCATATAGAGCGAATGAACAAAGAAAGGTGTGTAAGGAGAACATATGACGCAAATGTGAATGGTAGAAGAAGTCGGGGATGTCCAATTAGATACTTGAGTAGGGCCATGTCAAGAGTCGGAATAATAGAAGAGTATGTATGAATGTGAATGAGGCAAGGAGTGTGAGCCAAGACCGAGTTGTTTAACGGTGCGTCCTCTCTCTAACCCTGCGGAGAAACGGCATGATGGTTGGTTAAAAAAGACCGTCAATAAAGAGCAGGTACTATGAGCCAATGGCGTATATGGCGTGTAAAGTTCTATGGGACCCAAAGAATGCAATGGGTTGGACATGATGAAAGAATGCCAGATGACAGGACTCTATGACTGTGTGGGCGTCCCAGTGGAAGTAACCTAGAGTTGGATCGAGGAAGTTGTGGATAGAGTGCTTGGAAGAGAATTCGAATAGGATGGGAACGATCGAGAACTGGAGACGAAAAATGAGGGACGGCAGTAAGAGGAGAAGATTTGTGGAGGAGGTCAAATCCCACTCTGAAACTCCATGTCCGTAAAATAATGTCTCCAAGGTGCTGCGGTCGCGAGGGACAATTTTAAGCGAGATCCAGCAACACTGGCGTGTAGCCTGGTTTCCCTACGCCAAATCCCCACCACGCTGCATTCTCTGCGATACTAAGTCTCGGCGGGGCAGCCGTTCGTGATGGAGCTTCCGCTTGCCGCACCCGCCAGGTGTGAATTACTTATTTATTTTTTATTTATTTATTAACGCCGATTATAGCGGCTTTTACAAAAGAATTACAAATATTTTACAAATGAATACAGAATATACATAGATAAAGAAAAAGAAAAATATAAATATAAAATTCATAAAGGAGAACAATAAAAATTGTAGTATCACATAAAAAAGTACAAAGAGTAGGTTATTATAAATACAAAACAACATATTATATATCCCGGATATTATGTATTAGGAAATTAATACTTTTAATCTGTATTTGATTATAGTCAAACTGAGAAGCGCTGACAGACAGTTTTAATTAAGTAGTGTTTGTATGAGGTTAGACTGGCAATGTTTATAGATTCATCCAAAACATATTTATTTCCAAGTACATGCAGGCGATTCATTATGGAATTGAGTTCAGCGTTAGATCCTGTATTGTTGCAATGATAAGGTAATTTGAAACGAACTGATCGACTAGGTACATGGAAATTTATTAGCGAAAGAAGTTCAGGGGAGTTCAACAGGTTGGTAACGATTTTAAATAAATAAAATAGGTCTGAACAAATTCTTCTTTCTTTTAATGTATTAATTACGCTCTATAATTAGTTTTTTTTGTGCAAAGAACAAAACCCCGGTAGAAATTCATTCTCAGCTACATGAAGTGAAAATTGAATTTAAAAGAGTGCCGGACGGCCATCGGTTTCAGACGAAAAAATTGCCAAAGTGGAAAAAACAATGATTGCAGATCGACGGGAGACGGTACGAGATAGATCCCTGATGTCAATAAGATCCCTATTGACAGGATTTTGACAGAACATTTGGGGGACCACAAGGTCTGCCCAAGTTGGGTCCCAAAATGCTCATCGAAGATCACAAACAAAAACGGGTTGAAGCAGCCCGCTAAGTTAAGCTAAGAAGCAAAGTTTAAAAACGAATTACAGAGCGTAACTCACACCTGGCGAGTGTAAGCTCCATCGCGAATGGCCGCCACGCCGAGACTAAGCGTCACAGAAGGTGCAGCGTGGTGGGGATTTGGCAAGGGGAAACCAGTCTACACGCCAGTGATGCCGGATTGCGCGTAAAATCGTTCCTCGCGACCGCAGCACCTTGGAGACCTTATTTTACAGACAGCCCTCGTATAACGCAGATTAACCAGTTTCTTACTTGTACTCCTAAGACCATGTATATTAACTCCACACAGAAAGCCTGAGGGGAATGATTTCCCTGAGGGCCTATGTCAGCTTAGATGCTGTGAGGAGGAACATTTTTTAGGAAAGGAAGGAATGAATCTGGGCCTTGAAAAGACCCATGTTATAGGAGGGAGGAAACGCAATCATATTATAACAGCCGAGCTATTAAGCGCAAGAACAAGTGGTAGAAAAGATCCCTTCTCATTCACCCATACATATACACTCACCTAAAGCGGTGACCAGAGGCCTGGCTCTGGGATCACAGACGGCAGTGGTGTGCGCTCCCCACACCTTCAGGAGCTGCAGCATCACACATCCCGGTCCACTGCCGGCGCCCATTATCAGCACCCTGAAACATCAACAAACTAGCATTCATGTGCTTTTGTGAATTATCTACTTGAGCCGTCGCGTTAACCTCTCAGGCTGATTTATTCGCTTTTTCGAACAACTCACATAGGTCTTACAGAAATCGTTGTGTCTCCCTCACTAACACAGTTAGAAACATGATCTAAACGGTATTGGAAAGAGAAAACACCAAGCTATATATTCATATCTAAAAGTTAACCACAACATAATTAAAATGTGCACCTTTATGAAGCCAAAGTTTCTGATTGCAATTTAAAAAAAAATTTACTTTGTGAATTAAAAAAAAATTATTTTAACATGAAACGATAAAAAAGTGAGGTAATGATAATATTTATAATACATTTGTCTAAAAAAAATATGTGTGCTTTTATTTTTTTTTAATTACCAGTGTTCGCGCCGCTTTTAGGTGATAACTCAGCGAGAGACTTTTGTGTTCTTGAAATGGACTATTTATTCTATTTATGGCAACAAATAGAACCTTTCCCCTCTCGCCCCCCAAAAGGTCAGTGTGTTCACACAGCTCCGCGAGTACGAGGTCCTCATTAATATAAGTCGCTTAAAACAATCGCATTATCACATCGCATCGCATTCTCGGAAAACCATTCAAATTCGCAATAATTCAGTGTAAAGAAGTGAACTACATCTCAGATGGTGATCTCATCTTGAAAGGAACTACGTCCCAGATGAGCCTGCTCCCTTCTATCTTCCGCGAGTGTTACCTACCAATACATTTTGTTGCCATTGTATTTATACAGAAGTGGATTGCCGAATATGTAGTTGTAAACCTCTTAGCGGGAACAACCAGTTTTTTTAGTTAAAATGAATGTAAGATGAGCCATTTATAAAAATACATAAATATTTTATTAGACAATTTTTTTTTTTTACATTAACTCCACACGGGAGGCCCTGAGGAAAATAATTTCCTTCAGGGCCTATGTCATCTGGGATGCTGTGTGGAGGGTCTTTTTGAGGAGAGGAAGGAATGAACATTGGTCTTGTAGAGACCCATGTTGTAGGAAGGAGGAAACATGTAAAAATAATTAATAAAAATTACCTTTCTTACAAACTTTTATAAATTTTTTTCAAATTGCGATCTGAAACTTTGGTTTTATAAAGGTCTACATTTTATTTCTTTTGTGATTAACTTTTATATTTAAATACATAGCGTGGTATTTTCTCTTTCCAACACCATTTATATCATATCTCTCACTATGATAGTAAGGGAGACACAACGATTTTTATGAGACCTGTATGAGTTGTTCCGAAAAACAAAAAAATAGACTCGACGGGTTAAAAGCGTATTTCATCCCCTTTTCTAAAACAGTTTTTAGTTTTCGGATATGTTCATAAATATTCCATTTATTTGGATTTTATTGCAAACTGGAATTACTCTGATATAATTTATTTATTTATTTACGCCCATTTAGGCTTTTACATACATATATACACTTAACAATATTTACGAAATTATACTAGTAAATAGTGCAGGAAATGACTGTTTACAACACTTGCACATAAACAAATAACACTTGCACATAATGACAGAATAAGGTTGAGGTATGAGGGGTTAATAATTGAAATAAGCGTCCAATAGGTGCACACCACTAGTAATGGGCTGGGGGGGACAACCCACCTCTTCCCCTTGGCCGTGTGAGCGCTGAGCCCCGCCCGGTGAAGGCTGTGCAGGGCCAGGGCGCCCCCGTGAGGCAGGGAGGCCGCAGCCTCAGCCGGCAGGGTGCGGGGGCTCCGGCCCAGGCGGTGCGCCGGGCAGGAGAGCACCTCACGAGCAGCACCCCCCTCCCAGTCTCCCAGAGCTCCCCACACCTGAAATACATAAATAAAGTAGGAATAAATTCGGTGTTTGGGTAAAATTCCTAAAAAATAAAACTAGTTATTTTTATACTAATTTGGGGTCGGGGAATCCGAATCTGAAAGAATTAGGCGGCGGCAAGCAATATTAACTGAATTAAACGACTTTAAAAAATTTTATACACATACAGGAAAATAGCCATTTTGGAAGCATTTTGATTCCTAGAAAATCAAACTAGTTATTTTTATACTAACTATGGGCTGGGGAATCCGAATCTGAAAGAATTAGGCCGCGGCAAGCAATATTAACTGAATTACACGACTTAAAAATTTTCTATACACACACACTTGAAAATAATCATTTCGGAAGTATTTTGATACACGTAGTACAAAGATCATAGAAAAACAAGAAATATACAAAAACATGTGCCGGCAGTGTTACCAGCTCTCAAAAACATACCTTATAAATCGACCAAGTCTTCTTCGTCCGTCGTATTAACACATTAACCTGATGAATTACGACTATCTCAACGGCGTATTCTTAAATCAAAAGTATGAAAATTCGTAGTCTTAAAAATGCGTAACCTAACCTAACCTAACGTTAGGTTTGTGTAACATGGTTTGTGCCCCTTTATACCGCCTGCTCGCGTCCCTAACCTAACCTAACCTAACGCTAGGTTTGTGTAACATGGTTTGTGCCCCTTTATACCGCCTGCTCGCGTCACGGCAAAAAAACATCCCTGTTTTCAAGTAGTTTAGCGGCTACGCTAGGTTTGTGTAACATGGTTTGTGCCCCTTTATACCGCCTGCTCGCGTCCCTAACCTATCCTAACCTAACGCTAGGTTTGTGTAACATGGTTTGTGCCCCTTTATACCGCCTGCTCGCGTCACGGCAAAAAAACATCCCTGTTTTCAAGTAGTTTAGCGGCTACGCTAGGTTTGTGTAACATGGTTTGTGCCCCTTTATACCGCCTGCTCGCGTCCCTAACCTATCCTAACCTAACGCTAGGTTTGTGTAACATGGTTTGTGCCCCTTTATACCGCCTGCTCGCGTCACGGCAAAAAAACATCCCTGTTTTCAAGTAGTTTAGCGGCTACGCTAGGTTTGTGTGACATGGTTTGTGCCCCTTTATACCGCCTGCTCGCGTCACGGCAAAAAAACATCCCTGTTTTCGAGTAGTTTAGCGGCTACGCTAGGTTTGTGTAACATGGTTTGTGCCCCTTTATACCGCCTGCTCGCGTCACGGCAAAAAAACATCCCTGTTTTCGAGTAGTTTAGCGGCTACGCTAGGTTTGTGTAACATGGTTTGTGCCCCTTTATACCGCCTGCTCGCGTCACGGCAAAAAAACATCCCTGTTTTCGAGTAGTTTAGCGGCTACGCTAGGTTTGTGTAACATGGTTTGTGCCCCTTTATATCGCCTGCTCGCGTCACGGCAAAAAAACATCCCTGTTTTCAAGTAGTTTAGCAGCTACGCCGGGTTTATGTAACATGGTTTGTGATACAAAAGAACGTGCCCCTTTATAACGCCTACTCGCGTCAAGGCATAAAAACTCCACAATACTAGTTGGTGTACCTTCCTAAAATATTTGAGAATCAATTATAAAAAATAAGTACTTAAAATATAAACATGTTATTTTACGTTATAAATATTACTGCTTAATGGCAACACTTAATTTTGTGTGGTAAAAACATCTATGTTATCGTGTTTTTCTATGATCTTTGTACTACATGTGTCAAAATACTTCCGGAATGATTATTTTCATGTGTGTGTGTATAGAAAATTTTTAAGTCGTGTAATTAAGTTAATATTGCTTGCCGCCGCCTAATTCTTTCAGATTCGGATTCCCCAGCCCATAGTTAGTATAAAAATAACTAGTTTGATTTTCTAGGAATCAAAATGCTTCCAAAATGGCTATTTTCCTGTATGTGTATAAAATTTTTTAAAGTCATTTAATTCAGTTAATATTGCTTGCCGCCGCCTAATTCTTTCAGATTCGGATTCCCCGACCCCAAATTAGTATAAAAATAACTAGTTTTATTTTTTAGGAATTTTACCCAAACACCGAACTTTAGCCATAATGTATGCTTAAAGTGCATAAGAGATTATTTTTTTTTTTTACAATTGGATTCACATAGGAGGCCCTGAGGAAAAAAAAATCCTTCAGGGCCTATGTCATCTTTGAGGATGCTGTGTGGAGGGTCTTTTTAGGGAAAGAAAGGAGAGGAAGTTCTGGGAAGGACAAAGGTATGAGGGGTGGGTGGGTAGAAATCCGAGGGTCAATGTGTCCAGGAGTGACAGACGTAAGAATCCATCCCTCTCACTGCGGTGCTAGGCGACGGGTCGAAGTCCGGCTGGATAGGTCGAAAGGTCTCCCTCAACCAGTCTCTCCTGATCTGGCCCGCCATGCAGTAGGCGGGCAAACGCATTCGCCACCAAGACCTAGATAATTTTTTTTTTTTTTTTTTTACAGTGAATACCGCACAAGAATCTCAACTGCTCCCGTCTGGAGCCAGTGAGACTATGGCATCCCCAATTGGGGTATGTTGTGAGGCTGAAGGTAGTGGGGAGGGGAAGGAGGTGGGGAAGAGGAAGGTTGGGAAGTACCTGGCTATTCAGATCTGGTCACCAAACACGGCTAAAGCCATTTTCAAGCAACGTTTCAATTCTGAATGGTGGTCTTACACCAGGGCGATACTGATAGTATCTTCCACTCTGGAACATGCCGCAAATATTCTATATATTATTTTAAATGAATTAATTGTGAAATAACACAAATTAATCAAATATACCCGTACCCGTATATAAACCCGGGCACCCTTGCTAAGTCACCAAACGAAGTAAACCACGTGGGGTGACCTATGGCAGGGGTTTTGGATATCCAATTAATGGTTATTGTAAAAATCGACTCTGAATGAGACTAAGAATAGTTTTAACAGTTTCCCATTTGCGTGAGGTTTTCCGGACACCATGTACAACTCATAATAATAATAATTGAAATAATAACAAACCTCGTCGCCTATGTCTAATCTCGTGACAGCTGGTCCCATCTCGGTCACAATCCCAGAGAATGATCGTCCTAGAGTTACATCCTGAAAAAAAAAAAACAGATAACATCAGATAATCGTAGTAAAAACAAGGGGACCAAATATGGAAAGATTTCGTGGCCAAAGAAAGTAAATCAAGAACATAGGTTCTCAACCTTATTTTGCCAACTGCCCCCTAATTTTTTTTACTTATGGGGGGGTGGCTCAACTGTCACATCATCATCATCATCATCTGTGGCTCTACAACCCAGGTCGGGTCTTGGCCTCCAGCAGAGCCTGCCTCCATGACTGTCGGTGTTGTGCTGCGTTGCGCCAGTTTCGGATGCCGATGGTGCTTGCATCCTTCACCACTCCATCCAGCCATCGAAGCTTTGGTCTTCCAACTCTTCTCCGACCCCCAGGTGCACCATCCATAATTCGCTTTGGAATATCTCCTTCGCTCATTCTCTGGATATGTCCAGCCCACCTGAGTCTTCCAGTTTTGATTTCCTTGGAGATATTAGGGTCCTCGTAAAGATCGTATAGCTCCTGGTTGTATCTGATACGCCATTCTCCATTATCACAGACTGGGCCGTAAATCCTTCGCAGCACCTTCCTTTCAAAACTTTCTAGGGCTCCTTCATCACCCTTACTGATTGTCCAGCATTCCGAACCATACATAAGAACAGGTCGTATAAGGGTCTTGTAAAGCAGGACTTTAGTTCTTCTGGTAAGGTGGGGAGATTTCATATGCTTCTGTAGCCCAAAGTAGTATCGTTTTGCAGCTACTATTCTTCTTTTGATTTCGCTGGATACATTGTTGTCATTTGTCACCATAGTACCGAGATATACAAACTCGTTGACAGTTTCAAATGTATAATTATCTATCTGTATACTTGGTGGTTTCTGGCGTCCATGTACGGGCATATATTTTGTCTTCCCCTCGTTGATGACCAATCCCATGTTCCTTGCCGACGTAGCTAAGCTTTTAAACGCCGATTTTAGTTCATATTCTGAGCGTGCGATGATGATGATGAGGCTCAACTGTCACAGAATAAATAATTCTATTAAAAATATATTAAATTATTTGCTGTACCTTTTTGTTCAGCAAGTTAAAAAAGCAAGTCTTTTGAATTTTAAGTACCGGGTTGCTACCTCCTTTCTTCTTGTATTCACAATGTAATTGTCGATTCTTAATAATAGAATTTTCGCACATGTGATAAAAATGATTAAAATACATACAATAACAAAAATTAACCAAAATTAAAGTTTACTTTGCTTTATTGGTATGTGATAAGCGTGTTTTTGCTTTTTTAGACCGTATTTTTCTACTTGCCAATGCCCTCACTGCTCTATCTAAATGCCCCCTAATTTCCTCACGGTCTTCTACTGCCCCCCTGAAAGTTTCAAAACCCCACAAGGGGGCGTTATCGCCCGCATTGAGAACCTATGATCTAGAAGAAAAGAAGTAACAGATATGTAAGTCATAGCAAAATGAAAGAATGATACCTGATGTTTTCCCCGGCACATCTCTCGCAGCCTCCGGCCACGGCCCCTCAACACAGCGCGGTCCTCGGGCTGAACGGAGAAGGCCCTTATGCTGACCACCACATCCGAGGGTCTTCGGACCACGGCTCCAAAACTATCCTCCACCACAACTGCGCTTCCCTGGAAGGATATTTTTTGTTATTTTTTTAAATTAGAAAAGTAAATACATATTCACAATAATAATATGTTACTTTCACTAACAGTTTTAATTTACCCAACTAGTAGAATAATCTCGGGTATAGGTTAAATTTTCATGCTCATATCGTAATGACGTGTAGTATACTTCACTGAGAATGTTGGGTTTTGTCCTACGCACTGCGAGAAACTTCAGAGACACCCGGGTTCTCACAGTACTATACAATGCTTTGGTTAGGAGTAGACTTGAGAGTGGGTCGGTGGTTTGGAGCCCACACCAAGTGAAGTATTCCCTCATGTTGGAGAAGGTTCATAAGAAATTTCTGAGATTTCTTTACCTGAGGAGGTATGGCTACTACCCGTGGCTCTACCCTGCCCACTTTCTCTTGGGCATGCTTGGTGTGAACCATCTACAGGTCAGAAAGGATGTGCTCATTGTAACACATTTCTTCAGACTGATTCGTGGAAGGTTCGAAAACTCGGCAGTCAAGGAGAGCATTAGTTTCTATGTTCCCGATGGTTATCTCCGTCACCGACAGCGTAGACTTTTATCTCCCGGCATGCAGAACTAACTTGCCAATGGTTATGCCAGTCGGGAGAGCAGTCATGTTGTTAAATAGAATCACTTTGAATATCGATATATTTAACATCAATGAAGCACAATTCAGACGACAAGCTTTGTTGCTGTTAGTATGTTTGTGCTTCATTGAAGTATAAATTGCTTAAATCTGTTTGAATCTTAATACTTTGTTCGCGCCTTTATTGTTAATTCTCGCCGCGAAGGACACATGTCCTAAAAACCGCACCGCTTTTCCAGTTGTAATAATCAAACCGCAAACAGAACTTTAAATCTCGCAGCTATTCGCAAGTACCATTGCCACGCCTCATCCATTCTCGCTTATTATTTCGCGATCAAACGTTCATTCCCAATCGCCATTCCCTTCCAAAATCTCTCCCAAACTAACATACCTACCTTTCCAGTGAACACTGAACGAAGAGAGAAGCAGTCTGGGTAAGTGCAATTAAAATATAATAAAATAGGTAAATAAGAACCGCATACAGTATACAGTTCACAACATCCACGCAGCATTTGATCCCTCGATCTTGAGAGGGATCATTTGCTACCCGCCGCAACAACTTTATCTCTTTTAAAACGCTTTGGATGTTTTAATTTTGTAATGTTTTAAAAATGAATAAATTGAATTGAATATATATATTAGGAAACAATAAAGTAGGTACTTGAGATTAAAGTATTTGGGAATAATATTGCTTATAAATGGTATGCAAAGTTACAAAAATAAAATAAAAAAATACTTTCGAAAATACTCTAAAATATTACAAAATATTTGACAATAATAAAAATACATATAATACATATAAAGTATATATAAGGTGAAAATAAAATACTTACATCTCTGAGAGAATGCAGAGCCCTGTAGTGAGGAACAGCCACAATCCTGGAGCCCCAACAGATGCCCATGGAGACCCCCACCACTGAGCCACAAGCCACCCCGCAGACAAAGATGAGGGCCGTTCTGCGCCACACTGACAAAAAAAAACAAACATTTTTAGACACAGTGATATTACATGACAAAATATTGTTGATGTGGAGATATTCTGTACATGGCTCCTGTAAGTACTCGGGAAACATTTTCCCACTAATGATAAAAATGGGAGAAATTAGTGATAGTTCGTGCTATGAGACATAGATGGCTCTAGTGTAGATAGATTTGAGAAGTTATACAGTTATCCAACAGATGTCGGTAGTATATAGGGTTGCCCACGGACATATGAATATATATGGACCTGCCCTAAGTGATAAAAACGTATTATTTCCCCCTCCACATGGCGCCGGCTGGAGCTCCTCCTTGGAACCGGCTCGCTCCATGGGGAGGGGATAGAGCCTCGCTTGAATCTAAAATGTGTGACGTCATCATTCTTGCCGTGAACAGCTAGAAGGTAACATCCATACATTTAACGAAATATAACGCCAAAACGGTAGCGTATGCTATACAATATATCTACATATCAATGTGCACATAGCGAATGTGGGCAGTTCTTCAGTGTGCTCGTCGCTGGTTACAGGGGTAAGTAAATTATGAAACATTTGTAATAGTGTTTTAACTAAACACGGCAACAAAATATTGCTATGTGTATTGGGGCGAGTCTTTTTGGGGCGAGCATTTGGCCTTAGCAAATATGTTATTATCGTGGCAAGCAATTCGCGCTCCCATGTAAAAAGGTCTATTCATTCAAAGCAGATTTTGCTTTTAAGAACTAAATGGTGATATTGTAATGCGAGATGCCTATTTACTGTCAGATTGATTGTATAACGAATCACAGTCATCTTTCCCCTCTTCGCCCTCCATAGTTTGGTTTTACCCCTCATCTGTAACTGCTTGTCTATCCATTTGGATGTCTATGGGGTTGCCCATCCATGGTAGGTTCCAAGATACGGAGAGCCGTGAGGTTTCGAGAGATAAAGACTTTAGGAGCATAACAGAGAATACTTTGGCCTCCAGGCCGTTCTACACACTCATTCCTGATTACAAGTGTTAGTCTAAATAAAGATACAGTGTTTTGTTGAGAAGCAGGAGTTATTATTTCAATAATCCATACACAACGAAGTGGCGCACATTCTCATTGCCGAGGACCTTTTACATTAACTCCACACAGGAGGCCCTGAGGAAAATAATTTCCCTCAGGGCCTATGTCATCTGAATGCTGTGTGGAGGGTCTTTTTGAGGAATGAAAATTGGTCTTGAAGAGGCCCATGTTGTAGGTAGGAGGAAAACAGAGGCCGGCAAATCGTTCCACAGTCGAGCTGTTGAATACAAGAGCTAGTCGAAGAAGCGACCCGTTCTCATGTGACAGATGTCAACCGTGTACAAATGTTGGGCACGCGTTTGGCGTGTTTCCCGACTATGCACCGGTGTCGAAGGGATCAATGACGCTTGTTCCTCGGAGCATCTTCCATTGTAATACCGGCAGAACAAGAATAGCATTCCCACCCGACGACTGTGCTCTAAAGATTGCAATCCATCTGTTAAGATGGGAGAATCTATCAAACGGATCGCCCGTTTCTGCACAGAGTCGAGGGTATTTTTCAGGTATTTTGGAGCTCCAGACCAGAGGTGGCTGCCAAAATCAACCGTGGGGTGCACCAGTGATTTGTACAGCGTTAGCAGTTGTGTACTATTAAAGTATCTGCGGGTCCTGTACAGTACGCCCAATTTTTGAGAGGCTAACTTAACTCTGGCTTCGATGGAGCCCCCACATCTGAGCTGGTCCCTTAGAGTTATACCAAGCATATCAATGGAGGGCCTGTTCGGAAGATTGCTTCCGTTGAAGGAGACTAGATTTTCATTTCGATCCCTATACTCCAATTTCCACGGTGGACAAAGCTCCTCCACTTCTCGTGGTTCTGCGCTGCATGGGGAGTTGAGGACACCAACCAATCGGACGCCAGAGGACACTCCGGCACATTGGAGATCTTCCTCTGTTTCTCCAAGTTGGAATCCTCAGTTTAGCAAACAATGTGTCCAAAGTATCTTAAAATACATTTTTTTTTTTTTTTATTTAAAAAAATACATACGTATACAGATTCGTAGTAAAACATTTGGTTCTTAAGGCTAATAACAATATGTAAATTTCTTTTTAATGAAACTTCACAATTCAAAAGAGAAAATATTTCTCGTGCTTGAATTTTGGAGTGTAAAATGCATAGTTACACAGAGTATGTTATTACAAGTACTTATATTAATAAAATATATATTCATGAAGACAAGTGGACATAATAACTGAAAGTATTGTCAGAGATAGTTGGAAGCCTCTTGTGGATGTCTAGCTTTTCCAGAATAGACTGACATCTGGCTGTTCATGGAATCCTGAGCATTTTTCTGCAGCACCACTTTTCTAGGGTGTCTATCCGATTTCTTTCACAAGTATCGCAAGTATCCATGTTTCCACACTGTGTAGAAGTATGGGGAAAATCAATGTGCAAAGTAGAAGATTGAAAAAATCCATATCATCAGATACGTAATTCGTAGCCCGGGGGTGTTATTCTTTCTTAAACATCTTTACATAGTATAAAGCAAAGTCGCTCCCGCTGTCTGTATGCTTAGATCTTTTAAATTGCGCAACGGATTTTCATGCAATTTTCACTAAGAGTGATTCATTTGACGGCCTGCGTAGTGCAGCGGTAAGTTGCTTGACTCGCATTCCGAAGGTCGCGGGATCAAATCCCGGAGTGGCAAATAAATTTTATTTGATTAATTTGTGTATTTCACAATTTATTCATTTAAAATAATATATAGTATATTTGCGGCACGTTCCAGAGTGGAAGATACTCTCAGTATCGCCCTGGTGTAAGACCATCATTCAGAATTGAAACGTTGCTTGAAATGGCTTCTGCCCGTGTTTGGTGACCAGATCTGAATAGCCAGGTACTTCCTCACCTTCCTCTTCCCTATCTCCTTCCCCTCCCCACTGCCTTCAGCCTCACAACATACCCCAATTGGGGATGCCATAGTCCCACTGGCTCCAGACGGGAGCAGTTGGGACTCTTGTGCGGTATTCATGTAAAAAAAAAAAAATTCTCGAGGAAGGTTTAGGTATATAATTTGTCAAGGTTTTGTGAAAATTTATTGAAATATATAATATATAAAGGGAGCGGGCTGGCAAGCGGGCGGTGTGGATTTGATAATTATGTATGCAAATTAACAGATGGGGTTTGTTATAAAGGTTGGGTAATGTCGTTGTCAGTAGACGGCGTTGTGTTTCTGCTAGTAATAAATAAACTGTATTGACTTACTCCTGTCTCTCAGGATGTCGGATAGTTGCTGCATCATCTCTGCTGGTGAAGGTAGGTCCTGTAGACCAGTGGCCTCCCAGGCAGAGCCCGCGGCCTCCTGCAACCGGGACGAGGCCAATCGGGCGTTCTCCATTGCCCGGCTTAGGGCTTCCTGGAGAGCTGGACTGGCCCATGCCTGCTCAAACATAAACAAATAATTATTTAATGCAATTTGGGAGGCAGTTAACGGTGCCACCGCCCCGGGAAATGTTTATTGGATAACAAAATTCCTGCCACAGGTCACCAAAGTGGTTCGCTATGTTTGGTGACTTAGCAGAGTTCACAGGGTGAGGTTTTTTCAGGTCTTGGCGGCAGATGCGCCTGCTCACCAGTTGCATGGCAGGCCGGATCGGGAGAGAATGGTCGAGGGAGCCCGTTTGACTTCTCCAGCCATACTCTCGAAATATCGCCTTGCACCAATGGGAGGGACAGATTCATACGTCCGTCACTCCTGTACACACTAACCCCCAGATTCCTACCCACCCTCATACCCTTTTCCTTCCCATTTCCTCTCCTTCCTTTCCTAAAAATACACTCCACACAGCCCTTAATATGACAGGCCCTGAGCGGATTATTTTCCTCGGGGCTTCCTATATGGAGCTAATGTAAAAAAAAATTAAACAATTTATTTTTATTAACTTGATTAACCCCTCCGCAACGTAAGCAGATATATGCGTTAAAAATATGACAGCAGTCAAGTACAATAAGCGTGTTTACACGTCAGCGCGTGTGTCTCCATAGAAACCGTTATTGTTTTAGTTACATCCGTAAAATAAAAAAGTGAAAGGTCGATAGTGAATCATGCTGCACATCTCTATTCAAGTTGTCCATAGAAATACATAAAAAGAACATTCTGTCAGACGCGCAGTCTGACACATAATTTATCCCGCCAAATTTCCTACGGGCGCCCGACATTGTTAATTTCTATTAAATATTTTTATATGAAATGATAAAAAAGTGAGGTGACAAAAGTGTTTATTACACATTTATACAATAGAATAAGTATTGTTGTTTACATAATCTGTGATTTTAGTACCGTTTTCACATAAAAACATCACGTGAGTCATTTTCACATTTTTTTAATGTTTGCATTCTAAATTTTAATATTTACAAATGTTAATATTTATTTGTAATATAATAATTCGAAAGCTTATTTTGTAACCTGTCTAAAACAGTTTTTACTATTCGGCTACGTTCAGAAATGTTTCATTTATAGAGCTTTAATTGTCAAGCGGTAATAATAAAAAGTTTTCGTAAAATGTCATTTCGTTTAAGACACCAAAAGCTAATATTCTCGAAAATTCGGAGGGGTTAAAATCTCAAATTGTGATATTTAATATTATGTAATTGAAACTGACATAAGCAACATCGAAAATTTGAAATGGAAAAATCAGCAAAAGATACGGTCACATCTAGGAATTAAACCCAGGACCTTAGCCTTGCCGGGGTGTGCTCTACCGCTGAGCTAATGGGACCCTATTCCCTTCACTCATATTTAACTATTTAACTGTATCATATACTTCGACAAAGAATTAGCAACATTACCTTCATTTTATTAATGCATATTTTTATTGGCTGCTATCTTCATAGTATAATTTATATGATGTTGGCCTCAATGGGTGGGTTACCCGTGCTAAGGTCCCCATTTTATAATATAAAAATTTAATAAGATGAAAAACATAATACGTTGTGATAAAATATATAAAGTTGGTATTGAAAAAAAAAATATTAAAATCGGCATATATTATGAATTGTGTATTTGTGAATGATACTTACAAGCGGATGAGTCCAAATGACCAACAAATTGTCAAAATATATTTTTAAATTCTCACCATAAGCAAGACATTCTCTAAAAGTTGTTTATGTGAACAGATTTGTGTTTTAGCTTGGGGCAATTCATATGTATAATTAACAAACAATTATACATATTAATTATATTAGTGGTTCGTAGTTCAATATTGAAACTAGTTTGAGCTCAGACTTAACGAGTTTCAATACATTCTAAAGATATGTAAATTTTGAATTCCTTTGTACAAATTTCTACGAGAATGTAACTACAAAGTAAGATGAAAAGTATTTTTTGTATCCACTGATATTTATTATATTATGCGTTGATATATTTAATATTTTTGCATTATGTAAAATATCGACTTGTATTAACCACTGAAGCACTTTTTGCCGAATTTCATGCACGATTTAAAAAACCTGGGATCGCTTCTCTGCTGAAATTCAGCAAATATTCCGTAGATGCATTAAATTTTTTTTTGTGCGACGCGACGTTATTTCGACGTTTTTTAGTAGGTGGAAAGATACTACTTATATTCGTATTCAACAGATGGCAGTGTAGTGTAGTTATATACGAAATATATTGAAATGAAAATTCGTATTTTGTAGATTTCTGTAAAAGATAACTGTCAGAATGTGTCAGTGTAAAATGTGGCATTTTATCATGTTTCAGTGGATTTTTCTAACATATTTGTACACCAGTGTTATAATGATTGAATTAGTAATGCAATCAATTTTTTTTTTTAAATTCAGTGATTATTTGAAAACCAAAGTTTCGAGGTTATGTTTTTTCTATTTTTTTGCCGATCGGACTGTGTTTGACAATGCGATATTTCGGACATTCTATAAGCAAATATATATTTTTTAAACTTTATGAGTAATTGTATAAATTAGGCTACAAGTGTGCTACTTTTTAACTAGTCATTTGCGGCGTGTGATGGAAAAATATTTTCATTGTTTTTAATAGAAAAAAAATGACATCGGACACCAAAATGAAATACACATTTTTAACTCCAAATATGCTCAGGAATCGATGGTTAAAATCCCTCGGGTACATCCTGTATACTTTGCGGGTATGCGCACATCAAATCCCTAAAGTTTCATCGCAATCGGATGAACAGTTAGCAATGCATGATTTCATGATGCCAGAACTCATTACTGTATATAGACACCATCGCGGGCATGCTCACATCAAATCCCCAAAGTTTCATCACAATCGGATGAATAGTTTAGCTTGAATAAGATGAACAAGATCTTACACCTAAAGTGGAACATGTATAAAATAATGAATGGTAACATTACCTCTTGAATCAACTGATGTAGATGAGCTACATATTCCTTGCTCGAGGTAACACCGGCCGTCACGTGTACCTGAAAAATAAACAATTATTGTGATTTATTTTTGGGGTATTATGCCATGTTGCGCTACCTCCTTCTTTAGCCAATGTCAATTACATTACAATATGCATATAGGAGAAATCTCAAAATGGCAAGCCAAATAAGGCATTTGTATTGTCTTCGATTTCATGGTTTTAGTATTAAGCCGCCGCTACCCGAATTTCTACCGATTTCTTATACATCTCCCTTAAACATTCAAAGTTTTTAAGCTCTTAAAAAAATATATGTTATTTTTAAAGATAATATCTAGACATTCTCCATGCCGAAACGCAAATCATACGAAATTCCTTCGATAGAAAAAAATCGCAAAGTATGCTCCGAAAATTAATATAAACAACGTTTGTTTCAGTTATTTTACAAGTTATATGTACGAAAAAATTCACTGTGTTTCTTTAAATGCTGTTTTAGACAGCCCACAAGAGATTTTTGCTTTATTTTAAACGAGTTGTGTTTTATTAAATATTTTCACAATTTTCGCTTCAATTTTATCATTTTAAATAAACATTCGTAATTATATATCTAAACATCTTCTTCTTTTTGAGCGGGGATACGGCGCCTAAGTAAATTGCATTAAAAAAGTGCCGAAAAGCCCTCATTGTGATGAGAAAATGGTTTCATTACTCGGCAAACACTAGTAAAAGTCAAGGAATAGCATTTAATTTGTAAATACATGCAAATTACTTATAATACAATTGTTTTCCGCCCAAAGATTTTACGTGTCATTAGAGAATGCAAGGCCTACTAAAGTGCAGGGTCTGGGCCAAATTATGAAGTAATTACCGTCGCTAAGTAAACTTTATCATTCTGGTTTTTATATGCTTGCGATAAAACAACATACAAATCAGCAGTAACAACGAGTAAAATAACAATCGCCGCAATTTTTTAAACTGTCGTTACTCTATTATAGCTTTATCAATTGACACCTCAAAAATCGTCTGGTGCCCAGGCCTCCTACTCTAGTTGGCCTTGATGTAGTATTCGATGGAATTTTTTAATATGAAAACGCATCCACGTCCTATCGTTTATTTTATTCATACACACATATTCTTTGAATGTCTATCTTTATCATACACAAACAAAGTTTGAATGAAGAATTTATTGGAAACATAAGAGTGTTCCTTACTTGTCATATTTAATTTTAAGTTTGTGAGACAATAGCAAGTCTAGGTGTATCATAACGTCATTGGTTACAGTGTCACTACTACTGTCAGTGTTACTCCTTCGATGCAACTGGATGGAGTAACATTAGCCAACTGTGATTAATTTAAGTATCTGGGCTCACTAATCCACAGAGACGGAGGATGTGCAGCGGATGTCATCCATAGAATAGGTGTGGGATGGATTAAATTTAGATCCGTAACAGGAATATTGTGTGACTCCAAAATGCCTATAAAACTGAAAGGAAAGATATACCAGACAATAGTCTAGAATGCCGTATTAGATTTTTACAATATCATAAATGACATTATTCGCAAATATATCCCCGAAAAAAAAATTAACGGTAATTTAGAAAGGTTTCCCCCCTGGTACACTTTACCACTTATTAAAATTGTAAAAGAGAAATTAAAATATCACAAGAAATGGAAAAAATACAAGAACCTGGCTGACTACCAATCATTTTCAGTACTGAGAAATCGTCAAAAGAAGATCGCGTTAGAATGTTATGAAAACTTCATTATGACGGCAGAAGATTCAATAAAAAAGTGCAGCAAACAGTTCTGGTCATTTGTTAAATCAAAGAAATCCTCTTCCGATTTACCAAAGCAAATGTATCTTGGAGATATTTCCTGCAATGATGGACAATCCATATGCGACCATTTTAGTGATTATTTTAGATCAGTTTTTGTAGAAAATTCCAACCCTCGCCTCAATCTTATAAACTGTGAGAATGATGACGACAACTCTAATCTACATATCCACAATATTAACTTCAATCAATCATGTGTACTTAATTATTTAAAAAAACTTGATCCGAATAAAAGCGCGGGATCTGATTTAATTCCATCCATATTTTATGTAAAATGCCGGGACCAATTGGCTTATCCTCTCTCCTTGCTATTCAAAATGTCATTTGAAGAAGGCAACTTCCCCAACGTCTGGAAACAAGCACTCATTACACCAATCCACAAAAGCGGGGACAAAACTAACATTACCAACTACAGGCCCATCTCCAAACTCCCAATTGTCAGCAAAATCATGGAAAACATAGTTCTTGATCAACTTTTTCCGGCGGTACAAACAATCATATCTAAAAATCAACACGGCTTTTTCAGAAAACGGTCAGTCGAGACAAACCTTCTGGAATACACAGATTTTATTTTAAATTCTATGGGTGGTAAAAATCAAGTAGACTCTATCTATACGGATTTTTCAAAAGCCTTTGATAAAATTAACATTGACCTGCTTCTGAAGAAACTGTTAAAAATCGGGATTAATGGTGACCTTCTCAGATGGATCAAATCATATGTAACAAACAGAAGTCAAGCAGTTAGAGCTAAGGGTTTCTCCTCGCGTTTTTACAGTATACCTTCAGGAATCCCGCAAGGATCACATCTCGGACCTCTCTTGTTTATTTTATATATCAATGATATAGGTAAATGCTTTAAAAATTCCAAATTCCAAATTTTTGCTGATGACACTAAGATTTACAAAAAAATCACTAATATTAATGACAGCCTAGAATTGCAAGATGATATCAATAGGCTTGGAATATATTGTGCTAACAACCAACTGTTCCTTAATCTGGAAAAATGTAACACAATATCATTCACCAAAAGCATAAACCCCCTAATATTCCCGTACAAAATCAATGACGTAGAGATAAAAAGATGTTGTGAAGTGAGGGACTTAGGAATAATAATGGACTCCGGAATGTCTTTCCGAACAAATATAAATTCCATCTGTGACAGGGCGTACAAACTTCTAGGATTCATCATAAGAGTGACCAAACCATTTAGGTCTCCACACGTAATCAAAATACTGTACGTCTCTTTTGTTCGCTCAATATTAGAATTCGGATCAGTCATATGGAATCCCCAATACAAAGTAAATATTGAAAGGTTAGAAAGAATTCAAAAAAAGATATTGAAACACCTAGACTTTAAATCCTTTCGAACTTCAGAAAACCTAAAAGACTCATTAACATTCCATAATTTATCAACTTTAGAAGATAGAAGAAATATATCCGACCAAAAATTTTTATTCAAAATCATTAACAACGTTGTTGACAACAACTATCTTCTAGAACACATTAATTTCCACTGTCCAATAAGAAACACAAGGTCAAACCAACTATTCCACATCCCACACTCAAAAACAAATTACACACAACATTCATTTCTCCGAAGGACGTGCACAAAATACAATGATATCTTTTACGACGCTGATATTTTCCATTTGTCCTCAGGCCAATTTATTAAATCCATAATAGAAAAAATTAAAACAAATTGTTAATTACGAACTCTCCACCCCTGCTGCATGTTATTTTTTTCATTCTCATTATGTTGGGTTTTCCTTCTTTTTATTATAATAATAATATTTGGATGATTTATATATCCCGTATGCTTTAATTTGTGTGTGTTTTTTTTCTTTCATTTCTGTTGTATATATATTTTTTTCTTTTTTTTCTACCACTTTATGTTTTCTTTAATGTTTTAATCCATGTTTATATATTATAAATTGTAGCGGAAACTTCGCTGGTTAATGCAATCATGTAATATGTTACTTTCTTATTAAAATATGTATAACTGTTTGTTTCCTAAATAAACTAAAATAAAAATAAAAAATAAAATATCTTTATCTGGTATATATTTATATACCAGACAATAGTATGGTATATCTTTATCTGTAAGACCCGCAATAATGTATGGCTCCGAATGCTGGACTATGTACAACTCCTACACTAGGCAACTTGAAACAGCAGAAATGCGAATGCTTAGATGGTCGGCAGGAGTATCACTAAAAGATAAGATCAAAAGTTCACGCATTCGTGGTAGTCTGGATGTCACAGACATAATTAGTAAGCTGGAAGAACGACAGTTGAGATGGTATGGACACATAAGACGGGGACCATCAGACCACACAGTGAGGCAGGCAATGTCTATGGAGCTTCACCGACAGTCATCCAGAGGAAGACCAAAGAACTCCTGGATGACTCAATGTTCCAAAATTTTTCAGAGAAACGGCCTGGATGAAGGCGATACCCAGAACAGAAGATATTACAACCTGAGAACGAGAAGAGCCGACCCCAACAGCCTACCTAGGCAATGAGTTGGGACAGCGCAAGGAAGAAGATTGGTTACAGTGTCAATTTATCATAAAATCTTAACATATAAAACAAAGTCGGGTTAGTTACACCATTTATAACTCGAGAACGGCTGGACTGATTTTTATGATCTTTGATTTGTTGGATTTGTCTCCGCCTCGAATAGCAGAATAGCTATAAAAACATGGGAAAAATTCACAAAAAAATATTTGTGAAGAAAATTCTTTTCCTCATACATTTTGTATGGAATGAATTATCATCTTTTGAAAGAGCTGCAGCTATATTGTGATAAGTAACTATAATATTGAGCAGTGAGTGAATTCAAAAAATTCAAAAACGTCAAACGTCAATGCGCTGATTGTTTTGCTTTTGTTCTTAAACATAATACATATAATGTGCCCCTCTTTCTTACCAATGACGTTATACATATACTGTAGACGCGTGGTAGAAATCTCGTGGGAAGCCAACAACAAGACAATTGCACTGTACTCGATTTCTAGCACTTTAATACTAAACTGCCACGCGTCGAGTAAGGTCGTGTCCTACCAATAAGTAAATTGCATTAAAAAATGCCGTCACTAAGTAAAATTCACTTTTTATAATAATAATCTAATGATTCTTTAGTTACTTGCTGCGGTAAAACAACATACAAATCAGCAAAAACAATAAATACAATAACAATCGACGGCATTTACAAACTATCATTGTTCATTATAGCTTGAAAATTTGACACCTCAAAATTCGAATGGTGCCCAAGCCTCCTACTTTAGTCGGCCTTGAGACAGTATTCGACGGAACTTTTGAATTTTGAATACGAAAATGCCGCCCGCATTCTATCTTTTGTTTCGTCCATGTGCACATATTCTTTTAAGCGTCTATCTTTATCATACATGAATAACTTTTGAATTAAGAAATTATTGAAAATCGCTGAAAACAGAAGAGTGTTGATTAATTGCCACATTATATCTTGAGTTTGTGAGACTATGGCAAGTCTACTTATTTTATATAACGTCATTGTTTCTTACACACTAAATGTCAACAGTCGAAAATGGGACTAACAACGAACGTATGTCTGCACCCATCCGAAGGAAAAATACAATCTTACTAATATTATTAACGCGAAAGTTTGTATGGATGTATGTGTGTTTGTAAGTTTTGTAACTCTTTCACGCAAAAACTTCTGAATGGATTTTTGAAAATTTATAATAATATACCTCATATATCAGAATAACATATAGGCTATATATAATGGTAAGCTCTGGCGCTATGAAATTTGTTTAAATGAAAATGTATGTATTTCATATATTTTAGCGGCAGGGAGGAAAGGCAGGGGGAGGGGGAACGGGGGAGGTGGGGTACACGGAGAGGGAAGAGACGAGGGAAGGGGAAGTGCTGGGAAGGTGGAAGGGAATGAGGACGCACAGGAAAGGACATGCAGGAAGAATCAATTTATTTCTTTGAATGGCATTGCAACGCGTGGCGGGGACCAGCTAGTATTTAAATAAATAGTTCTTCCATATAATGTTGTACGCAAGAAGTTGCAGGCTTGATTCTTGCCGCAGTTCTAAAGTGTTCGCAGTGCTAAAAACAATTTATGATTTCTATTATTGGTCTGGTGGATTTAACACACAATAATGGCTTTAATGCTGTCACAAGGGACACTGTTGAATAACAAAGTAATATTATATGAAATTACTTATTTTAAACAGAAAGGTTTTAACGTTTACCTGTATAACTTCAAGCTTCTCTTGAGCACGGAATATAATTTCATCTAGTCCCGGGGCCATCGAATCGGCGGCAAAATCCCCTGAAAATTTCCACAAATCACTTATTACAGATGTTGCACAGCACTTAATCAATTTTCCGAACCACTTGTCATCTCAATCTTCGAATTGTAGTCCAAATAATTGGCGTGCCGGCCCAAAATAGACAATTCATCCCTACGCAAAACCAATCTAAGTCCAAACATTGGGCAATCTTCGTGTTGCACAATCAATTGAGTAACAACTTTAAAAACGATATTTTGAATGAAAATCTTTAATAAACTATTGATGAATGTTTAATTAAGGTATTGACAACACTAAATTATGTGTTTATAGCAATTTTAATGTGTTTTTTGTAAATATTAAATCATAATATAACCTCACAGCGACGACTGGGCCATCACGATCAGCTGTCTACGAGTGACTACATGCAACGATAGGAGCTGTCATCTGTCATAATCTCACGACCTTCAAACAAGTATAATTATATTTCTCCTGATTATTGTATGTAAGAAGATCCCAAATATCGAATTTTCACACGAACTAACTAAAAGAATAAAGTTATAGACCCAAAAGTATGTTTAATTTTCGTAAATTGTATACAAATCTACATTTTTTCTCTTTTTTAGTATGTGCAAGTCCTGTCACAGTTTACAGTCACTTGGCAAGAGTATTGCCATTTTATTGGTTTTGTTAGTATTGCCATGCAATAAACTAAATTATTTTTCTTTTCTAAATAATCTTTCGAAAGCCTCGATTACATTGGGCGAGTTTACAAGCTACTATCTACTAAGTTTTTAAGCGGGTGAATCGGCGAGTGAGCTCAGTAGCGTAGGAAACTGAGCTCGTAGGTCGCTGCTAGCCCCACAGCTACCCAGTAGCCAGAATAATGACGCCTGCGTGAACTAATTCTGTCAGATGTTTGACAGTCGAAATCAGCTGTTTGGTGGCAGCCATTTTGAGCGCATAAATAAAACAATCACGAGTAAGTAAACCTTTCAACTTTTTTCTTAGATTGTCAGCAATCTGTTAGTTAGCAAGTAATACGATTACACTGAGCGAGTTTACTAACAGATAGTGAATTTCCCAGATAGTAGCTTGTAAACTCGCCCAATGTCATCGAGGCTTAAAAGTTTGATGTGTGTAATTTGGTTTATTTTTGGGTTTGATTGTGCCATACACAAACATAAAATCGAATTTACACTAAGGACTGGTAGTACCTACTCAAAAAGAAAAGAAAGATATGTAATAACGAATGTTAGAGGGAGCACGCCAATATTAAAAACAATAATATTTAAGCTAAAATTCTGAAAATGTTTAATATAACATGACTCTATTTATGTATTTACGTATTTTCTACAAAAAAACCATAAATTATTTTGAAAGATTGATATTTGACGTAGTAAAGTTACTTTTAAATAAAAAAAATATGTATTTTTTATTAAAATACGGTAATGCCGTTGGTCATTGACAGATTTGTTAAATTTTCGAACGAAATGTTGGTACAACACATATTTCAAACCATATAACCATAGACATATGAATATACATATATAGACCTACCCTAAGTGATGAAAACGTATTATTTCCCCCTCCCTATACCGGTTCCATGGAACCGCTGAGCCTCGCTTGAATCTAAAAAATGTGACGTCATCATTCTTGTTCGGACCAGCGTCGAGCTCACATCGTACATTTTACGAAATAACACGGCAAAAATGATAGCTTGTGCTATACATTATACCCTCAAATATTTCGATCATAACGAATGTGGGCGGATCTCCAGTGTGAAAAGTGGCGAACTTTACCCTGCCGTATTTGGACTTCGAAAATATGTTAATAACGTGGCGAGCAATTCGCGCTCCCATGTAAAAAGGTCTATTCATTCAAAAGCAGATTTTGCTTTTGAGAACTAAATGGTGGTATTATAAGGCGAGATGCCTGTATACTGTCAGATTGATTTTTTAACGAATCACAGTCATCTTTCCCCTCTTCGTCCCCCCATTGTTTGGTTTTACCCCTCATCTTTATCTTTTCGTCTATTAAATTTGGATGTCTATGCATATAATCATACAGTATTATAAATAAATAAATTATTTAGGAAATCTTCTTTTCAGAATATAATTTTTTTGGTTAAATACAATCATGTAATTTTTATGATTGCTTACGTACAGTTTACGAGATGTTTGATACAATTAGTAGGCATTGATAATTTAAAAAAAAAACTGTGATTTTTTTAAAACTTTCAACTCGGGAATCGGTATACCTGTACTGTAATCGTTTATCTTATGTTTAAATTGTTATAAATTTACTCTTCCTTCAAAAAGGATTTAGCGATTTTCTTCGAAAGATTAATATTTTTTTAAATATGATGCAAAAATGAAAACAAGGCCTAAATTTTGCTGTTTTTGCCGGGTAGAGCCGGGCGCGGTGTTTCGCCGAGGTCGATTGATTTTAAAATCACTGTGGCAACCCAAATGATATATCAACAATTTAAAACTACCCGACCTTTGGCAAGGAATTGTCATTTTTTGCGCTACATTGTGTTTTGTTTTCTGAAAGTTTTACTTCTACCGCATGTGAATTGCACATTCTGATTTTTTTTCAAATTTTTCTGGTTTTCACCCTTCAAGAGTGTTCTAGGCCATCACTTCAAATTATGATGAGAGGAAAGGTCAATTTGTATGTAAATATAACTCGCTAGCTAGGTTTTGCCTGGCGAGCTCTCGCAAAAAGGAATGACTTGCCCCCCTCTGATCGGCTGTGTTCGGCACACGTCGTAACCGACTCCATGTGATCTGAGCAAAGCAAAATATATAACAATGATAGAACTAATCATAAATAATATTCCGATATATTACAATAATACATCAACAAAATAAAATGGTGTTTTATCGTTTATTTCTAATCGAATCTCATAAAATATTATTTGTATATTTGACTTCTTCGTCATCATTGGTCGGTATTCTATCTCTTCTTGGATAGTTGAAGTCTGACGAGAATGATGTAAGAATTTCTTCGAGTCTTTTCCCTTTGGTCTCAGGAACAAAGAGGATGGTGAAGATGGCACCGAAGAGTGCTATGGCGGCAAAGCACCAGAAGGTGCTGTATGCACCGATACAGGCCACAATAGAGCTATAAAACTGGGAGACGACGAAAGCTGTGATCCACATCCAGAATATAATGATTGTGGTGGCGATACCTCGAACCTAGAAAGAAAAAACTGTTAAAAAAAATTACAAACACATTTTTTCGCATTTTCAACTCGTTTTTTTTAAACAGTTAGTTAGGTTGTAGATACTGGCAGGGCCCTCTTAAGCTGTAAAGGGGCCCTGGGCACAGTGAGTATGGAGCTCAACGCTTTGGTTTCTTGGTGCCCTGGTAAGTCGGCGAACTGAATTTGGGGGCGCTGCACTAAGTTTGGGGGCCCTTTGTAAGTTATGGGAACCGCCGGCGCCGCCCAAGGGACATTGGTTGGATAACCACGACTCCTGCCGTAAGTCACTCCAAGTGGTTCGCAACGTTTGGTAACTTAGCAGGAGTGCCCGGGTTAATCGTGTGAGGTGAGCTTAGGTCTTGCCCACCAGCTGCGTGGCGAGCCGAATCGGGAGAGGCCGGTTTAGGTAGGTCCTTTAACCTCTCCGACTGGATGATTCGCAACGGGATGAACGGATGCATATGTCCGTCACTGACCCCTAGATTCCTACCCTACCTCATCCCCTTTCCTTCCCAGAACTTTCCTTCTCATTCTTTTCCAACGTTTAGATGGCAAATATGCAAAAAAAAACGTTTTTCCTTCCTTGAACTTCCTCTCCTTCTTTTCCTTAAGAAGACCCTCCACACAGCATCCCCAAAGATGACATAGTATACACTCCTGTAGGGCTAATGCAAAAAAATGCTCCAGTATATAGTGAAACAGGATTACCCCTCGGAGATATAATGAAAGTACTGATTAATCAAATTTCCACAAAAAAAGCTTATTTTTAAAATTTAATTAAAATTAAAATTGATAATGTAGTTTGAAAATGGTCTTGTAAACCGATACAGCTGTAACAAAATACATACTTAAATACTTGCAGAACTTGATAATAACATTATCAAATTTAATTGTAATTAAATTATAAGGAGTTCCACGAAACACAAAAACAATTAATAACACAGGTCTAGAACAAAAATGCTGTCTGGATGTTTTCAACTGATTTCTATGTATTTAGGTGTTCTGAAAACTAGAAAAATACTCAAAAAATTCCAGTACGTCAGGTTATTTTGCAAAATGGTATACATATACAGGGTGTTAAGGGACGTACTTGACTTACTTTAACCAGTGATGCCTGACATTATTTGGAGTAAAAAATGTAATTGAAATTTTGGTCTCCGGTGACATTTTTGATGTTTTTTTTTTTTTTTTTTTTTTCTACAAAAACATAAAAAAATGGTAGTTGTTGAACAGTTGGAGGCGGGTTAAGGGGTTCGTCGGACAGCCGGCTGAGTGACCAGTGACGACATGCGGAAGAAATTTTTTTTTGTTTGATTTTGAAGAAAAATTTTTTGAAAAAAAAAAAAGTGGTCAAAAAAAGTCACCGGAGACCAAAATTTCATTTACATTTTTTACTCCAAATAATGTCAGGAATCACTGGTTAAAGTAAGTCAAGTATGTCCCTTAACACCCTGTATATACAGATATAAATAGTATATACAATAGTGAGCTCTGGCAATAAACATTTCATTGCTAAACCATTCATCCGATTGCGATGAAACTTTGGGGATTTGATGTGTGCATGCCCGCGGTAGTTTCTGTATAATATAGTGAGCTCTGGCATCATGAAATTACGAAAAATTAATTAATTAAATAAAAATGATTCGCAGAAATGAATGTACGCGCATAACTTTTGAACGACTGCACCAAATTGGATAATTCTTTTTTTTTTGTGTTCGTTATTGTCAAGATAAGGTTTGTATTAAACTACTGGTGAGCTCTGGCATTATGAAATTTGTATAAAAAAATTGCAATAGGTGGCACGCGATCTGTGAAGACTGAATGTATGGAATGTGGGAGGGGGGAGGGGAACTCGGGTAGGGGGTTCTAGGGAGGGAGGGAGGGGAACTAGGAATCGGGTAGGGTAACCTCAATTTTTGGGCAGTAACAAAGACCCTAACCATAAACAAATCGTTAAAAGCATTTCAAGCTTTAGGTTGCCTAATGAGTTTAAAAGTACATTTTCTTCATTCCCACCTCGACTACTTTCCAGAAAATTTAGGATATGTGAGTGAAAAGTAAGGTGAACGATTTCACCAAGATATTAAGAAGATGGAAAAAAAGATACCAGGGAAGATGGAGCATCTCAATGATTGCAGACTATACTGTTGGACGCTTCAGAGAGACCTTCCAGATGCTTCCTACAAGCGAAAATGTACCAAAAGGAGTCTCACTGGGAAAAAGAAATGTGTTTAGTGCTTACTAATCAATGTATTTTAGATTAAAAAAATAAGTTTTGTTATGCAATTACAAATAAAATTTTTTTTTTAGTCTTTTTTTATTTTAAGATGATAACTTGTTTAACATAGTTTCAGTTTCAGTGCCGGCAACCCGGGCGTTTATTTATTTTTCATTTATTTACAAAGTTTTATTTTACCCACCTCACTAGACATAGTCTGTTCCGAGGTAGGTAAATAACATTTTATATTTATTAAAAAGGATATGAATCAGAGTAGACATAATATTATAAAAAGATAAATAGTAGTATAAAAAGATAAAAAAATTATGTGATATTAAAAATGATAAAAAATAATAATGATAAAAAAGAAGTATAAAAAGATAAAAAACAATGTGAAATTATATGCCTATATGCACTTTGCCTATTCCTATGCCTACTATGCTTATATGATAAAGAAATATATATGAAAGATAAAAAATAAAATCTATGAAGATATATACCTATAAGTACATACATGAACATTCATACATGTACATTTTCTTTTCCATATATCTATACATGTATATATATATAATAATCGATGGCGAATCGATGACGTTCCGGCTGAACTAATTAAGCCAGCAGGAAAAGGAACTATAGATGCCCTGTTTAAAATGATACAGACAATGTATAAGACTGGAAAGATACCAGAGGATTTCGAGAAATGCCTAATTGTCGCATTACCAAAGAAGGTGGGCACGACGAAATGTGAACAACACAGAACTCTTAGCCTTATATCCCATGCCTCAAAAATATTGACTAATATCATTCTAAAAAGAATCGAACCAAAAGTAGAGAACATCCTTTCCGGAGACCAGTTTGGCTTTAGAAGAGGTGTAGGAACCAGAGAAGCAATATTGTCGCTACGATTACTACTAGAAAAAAGATTAAAAAGAAACCAAAACACATTCATCGCATTCATAGACCTGGAGAAGGCTTTCGACAAAGTAGAATGGAAAAGACTCTTCGAGATTCTGAAGAGAATTGACATCAAATATAGAGATAGACGAATAATCCAGGCGCTATACAAGAATGAGGCCGCTATAATTAGATGTGACAATGATACAAAAGAAGCCAGTATAAGACAAGGGGTGAGACAGGGATGCTCTCTGTCACCTGTTCTTTTTAACGCATATATACAAAGTGCGATTGATGACTTGAGGGAGAGAATGAGTCACAGAAAAGGTGTAAAGATACACGGGCAAAAGGTGGATATGATAAGGTTTGCTGACGATATTGCTTTGGTTGCTGAAAGCGAAGAAGAACTGCAAGAGGCCTTAACAACCATGCAAAGCATTCTTCAAAATAATTACAACATGAGGATAAATAAAGACAAAACAAAGCTGCTGACTGTAGGCCGAATGCAACATCAGACGAGAGTAGAGATGTCAGGAGTTCCACTAAAGAACACCAAGGAGTTTGTGTACCTCGGGAGCAAAATAACATGGGACGGTCGGTCTAAGAGCGAGGTCGTTAGCCGTATACACCAGGCTAGGCTTGCATTCAATAAAATGTCGAAAATAATAGAATCGAATAATATAGACCTGAAACTGAGAATACTCCTCATCAAGACCTATGTATGGAGTATCTTGATGTACGGCTGCGAAACATGGTGCTTATCCGAAAGAGATAAACGGAGACTAGAGGCTTTTGAGATGTGGTCCTATAGAAGACTACTAGGAATTTCCTGGAGAGACCACATCACAAATGAGGAGGTTCTCCAAAGAATCGAAGGAGGAAGGCACCTGCTCAGGACCTTGTCCGAAAGGCGCGCAAGATGGATCGGCCATGCAATAAGACAAGAAGGCCTCTTGCATGCCATAATGGAGGGTATGACCGAGGGGACAAACGCTAGGGGACGCCCACGCCGAGAGTACCTGGAGGACCTGCTGGTGGACGTGCGCTGCTTATCATATGCAGAATTCAAAAGAGCCGCACAAGACAGGGAAGAGTGGAAGAAACGAATAGATGAAATTGCTGCAAACCAATCCCAGGATTGAAACCAGAGAGAGAGATATATATATATACAAACACACATTTATACTTATACACATATACACATACACATGTATACATGCATACATGTACACATGCATACATGCATACATACATATATACATACACAAACATGCATACATACATAATGTTGTTATATTAAATATTTACGTATAAATTTTGTTTTTGTTTTTGTAAGTTTACATGTTTTTGTAAAAAAAATATACATTTAAATAAGAGAATATAAATACCGTGGGTAATAGTTAAAATTGTATGCTGTATTACATTAATTTATTACATTACAACACAGGTACATGATAGTTAATATTATGTACAATACACTGCATATTTTGATATTATATAATTTCGTAGGAAATTATATGAAATGAATCTATAAAATGTACTCGTATTAGTTATTTAGGATATTCCGAATGTCCTTTCTTTCCTTTTCAGTCAACCATATAACAAATCTTTTGAACAGCCAGTCCAATTTATTTGGGGTAACGTAAGTTTTTGTTTGTGTTAGGAAGATATTGAAAATGTGTGGAGCCAGGTACGATTCATGTTTTTTTGCGAAAGTTGATTTAATATAGGGAACCTGAAAGTGATTATTTACTTTTGCTCTTGTATTTTGCGAGTGAGGTATGTGGTGAGGTGATGTTTTAATACAGTTTTTATAGATGATTTTTTTAATGAATAGTTTATTTATGTCTAGTAATTTGTTTTGAATCATTAGCTGTTCTGTTGGATGTTGGTAAGGTTTTTTAAACATAATTCTAATTATTGTTTTATGATTTATTTTAAGAGGATTTAGGTAAGTATCTGCTGCTCCTCCCCATACTGATATACCATACGTTAGAATACTTTGACAAAGTGCGAAATATACATTTTTTAATTGATTTAAGGACATGATGTTTCGTATAGTTTTTTTTTTTTTTTTTTTTTTTTTTTTTTTTTTTTTTTTTTTTTTTTTTTTTTTTTTTTTTTTTTTTTTTTTAACGCCCTTTTTCGGGGCTTTTACACATGAATAGTAAGAAATATACAGTATTTATTGTACATAACTGAACTGCCTTCGTAACAATATTTTATATTTGTTTAAAGATAAATTGAATATGTCCACTGACTTGGTATAATTGTTTCCCTCCATTAGTATTCGGGGTAAAGAGGAATACATATGGTAGTTAGTTCCAGAATTACTGCACTGAAATAAATCCTGACTTCTAGTATTACGTAGTGGAATCCGGAAGCTTATCAATTCGAGCAATACCGGACTGTCAACTAAATCATTTAGAATTTTATACAGAAATACCAAGTCAGTGAAAGTTCTTCTGTCTGACAATTTAAGCATATTCATATCATTCAAAATAGTATTGTAGTTCAACATAATTGCTGGAATACCCATTTTAAAATTAAGAAAACGTAAGAATTTGTTTTGTATTCTTTCAACAGCTTGTACATGTATATTGTAATATGGGTTCCAGACGGGAGAATTGTATTCAAGTTGACTTCTAACATATGCAAAATATAACAGTTTTATACACTTAATATTGTTAAAATTTCTAGTTAGCCTAGTTATAAATCCCAACATTTTTAAGGCCTTATTAGAGATTTCTGTTATGTGGTTAACAAATGAAAGATTAGATTGAAAAGTGATGCCCAAGTCTTTAATTTGTGTTAAGGTCTCCAGAATATTGTTATCAATGTTGTAATTGAAGATCACTGGATTTTTTATTCGAGAAAATCTAACTATATGACATTTTGAGATATTTAAGTAAAGTCTATTTTCATTACACCAAATTAACAATTTGTTGATATTATCTTGAAGAATGTTGCAATGGTAAATATTTTGAATTATTCTAAAAATTTTGAGGTCATCAGCAAAAAGTAAGATAAATACATCATGAAATATTTTTGAAAGATCATTTATAAACAAGATAAATAATATTGGGCCAAGGTGTGAACCCTGTGGAACTCCACTTGTTGCATAAATTTTTTCCGACAAAGAGGATTTTATTCTAACAATTTGTTGTCTTCCAGTAAGATAGCTTTCAAACCAGGCTAATATACTGCCATATATACCAAGCTTTTCTAATTTCCAAATGAGAATTTTATGGGAAACTGAATCAAAGGCTTTACTAAAATCAGTATAGACAGAGTCTACTTGTTTTTTTTCTTTAAAAGCATTGGTTATAAAATTTTCATAAATAATTAAGTTAGAAAGTGTACTTCTACCTGGCATAAATCCAAACTGGTAAGGTGATATTACAGGTTTTATTTGGGCAAAAAGTTTGTCAAGTATTAGGCTTTCAAATAGTTTTGGTATGGTGGATTGAATGCATATTGGTCTATAATTACAAATATCACTTTTATCGCCCTTTTTGAAAATTGGAGTCAAATAACTAGTTTTCCATATATCGGGAAAAATTCCACTGGATAAAGATAAATTAAAAAGTTTGGTTAATGGAAGAGCAATTACTTTGATACATTCTTTGATAAATATTGTGGGGATATTATCCGGTCCTGCAGATTTGTTGATATCTAATGATTTAACTTTAGTTACTACATCAGAGAGACTTATGGTACACTGCGAAATATCAAGAATTTCATCTAGAGTTCTTGATGGAAGAGGAGCATTATTTGCGTCTGTTGAATAAACACTTTTAAAAAATTTTGCAAACAAGTTAACAATACCATCAGTATTATTGCTATGGCTACCATTTAGGTGCATAATGCTCGGGAATTCAGAATCATCTTCTTTAAGAGATTTCGAATATTTCCAAAAATAATTAACATTGTTTATTATGGAGTTTTGAATTTCATTTATATGGTTACGGTAGCAAGTAATGGACATCTTTTTACACAAAGTTCTTAAATATTTAAATTCACTGTAATCAGAATTTTTTTTATATAATTTATAGTCTTTATGTTTAAGTTTTTTGGTGATAAGTAGATTTATAAGTTCTTTGGTGTACCATTTTGGATAGGTGTTTGGCTTACATATTACGGTTGGAACATAGATGCTAATAGCCTTTCCCAAAACAGAATAAAATTTATTGGTAGCTGTGTTAATATCATCATATTGCACAGATGACCAATCAAAAGAGAGGAGATAATTACATATTTTCTCGTAATCAGTTTTGAAAAAATTTTGGTAACTGAAAGACAGTTTACAGGTATTAACATGTACATTAGAAATAATAACTTCCAGTGGAGGATGATAACCATCAATGGGCACCAGCGGTTCACTACATTCTTCAATTACTAGGGACTCTAAGTTAGAAAAACATAAGTCTAGAGTACGATGATTTACATTTGATATAGTATTTGCCTGATTCAGGCCTAGAAATAACGCCATGTCCAGAATAATGCGTTCAGACTCACTTACACTGATATTATTGTCCTTGTTCACCCAATTCACATTTGGAAGATTATAATCACCAGCAAGCAAGAATGTTGCATTAGCATGCTTTTTTAGTATAACTTCCACTTCCTCACTATGGCACCTGTATACTTCATTGCTTGAATTTGGTGATGATGTATGATAGTATGTTTTGATGATGTATGATAGTTTCCGTATTCTTTTTGTAAGTAAATTAATATGGAGATCCCATTTTAGTTTATGGTCAACAGTTAATCCTAGGTATTTAATATTATCCGCGTGATCAATTTTGTCACAAGTACAGCATGTGTTATTTGAGATAGTATTGGTGCAGGGGTGAAGATGAAGTTGTGGATGGCAGTGTGGTTGACCAGCCTTTGTTTTGCTGAAAGTAAGGTATTTTGTTTTTGAAATGTTGAGTGTTAGTAGATTATTTTGTAGCCATTTATTTACTTCAATCATCGCTGTTTCTGTGTTTTTGAAAACCTTTTCCCATGATTGCGCCTTGAACAAAATTGCTGTGTCATCTGCATAACTGATTACTTTGTAGTCTATTTTACCTAAGTTTATCTCAGTTAGACTATTTATGTAGATGAGAAATAGTATGGGACCCAAGACGCTGCCTTGCGGTACTCCATACTTGATATCTAATTTGTCACTGCTGTGTTTGTTTATTTTTACTATTTGTTGTCTATTTTCAATGTAACTGAGGAACCACTTTAGCGGAGGACCGGTTATGCCAATATTTTTAAGTTTTTGGTGTAGTAAGTTATGTGAAATGGTGTCAAATGCTTTCGCTAGGTCTAAGAACACTCCTATCACATATGCTCCGCCATCAATGCTTTTCACTATGTAGTTGGTTAATTCTGATAAAGCGTCTTCTGTACCCATTTTAGCACGAAATCCAAATTGGTGGGATGAGAGCAGATTGTGTTTTTCAATGTACGCAAGTAATCTTTTTTTCATAGCTTTTTCTAGTAGTTTGGATATTGAATTTAGCAAAGTGATTGGTCTGTAATTAAGTATCAAGGTTTTGTCTCCCGATTTATGTATTGGAGTAATACATCCTATTTTTAGGTGATCAGGGACAATTCCGAGGCTAAAACTTTGGTTGAAAATGTGTTGAAGTGGTATAAGTATGTATTCTCGGAGATTTATTAGTATTTGATTGGAAAAGTTATCCGGTCCCGTAGCGCAATTTGGTTTGAGAGATTTAATGAGATCCGAGATTTCCCTTGTTTTTACTTTGTAAGTATAAAATGAGTGATTTGGTCGTATGGCAGAGCATAGTTTGGATAATGAGTCTTCTGTTGTGCAGTTTTTTTGGAGAATTTTTTCCGCCAAGGTAGTACCAACTCTTGCAAATTGTGAGTTAACAAAATTAGCTATTTTATTAGGTTCATTTTTTGCTAAGACTTTATCTCCATTTATTACGAGTTCTTTTATATTCGAGTTTTTCTTAGGACTGGAATAAGTAATATCTTTTACAACTTTCCAAATTTTTTTTGGATCATTTTTGGCGATTTTTATTTCTTTTTTGTAATATTTATATTTGGCTTGTTTAATTAACTTATTACACAGGTTTCTATATAGTAAGTAATCATTCTTTAGTTTGTAATCATTTGGGTTTTTGTGCACTCTTATATGCATCGCATCTCTTCTATGAATACTGTTGACTATTCCTGTCGTGATCCATGGTGTTATTTTTTTCTCTTTATGTGTGTAGATTTTTTTAGGACTTTTTGTGGTGTGTTTAGTTATATAGGTTTCAACCGTATTTATAAATGTGTTTAGTGCTCTGTTTGGGTCTATTTTGTTTAGTACATTAGTCCAAGATTCATAGTGCATGTCTAATTTTAAAGACCTAAAGTTTATTTTTTCTTGCAAGTTGTCATTTTTGTTTTCTTTTTGTTCTTTGTTTAGTTGTATGTTTATTGTAGTTGTGAAATGGTCTGTGACAGTTGAACGAATAATGGATGAAAAAGTTTTTCTTCTAGTTTTAACAAATATATGATCGATGCAAGATTCGGAGTGCAACGTAGTTCTTGTTGGTGAGTTGATTGTCGATTTAAGTCCGTAGTGAGTAAAAAGACTCAGGTATTCCGTAGTTTTTGGTAAACATTTTAATATGTTAATATTCATGTCACCGGCAATAATCAGTTGTTGAGTTTGTTTGTGTTGTTCAAGAAGTTTATTTAAGGAGTTTAAGAAAGGGGAGATATTGTTGTAGCATGGTGGTCTATATATAGCAAATATGGAGAGGTTTGGGCCAAGGGAGATTTGTATGCAGTTTGCTTCAGTTAAGTTGATTTCTTTAATGGAGGCTCTCAATGAATCTTTGACAAAGATAACAATACCATCGTTTTGATTAAGGTGTCTTGTGGTGTGGAATGTGGTATAGTCATTTAAGTTAAAGTTTGTGTAGGAATCGTCTAACCAGCATTCATTTAAGATTATGATATCGAAACTTACATGTATGTCGTTTAATAGGACACAAAAGCTATCAAAGTTTTTTTGGATACTTCTAATGTTTTGGCATACTATGTTTAAACTATGTTTTTCTGAGATAAGGAGTTTGAGTTCTGATGCTTTGTTAAAAAAGTGTTCCGTATGATTTATTGTTTCAATGTCAATCAATGTGTTTAGTAATTCGGCCATATTAAATTATTTGCAAGACTGGAAATTTACTTTGGGGGGGTTAGACATATCAAAATGAGTGTTAAGATCTTGTAAAAATACTGCAAAATTGTCAAAGTTTTTTTGAATGCTTCTAATATTTTGAGAAATTACGTTCAGAGAGTTGTTTTCGGCGACGGTTACTTTAAAATCTGTTGAATTTGTGAAAGTGTGTTCTTCATTAGATGAAATTTCAAAATCAATATTTAATGTTGAAGCCATTTTAGAGGAAGTATATTAAGTTCTATTGTCTCAGTCGCAATATTAAATGCAGCATCCGTATAATACATAGGTACATAAAATAAAATGCAGAAAGTGATTAAAATAAAGTCAATGCCATGAGAGTATGGAGAATAAGGCTGCAGTCAGATACCTGTATAGTGTAGATACCTACATCTACATTGTCAGAAAACGTGACGTTCTGTAACAAAATGAAAGTCATTTTCGGATTCAGCACACCCAAAAACATAAGAATTACGCAAAAAAACCAAAACAGCTCTCAATTTTTATTTTTGTGTAGACCTGTGTAATTTAAAAAATAGGTCAAGCAGTTTAAATTGCATGTTTAACATACTACGCAATCACATTGATGATAACTTTGTTGAAGCCTTACCTGAACCATGAACACCTCAGAAGTGATCACAAACGGAACTGGTCCAACCCCAACCGAGAACACCATGACAGCCAACGACAGAGACGACACTGGTACCCATCCAAAGGCGCTGACATCATGTCCCATCTCCTTCATGTAGAGATAGCTGCCGAGGCCAGTCATGCCAATGGAAACCACGGCAGCTGATATGGTTAGGAGGAGCTAGAAATTAAAAAAAAAACATGAAACATTATGAACACCGTGCGCAATTCCCATGAATATTAGAAAAATCCTATAGATCATTGGGGACATTCTTGTAAAACTAATATAAGTTATATACAAACATTACAAAACTCCCTTGCAAAATTGTTAATCCATAAATATAGCAATGCACACAGAAGCAATACTAAATTAACCCGTCTGCTTGGTTCAATATATTCGTACCTCACAATCCGGAAGCCTCAGTTTCGCACGAAAAATCAGAAATCGTCACTTTGGATCGAGATTGTAAAATATCTAGGCAAGATAGCTTCCATATTTCAAAGACAATAAGAAGCATTATTTCGTACTCTTTCTGATTAAAAGAAAAATACATATGTTTGCACGAGAGAAAGAGAGATATATAGCTTTTAAAATGTAAAGTCGCTCGGGACGTTTTTGGTCTTATGAAAGTATAACGCGATTATGTGTTTTGGCATGTATTTATTCCTAAACAAGCAGACGGGTTAATATACAAGTCTCTGAATGTTTTACCTGTCAGAGGATTATTGTTTTATAATAATACTAGCAGACCCGGCAACGCGTTGCTGTGGCTAACGAAACACAACGCCATTACCCAACCTTTATAAAATCCACACCACCCGCTTGCCAGCTGCTCGCTGCCCGCTGCCTGAATTGAATATTTGAATTTCTCGACTTTTCTCTACTGTAATAAGCATGTTTTTTATATATATAAACCTTCCTCTTGAATCACTCTATTGGTGAAAACCGCATATACCTTTTGAAAGACTGAATAAAATAATTCAAATCAAATACCTACTTACTCTAGGACATCTATTTTCATGTGGTGTTCATGGTAGGACATCTATTTTCCAATTTCTTCCGTAGAACGAATTTCAAAAGTGACTATAGTACGGCTCGCCAGCCGTTTTAAATCGCACAAAAATATGATTTCTTTGAATTTCTCGGCTTTTCTCTTGTATAATTTACATGTATTATACATATAAACATTCCTCCTCAATCACTCTATCTATTGGTGAAAACCGTATGAAAATCCGTTGCTTAGTTTAAAAGATCAACGCGCACATACATTTTGAGCGACTTCATTTTATACTATGTAATGATGTAATAATAATGTATAATGTATTTTTATGCATAGCACAAAGGGTAATAATTATTATAAGCAATAATTATCAGCCTGAAACACTCATCAACATTGAAAAATCTTCCGAGAAAAGATACTTGCCGCCAACGGGACTTGAACCCGTGTCCTTCTGATTGCCGGTCAGCTGCTCTTGACCACTCAGCTATGGGGGCTTATCAAATACCCGCCAAATAATTCAATATATACTAGTGTTTCAATCATATAATAAGCAGTAATAACTTGCCGCCAACGGGACTTGAACCCGTGTCCTTCTGATTGCCGGTCAGCTGCTCTTGACCACTGAGCTATGGGGGCTTATCAAATACCCGCCAAATAATTCAATATATACTAGTGTTTCAATCATATAATAAGCAGTAATTGTTGATTGAAACACTAGTATATATTGAATTATTTGGCGGGTATTTGGATAGGAGGTGTCTCAATAGATGTCAGTAAAGTAGTAGGGGAGGGTGGGGCGTGTTGTGACTAAATTACAAAACTGAGTGTAGTAGAAAAATCTTTAATGAAATCAAAGGTTTGACATTTTAATGGAAACAAATAACTATTTGGCTACATTATTTTGGTATTATTAACCTTGTTAACATACGAATAAAGTGACAAAATATTATTTTACAAAATATGGGAATTGGCACAACACGCCCCACCCGTGGGGCTAGTTGTGACGGGGGTGGGGCGTGTTGAGACGAACAAATAATTAAGTAAAAGCATTAGGTAGGCACGAAATAAAATTGGTAAAAACGAAAGTCCAGATAATATATTATCATCAGTTAAATAAAAGTGGTTGTAGTACACCTCTAATGTAATAAAAAATAAAATAAAAACATTTAAAATAAATCTCAGCCAGTCAAGCAAAAGTCGCAGATGAAGTCAGGAATGTATTCATCGACTCCGGCACATAACTCTGACACCATTTATGACATTTTATGCACCTCACCCATATTTCACCAGAAATATAATTAGAATAGGGGTTACGACAAAATATACATTGCTCTTCTTCGTTTGCATCGCTGTCGTCAGTTTCCATAAGTGCTCCTCTTCAGTTTCACTGGATGATGTGGACACCAAAATTAGTTTTTTTACGTCTAAAATATTTTTTTTATGTGGTTCTGTTTTTGACACCGCCTTCGTTTTATTGGGTGCTTGTTTTTTTAGTTAGTTTTGTATGTACGCTTTTTTTTATTTTTTTCTCTTTCTTTTCTTTTCTTAGTTTGTCTTCTAATTCTATTTTTTTCTTTGTAGGGGTGTCCGTTAAAATTGCGCTCGTAAGTTTTTTACGATTTTGAAAGTTCTTTCTTGGTTGAGCTTTGGGTAATGGCCGGATTTGTTCTGGCGTTTTCTGACACACAGGTTTAATGGTTCCGCTAGTTGATGGTTGAGGGTCCAACAATTTTTCTTCAATTTCTGCATTCGTTATGTCTTGCAATGGTGTTCTTGTGAGATGTAATTTTGCGATGTAATCTGCAAGTTCTTTTTCCTGTGCATGAGTAAAAACTTGACCAGGATTGGAACATCCCACCTTACAATTTGTAAGAGGACTAGATTTTTCCTTTCGATGAACCGCTTAAGTGTCATATGATTAATTCCAAAAGAGACTGCAGCTTTTCGAAGTGACACGTTTGTAGTAATGATTTCAGCTGCAGCTTGTTCATGAACGTTTTCTGGTATTTCCCCACTATTCGTCTTTTTTTATATTTTCGGACCATTTTGCAAGACTGAAAAAAAGAAAAAATTACAAATACGCACAAAAAGGAAATGTATCTAGGGTATACATATATACATTCATAATATGTTAAAAAAATATGCCTGTTTACATAACCTATATTGTATTAATGCATATTTTATATAAATGTAAAAAAAACTAAATTCTAGCGGCGAGTTATGTCTGCCACAACTCGCCCCCGCCTTGATGTAACAACTCGCCCCACCCGACGATTTTACATAAAAATGGCCATGCAAGTAAACATACTTGACGTACGCATTTCATTTATAACTAATAACACAGTCAAAAGATACAGTTTGTGGAGAAAAAAACATATAACGACTTACCGAGTGTTAGCAGGTTGGCAGACGACTTCGAAAATTTCCTGGAAAAGTTCGTTTAGCACTTAAAAATCACACTTTGTCGTATAACTTTAATTATATCGACCGCACGGCACCACCGTTTTGACAGAAACTGGCGGTACGGGGTTCACACGAAACGGCGCAATGCGCGTGCAGCTAAGTCAACTAGCGGGAATTTTAAACGCGATGTCTCAACACGCCCCCGTCACAACACGCCCCACCCTCCCCTACTTTAGGAGAGAGTCGACTGACGGCGTTCGAGTCTAAAGCCCTCCGTTCATGGAGATACTTACAATCTACGTAATTGTGACGAAACCACAAGTACCCTGCTGATATAACACTTTTTAATGCTAGTCTCCGTACACGGCGCTATCCGAAATGTACTGAACTTGATCATTTTTCACGTGCAGCCGTGGAGTGAACACGCTGTCATGCGATGTCATATGACTTTTTTTCCAACATCAATCCATGCCTTCTCCACTAAATCGTTTCTTACGTATTCTGGTAAAGTCTAGTTATGTAAACATGCATTTTTTCCGCTTCCAGAACAAATCTAACATTACTTTCATGTTCTGACGCCATTTCTGTCAAACGTATAAGTATCAGACACAAATGATGCGAGCGTCGCGCGCGATCAGCACTGTCGGTATCGTGATACTGATTGGAAACCGACAGCCACCGCGTAGCGCCGTGAACGGGCACCAGCAAAATCGTACGGGGGGTACTTACGATCGGCGCGTATGATACGCGCACGAGGATCGAGTATCTTGTAAGTATCTCCGTGAACGGAGGCACTAATACCCACCCGAACGGTTACGGATATTCGATCAACAGCTGGCCCCCTTCAGTGCCGAGTTCCTTTGCTTTAGAATTACACAGAGCATCCATTAGAACGGATGTTTGGTCCAGTTAAATATTCATTATAAACCACGCGATAAATTAAATAAACAAGGTTGTAATCAAGACGAACCACGAGCTTTATTAAAGATTCCCGAACATACACCAAACACCAATTCAAGTAATCCCAACCACTGGGATTGAAGAGCATTACA
The DNA here is from genome assembly GCA_929108145.2 of Limnephilus rhombicus. Classification (NCBI taxonomy): domain Eukaryota; kingdom Metazoa; phylum Arthropoda; class Insecta; order Trichoptera; family Limnephilidae; genus Limnephilus; species Limnephilus rhombicus. The sequence continues at coordinate 28,715,010 of OV815297.1, read as the reverse complement.
ATATCGTTTTATTGTATGTGTACCGTGAACCTATTTATTAACCCGTTTTACAGGAGACCATATCTGTCCCAGCTCACATAGGACTCATAGAAATCATTGTGTCTCCCTTACTATCATATAAAGAAATACGATCTAAACGGTATTGGAAAGAAAAAACAACACACTTCTTCTTCTTTGTTGGCGATCACTCTTGAGAATGTCTCTCTGTCTTGCGCTGCCCGGAATAGCTCCTCCACACTTCTAATGCCGGTCCACTCTCGTATATTACGCAGCGAAGACATTTGTCTCCTACCAGGCCCTCGGCGACCCTCTATCTTGCCTTTCAATATCAAATGGAGCAAGTGATACTTCTCCCCTCGAAGTATATGACCCAGATATGAAATTTTCCTGATTTTTATTAATGTAAGCAGTTCTCTATCTGCTCTAGCCCGCCTGAGAATTTCTGTTTTGGTGATCATGTCGGTCCATGGGACCTTGAGCATTCTCCGGTGAAGCCACATTTCAAAAGCCTCTAACCTGTTCATCGTATTTACTTTCAAGGTCCATGTTTCACATCCATAGAGCAAGACCGACCACACATAACATTTTAGCATTCTCTGCCTTAGTTTTAAGCTGATATTGTCATTGCAGAAGAGGGATTTCATTTTTTAAAACAACACACAATATATTAAAATCTAAAAACTAACCACAAAATAATTAAAACGTACACCTTTATGAAACCAAAGTTTCCGACCGCAATTTGAAAAGAAATTATGAAACTTTGTGAATTTTTTAGAAATTTTTAAAAATAAAATGACAAAAAGTAAGGTGACAAAATTTGCATTAAAAAATTTGGTAAATATCGGTTCGGACTGGCCACGCTTATTATGAATAATTTTTAGAAAAACACTTTAGATTCGCCTTAATTACTATAAAAGGAAACTTTTTGGCTTTGGGGCGGCGGAAAATAATGCATTTTAATTTTCAATTGCATAAAACCAAAATTCTCTTCGCGAACCGACATAGCGAAAATCCGCGGCCGTACCTGTCACTGTTATGTTGGTATCCTTGATAAATTAACAAGGGCTAATACGACTGTAGCCGACTTCGTGGGATAAGGCGCGTAATTATGAAATTTGTCTAGCGGGCTTGTTTGTGTAACATGGTTTGTGATACAAAAGAAAGTGCCCCTTTATAACGCCTACTCGCGTCAAGGCAAGAAAAACATCCCAGTTTTCAAGTAGTTTAGCGGCTACGCTAGGTTTGTGTAACATGGTTTGTGATTCTGGCGTACAATCTCACAAGACGAAAGCTACGAAGTCGGCTACAGTCGTATTAGCTCTTGTTAATTTATCAAGGAGTCAATGATACCAACATAACAGTGACAGGTACGGCCGCGGATTTTCGCTGCGTCGGTTCGCGAAGTGAATTTTAGTTTTATGCAATTGAAAATTAAAATGCATTATTTTCCGCCGCTCCAAAACCAAAAAGTTTCCTTTTATAGTAATTAAGGCGAATCTAAATTTTTTTTCTAAAAATAATTCGTAATAAGCGTGGCCAGTCCGAACAGATAATTACCAAAAATTTTATATTTAAAAAATACATGGTTATTTCGAAAAATAACGTTTGTTAGAGTATTTCATCGCCCTTCAAAAACAGTTTTTGGGTTTCGGATACATACAAAAACATTCAATTTATTTGGATTTTATTGCGAAGTGGAAATATTTTTAATACTCCCGATTTTTGAAGGGTTAAAACATTAATATCGATCTAAACGCTCCGGTAGTATCCATACTCTTAGGGTTCCACTGTCACGTATTCACTTGGGGTGAATACAACACTGGTGCTGGTGGGATAAACACTAAGTTAGCCACGTGTTGATACCACCAAACGAATAAAAATTACATTGGGGATGAAAAATATAATACTGTATCTATTCTGTCCGTTGGAAAGCTTGTTGCTGAGAGAAGAAGTCGTGCATTTAAAAAATATATATATCTCAGCTGTTTTATTCGGCGTCGTTTGGGATTTCATTTTATAGTGATCGACTCTTTTTATCTTATTGCACAAATGAAAAATGAGATATGTGTATTGTCTACATAAATTTTTATTTTATTTATTTATTTATCTATATAAATTATGTTTACATTGGGTTTTTCGATACCTGTCTCACTAGGATATACCTGTGTCGAGATTTAATAATGTTATTATGAGTTCAACAGCTCGGCTGTAGAACAATTTTCCGGCCTCCCCCTCCTCCTTTCCTCCCACCAACAATATGGGTCTCTTCAAGATCCAGGTTTAAGTTCAGGAAGTATTTTAGTTTTTTAAGTAAAACTTCCTTACGCACGCTTGCCTTGGGGAGTAAGCTGGTGAATGCGTTACGAGAGCGTTACGAAAAGTTGGATCGGGCGAGGCGAACGGTCGGCCCTTTACGCACGCTTGACTTGGGGAGTAAGCTAGTGAATGCGTGACGAGTGTTATTGGCTACTGCCAATAACGTCATCAGACGGGGAGGTTCACCTGGTTCACAACACCGACCGCCAAATTGCGAAGTTAGTGCTGGTGCTAAGTAAACTTAACTGTTTAAAATAGTCTAAACACTCTATTTAAGGTGCTTGCTGTAAAACAACACATAAATCAGAAATAAAAACGGGTATCAACAACAATCGTCGACATTTACATACTGTCGTGGCTCGATGGTACAGTCTTGATACGTGACACTTCAAATCCGTCGCGCACCTGTGCTGTACTGTAGTCGGCCTTAGTTCCTATGTAGGTCATTTTTTTGAGTTCAAAATGAACCTACTCAAGCATTATTTCACATTGCGTATGCAAATAACATCTATATTTTGAAATTTTAACAAAGAAAATAATCTAAGCTGTTAAATACAATATAATGAAGACATTCTCAATGCTAATTTGGGTAAAAAATGAGCTGTAATCACATGTCAAAAACTTTTAAAAATATGCTATTAAACCAATATGTCTTTTACCGGTGTTTTATACAAGTAATTTATTTTTATTTTTATATGCATACCGCACAAGAGTCCCAACTGCTCCCGTGTGGAGCCAGTGGGACTATGGCATCCCCAATTGGGGTATGTTGGGAGGCTGAAGGTAGTGGGAAGGGGAAGGAGATAGGGAAGAGGAAGGTGGGGAAGTACCTGGCTATTTAGATCTGGTCACCAAACACGGCAGAAGCCATTTCAAGCAACGTTTTAATTCTGAATGGTGGTCTTACACCAGTGCGATACTGAGAGTAGGTATCTTCCACTCTGGAATTGTGAAATAACACAAATTAATCAAATGAAATTTATTTGCCACGCCGGGATTCGACATCCCGCGACCTTCGGAGTGTGAGTCAAAAGCCTTACCACTGGACTACGCCGGCCGTCGAAGTCATGTGATGCTTAATTTCTTGACGCCATTGATAAAACCAACTTTTTTATTCATCACAATAAAAGCCGGTCCAGGAAGAACGTATGTTCTTCAATTTTATAAAAATTCGACATTCTGGTATAGCTTTCATGCAAGAAATATGGGAAGGAATATCATTTTGGAAGAATTTAGAAAGACAAACATTCTTTATCTAAAGTTGAATGATGAATGATGTTGAATGATGTGAATTTTAAAAAGGTGAGAAGGAACGGAACAATGTCCAATTCTCATTTGAATAAGTGAGGAAATTTCTTTTTTGGAAAAATGGGGGAATTTTTGAAACCACGACCATTTTTTGGTTGCCCCTCTCTAAATAAATGTCCTCTCTTCTATCAAGCGTTATCTAAAATTGCCTCCACTCCATTCAACATTTCATCTTGTAGCAAGTAGCTACTGCTGCGTCATAAATTGACAACAACGCTACTGAGATACCGTGAGGTTGGTACGCCGCAAGCAGCTGAGAACACTATATGTATATATAGTACGAGTTTTGTCCGCAAGCTTGAGTTGGTGGAGTACCGTTCAGGAAGGTGGAGTTCGTTGCTGTGCCGCTGGTAGGTGGAGCCTGGATCTTCGTACACGTTGTGAGACAAATGAAATACGATTTTAATCTGAGATTACGGGTTTACTGTTTAATAAATTTTGCCAGGATTCCTTCCTTGGCTGGCGCCCTGATATAAAATTAGATTCATCATAGATTTGTCGGTGTTTTCTAAATTCATTATTGCGTACGACAATCATGACCTACCTTACTACTAACAGGATTACGCTACCTGTCACGCCCTGATAATAAGTATTTTGCTCTACCATGATTTGAACTTATGTTGCATATTAATAAATGTTATTTGGTTAATCCAGACTTATTATTTATGAATAATCCTACCTACTGTTTAACATGCTGGCGTGAGGCTTAGGTATTTGCACTTTTAATCGTGTCATGTAGTATTCTTGTTACAATCTTTTCTAAGTCTGAACTTGACTCCAATTTTGGTATAATTCTGAAATTTGCTCATTTAAATAAAATTAATATATAAATTCACCTTTCCTTTCTCTGTAATTTTAAATGATGGCCTAGAACGCCCTTGAAGGGTGAAAGCCAGAAATAATTGAAAAAAAAGATAAGTCACGACAGCCCATCCTTACGTCGACCATACTGACTGTAAGGGCCATTTTACACAATACACCTCTCATCTATGTACATTTACGTACTACACACTTACATTCATTTACTACATGTTGACATTTATATACTATACATGCTGACATTTATGTACTACATACTTACATTTATGTACTACATGCTGACATTTATATACTACCTACATCCACGAACCGCTGTACTTGGAGATAATATAGTTACAGTTACATATTTATAACCAAATTCCTACCCTGCTCCTATGCCCCTTTCTCCTTCTTAGAAGTTGCCACCTATCATAATCATTTGGCGCCGCCCCCTGAAATCTGCCGCCCCTAGGCCGCGGAATATACGGCCTATAGACATAACCAGTTCAGCATGGCGGCGTATTTTCTCCTTAATGCAATAGTTCATTCCACACATACGTACAGAGGTCCTTCGAATTACAACCAAATTACATTCCACTGACCTTTCTCCCGATCCGCTCTATCAACAGAATGGATGCGTACGATCCACATAGCTGCTGCGCCGCCAGGATGATAGCAGAGGTGTTAGCTGAGAAGGAGCCACCCGCCTCGTTAAAGATATCAGATGCGTAGCTCATGATGGCGTACATGCCGATGTAGCCTTGGAAGGTGATCAGGATGAAACATACAGCGAATGCTTTTAGGGTCACTGGGTAGAAAACTGGAAAGAAAGAAGAAATATTATATAATAATAATTTCGTGAATGTTTAACTTCCAACCCCTGTACGACGATTTGCGTGAGGTACTAAAAATTAGTTGCCATGGGAACATTGGCTAGACGTTCATTGATTGGCCAGGATTTTGGTGCGAGGAGTCGGTTAGCCGAGGACTTCCAGAGGCTACCCGAACTTCTTCTGGTTTTAGCTTTCCAACGAGTCGGTCGTGGTGCCTTCTCCTAGACTTTTTGCATTCAAAATAGTTATTTGCAAAACGCGTTTAAAAAAAAAAAAAATTACATTTTATAATATATCTGAATCAACTCTGTGATGCTTCCTAATGATGTCGTTCTGCACACTACTTCACAGGTGTGACCCGGTGACGGATAAAGTAAATAAATATTACTTAATTAGTAATATCCAATCAGCCTTTCCTTTTCTCTTTAAAATCACTCAATCAGTGACTAACAGAGTTCACGTGGTGATTTAAGGCTTTTTCTAGTAGCTTCGAAGCAATCTAAATATTATATCGAAGATAATTTAATAGCAACAAGAGATTTTTCATTAATTAATAAAACCTCCCTGTATTAATCCTATCAATAACTAAGTGCTAATCTTCTTGAAATGAGTCTGTATAAACGAACTGCATACAGGATCTCCTGGGTGAGCTAGCTGGTGAAGGTTTGTGAGTACATAAGTTGGTTTGGTAAGTATTTAAATTGATCATTGCGTGTTTATTTATTAATATGTGTATAAATCTGCATTAAGGCGGTTCGATACCGTTGTTAGAAGACAATATCTTTAAAAGTATACATCAAAACTTATTCGCATGGTTTAAGAGTTGATATTGGCTTTAAAGGGGTGCCGACATTCTTCAGTCATTTAATATGATCCGGCATAACATCATGTAGCATCTCTGTGCGTATTGGAATTGAGAACCGGTAGACTAGACGTGGGCAAAATTGAATGACCGAATTAAATGAATAAATTCAATCTTGTGACACACTCGATCTAATTCCCAATTTCAAAAGGAATTGATTCTTCATTCCTTACCTTTGGCCTTGCATCCTACGATTTTTAACGATACCATACATTTTTAATTTCCATTTATTTTACTGTTAAATTATTTCAATGAATAATGTGTTCCGTAAACGATTTAAATATTATATTGTTTCATAGGTATTTAAATATTATTGAACGGGCGCGGGTGGCGCGCCGCGAAGTGGTCGATGGACGGTATTGTGAACGACTCGCCTATTACTATTGTATCCCGCTACCGCCGCGCCGCCATTCTAAAAATACCCGAACATCATCAAAATTCATGTCCCAAAACGCGGCCGCGATTCAACCGAGTTGCCCGAGGAATTAATCATCTCTTTCACGCAAGGAATTAATCATTTTTCCTAATCAATAGTCCTGAGATTGTCCTAAGGTCCCCGCCATCCCAGGTCCGCGTTCAATGTCTGCGTCTCAGGTATCTAGTCTACCGGGTAGACTGGTAGAGTGAGCACTAACAGCATGGTCCGTGATTTTATCTGAGAGTGTGGCACGATCAAATTGATAACATAACAATATCGGATCGATAGGTTTAACTTCCGAAGACTTTATATCGATATCCCTCGTGCGGTTGTGCTCTCGATAGCCATTGATTCAACGTTCGTAAATGTCAAACAGCTACGTAAAAATACGATTAAGTAAATTGACAATGTCAAATTGATATACTAACATTGGCAGTGCGCATGTAGGTACTTTTCATGGGCGTAGCCAGGTTTTGACGTTAGGTTAGGGTGGGGTAAAAAATAAAAATCTAGAATAGGTACCGAAAAAAGTAGGCTTCTACAACATATTCATGCTTTAGGCTCTATAAATATACTGAGTATGAACGGAAGAAAGAAAAACCATCCCATGAAGTGCCGTAAATTTGAAAACACGACTCGGTCGATAATCCCAAAGGTCTTGCATCGGCCAACCGTGGCTACGCCCATGGTACTTTTTGACACTAATAATTTTTCTAAGACATTTTTCATGATTCCTTGCAAACATACAAAACTAATTTATTAAATTTCTTGGCGTGATATAATTGTTTTAAAATTACTTACACTTAACTTTTCATTAAACTTTAATCAGTGAATTACAATTAGTGAGCATATAATTCTTGATTTTAAAATGTCTCCTTATCTCCCCCCCCCCCTTTTTCTTCCTTTTTATTATTATTACTTCATTCATTCAATAATTAAGTTTTAAGACCGGTTCATATCTCAGGCGTAATTACCAAATGACATTCTATGGACTTACGTAATAGGTACATAACCATGTAATAATTTAATTTAACATACCTTATAATCTGTATTATAATGTACTGTGTATGTCTTAATAAACAAATAAAAAAATGTATTCAGTTTATTTCAATTCTAAGAGTTTCGGTAGTTCACCTCCATACTTCCATTCATAAGCCAGTGATTTTGCATAACGAACCACATCATTAAAATTTGCGTATTTTGACAGTTAATCGAAGTTTATCTGACAAATTGGAGGCCGCGCTAAAATTTGTCTATCGGCCTTCGGAAGACTTCCTATCCATTGTTGACCGTGCTGGCAAATATCGCCAACCGACCATAGATGATGGATTTAGTCAATTATAGATAGAGGGTTTTATCGATAGACCCGCGCTTAAATCTCAACTATTCCAAAAATGATTATTATTAGATATTAAATACGTGGGATTCACGAAACCATAGCGGTAGGAAACAATATAAAATTATAAAGCAACGAAGACAACTTTGAATGAACTTCTCAATGCCTTCACGATATTGTCATAGTTTCCCACTAGTCTCGGGCGAGTGCCTACTTACTTGAAAAAATCGTAATAATTAATTAGGTAACTAATTAAGGGGTGGAATATTTATAGGATTACTTACGAATCTCCTTTATTGAGGCAAGTTGCAGTACACTCTGGTTGGCTAAGGTCTGGTCCCTCTTCATATGCGCCAAAACCTCGTCCACTGCGGGATGCCCTATGGAGAGCCCTCTCAACCAGGCGATTTCTTCCGCAGCTTTCTGAAAAAGTTTAACATTTGAATCCAAATATCTTATCTTATCTTATCTATAATATAAAAATGAATCGCTAAATGTGTTGGTAAGCGCAAATCTCGAGATCGGCTGAACCAATTTCGCTAATTCTTTTTTTAGAATATTCCTTGAAGTGCGAGAATGGTTCTTACGGAGAGAAAAATTTAGAAAATTGCGCAGAATATTGGATAATTTCAGAAAACATCGCACGTTTGACAGATCGCGTATTTGAGAATGACATTTTTCAAAACATTGATTGTTCAAATCAGGATTCTATTTTTCAAAATCTTTAAGTAGATAAATTTATAGTAGGTACTCCCCTAATAGTTTGAAAGGAATCAATAATTTTAGATATTTTAAATAGGTACCTATGTTAGGTACCAAATTTAATAAACATGAAAATTGAAAATTTGAATAAAAATTGTAAAAGTGTGGTACGCGGGCTGTTTAAAAACTGAATGTACTGGGATTGAATACATGGAACGCGGGAGGAGGTTTGGCGGGACGAGGGAGCGGGAAAGGGGGGAGGGAAGGCGGGGAAGGTGTAAGGGGAACGCGGGAGGGGAAGGGGACGTGTGAGGGGGAAGGGGAACTCGGGAGGGGGATTCGCGGGACGGTGGAAGGGGGGAGGGGAGTGGAGTTGGGAGGGGGAAGGTGTAGGTGACGGAGTTGGAACGCGAGAGGGGAAGAGGACGCAGGAGAAGAAGGGGAGGCGGAAGGGGAATGGGACGAATGGAACAGGACACTCAGGGAGAAACAATTTCTTTATTAAATGGCATAGCAACGCATGCCGGGACCAGCTAGTTAATATATAAAACAAAGTCGGGTTAGTTACACTATTTATAACTCGAGAACGGCTGGGCTGATTTTGATGATCTTTGATTTGTTGGATTTGTCTCCGCCCCGGATAGGATAATAACTATTAAAACATCACAAAAGTTAACGAAATAAATAGTTATAAAGAAAATTATTTTCCCCATACATTTTGTATGGAACGAATTCTCCTATTTTGAAAGAACTGCAGCAATATTGTGAAGGGTATAATATTGAACTGTGCATGAATTCCAAACATTCAAAAACGTCAAGTGTCAATGCGATGATTGTTGTGCATTTGTTTTTAATCATATAATGCTACCCTTCTTTCTTACACACTAAATGTCAATATAGTCGAAAATGAGACAAATGGTGAACGTATGTCTGCACACCTCCAAAGGAAAAATACAATAATTATAATAAATCTCTGAAATGAAACGCATTTTTTTACATAAGCTCCACACAGGAGGCCCTGAGGAAAATAATTTCTCTCAGGACCTATGTCATCTTAGGGGATGCTGTGTGGAGGATCTTTTTAAGGAATGGGGAGGATAGAAAGTTCTGGGAGTGAAAAAGGTATGAGGGGTGGGTAGGAATCTGGGGGTCAGTGTGTCCAGGAGTGACGGACGTATGAATCCATCCCTCCAACTGTGGTGCAAGGCAATGGGTCGAGAGAGTCCGGCTGGAAATGTCAAAAGGCCTCCCTCAACCAGTCTCTCTCGATCCGGCCCGCCACGCAGCAGGTGGGCAGGCGCATCAACTGCCAAGACCCGGACATAAGTCACCTCACGAACCCGGGCACCCCTGCTAAATCACCAAACGTAGCGATGATCTATGGCAGAAGTGTTGGTTATTCAATAAATGGTTCCCGGGGCGGCGGCACCCGTATCCGCCTCCCGAATTCCCGTAAGTAATTGTAAAAGTAAGAAAATCACAAAAATATAAATCCGTACACAACGCCATCTCTGATAATGACAAAAACAAAACACGGACAGATGCGCATTGATAATTGCTTCATTGCGTAATTTTAAACTTAATAAAAAAACTGAATTTAAATCAACAGCTATTGATTCTGAGGCGGTACGAAGTTCGTCGGGTCAGCTAGTCTTAATATATAAAACAAAGTCGGGTTAGTTACACTATTTATAACTCGAGAACGGCTGGACCGATTTTGATGATCTTTGATTTGTTGGATTTGTCTCCGCCCCGGATAACAGAATAACTATTAAAACATCGCAAAAATTCACGAAAAAGAAAGTTTTGAAGAAAATTAATTTCCTCGTACATTTTGTATGGAACGAATTCTCCTATTTTGAAAGAGCTGTAACAATGTTGTGTTAGTTGAAATTTGCGTGAATTCCAAAAATTCAAAAACGTCAAATGTCAATGCGCTGATTGTTTTGCTTTTGTTTTTTTTAACATATAATGCTGTGTCTCTTTCTTACACACTAAATGTCAACAGTCGAAAATGAGACAAACGGTTAACGTGTGTCTTCACCCTCCCAAAGGAAAAATACAATAATTATAATAAATCTCCCTCACCCGTAGGAAAGCCTACGTGTACCCCACCTATAAAGAAAATGAAACGCAATCCCCGTAAAGGGGCCTTACATGAATTACGTCACACATTAGGAGGGGAGGGGATTAGGAAGTGTGACTAAGGGTATGGGGTGGTCATCAGCTCTGTGACGTCACATGCAAAAAAAATTGAACTACCGATTTGATTATTTTAAGATTTCACACTAGGGGGGAGGGGTCTCATAAATGTGACAATGTGTGACAGGGACGGGGGGGGGGGGGGGGGATAAAAAAAATCATGAAATTCATGTGACGTAATTTATGGATGGCCAGTGGTAAGAAAATCACAAAAATAAAAATTCGTACACAAGGTCATCTCTGATACAAAACACGGACAGTTGCGGATCGATAATTGCTTAAAAAAAAAAAAAAAAAAACATGGGATGGGTGTCTATAATTGAGTTTCAATAATGTATTGCGGTAAGTTATAACTTGAAGATGGAAACAAAAGTTGGATGGATTCAGAAAATAAAATATTTTGCGAAAGAAACACAAAAGAGGAGATTAAAAAACGATTTTTGCGTTATGAACAAAATTGAAAGTTAAGCTGAGATGGCTTGAACACGACTTGGAATCTGTCTGAAACAGGGGCCAGTTTTGCTTTTCGCACCGAGCACAAAATGTTGCAGATTCTGTTTATTGATATTCTCTGCGGCCAAATTCCCGATGGTTAGTTATTCAGCTAATAAAAAATATAAAATACCTCATCTCTTCCCCTCTTTACCAAATGAATTGGTGTCTCCGGCATCCATAGAAAGCAGACAAAATAAGCAACTGGAACAGCCAGCAAAATCCACAGGAACGTGTGGTATTCAGTGTAAGCCCCCACTGTGTAGGCAAATAGGATACCAGCATTGATGGCCAGCACCGCGATGGATCCCAGGATCCCTCTACAGCGGGGACTTGAGATTTCAGCGGCATAGAGAGGTGCCACCAGCATAGCGCCGGTTCCTCCAGCCCCTGCCAAAACCCTGGCGGCCAGCATTGGAGGTAGAGAGGTGGCTGTCAATTTCAGGATCCAGCACAACTGAAAAGAAAATTTGGTTGATTAATCATTGCTTATGCAATACAGTGTGGAAAAATTGATACTTAGAGCCAGAGAAAGAAATCGGATAGACGTCGTAAAAAATGCATATATTCTGTGATAGGCATTCACAATAGACTTTCAACTGTTTGTCTACAACGTATTTTAAGATACCTTGGACGCCTCGTTCGTCAAACTTAAGATTCCAACATAGAGAAAAATGATAGTCACTAGGAAAGTGGAAGGCAGGAGAAACAGAGGAAGGTCATCAATAAGCTGGAGTAACCAATTATCACTGGCGTCTGGTATATCGGCGTCCGTAGCTGCGTAGAACCATGAGGAGCGGAGTAGCCTTATTCACCATGAAAATTGGAGTGAGGGTCACGATCCTCAGCAATGAGGAACAGACTTAAGAAAGGAATAATTCAATGAGATTAGATTAAATTAAACGCAATAAGAAAAACAAAATTTTAAGAGTTTTTCCCAGGAATAGTGGCCATGTATTTATATTAATATACGTAATTCGTAATGTCTGGACTGGGATGTTTGAATTCAACACCTTGCTAGCTTGTCCGACAATGTTTTTGGGAAACGCTTTTACAGGTTGTTATCTCGATGCATTACAAAACTCATAAATTCTGAAGAGATCATCAATAAAAAAATGAAACAATACAACTTTGTATAAACCACTTAAAAAATGTGCAAATCCGACCGGTTTCGGAACAAACGTTCCTTCGTCAGGGAAAGCTTATACTAATTTGAATGTTTAGAACAATGTTTTATTATGGTAGGGGTGGAGCCGTTGTTAGTTAATAATGTAGATCGGGTGGGTAGGTATTAGTGTAGAGTGGGTGGGTAGGGGAACAAATCCATGATTGGGCTATATGACAATATTTTTTGTTTGTTGATAATAGATTCATTATTTTTAAGGGATTTTTTAATTTCCAAAGCTTCTAAGTTATCTAAACGTTTTCCTTTATGATTAATATGAAGAATATTTATCCCTGTGTTTTTTTCAAAACTATGGTTATTTTCAATGATATGGTTAGCGAACTCAGAAAAATTATTATTATTAAGACACCTTAAATGTTCTTTGATTCTGATTTCAAAATAACGAGTTGTTTTTCCAATATAAAATGAGGGACAATCATTGCATTTGAGTTTATGTATTCCGGAATTAGTCAATTTATGGTCTTTATCTTTAGTATTTCTCAAAAAATTACCGATATTATTTCTTGTATAAAACGCTGGTTTAATATTAGAAGGGAAATTTTTGCAACATTGAACTGAAAAATTATTAATATACAAAATTTTACAAGTTTTTTTACATTTTTTAAGTGGTTTATACAAAGTTGTATTGTTTCATTTTTTTATAATGGATAACCACAAAGTAATAGCTACATTCAAAAATAGATCATCAATACTTTTATTGTTATTTCAAATTAATGTAGGCAATAGTGCCAGTCACGATGCTTGAAGTTTTTTCACTCTACAGTGGAATTTCCTCGCATCAAAATATACCCATAACCTAGCTGGTGTAACTAGGTTGCACATGTTTTAGAAATCTTTAGATACCTGTGCACACAAACTATAAACCTATAAACAGTTCGATGACTTCTTCCTTTTGGCATACGCCCAAGAGTTAACCGTAACTTACTCCATAATGTTCTGTCTTCTAGGCATTGAATTCAAATGTTTTCCTTGTGTTCTCAATCCATTTACACACGTGTTTTGGTATGTTATTTTTATTTGTGCTCTATCTATTGTTCCTCACATATTGCTACAGAAACTTCTGAAAAAGCATCATGGGAAATTTGCAGGTATCTAAAATCAAAGAGCTACACGAAACCCAGACATAGAGTCAATTGGGAACAACTGTGGATCTCATAAAAAAAGTAACCAAAATTATCAAAAGTAACCAAAATCTGACAAGATCGACTCGACTCGTGGAAAGAATACACGTATATATGGGAAACCGCGTTATGGAACAAGAAGAAAAAAATGTGAATAACATACACTATTATGACTGAGTAAAATACGGAAGACAACGTAATGTGCAATGGTTATATGCTTACGAAAGATATACAGATTATCACCGTAGCTAAGTGTGTAATAGAACTGTATGTCATTATCTTTTGTACATGCTAATTCATTAACTAAGGTTAGGTTTCACTCTTAATAAGATATTTTAACCTTCCCTTAAATAAAGTGGAAAACCTCTATCCGATCAGAAGATGACATGCAAGTGTTATCGTAATCCTCAATTTTTGTCCTCGCAAATCATCGGTGCAGGGCATTTTGAGGTGTGTCTAAATATATCCATATTTCAACAATTTTTTTTCAAAGAAAATTTTAAGTGATCTGTCTCGAAGAACCAAATTACCACGAAGGGCACCGCGCTGCACAGCCCCGCCACTTTACGGCCGAACTTGTCCGCGATGCCGCCGAACACCGGCGTGCCCGCTATGGCGCCCAGGCAGAGAAGGGAAGCCAGGAGTGCCTCATCTGCTGGAGCGAGTGCCATGCCCAGAGGGGAGGCGGGTGAGCGTAGTGTGGGTAGGGCGGGGGAGAGCCAGCCCACGCAGCAGCCGTAGCAGAAGGAAGCCATTGACACTGGAACAACAAATGTGGAGTATTGATAAATTTGGACCGCCTGGGTTTCCGATGCCTCATAATTTTTGTTCCCCCATCAATAGAACAAAATACTCTTTCTGTCATAGCGTTGACGTTGGAAATTGTGCACATGAATCAAAGAGAAACATCTAGGTCTGGGAAACAGTCTAGGGCCTCAGGCGATTCCCTGTAGAATACCGCTGGGGAGTGGAGTGGGCATTCATTGACAACGTGTTCCGTTGTTTGCATCGCACTGCATTTTGACCCTCCTTTTCGTTGTATTGGCACAACGGTTGTGGAAGCACCTTATCCTGTTAATTAGAACCAGAGTTTATGAGACGGTGATAGCTCAGGCTGTCTCTCAGTGGGGTCGTTTACGAGATGGGCATTTCGCAAGTCAGCCGATTGCCACTCAAGTTTCCATCTTCTGGAGTGATAGATAATGGGAGGAGCATCTTTCCTTCCATCCAGAATGGTTTTCGGAACTTCAGGTGGCACCAAGTGAGAGATGACATGATCGTGCAAAGGTATTGCGCGATTTTGCAGCGCCTTCTCGTATTCCTCAGTGTTGCAATCTCTCACATAATATTTGACGGGGTTATGCTTTCTTCACTATAGGGCGGTATTATGAGTTGATTTTTATGCTCGCTTTGAGAGAGATTAGTAATAATAGTGATACCATTACCAAAAATACCGAGGCTTATCTTGCCAAGGCTCCTACCACAGAGCAACTTGACGGACGTAAACATAGACATATGAATATTACTAGACCAGAACATAAAGGTGAGGGGGATAAACCAACTACAGCGGGGCGCAGAGTGGGAAGATGAATTTGGTGATACGTGATTCGTCAATAACTCAATCTGAGAGTATATGGGCATCTCGCATTATAATATCACAATTTAGTTCTTAAAAGTAAACTCTGCTTTTGAATGAATAGATCTTTTTACATGGGAGCGCGAATTGCTCGCCGCATAATAAACAAATTTGCGAATTACAAATACGGAAAGTAAAGTTCGCCTATTTTCAGAGTGCAATATTTTGTTGACGTATTTAGTTAAGACACTTTTTCATAATTTACTTACCCCACTAAACAGCGACGAGCACACGCCATGTATCTCGAGTGATAGTGTGTGTTACAAAAACGACCATATTATGTGATCTGAATAAGCTTAAAATAAAGTAAAATAATGCTCGCCTATGGAATGTAATACGACAATTGGGCTTATTCTCTTTTTCACTTCTATTTTTGCACGTTTTCAAAACACAAGCCATTATTTTTGCCGTGTTATTTCGTAAAATGCACCGATGAGTGCTCGACGCTGGCTCGCAGAAGAATGATGAAGTCACATTTTTTAGATTCACGCGAAGAAATACTCAATCCCAGCCGGTTCCAATGGAACCGGTATGGGGAGGGGGAAATAATACGCCTTTATCGCTTAGGGCAGGTCTATTAATATTCATATGTCTATGAACGTAAATCTATCTCGTGAGCATAAAAAGCAACTGATATACCAACAACAAAAAACCGCCTCTCGATTTATTTTAATCGGATTTCGTAAAATGGTTGGACATGCAGGTTTAAGCTTGCAGCCAATTATTCAAATTTTTATTTTCCTTTTAACACTTGTGTCATGCGGTTAGGCAGATAATGTTCATTAAAATATGCATGAAAAATATAGAAAAGTTTATACTCACTTAAAATAGAAGCCAAAAATTGCCTTCCGACTCCCCCTTGTCTATCATAGTGCCTAACTTCCTCCATTATTGCAACTATTATTGTTTATATCACCCCACTTGGTTGTTCTTTATTAACATAGGTACGATCAGTCTTGTCACATCAAAATACGTATCACAATTTTGTGGTATTTTATTCCAAAACTGACTTTTCCAAAATCGCAAATGTTTAGGAAATACAATTTTTTTTACGGTCACTTTAAATTAAAAATCTCTTTAAATAAGCAAAAAAATTAGGTCAGTCCGTAAGTCCATTCAATATGCAAGGAGTTATTAAGAAAAACCTGTTTTTTTTTAACGAATTTTTCTCTAAACTGATTTATTTCCTGAAAACGATCAGTTTTTGAAGAAATGTGTTTGTAAAGAATTGCGATGGTTTTTATAACTTAAGGTAATAAATAAGAAAAATGTCATGCGAGCGGTAATTGATGCGAACGGTGATCGATTGCTAGGCGAACGGTCCGGCCTTTACGCACGCTTGACTTGGGGAGTGATAAGGATAAGGGTGGTTACCCCAAGGTCGTAGGACACCTCAAGGTCGTAGGTCACCCCAAGGTCGTAGGTCACCCCAAGGTCGTAGGTCACCCCAAGATTGTAGGTCACCTCAAGGTCGTAGGTCACCCCAAGGTCACAGGTCACCCCATGGTCATATTAACCCCAATGTCATATGTCACCCCTAGTTCATAGGTCACCCCGTTGGTAACTTAGGGATACCTGGTTCATTGGGCGAGGTTTGGCTTGTAGTTTTACTTCAGTCGTGTGGTCTAAAGCACACTCGTTTTTTTTCTCTAAAATATCTGAATAAGGTTCTTAACCTAATAGATCTCATAGAAATAGTATTTGTATCTCCCTTACTGTCACTACAAGAAATATGGTATGAAAGGCGTTAGAAAAAGAAAACAGAAAATAGTCAGTTCTGAAGAAAAACCTTATTTTCAAAGGCATAATTCGTAGAGAATTAGTGTCTTCTCGTAAAAACTGAATACACCACTCGATTAAGGACCCTCCATTTACATACCGAGTGTTAAGGCCCCGCATCCGCTCTCAAAAAGAACAAGATGGAGAGAAATGTACCTAATTACGAATATATTTAAATCGATAAAATCGATGCGAAAATTGCGAAAATGTTTCATAAATCATGACTCCTTTAAAATAGAGCAAAAATCTCGTGGAAGGTATCTGAAGTATCATTTAAAGAAACATTGTGATTTTTTTCACAACTATAATTTGTAAGATAACTGAAACAAACGTGTTTATAATAACACAGCTCAACAAATTTTTTTTTTTTTTTGTTGCTCTGGATATCTCTCCGGATTTTTATATAATCAAGTACCCAGTTTACGGATACATTCATGAAAGTACTGAATTGGCTCTAGTTTTTATGATTTTGGCGTATCTTATATCATCATTACATAGTGTAAATTAAAGACTCTCCCGTTGTCTGTACGCTTAGATCTTTTAAACTACCCAACGGATTTTAATGCGGTTTTCACCAATAGATAGAGTGATTCATGAGGAAGCTTTTAAGGCATATAATTTGTAAAGGTTTTGTGTACATTGGTTGAAATATATAATATATGTGGCAGCGGCAGCAGGCTGCGGGCGATAGTCAGCAGGCTGGCAAGCGGGCGATCTGGATTTGATATGTATGCAAATTAACGGATGGCGTTGGTTATAGAGGTTGGGTAATTGCGTTGTCAGTAGGTGGCGTTGTGTTTCGTTAGTCACCACAGCATCGTGTGGTTGGGTCTGCTAGTTTAAAATAATTAGCAGTGTAAGTTGGCTCTTCAAAACTAGAGTTATTAATAGGTGTTTAATTTTTTGAAATTCGCTTTCTGTAACATCACGTGACCTCCCCCTCGCATGCCTCGTGGTGACTTTACTTTATACTACGTAATGATGACATAAGATACGTCAAAATCATAAAAACTAGAGCCAATATTCCAAAATCATTCATAGTTTCATAAATTGTCTGTATAAAATGATTCAGAACCACTTTCATATCAAGGGCAACAAAACCATTGTTGACCAGTGTAATTTTCGGAGAAAAGTTTGCGATTTTTTTCTATCGAGGGAATTTCATATAATTTGCGTTTCGGCGTGGAACGCGTCTAGGTATTGTATGATAAGGTAGATATGTAAGAAATCGGTAGAAAGTCGGGTAGCGGCGCCTTAAGGGACGTACTTGACTTACTTAACCAGTGATTCCTGACATTATTTGGTTTAAAAATTGTTAACGAAATTTTGGTTTCCGGTGACATTTTAGATTTTTTTTTCTACAAAAACATTAAAAAATAGTAGTTAATAATAATAATAATTGTTGGATGATTTTTATAGCGCCATTTTTGTGAGAAAATCACCTCAAGGGCGCTTTACAATTCATTTACACATTTAATCTATACATGTATATTACAAGTGGCTTATTACTAAGATTGGTAACTAATGTAATGACTTACAACTAGGACCTATATGACTAGTGACTTAAAACTATACTTATTTTTATAATCGAGTACAAAACTACTTTAATCGTATTATTAATTACGTTTTATAATAAAATAAAAATAATTATTATACATATTTACATTTACAAACACATATTTACATTAACAAACTGATATTGTTATGATTACTGCCCGTGCTGTCAGTGTGAGTTATGAAAAATATTTAAAAACAATCTAAGTAAATTATGGACTGTGAAATGAATTTATTTTTCTGGATACGACAATTTGAAAAGATGAGTTTTTAGCTTTGCTCTGAACACAGATTTGCTGTCGATATTTCTCAAATATGAAGGGAGTTTGTTCCAAGCTGTTGGGCCTGCCACTGCGAAAGCCCGGTCTCCGAAATTGGTGTTGGGATTGCGCGTAGGTACTGAGAGTCTACCTATGGCTGTTGAAGATGCTGATCGAAGGGTTGCTTGCCTGGTATTGACATCGTTTTGAATGCACAGTTCCGACAGGTAGGGCGGCGCCATGTCGTGTGTTGCTTTAAAAACCATCCAGCAGAGTTTGAATTGGATTCTCTCAGGACACTTAAGCCAATGAAGATTACGCAGATGTTGGGAAATGTGAGAATAGTTAGTGAATAGTTGGGGGCAGAGTTAGGGGTTGGTCGGTCACTTGGCTGAGTGACCATTGACTACATGTGGAAGAATTTTTTTTGTATGATTTCGAAAAAAAAATTTGAAAAAAAAGTCGACCAAAATTTCATTTACATTTTTTATTCCAAATAATCTCAGGAATCTCGTTTCAGTTAACACCCAATTTCGGATCAATTTCGACATTTTTGGAAATAGTCAGTTTTGGAATAGAACCCTGCACCGTAAGTTGTGTTATAGATTTTTATTTATTTAAAAAGCTGCAGAAATAATATTCGATTCTTAAGTACCGGTTTAACGATGCAATTGACCTAAATTTTGAGTTCAAAATGAACCTACTCAAGCATTATTTCACTTTGCGTATGCAAATAATATCTATATTTTGAAATTTTAACAAAGGAAATAATCTACGCTGTTAAATACAATATAATAAAGACATTCTCAATGCTAATTTGGGTAAGAAATGTGCTGTAATCACATGTCAAAAAACTTTTAAAAATATGCTATTTAACCAATATGTCTTTTACCGGTGTTTTATACAAGTAATTTATTTTTATTTTTATATGCATACCGCACAAGAGTCCCAACTGCTCCCGTCTGGGGTGAGACTGTGGCATCCCCAATTGGGGTATGCTGTGAGGCTGAAGGTGGTGGGGAGGAGAAGGAGATAGGGAAGAGGAAGGTGGGAAGTTCCTGACTATTCAGATCTGGTCACCAAACACGGCTAAAGCCATTTCAAGCAATGTTTCAATTCTGAATGGTGGTCTTACACCAGGGCGATACTGATAGTATCTTCCACTCTGGAACGTGCCGCAAATATATTATATATTATTTTAAATGAATAAAATGTGAAAAAATACAAATTAATCAAATAAAATTTATTTGCCACGCCGGGATTCGATCCCGCGACCTTCGGATGTCGGAATCGTGATTATGCGGGTCCTACCTACAAATACCGAAACAGTTAAATAAATTACTATTATTTTGATGTCCTTTTTATATTGGCATTTTATATTAAATTCGAGGTTTACCATTAAATTCTCCTTGCTTGAGAGTCAAAACCAGTTTTTATCTGAACACGACCAAAGATTATAATTAATTCAATTTTAATAATAGTTAATATATAAAAATAAGACGCATATTTCCCGTCAGTGTGATTATTGTTTCCTTTATGATTTTTTTACATTATTTTTATTATTATTATTATAATTAACTGGCCACTCAAATCCTATTTAATATTATAAAGGTGAAAGTGTGTACAGATGTACGAGTATGTTTGTTACTCTTTCATGCAAAAAATACTGAAAGGACTTTAAAAATTGTTTCACTAATAGAAAGCTACATTATTTGCGAGTAATATAGGCTATAGGTGTATATTGGTAAGCTCTGGCGTTATGAATAAACTCTGGCGTTATGAAATTATTTATTATACGTTTATTGTCCAGACGAAAAGCAAAGCGTTGCTTGGTAACTATAAGTAATTATTTGACGTGCGCTGTCATTTGGTTATTAGTTTAGGTTACTATGGAGATCCCATAGATAGTTTAAATTATACTAATCTATACTAATATTATAAATGCGAAACTGCGTGTTTGATTTTTACGCTTTAATAGGTGGCACGCGAGCTGTTTGAAAAATGGATGTAATGGGTATAGAGGAGGTGGAGGGGGGGGGGAGTGGAGTGGGGATAGGGAAGGTGAAGGAGGCGGAGGGGAAACCCCCCTAATACTTCGGCAAAATCTAGTTACGTGTATGTACGTTTTGCTAGTTCCCAGAGTCCAAGCTGATTGCAGACAGGGGGTTTATGACATCCTCATTTCGGCAATGCTGCGAGCTGATGATGAAAATGGAGAAATGAATTAGGAATATTTCTCCCAACCGTCTGGAGCCGGTGAGACCATGGCATCTCCAATTGGGGTACGTTGTAAGGCTGAAGGTAGTTTTTGATTGCCTCTATGGTCGAAGAATAAGGCTTTCGATTAGCAATCCGAATCGCCGCGGGTTCGATTTCCGGCGTGCGCATGTAAATTTTATTCGATTGATTTGTGTTATTTCACAATTTATTAATTTAAAATGATACGTAGTGTAATTGCGGCACGTTCCAGAGTGAAAGATACTTTCAGTATCGCCCTGGTGTAAGAGTAATGGCTTTAGCCGTATTTGGTGACCAGATATGACTCTCCCCCCCCCCCCCCCCCCCCCTTTCCCTCCCCATTACCTTTAGCCTCACAACATAACCAGATTTGGGATGCTATAATCTCACTAGCTGCAGACGGGAGCAGTTGGGACTCTTGTGCGGTTTTCACATTAAAAAGAGGGGAGGTGTTCAAATCCCGGCGTGCGCAAGTAAATTTTATAAATATTTGGTATTTTTAGATTTCATGTTCGAGAGTGGAAGACTTTTCAGTATCACCCTGGTGAGAGACCACCATAGAATCTAAACGCGGTTTAAAATGGTTTTGGCCGTGTTTAGTAGATATGAACATCTAGGTATTTCCCAATCTTCCTCCTCCCCATCTCCTGACTTTCCCCACTCACCTAAGCATCACAAGACACGTCAATAATCGAGGATGTTATAATCTCACTGGAACAGTTACAATAGGACAATAAATATATCAGAGTATGCAATTCACACGCGGTAGAAGTGAAACCTTCAGAAAATTAAAGTAGACAAGAGTGGGGAGACTACAAAGCATCGCACAAATAGGAGACCGAATAAACTGTCTCATTCTCTCGCAGGCTAAATCCTACACATGTTTGTCTCTTTTTGGTGTCGCTGTTTTTCGTTTCAACGATTTTCAAATCACAACGGTGCTAAAAAAGTTTTCACTTAAAATTAATAATTTGAAAAAATTACGATTTCAAAATAACTATCACTTTTTAAAATATTATCGACATAAACAACACTATGTTTCACTATCAATGTTAAACAATAAAAAAAATATTCTTTTAAAACACTTGCACTTTTGCACTTTTCAATATTATTTAAATTTTGTTATCAGTTCACATAATATTACAATATCACTTTTATTAGTATAATAACCTTAGTATTAAAATTTAATTGGAAAATTGTAATTATTAATTTTCGCGTAGGTGCGTCAAAAAGCCTCGACGACCGTTCGCCGAATGCATTCTTGCAAAATATTATATATCTGATTTCTCATAGACCGGATTCCAAGTTCGCTTAATACGTTAATAATCAATGAATATTTTATTACCTGTCCGCAGTGCTGAATTTAGGTATTGTCAACCTAGGCAGGTGCCTAGGGCGGCAATTTTTACGGGGCGGCTTGTCGCCGATATTCTATGGACTACGTAATTTCCATGTTTTACAAATATTTGTACAATTTAAAATATGTTTAAAAATATTACATCAATTAAATTCTATGCAGTGTTTCAGATAGATATGGCGTCAAGTCGCATAGGAACCCATCCAGGAGGTAGATGGACTTGTTATATTATCAATGATGTTAAAATAGAGTAGAAAGGCCCCAAGGCTTGCACACAGTAGGCACTGAAAAATATTCCCCTCAGAGCCTGTTATCTTTCTGGATGGTGTGTGGAGGGTCTTTTTAGGAAATGAAGGAGAGGAAGTTCTGTGAAGGAAAAAGTATGAGGGGTGGGTAGGAATTTGCTAGTCAATGTGTCCAAGAGTAACGGACGTATGAATCCAACCCTCCAACTGCGGAGCAAGGCGGTGTTTCGAGAGAGTCGTTCTGCAGAGGTGAAAAGGTCTCCCTCAACCAGTCTCTCCTGATTCGGCCTGCCGAAGACTGCCCGGCCTGGGCAGACGCAACCGCCGTCTTGACCCGCACAAACCTCCCCATGAACCAGCGGCCGAGAATTCAAGGCCCGGTAGTAAGCGCTCAAAAGACGAAGAATGTTAGAGGAAGCGCGCTAAAATTAAAAACGATAATATATATATTTTTTAACATTAACTCCACACAGGAGGCCCTGAGGAAAATAATTTCCCTCAGGGCCTATGTCATCTGGGATGCTGTGTGGAGGGTCTTTTTGAGGAGAGGAAGGAATGAACATTGGTCTTGAAGAAACCCATGTTGTAGGAAGGGGGAAACACAGAGGCTGGCAAATCATTCCACAGCCGAGCTGTTGAACACAAGAACGAGTCGAAGAAACGACCTGTTCTCATGTGACAAATGTCAACTGTGTACAAATGTTGGGCACGCGTTTGGCGTGTTTCCCGACTATGCACCGGTGCCGAAGGGATCAATGATGCTAGTTCCTCGGAGCATCTTCCATTGTAATACCGGTAGAACAAGGATAGCATTCCCACCCGACGCCTGTGCTCTAAAGATTGCAATCCGTCTGTTAAGATGGGAGAATCTATCAAACGGACCGCCCGTTTCTGCACAGAGTCGAGAGTATTTTTCAGGTATTTTTGGAGCTCCAGACCAGAGGTGGCTGCCAAATTCAACCGTGGGGCTCACTTGTGATTTGTACAGGGTTAGCAGTTGTGTACTATTAAAGTATCTGCGGGCCCTGTACAGTACGCCCAGCTTTTGGGAGGCTAACTTTACTCTGGCTTCGATGGAGCCCCCATACCTGAGCTGGTCACTTAGGGTTACACCAAGCATATCAATGGAGGGCCTGTTCGGAAGATTGCTTCCGTTGAAAGAGACTAGACTGGGTCTTTGAAACATTAAATTCAACGAGATGAAATGTGAAAATGAAAACGAATGTGAAAATGTTTTATGAAACACGACTCTTTCAAATAGAACAAAATTTCGTGGGAAATATGTTAAACAGCATTTATAACACTGCGAATTTTTTAATACATATAACTTGTAAAATAACATAAAAACGTGTTTTTAATCATTTTCGGAGCATACTTTGCCATTTTTTTTTCTATCGAAGAAATTTCATATAATAAAGTGCTCCTAGATATGTATTTTATAAAACGGTAGAAATTCGGAATGTCGCGACTTAAAAGAGGGGTCTCGCGATTGTACGTTTTTCTTCGTAGCGTTCGCCGTTTTCGCTTGCGGTAACGTTGTACAGGGCGGTTCCTTGATTATTCTCCGTATCGGCATTTTTAACTAACTAACTAACTAACTAACCATCACGCCGTTTCCCCGCAGGGGTAGGCAGAGAGGACGGACCGCCAAACATCCCGGTCTTGGCACACATTTCTTGCTTATTTTACATTCATACAACGTCTCATACATTCTCTTCTATTATTCTGACATGGCTCGACTCAAGTATCTGATTCACTTGGTCGTACCATGTCTTTCTTGGGCGTCCTCAACTTCTTATACCATTCACATTTGCGTCATATATTCTCCTTACACTCCTTTCCTCGTTCATTCGCTCTACATTCCCAAACCATCGGAGCGTTCTTTGTTCTTTTCTTGATCTTACTCATTACGCTTACATCAGCCTTGCATTCTTTGCGGATTTCCACATTTCTCACACGATCATACATGGTTTTACCACACATACGCCTCAGGGATCTCATTTCTACAGCGTTCAGTCTACTTTCATCCTTCCTCTGCCAGTTCCATGCCCCACTGCCATATATCAGGGTAGGTACCAGTACTCCATTATGGACGGCTAGTTTCGCGTCTTTGGACGGTTTTTTGTTGGTGTCAACGGCGTTCAGTCCTCCATTAATAGAGTTACGTGCATTCACTCTTCTTTCAATATCTCTATCAGCCTTCCCATCTCTCGTAAACATACTTCCCAAGGTGCAAGGCTGTATTCCTAGAGAGTGCTGATTCTCCCGCAAACAGTTTTCTCCCGATCCAGCGTGCCACAAGTTGGTTGGAAGGTGTATCCGCCGCCAAAACCCGGGAAAAAGCATTTTTAACTAATAACTTAATAAGTATTATTTTTAATTGTTAAACTAACGTTTTAAGACAAGATTTTTATGCACAGCACAAAGGGTAACAATTATTATAAGCAATAATTATCAGCCTGAAACACTCATCTACATTGAAAAATCTTCCGAGAAAAGATACATGACGCCAACGGGACTTGAACCCGTGCCCTTCTGATTGCCGGTCAGCTGCTCTCCCAATTGAGCTATGGCGGCTTATCTTATACCCGCCAAGTTAGTTTTTCAGGTGGAAAAAATATAATAAGCCGTAATTGTTGAATGAAACACTAGTATATATTGAATCATTTGACGGGTAGAAGATAAGCCGCCATAGCTCAATTGGGAGAGCAGGTGACCGGCAATCAGAAGGGCACGGGTTCAAGTCCCGTTGGCGTCATGTATCTTTTCTCGGAAGATTTTTTAATGTGGATGAGTGTTTCAGGCTGATAATTATTGCTTATAATAATTAATAACTTAATACAGATTTTATTTCTTACAAAATTTGCTTTAATATAAACCTACATTCAAAATGGAAATGCACGAAGCTACATTATTTTGGTTGTTAATTCTGCAATATAGCAAACTTAAAAAAAAGTTTTTTTGATTTCGTAATTATTTTTTAAATTTTTTACTGAAGAACTAATTAGGCGACTTGAGGCATTCGAGATGTGGAACTACAATAGAATACTTAAAATAAGCTGGATGGACAGGGTTACGAATGAAGATGTTATGGTTCGGACGAATAAAGAAAAGAAGTTATTAAAACTATAAAATCCGAAAACTAAAAATAAATCTTGCATCTCATAATGCAGGGAAAGATTGCCGGAAGACGGGGCCTTAGAAGAAGGAGAACCTCATGGCTGAAAAAGCTGAGACAGTGATTTGGCCAGTCCATAATAATAAAATTTTGACTGTTTTTGTGAAAAATCGCCTCAAGAGCCATGATAGCCAACGTCTGTTAAACGGAGAGGGCTCAAGAAGAAGAAGAAGATTTAGTAATAATAATGATGAAAAAAAAAAACAAGAACTGACAATTAAAAAAATAATATTATAATACTTCGACAAACAATTGATGACGCCATATTTCGATCCTTTATGTACGTCATCTTGGATTAGATCCAATCGATAATTTCAAATGATTTAGAGAGGACAGTCATATTATATTAATATTTTAAAATATCTGTATGTTTTTGGTTTATACACGGTGTCCGGAAACTCGTAGTACAAGCGAAAAACTGGTGAACCTACATCACATAGAGAACCCAAATAAACATAAAGATTTTCAATTTAAGCATTTTTAAATTTTTAAATTAAGAAAAAAAAAATATTTAAAAAAAAATTCGGCTTTTTTAGGGTTGAAATTTTCGAAACGCGGAAATGTCATGATGACAGATGGAAGATGTTATTCTAAAATTATTTATAACTTGCTAAATCTCTTTTCGTGTCCATAGTTTATTTATTTTCATCTTAATAATTTATTCTCCCACCTATTCTAGGCATGTATGAATGAATGAGACGATGTGAGTGAGGCAAAGAGTGTGTGCCAAGACCGAGTTGTTTGGCGGTCCGTCCTCTCTGCCTACCCCTGCGGGAAACGTCGTGATGGTTAGTTAGTTATTCTAGGCATTACAATATGGTTAATTAGCGTACCTATTTATTTTGTTGTGTGGCAGCTCCGCATCTTGTTGCAATGTTTTCAAATCCAAAAACACATCACAAACATTTGTCACCAATTGTTCAAATTTATCAAAATCATCATTGTATTTCGTTATTTTTTATACGTATTTGAAAAAAATAGTTAGTGAAGTAAACACTGAAAAACACATTATCCAAATCAACAAATTTTCCGGAGTGGAACACACTCTCAGTTTCGACTTGGTGTAAGACCA
The DNA here is from genome assembly GCA_929108145.2 of Limnephilus rhombicus. Taxonomy (NCBI): domain Eukaryota; kingdom Metazoa; phylum Arthropoda; class Insecta; order Trichoptera; family Limnephilidae; genus Limnephilus; species Limnephilus rhombicus. Next base: position 28,688,117 of record OV815297.1, on the reverse strand, counting down.
TAATTCAGAATTGAAACGTTGATTGAATTGGTTTTAGCAGTGCTTGGCGACCAGATCTGAACAGGCAGGTAATTTCCCACCTTCCTCTTTCCTATCTCTTCCTCCTCATTACCTTCACTACAACATACCCCAATCGGGGATGCCTTAGTCTCACTGGCTCCAGACGGGAGCAGCTGGGACTCTTTTAAGGTATTCAAATAATAAAAAAACACTACCTACATGCATCCTACACATACAGCGCTTTACTAAATGTTGTTTAAATTTTTAGTTAACTGATAAACGACCATTTATGTATGGTAAATGGTGTTTATAACTTGTGTAAAATTTAAAAGAGGTTGGAGAGTAATGGAGTTTAGATTTGGGAAATGTGTTTCATATGATGAAATATGAAACACATTTCCCTCGATGACCAAGGTGCTGTCCCGACGTCGGTTCCTCACTGCGGTTTTCGTATGAAAAAGCTGAGGATCCGGCATCGGGAAGTACTCCATGTTTTACGAGGGCTTGATGTTAATAAAGCTAGTGGGCCTGACGGAATACCTGCCCTGGTACTGCAAAGGTGCGCTGCAGAAATAGCTCCAATTTTGACGAAGCTTTTTAAACTGTCCCTGAAGACTGGCTCTGTGCCCTCTGGTTGGAAAAAAGCGGTTATCCATCCTATTCCAAAGAAGGGTGACCGCTCCAACCCGGCCAACTACCGCCCCATAGCGATCACATCAGTTCTGTCTAAGGTGATGAAACGTGTGATCAACCGCAAACTGCTCACATACCTCGAGAAGAACAAAATTATTAACGACCGTTAATACGGATTCCGGCGGACCGCTCGTGCGGTGATCTTCTCGCGTATGTGACGCATGTTTGGGGGCGATGCCTGGAACGTTTCGGTGAGACCCAAACGGTTGCACTGGACATATCCAAGGCCTTTGACCGGGTTTGGCACCGAGGACTTGTCAACAAACTGCATTCTTACGGACTTCCCGCATCCTTGTGTACGTGGATTGCCGACTTCTTGAGGGAGAGGTCGATTCAGACGGTAGTCGATGGTTTCACCTCTTCCTCTCACTCGATAAATGCTGGCGTCCCGCAGGGATCGGTTCTGTCTCCAACTCTGTTTTTGTTGCACATCAACGACCTTTTGTCATGTGCACCAATTCACTGTTACGCGGATGACAGTACAGTTCATGATAGCTTTTTGTTTGACAAGCCCCCAAAGGGCTCACAAACTCCAACAGCTCGTAAGGCTTTGAAGCAAAGAATGGACGGTTACCTCGAGAGTGTTTTCTCTTGGGGTAAAAATAATCTCGAAGAATTTAATGTTTCAAAGACCCAATCTTGTCTGATTACGTCTAAAAGGGATCGCAATGAAAATCTAGTCTCTTTCAACGGAAGCAATCTTCCGAACAGGCCCTCCATTGATATGCTTGGTGTAACCCTAAGTGACCAGCTCAGGTATGGGGGCTCCATCGAAGCCAGAGTAAAGTTAGCCTCCCAGAAACTGGGCGTACTGTACAGGGCCCGCAGATACTTTAATAGTACACAACTACTAACCCTGTACAAATCGCAAGTGCGCCCCACGGTTGAATTTGGCAGCCACCTCTGGTCTGGAGCTCCAAAATACCAGAAAAATACCCTCGACTCTGTGCAGAAACGGGCGGTCCGTTTGATAGATTCTCCCATCTTAACAGACGGATTGCAATCTTTAGAGCACAGGCGTCGGGTGGGAATGCTATCCTTGTTCTACCGGTATTACAATGGAAGATGCTCCGAGGAACTAGCATCATTGATTCCTTCGGCACCGGTGCATAGTCGGGAAACACGCCAAACGCGTGCCCAACATTTGTACACAGTTGACATTTGTCACATGAGAACGGGTCGTTTCTTCGACTCGTTCTTGTGTTCAACAGCTCGGCTGTGGAATGATTTGCCGGCCTCTGCGTTTCCTCCTTCCTACAACATGGGTCTCTTCAAGACCAATGTTCATTCCTTCCTCTCCTCAAAAAGACCCTCCACACAGCATCCCAGATGACATAGGCCCTGAGGGAAATTATTTTCCTCATGGCCTCCTGTGTGGAGTTAATGTAAAAAAAAAAAAAAAAGTATTTTTACTAGTTTAATCTGTCCGTCAATGGATGTACAAACAAGTGTTTGGTTGCATACAAATATTGACTTACGACCGCAAGGAGATCTACAATTCATTTTTAAAAGTTGTGGACCGGTCAGTTGTTGAGTGGGCATCGCGTTTGGGTACCACCCAGGCGTTCCGTCTTCGATTCCTCGGCTGGCTAAGTCCTTCATCACGACTCAAGCAACATTTTCGGCTTACTGTGATGGTAGTAGGAGATTTTCAAATATTGTCGGGTTATTCATAACCCAGGAATGTTTGTCTTTCTTAAAAAAAAAAAATACGGAAAAAATGGCATTAATTACTCCACTAACTGCCGCACTTATTAGGCAAAGATTTTGGAAAATACACCGCGATTCAACTTAATTACTACAAGAAACAACTAATTACATTTGGATGGCTGGTAAAAGATGCATTAAAATTACATTTTTATTCAGAGTTCAAAATTTCTCATATAAAATAATCCCTTTGCCGCCTTTTGGATTTTTGAAGTGAAAACTTCTTTAGCACCGTTGTGATTTGAAACACATACATCTATGGGATTAAGCCTGGGAGAGAATGACATCTCCTCTTTGTGTGGTGCTTCGTAGCCTCCCCACTCTTGTCTACTTTAGTTTTCAGAAGGTTTCACTGCAACCGCGTGTGAACTGAACACTTAGGGCGAAGGGCGTCTTACTACCCAAACACGGCCCTGCTTATCCGACGTAAAGTTTTAGTCACCACCTGCGGAATTTAATGTTGTTGCCTGGATTGTCAATCGCTGGGTTTTCTCGGAAATGTTGTTAGTTATAACACAAATAATGCTGCGTTGGCCTAAATTGCAACTTGCTGGATTTTAAGTATAATGCTAAATTTATGTTTTTTTTTGTTAATTTATGGATAGACATTTTCAATCCAGCAAATGACACGAAATCATAAAATTTATTGTATCTCATTTTCTTTTATATATTTATTTATTTATTTGTAAGAAACAAACAGCTTTTACATAATAATTTACAGGGATAAATATATATGTGAAGTGAAGTCAAACCACAGAAGTTTCTTATGCTAAAGTGGAAATGAAGTTTTAATATCTTGAAATTAATTTTGGGTTATAGGAAGGGGGGAGGAAGAGGAATACAGGAAAAGGATAGGAGATGCTCCCGTTACATTCCATACTCTCATATTAATAATCGATCGTACGCGTTGGTAAAACTAAATGGATGACATTTGGACGACTAGATCACTCTGAATCAGTGATACAGTTAAATGGTTGCAATGTCGAAAGGTTGGAAAGATTTAGATACCTCGGCAGTATTCTCACGGAGACTCTTGACCCAGATGTGGAGGTTAGATGCAGAATTGAAGCAGCAAGAACTGCGTCCATTAAAATGAAATCCCTCTTCTGCAATGACAATATCAGCTTAAAACTAAGGCAGAGAATGCTAAAATGTTATGTGTGGTCGGTCTTGCTCTATGGATGTGAAACATGGACCTTGAAAGTAAATACCATAAACAGGTTAGAGGCTTTTGAAATGTGGCTTCACCGGAGAATGTTCAAGGTCCCATGGACCGACATGATCACCAACACAAAAATTCTCAGGCGGGATAGAGCAGATAGAGAACTGCTTACATTAATCAAAATCAGGAAAATTTCATATCTGGGTCATATACTTTGAGGGGAGAAGTATCACTTGCTCCATTTGATATTGAAAGGCAAGATAGAGGGTCGCCGAGGGCCTGGTAGGAGACAAATGTCTTGGACCGGCATTAGAAGTGTGGAGGAGCTATTCCGGGCAGCGCAAGACAGAGAGACATTCTCAAGAGGGATCGCCAACGTCGGGGGGACCTGATACGGCACACAAAGAAGAAGTACGCGTTACTCCATATCGGTATTTCTTTAGGTTATTATTAAAAATGTCAACGCTGTGAAATTTCGTATTATATTGTAGGAATTGGGGATTTGTTTCTAATATTTGTTCTACACGAGGGTAAATAAAATAAATCGGATTGTCGGGTTGATCTTGACGGAATATGAAAATTTATTAAATTGGTAAGTTCTGGTGAGTCGGCCATTATTTAGAATTTCAAACAATAGGATTTGATCAAAAACTAGACGTCGTGTTTGGAGGGATTTGAAATTGTGAAATTTAATAAATTCGGTATAATTTGAGAAATGTAAGTTAGTTTATAATTTATGTATTTTTTTAAATACTTTCTATTCTTTCAATATGGGATTGGTATGAAGGAGTCCAGATAGATGTATAGGGTTCCAAGTGCGGGCGAATATATGAGGTGTAGTTATTATTTTTTTAAATTTATAAACTAACGTTTAGACAAGATTTTTATGCATAGCACAAAGGGTAACAATTATTATAAGCAATAATTATCAGCCTGAAACACTCATCTACATTGAAAAATCTTGCGAGAAAAGATACTTGCCGCCAACGGGACTTGAACCCGTGTCCTTCTGATTGCCGTTCAGCTGCTCTTGACCACTGAGCTATGGCGGCCGACATAAGAAATATATAGTGTTTATGTTGTGGAAGGGTTTTGCTATACGAATTATAAATCCCAGCATTTTATTGGCTTTGTTAATGACTTCATCAGTGTGTTGATAAAGTTTAATTTAACATCCAGTGTTACCCCAAGGTCCCTGATATATTCTACTTTTTTGATGCGTGTGCCGTTCAATGTGTATATAAAGGAAAGTTTATTTTTATTACGTGTAAATGTTAATTTATTGCATTTTGAGATGTTAATAACAAGTTTGTTTAATTCGCAGTAGACAAAAAGACGATTGAGGTGTTCTTGGAGTTTAATGCAGTCGTTGATTGATTTAATAACTAAGTATATTTTTTATCATCTGCATATGCTAGGTAATTAGCTTGTAAAAAACATTTGTGAATATCATATATATTCACATTATGGTCAGATATATTATAAAAAACAGAATTAGAAAGAGAAACCACAAAGCTTTTTATTTGCATTTACCACAGACGCTCCCGTGTAATTTGAAATGTATAACTTACAATAGGCCAATTGCATCACATTTTTAAAATAAAATCCGGTTTTGGCAAATATTCTAAGACATGCCATGTATATACATATTTTTAATCGTATTTTTTAAACCCTGGCGTTTTTTTTTTAAATTTTAATCCGAAAAATCATGCCATTTTTTATAAACCGGAAAGTCGGGAGTTAATTTTATGGTTGCGAAAAAACGATAATTACAAAGCCGAAAATTATTTAAAAAAAGAACATTTTCCACAAGAAAGGGCACAGGAGAATGCCGAGGCATACCAAAAATATTACATCTCATAAATATTTTTTTCCTTGATCTCCATCTCATTGATCATAAATCATTATAATGTTCAACGTCTATATTACTAAATCCAATGTAATATACTTGCACTTGTAAATTATAATAATAATAAAAATATTATAAAATTTTGATTTTGTTAAAATCAGCACCACTACCATTATAGCTCTAAAACACGTACAGAGCGTAAAACGTACGGGGTTCTCTTCATAACATCTGTCAAAAAGTCAAACCAAATGATAAGTTCGCAGAGAACAAACAAAAAATCTAGTGAACGTTAAATGTCAAATTCAAAAATTGGCCTGAAATCAAAGAAATCAGTGTGGAAAAAAAATAAATCAGTGTGGAATTTTACAAAATTAATAGGAACATTTTCGGAGACGGGACATTTTCATGAAGTGACGTCACGGGCCCAAATAATAGATTTATTTATTAAAAAAAAAAAAAAAACTGTACATTTCTAAAAAATTTTACTAACATTTTCGTAATCTAAGTAAAAAAATCTATCCACACGATTTTTTCCAAGTCGTTATGAAATCCTTGCAAGTGGCCTATTCAATATATCAGCAAGACATCAGAATACAATTAAAATCCCAAAATTTAATACCAAGCACATAATACCTATCTCTATCTAGGTATAATTTATTTCAACAACCTCCTTGTAAATCTAAAAATTATCGAAAATAATCATGAATTCCAAATTAAATTGAAAAATTACCCGAAACTAAGTTCATATTTATTATTTCTTTTAAAGCTTGAGTTTTTCTTACTAACTCATCTTATGTTATAATTTGCTATATTTTAATATTTTCTATGCTCATTCACGAGAAAGCTCAAACCAAGCCTGCTCATTATTGAGGTACAGTTGACTATTTTTGACAGGAGCCGAGGAGCGTGCTCATTAATGAGCATGCTCACAAGCCGGCTTGTGTGAGCAAGAGTGTCAGTACCTTAGTGCATAAATGAAGAAGAGACGTAGGAGTATTAAGCCTCGATGACACACGGCGAGTTACAAGCTACTATCTACTAAGTTTTAAAAGCGGGTAAATCGGCGAGTGAGATTGTCATGATGACACCCAAAACTGTCCACTCGCTCAGAAGCGTAGGAAACTGAGGCCGCTGCTAGCGCCAGTAACAAGAATAACGACGCCTGCGTGAACTAATTCTTCAGATATTTGACAGTCGAAATCAGCTGTTTATCGGAAGCCATGTTGGAAACGTAAATAAACCAATCACGAGCAAGCGGAGCAAGCGTGTAGGCGAATAAAGTTGACGACCTTTCAACTTTTTTTCGTAGATTGTCAACAATCTGCTAGTCGCTGCTAGTTAGCAAGTGACACGATGACACTGGGCGAGTTTATTTCCCAGATAGTAGCTTGTAAACTAGCCGTGTGTCATCGAGGCTTTAATATTGTTGTTTATCGATGGACGAAGGTTATTATTGGGTTAATTTAACCTATAACCTGGCAATACTTCCTTCACACAACCAGTTTTGGAACAACCTAAGAAGGTAATCTAAACCTGCTTTATTATGTTTTTATTAGAGATAATATTGCTGTAGGAGTTTTATGATGATGTATCGTGATCATACATAATGTAAATAAAGTAGATGGGTTAATTATGTTTAACCACTCGGGTTTAGAAAATAAGGTATTTAGATTTTTTTTTCTTCGAAAAAAATTACGTATTAACGTATTTTTTAATTTTTTTTATTAATCATGGGGTGAGTTTTATCAAGGTCTTGGCGGCACATGTGTTTGCCCACCTACTGCATAGTGGGCCGGATCCGGTGAGACTGGTTGAGGGAGACCTTTTGACCTATCCGGCCGGACTCTCTCGACCCATCGCCTTGTACCGCAGTGGGAGCGATGGACCCCCCCAGCTTCCTACCCACCCATTTCCTTTTTCCTTTCCCTAAAAGGACCCTCCACACAGCATCCTCAAATATGACACAGGCCCCGAGGGAAATTGTTTTTCTCATGGCCTTCTGTGTGGACCTAATGTACCGAAAAAAAAAATGTTGACGAATAAATTGTCTATAAAGATTTAAAATGTGCCATTTTCGAATTGCCGCCAAAACGACATGCTCGTTTTTATTTGTGAATTAGGCGGTGTTGACGTCATGCCGGGCAACATTGGCACAGGAGATTTACCAGCCATTGGAGTTTTCTATGTCATAATGAAGTTGTAGCCAGTTGAAACCGTTTCGAAAAGTGCGGTTTTTCAAATCAATAATTATGAATGAAAATATTTAAATTACCTATTATTAGTGCAATAAAAGTAGGTAGGTTTGTAACTAAATACACAGTTATAGGTGAAATGTGCTTGTGTCGCACAAGCGACTTGACGAGGCGAGGGCGTGGCCGCGGCGTGAGGGGAGCTGTCAAGTTATCACGCCGGGTCGCGTATTTACAATCCCTACCGCGTTTCAGTCTCTTTAAATTTTCAATATCAAAATTTAAATATTTAGAAATAAAATTATTAATTTCTAATATACACATTGCAAAGATTATTTTATCTAGATTTTATAACAATTTTTGTTTTTGCAAAGTGATAAAAAATTATCAATATAGAGGTGTATTTACAATATATGGGAATAATATTAAAATTTAAATATTTATAAATAAAATTATTAATTTCTAATATACACATCAGAAAGATTATTTTATCTAGATTTTAGAACAATTTTTGTTTTTGCAATGTGATAAAAAATAACCAATATAGAGGTATATTTAAAATGTAAATTGTCGTTACCGCGACTGAATCGGTATAGGTTTTGTAAATACGCCGCCGCACCGGGTCGGGTACCTTTGCTGACACCGCGCACCGACTCCAAAAATAACAATCGTACCTATATATTGATGAGTAGAAAAAGTAAGTTGATTATGAAGTTGTAGAAGAATACGAAATTATTTTTTTACTTTTTAGTGCATTTTTTGAAGTCGTTTTTTTGTTTTGTTAAAATTTTTGTTTATTCTTTTTTTTTCTTGTTTACATTGCACCTGCAAAGCTACTGCAAGTAGCTTGTCGGCAGGAAAATAGTGTGGACAACAACATGATACAATATACAATGTTTTACAATAGAAGAAAAAAATATTGCAATTTAATAAAAAACATAATAAAAATATAAATAAGTATAAAGAAAAAAAAAATAAATAAATAAAATATTAATAATTAAAAATTAAAAATTAAAAATGCACGAGGAGTCAAGTCAATACATAAAATCTGATTCCAATAGCCATGTTCTAAACAATAGTGCAAATTTAGGTGTCGAGCAACATTTTTTCAAATCATATGGCAGCATATTAAAAATAAGTGGTACAATGTGTTCAAGAGTTCGCTGGCCATGTTTATTAGAAAATCTAGGTACTATCATCCCTTCATTTTGTGTAAGCCTAGTATTGTACATGTGATCCACCATTGTTTTGTATGGGCTATCTAAGATATGTTGCATACAGATTTTATACCAAAAAAGAGCTCTAATAGGTAACACATTTATGGATTTATACATAATTGTGATATTTTGCCGCTGGTCATAAACTGCTTTGCTGACGAGTAATTTGACCATAGCGTTTTGAATTGACTGTACATGTTGGATGTTTGTTTTACATGAGTGCCCCCAAGACGTTATACCATATCTCACATTAGATTCAGCCAGGGACAAATAGATTAGTTTCATGGTTTTGATGGGTACATAATATTTAAGTTTATAAAGTTTGCCTACAATCGCTCGAAGGCGCTTACATAGCTTAACAATATGGATATCCCATTTCATATTACAATCCACCGTCACCCCTAAGTAGACATATTCTTTGACTAGGTCAATACTTCCACAGGCGCAGGGCTGTATACAGTTATTGTGTATGCAGTCAAAGTTATGGGATACTAATGATGGTGCTATTGCATATCTGGCATGAGGCGATCTTATGTGCATTAGTTTTGTTTTTTGTGCATAATAATACCTACAATTCTTGTAGGTATTATTCCTTCCGTGAGTAAAAACCGGATCACAGCACTTAGCGGGATTTTTTGCCGACATCTTTCACGCAACTGGACACTACAACGTGAGTTTACGTACCACAATGTTCCTGCTGATGATGCTCGGTTTGGTCAGGAGATCCGCCTCTACCACTCGTACTGTTATGGTCACTTACTTTCTGAACATGCTAAGTATATCGAGTTACAGCAGCGGTTAGCAGCGGAAAGAAGAACCTTTTTTTTATAAAACCCTTAAATTCTCCATCTTTGTTATTTTATGTTATTATTCCTGGCTATTCATTACACAATTATAATAACTAAACTCATATCCATACCTGGTAGAATAAATCGAGATTTTTTTTTATATGTATATGTCAGATCTAAGGTCAAAAATTTGGAATTTTATTCAGGGTTCCAATGTTTTAACAAAATAATACCAAAATATCTTTCGGCCTACCTTCTGCAAGGCAAAGACCTCTACTAACTGGACTTAGAGTCCAAAGGTCTTATATGTAAATATTGTAAACCTTATCATCAGCTTTCATAACACACTTGGGAGATGCCACAGTCTCACTGGCCCGGACAGTAGTGACGGTTGTGCGGTAGTTATCCATGAAAAAATCAATAAAGAAAAACGAACATTATTTCACATTTAAATCAAAATACTTTTATTTTGGTACCTAATTTACATAAAAAATATTAAGGATGAACGTTTCACAGAATTCGAACAGTTCATAAAATTTCAAAAGTTGAAATTCAAGTTCTGCGAAAGTTCAATTCAAGTTCTGTTATTGTGTAACCGTTGGCCGGTTGCTTCACAGTACTTGGATATACAACAGAAATTGAATATATAACTTTCACAGAGCTCAAATTTTAACTTTGAAATTTGATGAATTCAAATTCTGCAAAACAACACCTCCCATGGGCCAGCTGTTTCACAGAATTTGAACATTGGGGGTTATCCTCCACTTACCCGCCCTGGTATGAGTAACAGATGGTTACTCCTTCAAGGCTCTCGCAAGAACGAAGAAGAACGAATCTACATTTAAGTTTGAGCGAATCTAGACCTCCAGTGTCCCTGCATACGGTGTTAACAAGCAGTATGCAAGTGCTTACATAATATTCATAATGCGAATAAAATATGATCAGAATTTGAACAATTCATCAAATTTCAAAGTCTCTTTTCAAGTTCTGTGAAAGTTTTATTTAAGTTCTGCTATTATCTCGTTTATGTGAAATAACTGGCCAATAATGATCTAATAACAGAACTTCAATAGAACCTTTACAGAACTTGAAAATTAACTTTGAAATTTGATGAATTGTTCAAATTCTGTGAAACAACCCATCCAATCAATTCTAGCTAATTTCTTCATAAATGTCCGGAATCATCTATCCTCACGTCTTCAAAGCCATCGCCGACTTCTTCTTTCTTCAACTTGCTATCGAAGAGCTGCAGGATTTCCTCGAGTGACTTCCCCTTGGTCTCCGGCACCAGGAAGATGGTGAAAAGGGTGCCGAAGAAGGCCACTGCTGAGAATCCCCAGAAGATTCCCTCACTCCCCATGGCACTCTCGGCGGAATTGTAGAACTGGGTCTGCACGAACTGGGTGACCCAAAACCAAATTGATAAGATGGTGATAGCTATTCCGTGAGCCTGGAAGAAGTGATAAGAGGTGTTAAAATAATATGCAGATACACACAAATTGCCGAGCACCATTACTTTGGATTTGTGCCTAAAATGTTGGGAAGGCCCAAAACGCATCGAGCCTGTGAAACCCACAAAAATTCCATTAATATTAAGGTGATGCACTACTAAGCAATGGAAAATCATGTGATTTTGGTTTAAAAATTAGATCGCTTAGAAATACTACGGCTGTCCGTAAAATAAGGTCTCCAAGGTGCTGCAGTCGCAAAAAGCGATTTTACGCGCAATCTTTTAACACTGGCGTGTAGTCTGATTTCCCCTTGCCAAATCCCCACCACGGTGCACCCTCTGTGACGGTTAGTTTCGGTGTGGTAGCCGTTTGCGATGGAGCTTCCACTCGCCGCACCCGCCAGGTGTGAGTTACGCTCTGTAATTCCTTTTTAAACTTTGCTTCGGCGAATCTGAATAAAGCCACTGGGATTGTTCCTTTGTGTGTGGTGTCATGTAGTGTGTCCAGTTCACGTCCCTAGTCACAATTGAGTCCAAGAATTCTGCACCATCGATGTCGTAGCGCTCAAGGAATTTGTGGGCTGCTTCAACCCATTGTTTTTTGTGATCTTCGGTGAGCATTTTGGGACCCACCTTGGGCAGACTTTGTGGTCTCTCAAATATTCTGTCAAAATCTTGTCAATAGTGGTCTTACTGATATCAGGGATCATATCACCGAGCTCTCGAACCATCACCCGTCGATCTGCATCATTGTTTTTTCCACTTTGGCAATTTTTTCGTCTGAAACCTATGGCCGTACGGCACGCTTTTAAATTCTCCGCACCATTTGTGCACGTTTTCTCACTCATACACTGTTTTCCATACACTTCAAGTAGCTGAGAATGAATTTCTACCAGGGTTTTTTTTTTCAAAAACACTCATTATAGAGCGTTATTCACCCCTGGCGGGTGCGGCGAGCGCAAGCTCCATCGCGAACGGCTGCCACGCCGAGACTAAGCGTCACAGAGGGTGCATCGGGATGGGAGTTTGGCAAGGGGAAACCAATGCTTTAATTAATTAATTTTTTTAATTAGCTCCACACAGGAGGCCCTGAGGAAAATAATTTTCCTTAGGACCTATGTCATCTTAGGGGATGCTGTGTGAAGGGTCTTTTTGAGGAGAGGAAGGAATGAACATTGGTCTTGAAGAGACCCATGTTATAGGAAGGAGGAAACACAGAGGCCGGCAAATCATGACGCTAATTCCTCGGAGCATCTTCCATTGTAATACCGATAGAACAATGATAGCATTCCCACCCGTTCTAAAGATTGCAATCCGTCGGTTAAGATGGGAGAATCTATCAAACAGACCGCCCGTTTCTGCACAGAGTCGAGGGTATTTTTCAGGTATTTTGGAAGTCCAGACCAGAGGTGGCTGCCAAATTCAACCATGGGGTGCACTTGTGATTTGTACAGGGTTAGCAGTTGTGTACTATTTGAACAAATACTACTACCATTATTTTAATTTTGGAAGACGTGGCATGTTCGGGGAAATCGATAACTTTACAATATCAGGCCCCCTAGCATGGTCGATCGATATAGGTTTTATCGAACATATCGGTAACTTGTCATCGCTCCCGAGCACGACTGCAGGCCGCCAACTAATAAACAACAGTTTACGCCAAATAAATTAAGAACCCCTAGTCATTGTGAACTATTGTTTGTTCGTTAGCGGCCTGCAGTCGTGCTCGGGAGCGATGGCAAATTATCGACATTTTCGATAAAACCTATATCGATCAACCATGCTAGGACCCCAGATCGATAGGAGTAACTTCCGATGGTTTTATATCGACATACCGTGAACAGTTTCACTATTGAAAACCGAACCGATATTGACAGGGTATAAATAAGAAATCGATAAACGCTGGTAACACTGGTGGTGTTTTCTATGAACTTTTTTAGTTAAATACTAACATAAATTTGCGTTGGCGGTCTGCATTTACTTTTTGACACTAAACAAGGGTTAATTATTTAATGAGGTCTTTAGTGAAATTTAAATCATTTTCGTTTCTCAAGGATTGAACGGAATAAATTGATCGCGTCTAAAGCGTCGATGACACACGGCGAGTTTACAAGCTACTATCTACAAGTTAAAAGCGGGTAAATCGGCGAGTGAGATTGTCATGATGACACACAAAACTGTCCACTCGCTCAGAAGCGTAGGAAACTGAGGCCGCTGCTAGCGCCAGTAACAAGAATAACGACGCCTGCGTGAACTAATTATTCAGATGTTTGACAGTCGAAATCAGCTGTTTATCGGAAGCCATGTTGGAACCACAAATAAACCAATCACGAGCAAGCGGAGCAAGCGTGTAGGCGAGTAAAGTTGACGACCTTTTAACTTTTTTTCGTAGATTGTCAACAATCTGCTAGTCGCTGCTAATTAGCAAGTGACACGATGACACAGGGCGAGTTTACTAACAGATAGTGAATATCCCAGATAGTAGCTTGTAAACTCGCCGTGTGTCATCGACGCTTTAGATGCGTTATGGATCGCTTATACCTACTACTTTTTTCAATTCTAATAGCCACTGGAGCAATTATGGTAGAAAAAATGGACCACTTTTATTTGTCTGCGATTGATAGCCGTCCAAAATTGGACCACATTTTCCTACCATTCCTTAAACATTTATTATAACTATTTAAGACATTTATGTTAAAACGAAGCTTTTGATATGCTTTATCTATTATGATCATAGATGTCGCAAATCCGAACTTCGTAGACTATTTAAGAACGATGTTAAAAATAAAATAATTTTTGATCAGCTGTTTACCTACGGTTAAAAAGTCCCTTTTCCATAGATATGCACCTTTCATTATCAAGAATACCACAGCCAACATACAGAAAATGAAAATATCCCATGTTGACTCGAATAAGTACCCCTTACGGCAGTTTCAAAGTAATAAACACGCAGGATTCACGCGGTTATAAATTTTATGTTTTTTTTGTATATTTTTTTATAAATCCTACAAATTTGAGATAAACGGTAAAGTACAGGAATTCATTGGCTATATAACACTATAATAAGTTTTTATGTCCCCATGTTAAAATTCGAAGGTATGATGTTGGCAAAATTTTAAAAAATTACCTTCTGGAAATCTCGAGCAATCGAGGCAAATTTATTTATTTTACGTATTCGCTCCAGTGGCTATCGTTAGTTCAAATCATTCATTAAATAAACCATTAATTTTGCATAATGAGTGACATTATTAAAAAATATGTGTATACTAGCTGACCCGGCCACGATTTGCTGTGGCTAACGAAACACAACGCCATCTACTGGATGGTTACCCAACCTTTTGACTCACACCGCCATCTGTTAATTTGCTTAAAAATCAAATCAGTCGCTCCATTTATATTATTATAGCGAGTTCCCGGTATGTGTTGCTATGCAATTTAATAAAGAAATTGTTTCTCCCTGTACGTCCATTCACATTTCCTGTTCCCCTTCCGCCTCCCCTTCCTCTCCCGCGTCCCCTTCCCCTTGAGTTCCCACTCCGCCTTTCCCCTTCCCACTACCCTCGCCCACTTCCGCCGTCCCGCGAACCCCCTCCCGAGTTCCTCTCCCCCCTCCCGCGAACCCCCCCCTCCCAAGTTCTCCTCCCCCCTCTCGAGTTCCCCTCAGCCTTCCAGGTTCCCCTCCCACTTCTCGCACTCCATTCATTTAGTCCTGGTGCGTTCAGTTTGCAAACAGCTCGCTTGCCACCTATTGCAAATTATATACAAATTTTATATTAAAAAAATTATATACAAATTAATGCCAGAGCTCACCAGTATATATAGAAACCTTCGCGGGCATGCAGACATCAAATCCCTAAAGTTCGAATGAAATTTCAAAAGATTTTTTAAGTGTTTTGACATTCTAAATTTAAAACAAATATATGCCAAGAATATTCTTATACATCAAGGATGGCCAACCGGCGATCGCGGCCATTAGTCCAGCCGATCGCAGGCATGGGTCCGGCCAAGAACTCGAACATAATAGAACCCGCAACCACACAAGAACTCGGACCCGTAGCCGGATAAGAACCCGCAGAAGAGCTGCGCTTATCATCTTGTGTGATTTTCAAATGCCGATCTATCATAGTATTGGACGTAATTACAAATTTTCTTAAAGAGAGGGGTGACGATTATATGCAACTGTGTGATTTAGACTGGCAGTGTGATTTAGCCTTTTTAGCAGATTTAACCGGAAAACTGAGCACATTAAATCTGGAATTACAAGGCAAGAATGAATCATTAACAGAAATAATGAATACTGTTGCCGCATTCCAAAGTCAAAAAACGGCGTCTATGAGTAACAATTATTATGAGCAATAATTATCAGCCTGAAACACTCATCTACATTGAAAAAATCTTCCGAGAAAAGATACTTGCCGCCAACGGGCGTCTATTTTTTTTATTTAAGTTTTTATTCCAGCAGGGCTGGGAGGGTAGTGCAATCCCAGTCTGCCATATTACATAAAAAATGAAAATAAAATTCGAACATAAATAATAATAATAAAAATTAATCACAAAATTAAAAACAAAATAAAATTAAACAAAAATAAAACAGAAATTAAAATTTAAAAAAGAAATATTGTTTTTTTTTTATCGTCCATCAGGGAGGTCGCCTCATCATTTGCATCCATCGCTCATTCAGTGGGAAGCTGAGCCACCCGGATGCAGCCACGACAATGATGTTGTTTGATTTCCGTGTCCTGCTCCAGAAGCTGGCTAGCCGGTGGCGAAGTAATGCTGGGAATGAGTGCACCCTCCCTTCGGTGAACATCGTGGAGGCGCTGCAGAACCTCGGTAGTTGCATAAGTTGCCTGTATGCATTGTTGTAGCACACCCTCAGTTTGTCCCATTGCGCTGCTGGGTATTGCGTCCACAGTTCAGATGTGTACAAGGCAGTGCAGTATGTCTTGAAGAGTAATTTTCTGATGTCGTCGCTACAGTGGTAGAACCGCCTTGAGAGCATTCCCGCCCGTATGTTAATTGCTCTTCTTTGTCGTTTCATATCTTCTATATCCTTCATGTCTTCGGTTAGGATATGTCCCAGATACTTAAACTGTGAGGCTCGACATCGAAAAGTAAAAATTTCAACAATTTATGAAAAAATATGTTATAAAATATTACCTACAAGTTCACTCCTGACAAGTACACAGCAGAAATTAAGGAAGTAGTATCAAACTTCGAAACTCGCTTTAGTGATTTCGAGAAAATTGAGAAGTTGGTAGAATTCAACAGTTATCCGTTTAATAATTCCATCGATCACAGTGATATTAATGAAATGGCTAACCCCCCCCTAATGGGGGGGGGGATGGTAGAAATCCTTTTTTTATTACGATCTCATTTTATGCCGATTTTTTTTATCAAATCGCCAGCATTCTTCCAATAAAAGTCATGTTATAAATTCTAAACTGCTCTCGGAAATCGAGAATGGTATCCGTGAAATAGGATTTCGCATCTCGAATTTTTACACTGTGTTTAGAACACAACGCAGGTTTTAAAGATGAAGCTATACGTGAAATCACTATTTAGATTAATCTTTATGACGAATCTGTTTACAGTATGAACATCAAAAAATATGCTACGGATAAATTGAAGCTTGAACTACTTTATCTATGTATTGGAATTACAATAAAATTATTATTTACGTAACAAAAAATATAAGCGTAAACCACTAAAAAAATTGTTTTCTCATGACTTAACTACGAAGTAATGTAAGTAACAATTTTAAAAAAATACCCCTTTACGGCTAAGACTATTTTTGATTTTATCTATGTTCTAACTTTTTTTAGTTCTTATAAAATTCTCCACAAAATAAATAAAAACCACTTTGGCTCTTACGTCAAATTTTTGGAACCATGCTAATTCATACGATTTGCGGCCACCGCCTGTATTTCAACCATAACGCCGCGAAACGTGGGATGGGATGGGATTTTCTTATATGTATTTAATGTATGTACTAATAATGCACTTTCATGATATTTTTGTTCGGATTGTAAATAAATAAAATCAATTAAGATTTTATAAATATTAAACTTGATTAGCATTTCCCATGGTTTGAGGATTGTCGATAATATTGACAACGCTCCCGTCCGGCCGCTGCTGGCCAAATAGAATTCACAATATTCATCCATCGGGTAAAAAGGTATTAACAAGTGTATGGTAGCATCGGCGAACGGAGATCTCGCTGGGTGCTTCTTTTTTTTTTTTTTTTTGGTTTTAGGCAATTCACCCAGAAAAGAGTGCTTTGTGCCGGTAATAGTGAAAGTGGATAAAAAAATTCAGTTAATCTATTGGGAAAATAATAAAACAAATTAAATATTGGACTCATTTAGATCACTAAAACAAATTAAATATTGAATTCATTCAGGTTAATAAACTTACATAAAGCTGTATGAACACGAGAATTGTTAAGAGATAAAAGGTATGAAATGTTAAGGGGGGACTGGTGTGTGATTTTAATAAGCCGGCGGTATATGTTCTTGAAAGATTAATGGTTTTTACAGTTAAAGAAAACGTGGTCGAGGGTTTCCTCTTCCACACCGCACTGGCAGACCGGATCATCTAAAACTCTAATTCTAGACAAGTGAGATGCAATTGAACAGTGACCAATTCTCATTCTGGAAATACATGAAATGAATCGTTTTGAAAGTTTTTTACCGTGAAACCATGGCTTAGCAGGGATATGGTTTTGAATTCCAGCTTAGAAAGATCCAGTTCTTATTTTGGAGACTGCCCAATTTTCTTCCCAGGCACGAGTCATGTTGGATTTAAGAATCGGGAAGACATCGGAGATAGGAATTCTAAAATTTAGTGGGATAGTTCCGGAATCTGAACCAGATTTGGCGAGAAAATCGGCCATCTCATTACCCTCGATACCCAAATGGGCAGGGACCCAGGCCAATATCGTCTCAAACCCAGATTCACTTAGAGAATTGAGAAGATATTTTATTTTACATATAATATTGTCTTCCGGATAACTCTTACGTATTGCAAACACCACGTCATGGCTTCAATATTTAATTCAAATTACTTGCCCCGTGCAAATCAGACCAACATATGAAAGGCGCGAGGCGCGAGGCGCTCGGTTTAAAATTTTATAAAACATAAGAATCCAAATATTTCTAGCGTTTATATTCCTCTTGATTGATTGAGTCCCAAAATAATACACTCGGAACACTCAATTTCTCAAAAAAATTTAGTATAAAGCGTGCACCTCAAATGTAAAGCTTCACTCGGTACACGATAAATCTGCATCTTGTTATTTCATTTATCGTTATATTCTTTACAAAAGACTGGTTAAAATTTAGGTAAATTTTTGAGATCGCTGGCAATGGTTAATACGCACTTTTTTTGAAAAAAATCTTTTGATTCACCTTAATTACATTAAAAGACAACTATTTGCATTGGGGGAAGTGGAAAATATTTCATTCTAAATTTCGATTAGGTAAAATAAAAATTAGCTTTCATTCTGTGAAACGAGACCATCCATTTTCAAACATTATTTTCAAATATCATTTTGTTATGTTGGTATTCTTGTTACTGTACGAAAAGATGCTAGAGCAAAGCGTAGCAGACTTCATGGGAATTCTAGGTTTGTGTAACATGGTTTGTGATACAAAAGAAAGTGCTGCTTTATAACGCCTACTCGCGCCAAGGCAAGAAAAACATCCCAGTTTTCAAGTAGTTTAGCGGCTACGCTAGGTTTGTGCAACATGGTTTAAACCTAAGAGTTAATCTGCACGCGAGCCCTCAGCTTTAATTGATTCACAGAACACGAAAATGGTTTTCATCCTATTTATGTACTTTGAACACATAGATGGTGTGATGATCCATCGAAACACATCGATCCATGAAATGAAATGGATAAATTTTTTACAAGATATTATTCGGAGGCCGGTATGGGTACCGCCGCCCGGGAGCCATTTATTGGATTACCAACACCTCTGCCATAGGTCACCCCAAGTGGTTCGCTACGTTTGGTGACTAAGCAGGTATTCCCGGGTTCAAGGGGTGAGGTTTGTCCGGATCTTGGCAGCGTGTGCGTCTGCTCACCAACTGTCTAGCAGGCCGGATCGGGAGAGACCAATTGAGGAAGACCTGTAGACCTCTCCAGCAGGACTCTCGGAATATCGCCTTACCTGCAGTGGGAGGATTGATTCATACGTCCGTCATTCCTGGACAAACTGACCCTAGATTCCTACCCACCCATCACACCTTTTCTTTTCCTACTACTTCCTCTCCCTTTTTCCCCAAAAATGACCCTTCACACAGTATCCCCAAAGATGACACAGGCCCCGAGGGAAATTTTTTTCCTCATCTTTCCATTTACTACGTGTGGAGCTAGTTTAAAAAAAAATTAGGGGCCGGGCCGGGCCGCCCCCCCTCCAAAAATCCTCCGCCCCCCCTCCTTTCATAATTCGCAAGAAAACCATACGCATATTATAAAAGTAATACTAATAAAAACTGGTGACTCGAAAATAGATTAACTCATAATTTAAAATCAGTTTTGTAATCAAAATGTAAAATTCCAGTTGTGGATTCATCTGCTGACTCATTTCGATGGAACACATTCTCTTATTTGAAGTGCACTTACAAAATTCTAGTGTCAGACTATGTATGTGCTGCCAGAATAAATAAAAAGCATTTTCATCTGAGTGTTGTTTTAATTGCCGCATACATATTTAACTTAAACCAGTTTTGTGTTCAGAATGTAAAATTCCAGTTGCGGATTCATCTGCTGACACATTTCAAAGGAAGTTTTTAGTTAGTTGAAGACTATGTACGTGCTGCCAGAATCAAAGAAAATCCATTTGCAAGTTCTGAGTGTAGTTTTAAATCGCCGCATAATAGATTTAATTTAATCCAGTTTTGTGTTCAGAATATAACGATAAATTTAAATAACATGTTGCAGATTCATCGTGAAGCTTAAATTTTGAGTTGCATACCAAATGCTGTTAAATTCTGGTAAATTGACTGTTCCGTGTGTAACTATTATTTGGGGGACGCAGAATCAATCTTAAGCTAAAATCTGCCTTGTTCCTTCAACTCAGTGTAAAAATTCGAGATCCCAAATCCTAATACATGGATACCATTCTCGATTTCCTGACCCTTGTTCACCCCTTCCTCTCCTTAAAATGATGACAAAGGTCCAGAGGGATTTTTTTTTCTAAGGGATATTTCTTTCCCCAGTACCTCCTTTGTGGAGTTAGTTTAAAAAAAACATGATTTTTATTGGAGGAGTACTCGTCACATGTTATTATAAAAATGAGGTGGTAAAAAAAAAAAAAAATTATGTCCCCCCCCCAAGGCGCTCGAAAATCTGCGGTTGAAGTACCCAATTAAAGGGGCGGCGCAATTTTCCTCCACCCCAGGCGGCTGAAACCCACGCTACGTCACTGGGTAGATCGCACAGGGTTTCGTCAGCGATCGGTAGATCTTGGGTCTAATAAAGTTGTCCACCCCTGCTATACATCATTTTAAAAACAGAAAGTCTCCTAATGAAACTCGGATACATGACACAAGAGCCTCAAAAAAGGATATACGAGATGTTTCAAAATTCAAGACAAGTTTTGGCCAAAGAAACCACATATATCTGTCAACCAAACTTTACAACATCCTTCCTCCAAGTTTGAAAAAGATAGAAAAGATAAATAAGTTTAAGGAAAAAATCACGAACGAAATTAATGCAGACATACCAGCGAGTGTATTAAAAACATCATAGAAACTAAATAACGGAAACTCAAAGAAATCTACCAGTCCGCCTCAGCACAGGACCACCTAGTGAGGAGGACTAAGAACAAACAGATGAAATATTTATATACATTATCATATCTTGAATTCTCATCAAACCTGTAATAAAAGAGTCACTAATAAAAAATAAATAAATAAAAAAAATCCGCAAAGTTTGAATGAAATAGGTAAAGTGGTTCGGAAGTTATGCGCGTACATACATTTATGCGATTCATTTTTATTTATAGAGAAAGAGAAAGGTAGATATAGATTGATAGATAGATAGATGGATTGTATTTTTCCTTTGGAGGGGTGGAGACATACGTTCACCGTTTGTCCCATTTCGACTAAAATGTTTAAATAAAAGCAAAGCAATTAGCGCATTGACATTTGACGTTTTTGGATTTTTGGAAATCACTCACTTTTCGATATTATATCTATCACAATATTCCTGCAGCTCTTTCAAAATATGAGAATTCGTTCCATACGAAATGTAAAAGAAATTGCTTCATAATTTTTTTTTTACCATTTTACAGAACCGAAAAAAAAACACTTTTCAAACTTAGTGCATAATTTTAAACGTCGAGCTGCGACGAGCGAATAAATGCAAAAAATAATTTCAAAACACATTATTCGACTTTAGGCCTCTGGCATGAGTCAATGCGTGCACTAATCACCCCAATTAAGCATGCATTTATTATCCTGTCTATCTGGTAATGTCGCCATGACGTCATTGTTTGGGAATTCAAAAGTGACTTTTATTAGCGTCTAGCTTGTATGAAACGAATCACTGTGCGTCGTCGGTCGGAATACGTGTTATCAATCGTTGACCGTGCTCGCAAATATTGATAACTGACCATAGATGACAGATTTGATCAATATCGTACTGATAAAATACCTATGTAAGAACTCATATAACCTCTTGAAGCGTTTAAATCCGTTTTGTAGTAATTTTGCAAATTGTTTACCTGAACCATAAACACTTCATTTGCAATCACAAAGGGTATGGGACCCACCCCCGCCGCATCCATGAATATTCCAACCGACAAGGCGGTCACCGGAATCCATCCCACGAAGCTCATGTCGTGTCCGTGGACCTTAAAGTAGAAATAGGTGCCCAGGGTGAACATTCCGACACCAAGAACAGCTGAAGAGGCGATGAAGAGGACCTGAACAAACAAGAAGTGATGATATTATCAGTGGTCGGTATAACATAATCGGTTCCAGAACAAAACAGGGTGTAAAAACTACTCGTAATTTGATTTTAGCTACTAACTGGCAATATAGTCCAGTCAATGAATGGTCTAAAAGGACGTGTAGAGTGCGTGAGAGGAACCTAAGCGATTCCTTTAGAATGTTGAAGTTCCTAAGAATGTTTCTGAAGGAATCGCTCTACGGCTCTACAACTCCTTCATTGACTGGACTAATATTCATTTAGTTGCCACACTGAAACGGTTCTGAAAGAGGGAGCGGTTTCGAAATGAATCGCCATTCTCTCTCGAATGACTGCATCGTAGTTCTACACTAACCTCCGGGTTTCCAAACCTTTCTCAATAGCTAATCTCTTTATTTAAATACATCCTATTATAATATCCGCATCATTTTAATAACAAGCAGATCACGTTAACAGCACCGCGATAAGGGCATTGAATAAAAGCGAAGAAAAACAAATAATAATTACTAAATTTAGACTAAACAGCTGCCGCCATCCGCACACACTGTACTGTTTTTTTATGAAGTAACCCGCAAACTTCAGCCAACCTAACCTGACTAACTTAACCAAACCTGAAGTTTAAAAACTGCGCTTTTTTGCTTTGAATATACAAAGTACTAAGTTAGTAACAATTATTACAAGCAATAATTGTCAGCCTGAAACACTCATTTACATTGAAAAATCTTCCGAGAAAAGATACTTGCCGCCAACGGGACTTGAACCCGTGTCCTTCCGATTGCCGGTCGAATGCTCTGACCACTGAGCTATGGGGGCTTATCAAATACCCGCCAAATAATTCAATATATACTAGTGTTTCATTCAACAATTACTGCTTGTTATATTTTTTCCCCCCTGAATTATTTGGCGGGTATTTGATAAGCCCCCATAGCTCAGTGGTCAGATCATTCGACCGGCAATCGGAAGGACACGGGTTCAAGTCCCGTTGGCGGCAAGTATCTTTTCTCGGAAGATTTTTCAATGTAAATGAGTGTTTCAGGCTGACAATTATTGCTTGTAATAATTGTTACCCTTTGTGCTATGCATAAAAATCTTGTCTAAACGTTAGTTTATAAATTAAAAAATAATAATTACTAAGTTAGTGATAAAATCTTCTCGATGAAGGAGACAGTTTCCTCCGGATAGCTCTCTCTCTCTCTCTCTCTCTATCTCCAGAAGATATGTGGAAACGACTGGAAATCGGCTGATTTGAGATATACCATTCTCTCTAAACGACCCTTTTCGAATCTGGTCTTCCATATATAGGATAAAGTGCTTCCACAACCGTTGTGCCCATATGAAGTATAGGTGGGGTCTTCAAGATTCTATGGCTAATTCTATTCTAAGGCTATGTGCAGACCACCGAACACGTGGTCAATGAGTGCCCGCTCCATTTATTGAAGTAAAACTTCTTTACGCACGCTTGACTTGGGGAGAAAGCTGGTGAATGCGTGACGAGAGCGTTACAAATAGTATGATCGGGCGAGGCGAACGGACGTTGAGAGGGAGATATAACTTAGTGAAGTTTTACTGCAGTCGTGTGGTCTAAAGGACACTCGTTTTTTTTTACCCGGTGGGATTGATGAAGTCCACAAGGCGATGCCTGAGATGTGAATTGATGACTCTTAGATCTAGATGTCCCCCTCTGAACCCCACCATAAGAAAGAAGAACTGACAAAATTGGCAAAATAATCTCTTCGGCACCTCGAACAAGATTTAAAACCTTCTGAGATACGCAAAACCAAGTAAAACTTTCAATACAGAAGTAAATTATAAAATCAAAACTTTAGATAATACGATAAGCTTTTCGTACCTTTCTTCCAAGTCGGTCCACTAGCAAAATGGACATAAACGCTCCTATCAATTGCAAAGACCCAACCACTATTGAGGCACTGCTTGGAGACATGGTGCTACCAGCAGCCAAGAAGATTTCACTGACGAAGGAGACAACAGCGAAGATTCCCACATAACCTTGCACAGTCATCAGGATGAAGCACATGGCGAAGGCTCTCATGGTCACTTTGGAAGTCACTGGAACAACATACATCTTCTTTAGAATATTGTCAGGTGTTCCACTTGGGGAGAAAGCTGGTAAATGCGTGACGACAGCGTTACAAATAGTGTGATCGGGCGAGGCGAATGGACGTTGAGAGGGATAGGATAGGAGAGGGATAACTTAGTGAAGTTTTACTGCAGTCGTGTGGTCTAAAGGACACTCGTTTTTTTTACCCGATGGGATTGAGTCTTGTCCAATGTGGTAATTTGAAATGGGAGTAACGATATTGCGTTTCATTTTCTTTATAGTGTGTAAATGAGTTTTATTATAATCATTGTGTTTTTCCTTAGGAGGGGTTCAGACATACGTTCACCGTTTGTCCAATTTTTGAGGCAGCATTATATGTTTAAGAACAAAAGCAAAACAATCAGCCCATTGACATTTGAAGTTTTTGAATTTTTGGAATTCACTCACTATTCGATTTTATATTTATCACAATATTGCTGCAGCTCTTTCAAAATATAATTACCGATTGCGGTAGCGATAATTTACATTTTAAATATACCTCATTTTAGATATTGGTTATCACATTGCAAAAACAAAAGTTGTTCTAAAATCTAGATAAAATAATCTTTCTGATGTGTATTTTAGAAATTAATAATTTTATTTGTAAACATTGAAATTTAAATATTATTCGCATATATTGTACAAACACCTATTGATAATTTTTTATCCATTTGCAAAAACAAAAATTATTCTAAAATGTAGATAAAATAATCTTTACAATGTGTATATTAGAAATTAATAATTTTATTTCTAAATATTTAAATTTTGATATTGAAAATGTAAAGCGACTGAACCGGTACAGGTTTTGGAAATACGCAACCGGGCTGGGTTTTGTCCATATAAACGTATTCCCCAATTTCTCTCTGGATTTTGATACTATTGCAAATATTTTTTTTGAACAATATAGATATTGTTATGAAGCGATTGTATTTATCGTAAGTTAGGTACTATTTTTTTAAGGTAATGTTATGAAGCGATTGTATTTATCGTAAGTTAGGTACTATTTTTTTTAAATGCATTTTAATTGGTTAGGTTGGCAAAGCTGGGGGAGTTTCGTTCAACGCGTCGGTAGGCGGCGTTTAGGTTTTTCCGTTTCCGCACTCTGGTTTTTACGGCGATATGTGCGGTACGCCGTGAAAACAACGGTCACTTAATTTTTAAGTTTTAATACGATGTGATTGAAATCCAAGTTTTGGGCATCTGCATTCGGGGGAAGGAAACACGTTGTGTTTTTTTAAAATATAAATTTCAAAGATTTATTCGCGTAAAATGCGAGTTTTCGCGCGGGTCCCAAAGTGACCACGAGTTTAATGGCGATGTTCGAGTGTTACGATTAATGTACCTCTTTATCCGAGACATCGGTTTATATAATAACCCGCCACGTATGTCATGGTACGCAGTGCAACTAATCAAAGATTTATTCGCGTAAAACGTGAGTTTCGCGAGGGTCCCAGTGACCACGAGTTAATTGGCGATGTTCGAGTGAAAAGACTATTGTACCTCATTATCCGAGTCATCGGTTTAAATAATAACTCGCCGCGCCCGTGATTGTATGCAGGGCAACTATCGAATTCCCACCGGGGGTTTATTTATGGAACAAACCCAAGAATACCGCAGTGTTGAACAATTCTCCGCCACGATTGCTGACGAGCCTTCCTATACAATTTGGAGGAGAGTTTGGGTACTCCTCCCTTTCTCTGAGGGTCCAGGTCTATCATCCCTTCCATGCGACCGCTGTGGAGGTCGCAGGCACAAGCTGAGCAGCAGAGGTTGGGACCTCCCTTGCCACCAGGAGGTGGTGTTGGTTCTCACGACATCGGGGGTACGGCGGCAGTAAATTTAATTAGTGTAGCTAGGAATAGCATAAATTACGAAATTGGTCCCGGGGGTGAGTCCATACAATTTGTTTTATTGTGTCTTATCATTCAATACAGTGTACCGATTTTCTACTCTACTCTTTGTTTTATTATGTAGATTCCTTGTGCAGCCTTTTCAGGAATGCTATGAAACCAAATGGCCCACACTCTGAGAAATGAGTATCGTGTTCTCCGCTAGTTGACATACCCAGACATTAGACTGGGTTTGGCGTCCAAGATTTCCTGAGATGAAATCAAAGTTGACTTGCAGATTACACCCGAGCCCGACCAAGGCTCATCATTACATTTTCCTTTAATAATATAACACAAACACATAACAATATGTCATTACATTCATAAGTGATAACAATATCAACCACAAGCGTGTCGGCACGTTTTCTTTTTTTTGATAAGTTATTTCTTATTAGAGTTAGGACTCTCCAAAATTCGTTAAATTTGTCTGGTTTGAACACCATCAACAGACCTTCAGTATATAAACTAGATAAATAGTTCAGTATGCAAACAAAAAAAAAATAAACAAATAAAAAAATGTAGCAGACATAATATTTTCCTCTAATGTAGTTAGTAAAAATCGTTCCAGTTTTGGAGAAGAAAAATGGGGAACACAAAACATCGATTTTGACGATTATACAGGGTGTCCCAAAAGAAAGTTTATATTAGTGGATCGATTTTAAAAAAAGTAAGGGTTCTATCGAAAAAATGTTTATTAATTACTAAAATACACAATTTAGGAATTTATTTCTTATGCTACGTCCAGACTGAAGCCAACCTTCCAACTCCGAACTTAGTTCGGAGTTGGAAGGTTGGCCGATCGTGTGGTCGCTGCGGCCAACCCTCCAACCCCGAATTCCGTACTTCAAAATGGCGGACATGAAACAGCTGAAGCTACGCTGTATCTTTTTCAGTTGCCTACAATTATTACGTACGTATAATCATATACTTATATACACGACATGTTTTCAAACAATTGTTATACCACTCTCCGTAATAATATAGTCATTTTAATAGTACGCGGCACGGTGTGGACAGCTGCGGCAGGCTGGTTTGTGCGAGTTGGCCGTCGGGATCGCCTCGAAGGCGATCACGGGCCAACGCGAACTCCAACCTTCCAACTCGACTTTCAACGCACGAACACCCCTCCACACTATCGTCCAAACGTTTGAAGTTGGAACGTTGGCCGCAGTGTGGGCTTACCGTAAAAAATAATATCGTCCAAATGTAAACCCTCAAGTTCGTGGCATTCATTTAATCGAAGAGCAAAATTTCTTATGACGGCTCGGCAGGTAGTCTTCGCGATGGCTGCCATTTCGTGACGGATTTTTTGTTTTAATTAATAATAATAATAATAAATGTGCATAAATCTTTATTGAACAAAAATTTAAAGATTTATACCTACAAGAAAAAAGTAAATCTTACATTATTTTAAAAGTAACATTAGTACAAAAGTTAATAACAAAAAACAATATAAATATAAACAGTAGGTACTTAGAGAGTAGAGATTTATAATTATAAATTAAGGTTTCTCGTAACCTGCCTCACTAGGCTAGCCTGTGTTGAGGCAGTTATTTTACATCAATTTATAATGCTGTGAACATACCTACACTAATATTAGAATGTAATCACACAATAGATTGCTTGCATTAATAATAACAAGGATTGTTATTATTAATGAACAACAACCAATTGCATCAAGGAAGTCGGATTTTTGGCGTACACTTTAGATTTGAGATAAACCCACAGGAAAAAAATCGTAGGGGTTAAGTCAGGACCACGAGGAGGTCAATTTATGTCACCTCTCCTGGAGGTCAATTTTCCCTGGAAAATTGACCTCCAATTATTATTATTTGAAAAAAACTCATGGCAGAGACGTATTGGACGTATGTGATGTTGCTCCGTCTTGCTGGAACCATGTTCTTTGGTTATAGCCAGTAAGTTTGTAGGGGTGCAGCATTAGGTCTTTGTGCAAAATGCTGTGTAACGATGATCTATGCACGTCGTCACGAAAAGACTGATAAACACTCTCTACGTTTTCTATCGTTCTAGATGACCTTGGTCGCCCGGATTTTAGTTTTGCAAGCGTTGTACCGATCTCTTCAAACTTTTTGACCCATTTTCGAATGAAAGGAATGCTTGGCGCATCATTGAATTGACGAAAACCTCAAATATTGCAGAATCTTCTACGCGCTACAGTTAGCGAATCACCATTTTTGTAAAACTCACGCACGCACAATGCACGGTTGCTCCCGTGAAATGCTTCAAAGCGACTAAATTGCCAAGAGCCAGACTACTGATTGAAATACCCCCCGCGCCCCTCGAAAAGTTGCGTTCACACAAAAAGCAAAACAAATATAAACTTTCTGTCACGATAATAATTATTACTTAATAATAATTATTTTCCTGACTTAATAAACCTTCACCTGGCCGCTTAATTTAATTGTTGAATCGCCGTATTTTGGATTTTTTCGATTGTCAACGGTATTGTTAAACTTCCGGCGTCACTTTTTTGGATTTTCGCCGTTCGGGAGCCCGACGTGAATTCGAATCGTCGCCTAATTTTATAAGTTTGTGTTCATTATGTGTTAATGTCACAGTTACGGGTCAATACCTTTTACCAGAATTAGGACACTAATTCTAACCGTGATTCGTATATAGCTGAGTGTGTGGATCGCATTCTTTTTGAATTGTCCCGAAGCGACGAGAGATCGCCATGTTTTAAGGCTAACACACCGCCGTGTTCAAAATTGAGTGTGAAATATCTGAGGAATCGGGGCGAGCGCAGTCGATGGCTTGGCGTAAATAAGGCCCGGTAAATAGCTACGGTCGTCGCGGTACCATATTTGTCGCGATATCCACCGATGGATGGATTCCTGGTGCTCATCTTCGGATAAAGCATGCTGATCGAAATGGGCTTCTACCCAGTGCTCCTTGGTGTGCTCAAACCGGAGCACTGGTCCTAATCGGGAGCTTGGATCTTGCTCCCTGGCGAATCGTCTGGTTACTTAGAGGCTTTCCTTGGGGTCTTTTCTCGGTGCCCGAACTGGAGATGGAGCGAGACTACATCCCGTGCTTCCTCAGCACGCTGTGTGAAGCCGAATAAAGTGTTCGCGTGAATTAAGAAGTAATTTGTTTAGAACCATGGTCCGAAGGTACGCTATTTCTTTATTTTAGTTAATTGCCTCTTAAATTTCAGAACAGGTTATGTTTTCTTTGGGAAATGAATCCCGGTCCCTTGAAGGGAACCGTTGTATTGAAGGTTTAAATATAGTTGTAATTGTTACTGGATAAACTCTTTTATTCCCCTAGCCTAACTATCCTTACCGGAGGGAAAACTGCATTCTCCCTTCCCACCATCCTGAGGGAGTTTCTCATGCTCTGAATAAAAAAAATGGTGCCAAGGAACCATTATGTTGCATTTCTTTTGGGACACCTGTATTTAGGACGATTATTATTGACGATTATATCCGCCTGCGATGCAGTTGTCTCTTTCGCTCAGTATTCGGGGGAGTAAGAGTGACAATGACAGCAACAGTTTCGTAAAATATGTATAAGTAATATTATAAAGAAATAACACCACGCATTGTATTTGTATCTAAAATTTTACCCTACACTTTCAGACAATTGTAACATTTTCCAAAAAGTCATCTACCGTAAAAATGTACGTATTTGCGAAAGATTTGTCAAAGTTTGTGAATTTTTGAAGTAAAACTTCTTAACGCACGCTTGACTTGGGGAGTAAGCTGGTGAATGCGTGACGAGAGTGTTACAAAAAATGTGATCCGGCGAGGCGAACGGAAGTTGAAAAGGAGATATAAGTTATTGAAGATAGAAAGAGAGAAAGTTACGTTTCGTATATTACTGTAAGGGCAAGAGAGAGAGGTGGAAGCACACATTTTCTTTCTCTCTTTCTCTTATAGCCAGTTACGTTTCGTATATCTAAGACACAGTGCTGGCCTATTGTCTGTATCACACTGTAGGAGGAAGAGAGAGCAGTGCGCGCGCACATTTTCTTTCTCTCTTCTTTTATAAGTTTTACTCGTTTTTAATTAATTATTTATATATGAAACCGAAAAAGTGAAGTGGCAATAATCTTTATAGTATGGCTGTGTAATTAAATATATGTTTTTTTAACTTCACATAAATTGGTAAGCGACCGAAGAGTAAGAAAGAAAATTTTTTGATCAATGGAAAGTATCACAGATAATTTTAGCCGTGATATTATGCTTTAAAAAAATATTTCATACATTTCTAATGGAAAAACTACATTTTAGTTGGGTTCACGCTTATATTATGTTATCTAGCGGTTACCACACTACGCTAGTGGACCCATATACCGTCCGCCCCCCTGTGCAGCTGTACCCCCTCCTCCTCTCCCCAACGGCTCGCGGCAGACCACAAGCCGCCCGGCAGTCGCCCGCTAGCCTTCCTAGACAACACCCGTGTCAGTGCGACAGTGATTCCGCGCCTTCTGGAACTTTCCGCGGGATTTGGTACGAGCGGCATGTTTTACCCGTGTTCTGTGGGGCACACGCCGAGGCACTCCCTGCGCTGAGGCACTCCCCGTGCTGACCCCCCGTCCACGATGGCCTTCCTGTCAGGCATAGTCTGCCTTGCTGCCAGGCTAGCAATTCCTGGGACCCTTCTACGGCGGCCGCCAGGTACCTGTGAGTAACGACTCTTAACCCTCATTTTTGTTGTGTCCTACCATACTTTGCGAATCCATAACTGACTCCCAGAGCTAACACGAGTTGAGAGAGATTTGTAGGTCCCCATGCGCAGATAGTCAATCTAGTTTACCTGTGATTAATTAATAATTGTAAATGTACTCTTGGTTGTATTTGTGAGCTACCGACAATACAAGTAATGTTTACCTCAGACAGCCTTTTATTTCCCTGACGAGGCACGTGCAGAATTGGCATATTTTATGTATTCCCCGTTGGCCCCTTTAGGAACCCACGACCTTGGTGTAGAGAGATTTCACCAGCTCTGCCGAGCATCTGAGCTAGTCTTGGTGCAGAATGTGGATACTTCTCCCCGAGGTACACGACACTGGGACACAACGTGGGGCATTTTTAATGTTCTGAAGCCAACACTGAGTCAATTTTTTTTCTCTCTCTCTTACCTCCGATTCTGCCACCTCCGTACACTTAGTCAGGTGAGAGTTTGTCTAAATTCTCCGATGCCCTACCTACTCATTCATGTTGCAAAGTTAATCATATGCCGAATGTACTGCCACAAACGGTTTTTCCAGCGCATTCTTGTGTGGTCTGAAAATTACGCGGAATTACGGCGTAACCCCGAGAATATTCGGCGGGAACCCAAGCACATACCCACCTACCACAAATGGCCGTAAGTAATGCATTTTTCTCCTCTTAAGTGTTATAGGAACCCATTATTACGCATGAATACGTATTGAATTATTGCGCATAAATAATGTAATGTTTTCCTCCTCTCTTTTCCATTTTGTGTGCAACAGGTACCGTTATCCTATTAAACAAATATGGTTATGTTTTACCCGTGACGCCGTGAAGTATTGTAGTGATGTTTTATAAAATTGCTTTGTGAAAATTATTATAACTACCCCCATAGGGAAACCTTTCGTCAATTTTTTCTCTCGGCCAAGTATTGATTAGTTTTACAAAAGTGATGTTTTACAAAAGTGCTTCGTGGAAACTAAAAGTATGCGCCCTAGAATGTGACCGCTGGCCATTTTTTTCAAAAATTAAAACACTTTGAAAAAATTTTCGACAATTTTTCAAAAGTGCTTATTTGGAACACAAAAAGGCAATTTTGTAAGGACTCCCCCTGGCCGATTTTTTTCCAGCCCCCCAAAACACTTCAAAAACGGAAATACCGGCGAAATTTTCTTCCAACTTTGGACTTTAATTTTTTTTTTTTTAAATTTTTTTTTTCTTTTCTTCTACACATTGTTCCGTGAACACATTTAAGTTGTCACTTCGACTATCACCTGCACCATGATGGAATCCAACGAAGCAGGCACGCCACCGGTCCTGGGCATCATTTCTAATGTGCTCAGCCTATCAAAAACTGGCCTACAAGCCGTTTTAAAAGACAGAGGGTTCCCCCCCATGAACAAGTCGAAAACCGCTTTGAGAGCTTACGCGCTACTATTCAACAAAAGTTACACCAGAAGGATAAACCTTACATCAGCAAATGAGGACAGTGAACCCGTCATCACCACGGTTTCAAAAAACCCGACTTCTAATAAAGAACCCGAGGCAATCGCCAAAATAAAGCAAGACGCGGCACTCATCACGGCACAAGGAAAAACCTATGACCTCTCCTCTTGGAAAATCAAGTACAACGGCGTTACTAATGTACTGGATTTCATTGAAAGAATCGAAGAAACAGCAACAATCAAGAATGTCCCTTTTAACGTGCTGCAAAGAAACTTCTTAGAGCTAATTTCTCCAGAATTAATCCCCTGGCACCGCATCCAGAAATTAAAATGTAGGGACTGGAAAAACTAAGGACAGCGCTGATAACTAGCTTCGGCAAAACAGAAGCACAACACCGAATAAAACTTTCTTTACTATCCATCAAACAGTTAGTAAACGAATCGAATGTCCCTTTCTCCGGTCTGTTGGACAGTGGCGCATCAGTTAGCTGTCTTGGTAACAATGCCCACCTGCCTTTTGTTAGCAATGGTTTCAGGGTTTCTCCCCAACTTACACACGTGACAACTGCAGATAATGTTTCTCAGTCATTCATCGGTGCTCTTGCTTTGCCAATTAAGTGTGACAATAAAATAGTTACAATTAATTTTTTAATAGTCCCATCTATATCCCAG
The DNA here is from genome assembly GCA_929108145.2 of Limnephilus rhombicus. Taxonomy (NCBI): domain Eukaryota; kingdom Metazoa; phylum Arthropoda; class Insecta; order Trichoptera; family Limnephilidae; genus Limnephilus; species Limnephilus rhombicus. The sequence goes on along the minus strand of OV815297.1, from coordinate 28,655,340 downwards.
AATTTCATCCTTGGTGTTGACTTCTGGAAGGCGTTCAGCGTTGCCCCCCAAGTATTTAACACACTTGGTGAGACTCCGCTGACAGCACAAATTAGTGAGATCCGCACAATCATACCGCATGAAAATTTAAACACTGACCAAGCTCTCCAATTAAAGGAAGTGGTAAATAAATTCGAATCAATATCTTTCGAAAAATGTGGTTTGGGTTTAACTAATTTGGTGGAACACCATATAAAAACTAATGGTCCCCCAATTAAGCAACGTTATTACAACTTAGCACCACAAAAACTCAAACTTTTAGAAAAAGAACTCGATGAAATGTTGGAATTGGGAGTAGTGGTTCCCAGCAGAAGTGTTTGGACCAACCCTACTCTTTTGGTTTCAAAAAAAGATGGCTCCGCTCGCTTCTGCCTTGACAGCAGATGCCTTTATTCTTGCACGGAGGCCGACGCGTAACCTCTGCCCTATGTCCACGCAATCTTAGACAAATTGCGTAATGCCAAGTTCATTTCTTCTATTGATTTAAGCAAGGCTTTTTGGCAGATACCCTTGGACGCAGAATCTTGTGAAAAAACTGCTTTTGTCGTGCCCGGTAGGGGAATGTTCCATTTCAAAAGATTACCTTTTGGTATAAAAAACAGCCCCACCGAGTTACAAAGACTAATGGACAAATTGTTTGGCCCTGAAGCCGACAACAATCTATTCTGCTATCTTGATGACCTCAGCATTATTAGCGACACCTTCGAAAAACATTTGCTAATGCTGGAAAAAGTTTTTCAACAACTTAAGTTGGCTGGTTTAACCATCAACTTAAAGAAGTCTGAATTCTGTAAGTCTCGTTTACGTTATTTGGGATTTATTGTCGACGAAAAAGGTCTAAGAACAGATCCTGCTAAGGTAAAAGCCATGGCAAATTTTCCTCGACCCAAAAACGCGAAAGAAGTCAAAGCTTTCCTCGGACTCACAGGTTACTACAGGCGATTCATTAAAGACTTTTCTACAATCTCAGCACCCCTCAACAAAATTACTGGCATCCGTAAAGGCGTCAGCAACTTTCGTTGGTCTAATGAAACTGAAGAAGCTTTTATAACTTAAAAAAGTGCTCTTCAGACAGCTCCCGTCCTAAATTGTCCGGACTTTGCACTCTCTTTTACCCTCCACACGGACACCTCAAATGTTGGAATCGGTGGAGTCTTGACGTAAGAATTCCCCGACGGCGAACACCCAGTGGCCTACTTTTCCCGCTCCTTAAACAAGCACGAAAAGAATTACGGTATCACCGAGAAAGAGTTACTCGCTGTACTGGAATCTGTTCACCGTTTCCGCGGTTACATAGACGGTAGCAAATTTACTGTGATCACTGACCACAGTAGTTTGAAATGGTTAATCTCCTTAAATAATCCCTCCGGCAGGCTCGCTCGCTGGGCCTCCCGCCTGTCGCAATACACCTTTTACGTCGTACACCGTAAAGGTGCAGACAATACCATCCCAGACGCCCTTTCAAGAATTGAGTTAGCCACTTTAAATACCGATGCAATTGCCACTACACCATCCACAAAGGATGAATGGTACCTCAAAATTTTTGAAGGTTGCCAAAATAATCAACAAAAGTGTCCCAATTTCATCATAAAAGAAGGACAACTATACCGCAATTGTAAGGCCCCTCTATCTATCCTTGAGGATCACTCCTGGAAACTTGTTGTTCCCCTCGAGAAGAGAGAACAAATAATTATCGACAACCATAGTGCGCCTGACTCTATACACCCAGGAACCTTCAAGACGTATAAAAAGATTTCCTTGAAATACTACAGGCCCGGCCTTTATAAGCAAGTTCGCAATTATATTTCTAAATGTGAAACATGTAAAGCTTACAAACATAGTACGACATCACCCACCGGTTTAGTGGGCAAACCAAAACGCGCTGATAGACCCCTGCAGTCGTTGTCTATGGACCTTATAGGACCTTTTCCCCGAAGCTATGCCGGACATATGCACATACTCAGCGTAGTGGATATTTTCACAAAATTTTGTTGGATCTTCCCTTTAAAAAGAGCCAACGCTGCCGCCATTGTCAAACTTCTGGAAAAGCCCATCTTCATACCTTACGCAACGCCTAGAACGGTGATAGTTGACAATGGAAAACAATTTATAGCACAGGAATTCAAAGGCTTCCTTGCTAAATATAGGATTAAGGATATCTATTACAACACCTTGTATACCCCCCAAAATAACACCGTTGAACGGTACAACCAAACCACCAACACAGCTCTGGCCATTTTGGTTGATAAAGACCAACGTACATAGTGCAAAAATTTGGATAAAATCCAAGCCGCCATGAACAACACGGTTAACTTAGCCACCGGTTACACCCCTTTTTTTCTAAAACACGGCATGGAACAGGTTGTCCATGGTTCACTACATTGGGACACAAATTTCCCTACGTCTACCACCCCCACAAATAATCCTACCACCGACTATGCCCATCGTTTGGAGGAATTGTCTGCCATTTACAGTGAAGTTACTGATGCTCTACTACTGGCCCACCAAAAGAGTGCGGACAGGTATAACTTACGTAGGAAACACGTCACCTTTAACGTGGGCGATGTCGTCTGGAGAAGGAATAATACCCTTTCCCAAGGAGCTCGGTACTTCTCTGCTAAATTGGCTCCCCGTTTTGTCAAAGCCAAGGTCGTAAAGAAAATATCGGACTTAGTTTACTCTTTGTCCAACGCCTCTGGCAAACATGTCGGTAATTACCATATTAAGGACATCGTAAAGTCTGGAAGTGAGGAGATAGCCGATACCACTCCCACTATCGCAGGAATCATAAATTGATTCACTATGTATCACCACAACCCTTTTGGTAAACTCACCAAGTCTTACCTTAGTTGGCGTGTAAAGTGCCAATTACACGTCCAGCCCTCCATAAATAAAGCAAGCCCCTTTATTTATTCTTGTTTGTAAATAAATATACATTCATAATAGGTACATCCAAATGTTGCGTTTGTACCAGTTTCTCTTTTTCTCTCTCACGGCAATTTGCCGGCGTTGTTCTTTTTGCCTTTTCGTTTATTTTCTCACCTGTTCTGAGGCTGATCACTTCAGAACGGAGACACCCTTCGAGTCACGATGTTTGGGAAGTCATGAACCCAAACTATTGCTTCTCACCCCCTACACTATGCTCATGTCTGTCTTACTTGGTCTCGTCAAGTCATGTTACTTGCAATTTTTTTGTTTTGTTTTGTTTATTGCCCCAGCCTTGGCTGCCTTTGTGCAAATTTTTTTTCCTTTTTTTACAATCACCACATTTACCTACCATGGTAAAATCCTTTTTCTCCCCCCTCGATTTTCAGCTTACCTTGATTACGTAAAACCCAATAGTGGTCTCAGGCATGAAAGTCGGAAATGGTTACTTTAACTTTCTTGTACATATAAGTTTTTTTCAATTTTTCCTTAAAATCTAAAAATTGATGGCGTCCTTTTCACCCGTGCTCATGTTTTCCCCAAAATTGGATATTGACACGTCCATTTTGGAAATTGTATTTATAAAAACTAAAGTTGGCCTTTATAAGTCATACACAAATTCTTTGGCTCGTTTCGACTAAAGTATGTAAAACCGAATCATCCGGTCTTTGGTTGCTGCAACGAAACCATTGATTTGTTTCTACCCTAATGTTACGTCACGTATGTTTTGTATTACACGTTTCAACCCCACGGGACAGGTTAATAAAACCTCACGGTCATTCTGATTCTCGAACTCAAATAATTGTAATTTTTAACGTAAATCAGCATTGCCTTGTTCGATCATCGTTTTGCAATTATTACCTCTTGTTTCTTCACCGAAACTGGTTACTTAGACAGTATGTAAAACCACTCTAGGTCTGTCTCCCTTTATTGCTCGGTGTAAGCAGAATGTACTCTGCCATCACTTTATGCCTTATGACATATGAAGTAACATTAAATTGCCTATCTTCTTCGTTGTACGCCCCCGGGCTACGGGGTTAGTCAATCTAACGAATCTGTATAAACAATATTAAAAAATATATTGTTAACCTTCACTTTGCTGTACTTAAGCGTAACCTGTACGCAATAGGAGAGATCCTTACAACATCCGCTATCATAGGAGAGATCCTTAAAATACCCGCCATGATACGAGAAGTCGTTATAATTACTTTATACTCTTATCATTGTGTTGGTCGTGTGTCATTAACTTGTCATGAGAACCGCCCCTTTTTGGTCGTGTGTCATTAATTTGTCATGAGAGCCGCCTTGTTCATAATTGTGTACTTGTATAATCTGTACACCACACGTGAAGACGTTACAATGCTCACCATGAATCGTGCGAACGAAATAATATCAAGCCTTTGTGTGCGTACTACACAATGTAGTCCACAACCTTTTTTCAATTGTTCAACGACAATGCCCGTGGACTTCCTGTTTTTCTACTTCTTTCCAAAAGGAAAGAAGCCCAGGAATATCTACTATCTCAAAAGGACTAGTTTGTCAGCTTCACTGTCAGCTATGGGGCAAAGTGCCGTAGGAGTTAATCGAATGGGCACAAAACCACCAAACTCGTCGTCTGAGAAACGAATAAGAAAAATCCCAGGTTTGCGAAATTGGAGCGAGGGTCTATCTTTTCTCACAATCAAGGAGAAGTTTTTAAGTGACCCATAATCTTTCGCCAAATACACGCGAAAGATTGGTCTGGTATAATTTGTATTCATTATTGATTTGGTATAATGTGTATTCATTCTCATCTCATTGTTTTTTCTAATATTACCCGCTTTGGTTAATGTAAAGAGTCAGGAAACATGCTGGTGGATTACGTTTCATCCTCACATAGAGTTTGAATTGGTAATCGGTCCAGTCCCTAGCAAGTTTCGTCACTCAACTCCTTTCCGTCCCTTTCCCTTTTCCCACCCTCATGTTCTCAAATATGTCATGAAGTGGAAAATCCGTTGTTGACCACATTTCGCCCTCACTTGGAGTTCGAATCGGTAACTAACCAGTCACAACGGACCTTCTTCTTCACTCTCTTCATATGTCTCATCATCTTCATCCTGGTTTCAATGAAGCACATTCATGAATATTGGACATGTATGTTATGCACTTGGCGTACCATCTGTCTCTTCGACAACCTTTATCCATGAATCAGTTTCTCTGCCTTGCCATGACTCGTTCACGACTTTTTGTCTTGTTCTTTGAAATTCTTCGTAAATGTTACCATCTTATGTTAACATAGGCCATGGAAGGCCGGTTGCTTTTCAACCAAGGTATTTTGTCACCCGGCAAAAGCCAGGTTATCCTAACAAAGGATAATGTTAAAAAATGTAATTGTATACTAGTTAGGAATCTCTCTCTCTCTCTCTCGTTGTTCCCTCTGGGTCGTTAGTTAAACCTCGTTTGTTTATTCTCTGGACACATTTTGTTTCTCTCCAAACTTTTCTTGAGAAACAAATGAGATCAGATTTTATCCGACGGTGTTCTAAAGGAGAAAGGTTTAGAGTTTGTTCAATTTTAGCATACGAGTAATTGCCTCGCTCTAATCCTAGCCTCCAAGCAATTCCCTTTAGGAACCGATGTTGAACGGATTCAATATGACGAATATGGACAGCATAAAAAGGAGACCATATAATACAAGCATATTCAAGATGGGGGCGAACCAAGGAGCAGTAAAGAGTTCTCAGGGTATTTATATTTTTGAAGTTAGAAGTGGTTCTAGTGATGATACCAAGTAGCTTGAGAGATTTATTAACAATCACATTTAATTGTTCCCGGAAAGAAAGCTTGCTATCAAGAGAGACACCAAGGTCTTTAATAGATTGAACAGTTAGGCAATTATTATTTGGTTTGTATTCGAAAACAATCGGATTTTTAGATCTGTAGAAGGACATAATTTTGCATTTATCGACATTTAGTTCCAAGCAATTAATTTTACACCAGTCATTGAAAGAGTCAATATCTGATTGGAAAAGAAGGCAGTCATGGTAGTATTTGATAATTTTTAGGATCTTATTGTCATCAGCAAAAAGCCAAAAGCGTGTGTGAGAGAAAATGCGAATAATGTCATTTATAAACAAGTTGAAGAGAAGCGGGGCTAAATGTGCTCCTTGCGGTTCGCCGGATGTTACTTCAATAATAATAGACTCAATGTTATTTATTTTAACTCTTTGTTTTCTATTGCTTAAATAAGAATTAAAGAACGATAGCAATGGGTTTCGTATACCTATAGCATATAGCTTGGCCATGAGGATAGCGTGTTTTACTTTGTCAAATGCTTTAGAAAAGTCGGTATATAGAACATCTACTTGTGATTTATCTTCTAGGCCATTGACTACGGTGTTGGTGAAGGAGAGTAAGTTTGTAGTGGTAGATTTAGCAGATCTAAAGCCATGCTGTTCCTCAATCAGCACATTTTTGAAAATAGGTGTTATTTTTTTGTGATTATAGATTCAACGATTTTAGGAATATAAGATAACATCGATATAGGTCTATAGTTTTCTACGTTCGATTTATTACGCGATTTAAAAATAGTTCGTTTATAGGAAACCTTCCAGGAATCCGGAAAAGTGGCAGATGATAGTGATAAGTTATATAATAAACAAATTGGCTTAGATACAACAGATTTACATTCTTTCAATAATATTTCAGGTATACCATCAGGACCAGTGCGTGTTTTGCTGGGAAGATTTTTTAAGTAATTGAAAACATCTACAAGTGTGATTTAGCAATTATTAAGGTCAATAGTATTAGCATATTTAAGTGGAGGGATGGTGCATATGTTATAGAAGGCAAAGAAATTTACTATTATGGAAGCATGAAGGGAAACATTATTAGGAGTTTTCACACCATGACTATCATTAAGCCACACTATTTTAGGAAGATTACAATCACCACAAATAAGTAAGGAATCGGCCTTTATGGAAACACGCTCAACTGCTTCAGTATGTGACTTATAGATTTATATTGAAGAGGAGGGGGGAATGTATACACAACCAATGACAAGTTTCTTGGAACCAAGTAGAACACAAATAAATAATTGTTCAGATACATTATTAGACGATTCAAGAATGTGGCAAGAGTATTTTTAATACATATCATTACCCCACCTCCTCTACACTTGTTAGAAGAGGAAGAGCGGTCGCAGCGAAAAATAATATTGTCTGATAGCCATTGTAACCGACGTGTTACGTACCCGCGTTTGTTTTGTCAGTAAAGTCATCGCTGGCGGCATCCTCTACATTTAGTGGTCATTTCTTTGAAATTTCTTACGAAATTTCTGGCCACTAAGCTCGTTAGTACCGTGCCGCCAGCGACGATTTTTCGCCGAAATATTTTATGTAAAAATTTATCATTTCTATTACCTTTTTATTATGTACAATGCCCCGGTGCAACAAATAAATGCTTGCGTGCTCAGGTTGCCACCGGGAGACATTTTAATTTCTTATCATTTAGAAAAAAATTGTTATTCTATTGTTTCAAATATTTAGCCTCTGCAGGGAGGCCGACGAATATTTAGCCTCTGCAGGGAGGCCGACAAATATTTAGCCTCTGCAGGGAGCGAATAATTAGCCTCTGCAGGAGGCGCACGAATATTTAGCCTCTGCAGGAGGCAGGCACCTTTTAAATCCTTTGCCGCCAGGGAAGAGCAAACTATTTTTCCAGGGAAAAGCAAACCGGAGTCTACTCCTTTTTTCTCCTTCGCCGCCAGGCAAGAAGACTCCTTTTCCTCCTCTAGTAGTCACTCCTTTGCCGCCCGAAACAGGGACAACAAGAGCCTGCTCCAGGGAAAAGGAGTCTGCTTCGCCGCCAGGAGGGCAACCTTAAAATGTATATTATTCGATTAATTTAACTTACACACCCTGCAGGACAATGAAACAAACATATTTCATTCCAGAGTCCTGCGGGGAATCCAGGGAAAGAGAGTTTGAGTCTCTGACCCTTAAACTCACAATGCTAGGGCGGTTTTGCACAGTAAAAGCACTTAGAAAAATTCCTTGCAAGAATCCATTTTTTCCCATTTGAAAAATCCAGGGACCTCGTAAGACGATGAAACAAACAGGTTTCAGTAGCTAGTCTTGCGGGAAATCTGGGAAAAGTACTAGATTCTCATTTTAACTTTACACAACTAGCCAAACGGCAAATACCTATCACAAAATTATAAACCTTAAAATTAATGCAAATTCGTCAAAATAAAAATCTGCGGATAAAACTTAACTGTACAAACATGTTAGACTTAAGACATTTACCTGTATATACCAAATGTACTCTGTAGAATTATTTTTAATTTCTAATTTTAAGCGACCAGTTGTAAGAAAACGGTCGGCCAAATAAGTGGCCCTTTGACTTTTGATTGATTTATTTTTCAGAGTTCCTAAACATGAGTTTACTGACTCTAACATAATTATATAAGGGATTATCTATAGATACTTTACTGATATTTTATTATTATGGTTGGTTTGAAAGTGAGATTAAAACTATACTGCGACTGTATGCAGGTTTTTTCTTTCTTTCGGAGGACTATCTTGGGTTTTTTATACTTAAAATTATCATTTTCGCTATATTTCGCGAGTGTATTAACCGTGGGATTTGAGTGGCCGGGTAGGCCGGCGTAGAATTTAGTTGCTTGGGGGAAAATGAAGTCCTTTATCAACGGAATGTTGGAGTCTTTATGGAGACAAGAAATTCTACTCCATTTAGGCGCATTAAGCGCAAGTCTAATGGCTTTGTTTTGAAATATTTGAAACTTCTCTAAGAGACTGGGGGGCCGCATGACCCCAAACGGGGCAAGCATAGGTGAAGCCGGGCCTTATGGTTGTTTTTATATAAAAGTAATTTGTTGTCCGTTGATAAACGACTTTTTTCCCATCATTGGATAGAGTGAAGATAGACATTTATTACCTGCTTTAATTTTTCCAGTTATGTGTTTCTTCCAGGTGAGCTTGGAGTCTAGCGTTACACCTAGGTATTTAATTGACTTTTCCCATGGAACATTTTTCCCAAACAGTCTAATGAATGGGGGCCGTCTTGGCCGTGTCTTTGAGAAAACGATCGCGGCGCTTTTAGTCGGGTTAATAGATATTCTCCATTTTTTACACCACTTTTCAGTTAGAGTGGTTTGTATCTGTACGCGGCGTGTAGCAGTGGCCTCGTCAGTTGAGCTAGAAATGATGTTAGTATCATCCGCAAATTATGTGATTTTAACATTATGATCCACGGGTTTAGGAATATCGCTACAATAGATGTTGTATAGGGATGGTGAGAGTTGGCTGCCTTGTGGGACCCCAGCTGATATGGGGCGGGATGTAGAGAATACATTTTCTATTTTGACTTTGAAGGATCTATCTCTTAGGTAGCTGGCTATTAGTTGAATAAGTCTTAATGGATAACCAAGAGAGTACATTTTATATAAGAGGCCGCTATGCCATACTTTGTCAAAAGCCTTACTAACATCGAGTGAGAGAATTACTTTTTATTTTTTATTTTTACATTAACTCCACACAGGAGGCCCTGAGGAAAATAATTTCCCTCAGGGCCTATGTCATCTGGGATGCTGTGTGGAGGGTCTTTTTGAGGAGAGGAAGGAATGAACATTGGTCTTGAAGAGACCCATGTTGTAAGAAGGAGGAAACACAGAGGGCGGAAAATCATTCCACAGCCGAGCTGTTGAACACAAGAACGAGTCGAAGAAACGACCCGTTCCCATGTGACAAATGTCAACTGTGTAGAAATGTTGGGCACGCGTTTGGCGTGTTTCCCGACTATGCACCGGTGCCGAAGGGATCAATGATGCTAGTTCCTCGGAGCATCTTCCATTGTAATACCGGTAGAACAAGGATAGCATTCCCACCTGACGCCTGTGCTCTAAAGATTGCAATCCGTCTGTTAAGATGGGAGAATCTATCAAACGGACCGCCCGTTTCTGCACAGAGTCGAGGGTATTTTTCAGGTATTTTGGAGCTCCAGACCAGAGGTGGCTGCCAAATTCAACCGTGGGGCGCACTTGCGATTTGTACAGGATTAGCAGTTGTGTACTATTAAAGTATCTGCGGGCCCTGTACAGTACGCCCAGTTTTTGGGAGGCTAACTTTACTCTGGCTTCGATGGAGCCCCCATACCTGAGCTGGTCACTTAGGGTTACACCAAGCATATCAATGGAGGGCCTGTTCGGAAGATTGCTTCCGTTGAAAGAGACTAGATTTTCATTGCGATCCCTTTTAGACGTAATCAGACAAGATTGGGTCTGTGAAACATTAAATTCAACGAGATTATTTTTACCCCAAGAGAAAACACTCTCGAGGTGACCGTCCATTCTTTGCTTCAAAGCCTTACGAGCTGTTGGAGTTTGTGAGCCCTTTGGGGGCTTGTCAAACAAAAAGCTATCATGAACTGTACTGTCATCCGCGTAACAGTGAATTGGTGCACATGACAAAAGGTCGTTGATGTGCAACAAAAACAGAGTTGGAGAGAGAACCGATCCCTGCGGGACGCCAGCATTTATCGAGTAAGAAGAAGAGGTGAAACCATCAACTACCGTCTGAATCGACCTCTCCCTCAAGAAGTCGGCAATCCACGTACACAAGGATGCGGGAAGTCCGTAAGAATGCAGTTTGTTGACAAGTCCTCGGTGCCAAACCCGGCCAAAGGCCTTGGATATGTCCAGTGCAACCGTTTGGGTCTCACCGAAACGTTCCAGGCATCGCCCCCAAACATGCGTCACATACGCGAGAAGATCACCGCACGAGCGGTTCCGCCGGAATCCGTATTGACGGTCGTTAATAATTTTGTTCTTCTCGAGGTATGTGAGCAGTTTGTCGTTGATCACACGTTCCATCACCTTAGACAGAACTGATGTGATCGCTATGGGGCGGTAGTTGGCCGGGTTGGAGTGGTCACCCTTCTTTGGAATAGGATGGATAACCGCTTTTTTCCAACCAGAGGGCACAGAGCCAGTCTTCAGGGACAGTTCAAAAAGCTTCGTCAAAATTGGAGCTATTTCTGCAGCGCACCTTTGCAGTACCAGGGCAGGTATTCCGTCAGGCCCACTACCTTTATTAACATCAAGCCCTCGTAAAATATGGAGTACTTCCCGATGCTGGATCCTCAGCTTTTTCATACGAAAACCGCAGTGAGGAACCGACGTCAGGACAGCACCTTGGTCATCGAGGGTTGAGTTATCCGCAAACATTTTACCTAGTAAGTTAGCCTTTTCGGTGGCGGTGTTTGCTAGTGAGCCGTCAGGTCTGGTAAGAGGCGTAGCAAAGGGCAAAGGATTCCGCTTGGCGTCCAGCCGAGTCTGTTGATCCTGAGAACTTCAACCAAGGTTCGTTATGAACATTGAAGTCCCCCAGGACCACAAACTCTGCCATAGGGTAGCGGGGCAAGAGGTCATCAATAGTGTCGCTTAAATGTTTGAAGAGCTCGGACGTGTCTGATTCACTAAGGTTCGGTGAGCGGTATAAACACGCGTAGAATCTTACCGTACTGGCAAGATTGACGCGTACCCACGATTCAACAGTCGCACACAGTTGACGTCAGCTCGACTATAGAGACAGACACCTCCTTTAGGTCTGAACTTGCTTGCGAGGGTGAAGCCCGGACAGTCCAGATATGAGGCGTCTACAAGCTCGGCTATCTGCGTTTCAGACAGGAATAGTAGGTTGGGGCGTTGAGAAAAAAGGTGGTGGTGGACGGAGTTTAAATTGGTATGCAGACCGCGAATGTTGGTGTAATTCACCAACATTTTTGGCCTGCGCCGGGGTCGCCTACTACTCGCCGCTGTAATGCTGTTAATGTAATGCTATTACTGTTTTTTTCTTGATATTGAATGCCTCCGTCATGTGTTCCACCACACGTAGGAGTTGGTTGAGGTGGAATGACCTGCTCTAAAACCGTGTTGAAAGTCTGGCAAGAATTTACTTTTATTTGTGAATGCATTTAGTCGTGCTAGTATTACTTTTTCCAGGATTTTACCTAGACATGGAAGGAGGCTAATTGACCGATGATTCTCCGTTAATAATGGATCCTTGCCTGGTTTGGGAATTAAAATTACGTCAGATTCTTTAAAATCCTTAGGAAAGCAACGCAGCCGAAGTGATGCATTGCAGATGGCTGTTATGGCGCAGATGCCTTTAGTTGAGAGATGTTTTAAAATCTTATTTGAAATGCCATCGGGCCCGGCGGCCTTCTTCTTCATTAATTTTCTAATTATATTCAATATTTCTTTAGGGGTTGTGCACCTGATTGGGGGGTCTTCTAATAAGATCGTTGATCTCTTCGGGTATTCCGTGACGTGTTGTGACGTTGGGAATCTCATCTGACGCCTCGGTGATGCATGATTTTATTGTATGGATAAAGTTGGAGGTAGCGGCATTTAGAGAGGCTTCGTCTGGAATTGATGTAGGTAGGTTAATTTTTTCCATTTGATTTTAGTGCGTGGAAGATTATCGGGGACCAGAGGGTTAGAGCCTCCTGTTAAAGTTAGAAGAACTGGATCGTGGTCTGAAGTAAGTTCGTTTAGTACTCTGAGGGAGTGTAAATGACTAGTGTTTTTAAGTAAAACGATATCAATCACATCCGGAATACCGTTGTGATGATGAATCGTGGGTCTACCTGGGGCATCGACTACGATAGGTTTGGTACTCGCGTACTTTGCGAGCACGTTTCCTTTTGTGTTATTCTGTGTGGAATGCCACGATCCGTGTTTTGCATTCATATCCCCAGCTATTATAGTGGGGACATTTTCGGACAGGAGGCTGTCTAATTCGATTGGAATTAATTGACGGTTAGGGGGTACATAGATTGAAATGAATTTAAGTGGTCCAGAAGAGGTATTTATTATTACCGATGTGGATTCAATATAAACACTAGAGAATGAATGCGCTAGACGGTGGTCAATGTTGTTCTTAACCAAGATGGCGGTTCCGCCTCCCTTATTGGCTAGTCTATCGTCACGATAGGTTATATAATTTGGAATTCTGAAGTTCCTAGACGGCTTAAGCCAGGTCTCATTAATGAGGAATACTTCGATGCTGTAATCATGTAGGAATTCAATTATTTCCTCCTTGTGCGTTAGGACAGAGCCGCTGGCGTTCCAATAGGCCGTCTGCAAATTGATTGATTTAACATTTTGTCTAGACATCGTAATAATTTAAAATTGACTGAATTCTAGCCATCTCTTTGGTGGCGTTTTGTACTGGCAATTGAATCGTCGCCATTTGTTCGATAAGCGCTTGTTTATGAACTGGATCTAAAGTGGGCGGGGAAAGGTCAGGGTTGGAGGTGCGTTGAGACGCTTGGGTGGGTTGGGGCTCTCGCTCCAACCTATGTTGCTGACTGGGCCCCGGGTTTATGGGGTCTCGTCTCTCCCTCTGGGAGGAACGGGGTTTATAATAATGTGGCTCAAGCCACTTACGGTGGGGGGGGAGGTGGAGCTGTTTTGGTGCTGGTGGGGGGAGTGGGGAGGGGGGGGGGGGGGAATTCCGCCAAAGAGGCTGTAGGTAAGGTCTGATTTGTTGGGATTTGACTATTTTGCCTTTGATTTGGTTGCCTTTGCGGTTGGCTATGTTGGTAGTTATTGTTTTGACTATTACGACTATTTATTTTGTTGTTGTTGTAATTTTTATAGTAATTGGAATTCCTTTTCCTATTAAAATTTAAATTCTTTTGGGGCCTGGCAGGGCACCCTCCATAGTTGGCTGTGTGCTCACCTTCACACAATGCGCACTTTGCCGGAGTATCACGAGACTTTGTACAGTCAGATGACCTATGCTGACCCGCACATTTGACGCAACGTTCACTTCCATGGCAGCACGTTGCCGAATGTCCGTGCGCCTGGCAACGGAAGCATTGTCCTACTCTAGCTTTATTTCTAAGCGATTCTACTCGGATCTTCAGACGTAAGATCGACATCAGCGAATTGAAGATGTCTTTGCCCGCTTCATTTTTCGTCAGAGTGACGAGCACGAGGGAGATAGGTGCCTTAATTCTACCATTTTTCATGCGGTGGACCGCTTTTACCGGGTATTTACGGATTAGTTCATCCTTTATTTCTTCTGTGGAGACATCCTCAGGTATGCCTCTCAGGACCACCCTCAGAGGTTTCTCTTCGGGCAGTCTGAAGGTGTGGAATTCCACTTTTTTAGATAATAGGTAGCGCGTGATTGCATGATGGTCACGCGGCACTTTAGTGATGATATGGAGACCGTTCCCCATATTTTTAGCCATGAAATCAATACCCTTATCTTCAAGCGAGCGAAGAAGGGCCGTAGTTTCTGATTTTTTATGTAATACGATAGTTGGGATACGCGCAAATTTTTTTGGCGTATCGTCATTAGCTGTAGGCTCTGCAGTTCTATTTGGGGACGGAGATTTTGACCTCAGGGAGGTAAATTTATTATTAGTAGCCACGTCGGCTCTGGGTGACTGATAGTGTTTTTTCTTTAATAGGGGAGACGATCGCGGAGAATTTCGTCAGCGATTCATTTGAATTTGTTCGTGAACGTTTATGCCTGGCTACTAATTCGTAGCCGGATTCGTCGGAGGACGACTGACAGTCCTCCATCTCTATATTGTGGTTATCCCAGGCGCGAGAACAACCTTGACTGGATTCGGGGTAAAGACTTTTTGGTGAAGAGTCAACGAACTCTTCAAGATAAGTCTGAAGGACGATCTTGGCTAAGTGGTCCTTCTCCTCAGAAGAAAGATCACGGCCAACCCGGTTGGCGATAAGCGTTCTTACGTCGGATTCAAATTGAGACATGATAAAATATTTTAATTGAACTTTTAGTCAAAGATGTACTGAGGTACGTTGAGCGCTATGCTAATTGCCTGAAAATTCTGAGAAGAAAGTTGTTCATGGCGTTGCTAATTGCTTTGTAATAGCTACTGGCGCTGGGCACCGCTGCGATAACGGGAAATTAATATTTTTAATGATTATTGAACTGTTACTATGCAGAGAATTTGTTTGAAAATGCGACGGGGAATTAATATTTTCAATAGTTGAAAGCTGTTACTACGGGGAATTGTAGAAAGCAATATTAAGCTGTATTGTGAAAATTTGGAACAAGATATTACTTGAATGAAACGGAGGCGATGAACTCTGTAGAATAAATCAATCAATGTAGCAATAAATGGAAATGACTTACGGCTTTTGAGGAGACTCTCGATAATACTGATGAACTAAACACCATTCGACACTCGGTCTATCACCACAACAACACTGATACAGGACAACCACGGGATTCACTTGTTTAGAATGATACAAAAACACACTTTGGCAGCACACGTATAGCAGCCGAACCACGAGTTGAAACCCTCCCTGAGGAAAAACAATCGTAGCGATCCGGCACAATGATAACAGATTTTTTTGATAAATCGTAAGTACGCAATTTCACCAATTACTTGCGCGGACGCACAAGCAAGAGAAAGAATTGAATTCTAAATCTGTTTCAGGTAAACGAAAGCGAGAAGTAATTACTGTGAGGACAGAACGTCTTGTCGCTAGCGCGGGCAAAAGCAGAATGAATAGGTGGCCCACGGGCAACCAGCCCTTATATACTTGCAGGCGAGGTCAAACCTTCCACCCCAAATTTGTACCACGTGACCAAATTTTGTACCAAATTTGGGTATATAAGGAGCGAAATTTCCGTAATAAATCAGTTCATCTCTACTCAACAAACTCGTGTTTTATTCTTCGGAAGTTTTTTCTACAACCAGCTGCCTCCCTTGCCGACTTCTGCCTGTCTTCAGTCCTGGTGCCAACCTCTTCAAGAAAAGCCGGCCCTACTCTAGGCAAACCGCCAGGCACCAAGATCAGGCAGAAGGATAGGCACATCCAGTGTCCTTCACTCATCAGGCACTGGGTGCAGGGAGGTCAGTTCTTATTATTTCCCCATTTCATCATCTTGAGCGTGCACTAAAAACCCGGTACTTTTTACAGTCTTGTGAAGACGCTGATACGTCTGTTACAGCCATGTTTCAGTAAAACATAAAAAATCATAAGGGCATAAATTTACGGAGCATCTAAAGGAGTTTAGCTTAATATTAAGACCACGAATATTTTGATAATAGGTGGAAAAGTTAGTATTAATAAGGTGTCGATTCTGATTCAGCCTAAAAAATTGACTCGAGATAATTCGCGTCTCTCAGCGGCTTGGCGGGCAGGACAGTCAGGGGAGCCAGTGTTGTATGTGGCCGGTTTTCTGAAGAACTTGCAGGTAGCACATGCTGGTGGCTTTTCAGGAGTCGGGCAAGCATCTCGATTGTGTCCAGGTTTTCCACAGTGAGAACATGTAGGCATGTCTGCGTTACATTTCGACGCCGTATGGCCGTAAAGTTGACAGTGTCCACATTTTAGACTGTCGATCCAATCCCTTACGGTATGTATTTGCCAGTCCATAGCCAGTTTAGAGAAGCGAATGAGGGAGTGACGAACAGAAGGAGGAACTCTGAAAACATGAGTGCACGATCCGGTACGAGGTCCTACTTTGTGAGAGAACTGCAATTTATCTTTCAATTCATTAATTTGTAGACCGGTTTCTTCATGTGTTTGCTGGTGGATTGCCAAGAAGATGTTCTGGAGGGGCACAACTTGAGGTAGACCATGAATAGCTATCCGAGGAAGTTTAAGCGAAGAAACTGCTGCTTTCAGACCAGCATCGGATAGGGTCGGTGCATTGGCAAGTTTTATGGCCTCCGCATCGGTACTTGGATGCACGACTACACCTCTGTTCCTTATTTCTCGTACCCCCGTGATTGTAATTCCCAAAGATGATGGGTTAGTTGAGGTTTTGAGAGTTTCAAGAGTACTACTGGAAGGAAGTGACTTGTCATCTTTGGGGAAGATAAGTACGGCTGGTCTTGCAGGAAGTATAGGGGCATTGTTTCTTGTGTTCGGTGAATATTTCGGGAGGACTTGGTTGGACGTAATCGAACTATACGTTCTGTTCCCATTTTCGGGTATTTGATTTGAAGACACATATTTGTAGGTCTTCAATTCTCCTTCAAGGCTCCCTAACTTTACACCCATTTGACCGACATTACCCAATAGATCGGTGAATTTAGGGGCGAGTTTTGCTATTTGTTCCTTGGTGAATTTGTTTGATGTGTCCATTATGATGATATTTAATAGGTTTAAAATAGAGGTTGCCTTTGCCAGGAATTGTTGGGCAGAGTTTTCTTGTTCCATTATAATATTATGGATTATTATTTTGTACGTTGCGCCTGATGGTAGTTAGATGTTAGAATGGTAAAATATTCTGTTAACTTTTTGTCTATGGCTTCAAATGTCACTTGTCTTCAAACTTCAAATTCAAATTCAAATTCAAATGGTTTCAAATTCAAATATCACTTGTCATGTTAATTTCAAGATTTTGTTTTTAAATTCATTCTTATAGTATATCTGTTCTCACTGTGATTATTTATTAATGGGTAAACGATCCACTATTTTAATGTAATACACTTAGTTTTGTGTGGAAAACACAATTCACAAACACAATTTTAAATTCATTTCCTAAATCTATATATTTTCTTATTTTTTCAGAAACAGATTTTTGAATATTACAGGAATTTGGAATAGCGACATCAATGATACAAGGTATTTTTTTAAATTTTGTCATGTAAAACTATATCAGGTCTATTATGACTAATTGTTCTGTCTATTAGTATAGTTTTATCATAATATATTTTATAAAATAATAAACATAAAATGATTAACAATTTTATTTTAATTATACTTAATGTAAACGATAGGAAGAACTTCAATTTATAAAAATATTGTAGGGGCGTGTAAATAGCCCCAGACACGAGGGAATACTACCCTATGTAATTATTGAAAGATGAACTCTTCCCTATGTGACACAAAACAGATTTTACAACAATTCCAAAATCCTCAGTGAAAACAAACAATACTCACTCAGAGAATGCAGCTCTCCACACGATGTCCAGACAAACGACACTAGTTTCTTTTAAATATTGAATTTGCCAAGGCGGTATTGTACAATCTCAACAGATGTTTATCCCAGGAAGAAAGTTCACACAGTGAATATTAATTTGCAAAATTAATAGTACGTGCCAAAAACTCACAACATTAATAATTATGGGTTAATTTTGATTACACATCTATTGGCTTTAAACAACACTCACGTCGAAAGTAATTGCCTGCCCCACAGAGGTCAGAAAGTGCCCGAATTAACTGAATTTCAATGTCACATAGGGAAATTCGATATAATACAACCACCATAGATGGCGCTCCCATGGTCCCATAGCATAAATTATTAATTTAAATGAGACTAATGCCCAAATGTATTTGAATTTATTTTATGGCGCGTATCCAAATATTATATTTATAATTTTGTTTAAATATTTATAATGTAAACCGATTCGTAGTAAAGATTAATCTAGCATTAATAAATAATTAATTAAATGATAAATAATTAATTCAGCATTAATCTTCCACAGCAGTATAAAGGGAAAGAATTAAAAGTTTGACATAGTACCTAGTATTCATTTGATTAAAAAAAAAAACAAACTTACCAAAGAATTTCCAATCAGGTACTTTTTTCTTCGGCCGAATTGCTTCATATTTTTGATACCCATCTCCATGTCCATTGATAAGTTCTGCAAAACATAACATTAGTTTTTTTTTTTTTTTTTTTTTTTTCTTTATTCATCATATAAATTTTTATACAGTTTTTACAGGTGATTCGACTACCACGCTAGGCACATGCCCGTATTATGGTAGTCGATTTATGTATATAATTGTATAAATGTAAGAATTGTTATTGGTTAATATATAGTTTAGTTAGGTACAATGTTTTTGTATGACAACGAATTCTTTAAGTGGTTTGTCAATTAAGTAGATAATATTTATATAATAATAAACATATAAATAAACCATTCTTATTGTAGGCTGATGTTTCGCTTAAGTAAATAAAAAAAAAATCGCTTAAGTAAATAAAGCTTGAAAAATACTTGTGTGTCCAAGAGCCAATAATTTCTTGGTTCAAGTTCCAAGTTCCTGGGTATTCGTACGTTCACAATCTTTGGTCATTCTTTGAAGAACTTCTAACTATCTAAATTGGTGACTTTATTTGTAGAACATGGTTTGAGGATGCATAAATGTTTGAAATCGAAGGGTCTGTTCCAATCTTATGATTTAATGTTTAGTTTTTTGTCCAGAGGGGCGGTTTACTTAAAAATCAGTTGACATTAAATAAATCAGTACTGCCATGTTGGTTGAAATGTACTAAGCACTGTATTCTTAGCATATAATGAAATAGTCGTTACTTTGACTTGCAACCGAAAACTCTGTTTCAATAGGTTAGGTTAGGCCTGGGCCCAGGCGTTTTAATAATCAGTCGCGATAATAATCAAATGGTATTTGTGATAAAAACTAGTTTTTATAAAAAATAAATGTTGTTATCGGAGAGAACTGGAATCGCGGTTAAAGAAGAAGTCATTCATTTTAAGGTTAAGGACAATTCATTATCCTTAAGAAAAATCGGAACTAGTCGATGCCCGATAAAATTGTCCTTAACTTTAAAATTGTTCATTTTAAAGTTAAGGACAATTTATAATCTTTTAGTTGAATCTGATTCGCCCCAATTAACGAAATGTCGTTCATTTTAAAGTTAATTCTTTATCAACAAGTAGAACCGGAATTGCAGTTAACTAAGAAAAAGGTTAATTTTAAGGTTAAGGACCATTCCTTATTCTTAAGTAAAGTCTGAATTGCCCCTAGTAAACGAAATTTTCTTATCTTTAAGTAGAACCGGAATTAACCCTAGTTAACGAAAAAGTTGTTGGTTTTAAGCTTAAGGAAATTCCTTATCCTAATATAGAACAAAAATAGACCCTAGTTAACTAAAAAGTCGTTCATTTTTAGGTTAAGGGCAATTTCTTATCTTTAATTAAAATCAGAAATTATCCTAGTTAATGAAAAGTTGTTTATTGTAAGGTTTATAACAAATCCTCATCCTTAAGTAGAATCGGAATAGTCCCACAGGTTTCCAGGTTTTTTTTCAATGCACGTTAATTTACATGTATTTGGAAAAGCACATACTGTGGATGATTAAGTAGTCTCACCAATATCGTTAGTAGTAGCCTCATCAATATCGTTAGTAACAGCCTCACCAATATCGTTAGTAGTGGCCTCACCAATATCGTTAGTAGTGGCCTCACCAATATCGTTAGTAGTGGCCTCACCAATATAGTTAGTAGTGGCCTCACCAATATCCTTAACGGAAGGTTCCTTATCCTTGGAAGCCAGTTTAACTTCTTCTATAAGGTTTGAGAGGACGCCCTCGGTCACAGGATCTTCTGTTGAAGTGTTTCTGAGCCAAGCGATGGCTTTGGCGGCTTCCTGAAAAGCTCCCAAAAGAAAATATAATGTTAGTTTGTCGATGAATAATTTTACTCATGTTTACATTAAATAATTTCTTACATATTTCGTCACTGGCCAGACCGTCGTTTCTTTAGCTGGAACAACGGAGAAAAGAAGTCCACCGTGACCAGAACAGTGTATACCGTGTTGTATGCACAATTGCACATGAACAACTCAAAAATTTCCCAATTTTTCGATTGATCAATGAGTCTCCAATCAGCTAAGGATTTCTTTGTTAATGCTCGATTCGCCTGCTGGTTGGAGAGTTGCGTTGGGAAGAGCATTTGAGGAGTGTTGAGCCAAAATTTCAACGGTTGATCATTAGATTTGGGAACAACGGCCGTAAGGGACAATTCCAGCCAATGAAATATTCTGAGCAGTGCAATGGCGTCATGGGAATGAAATACGAGTATATATATGAAATACTAGCTTGCACATTTTTTAAAAATGGATAATAGTTTGTGTTAAAGCAAAATGGTGTGTACCATTTTTACTCTAAATAATCTGAATCGTTCGTAAAGAGCCGTTCGCATTTGGCGAGTATTTTAATCAAGTGGAGAGTAAAGTAGTAATTAAACGCGTCCGAACCGCGTTATTTTAGTAGAGAGGGTGAGTCAGCTTTTTAGTAGATTCAATCCATTTCGTTCTATTTTTCGGGTGAGTAAAGCCTCGATTCCGTTGAGCGAGTTAACAAGCTACTACTACTAGGCGAATCGGCGAGTGAGATTGTCATGATGACAGAAAACTGTCCACTAGCTCAATAGCGAACTAGCTAGCGAGTTGAAACCACGTGTTGCTATCTTTTCTAGGTGTTGTAGCGTTAAAAAGTAAGTGGAACATAAATCGTATCCGTTTTGTTTTCCTTTTTAACTCCTTTTTGATAACATGAGCTAAAATAACGACTCCTACGCGAACTAATTCTGTTGACATTTTGTAGAAAACTGAGCTCGCAGCTAGCGCCACACGCTAGCGAGTAGCGAGAATAACGACTCCCGCGCGAACTAATTTTGTCAGATGTTTGACAGCTATGAAATCAGTATACTCGCTACTAGACTTACTGCTTGACCAATATGACCGTATCTTTAAGTCGATCTGGTACTGGAAAATGAAGTGAATTTGATCAATTTTCAACTTTGAAAAAGAGTATGTACGAATATTCAAGTAGCTTTTGAGGGCGTAACAGCCAGTACCCGAAGGATTTTAACCAGCGATTCCTGAGTATATTTGGATAAAAAATGTTGATGATATTTTGATGTCCGATGATATTTTTTAACAATTAAAAACAACAAAAAAAAAACAAAAAAAATGTTTTTTCATCATTTGAGTAGTTGGGTGTAACCGGCACTGTACAGAGGAGAGAGAACGCGTATCACATGATCCCGTCATCGCAACGCGGAGCAGTATCATCAGTAGCAACGTGTGATAGAATTTTTTTTTCAATTGAATAATTAGAGAGCAAAATAACATCTACGTCTTTCACATCCAATATGCTTAGGAATCGCTGATTAAAATTCTTTCGACAGCGTGCTGTTACAAACTTATTTAAGGGCCTGAAGTACATAGGGGAGGGTGGGGCGTGTTGTGACTAAATTACAAAACTGAGTGTAGTAGAAAAATCTTTAATGAAATCAAAGGTTTGACATTTTAATGGAAACAAATAACTATTTGGCTACATTATTTTGGTATTATTAACCTTGTTAACATACGAATAAAGTGACAAAATATTATTTTACAAAATATGGGAATTGGCACAACACGCCCCACCCGTGGGGCTAGTTGTGACGGGGGTGGGGCGTGTTGAGACGAACAAATAATTAAGTAAAAGCATTAGGTAGGCACGAAATAAAATTGGTAAAAACGAAAGTCCAGATAATATATTATCATCAGTTAAATAAAAGTGGTTGTAGTACACCTCTAATGTAATAAAAAATAAAATAAAAACATTTAAAATAAATCTCAGCCAGTCAAGCAAAAGTCGCAGATGAAGTCAGGAATGTATTCATCGACTCCGGCACATAACTCTGACACCATTTATGACATTTTATGCACCTCACCCATATTTCACCAGAAATATAATTAGAATAGGGGTTACGACAAAATATACATTGCTCTTCTTCGTTTGCATCGCTGTCGTCAGTTTCCATAAGTGCTCCTCTTCAGTTTCACTGGATGATGTGGACACCAAAATTAGTTTTTTTACGTCTAAAATATTTTTTTTTTGTGGTTCTGTTTTTGACACCGCCTTCGTTTTATTGGGTGCTTGTTTTTTTAGTTAGTTTTGTATGTACGCTTTTTTTTATTTTTTTCTCTTTCTTTTCTTTTCTTAGTTTGTCTTCTAATTCTATTTTTTTCTTTGTAGGGGTGTCCGTTAAAATTGCGCTCGTAAGTTTTTTACGATTTTGAAAGTTCTTTCTTGGTTGAGCTTTGGGTAATGGCCGGATTTGTTCTGGCGTTTTCTGACACACAGGTTTAATGGTTCCGCTAGTTGATGGTTGAGGGTCCAACAATTTTTCTTCAATTTCTGCATTCGTTATGTCTTGCAATGGTGTTCTTGTGAGATGTAATTTTGCGATGTAATCTGCAAGTTCTTTTTCCTGTGCATGAGTAAAAACTTGACCAGGATTGGAACATCCCACCTTACAATTTGTAAGAGGACTAGATTTTTCCTTTCGATGAACCGCTTAAGTGTCATATGATTAATTCCAAAAGAGACTGCAGCTTTTCGAAGTGACACGTTTGTAGTAATGATTTCAGCTGCAGCTTGTTCATGAACGTTTTCTGGTATTTCCCCACTATTCGTCTTTTTTTATATTTTCGGACCATTTTGCAAGACTGAAAAAAAGAAAAAATTACAAATACGCACAAAAAGGAAATGTATCTAGGGTATACATATATACATTCATAATATGTTAAAAAAATATGCCTGTTTACATAACCTATATTGTATTAATGCATATTTTATATAAATGTAAAAAAAACTAAATTCTAGCGGCGAGTTATGTCTGCCACAACTCGCCCCCGCCTTGATGTAACAACTCGCCCCACCCGACGATTTTACATAAAAATGGCCATGCAAGTAAACATACTTGACGTACGCATTTCATTTATAACTAATAACACAGTCAAAAGATACAGTTTGTGGAGAAAAAAACATATAACGACTTACCGAGTGTTAGCAGGTTGGCAGACGACTTCGAAAATTTCCTGGAAAAGTTCGTTTAGCACTTAAAAATCACACTTTGTCGTATAACTTTAATTATATCGACCGCACGGCACCACCGTTTTGACAGAAACTGGCGGTACGGGGTTCACACGAAACGGCGCAATGCGCGTGCAGCTAAGTCAACTAGCGGGAATTTTAAACGCGATGTCTCAACACGCCCCCGTCACAACACGCCCCACCCTCCCCTACTTTATATGATATGAAACTGTTATTAAATGATGAAAAGTTAAGTGTATACATTTATATATTAAAATTTTTCTCTGACTGAAAATATCTAAAATTAAAAAAAGAGCTTCACAATTTAACCGTCAGAATATTACACGTAACTAGAAACCAACTAATTTGATAATAATTTTCGTAGCGTCAATTTAAATTTATTTGATGCAATTGCTTCATACATTTTAAACATTATTTGATAATGTAGACCTTACATGGTGCTTACCCGTGCTGAACACCTCATTTTTTAATGTATCCAAGTTGTCCGAAGCGAAAACAAACCGAATGATAGCGAGAAGATGATGATCAAAGTCGTCTCCCTTTCCAAAACGTCGCCTTAGTTCTTAATTGTCCAAACGACCATTATAAAATTTTACAGGAGAAGGTTTTCTTTCATTATTTCAAGGAAACATTATGTGTGTCGTTGCTTATCCAGAATATATAATGTGGGATATTGGGCTTATTTCCCGCCAGCGCCCGTCTATATCTTGAATTTCCCGCCTTTATTTTGTAACTCCCTTTAGCTGTCAATTATCACCCTGAAGTTGGCGTTCTGAGACGCCGTGCTAATTCAATTTTGGCGTTTATTTCGCTCACGCTAGACGTAAAAGTTTTCGTTCGTAATTTTTTTTAACGAAAAGAATATCTGTTGCTACCCGAAAATGCCGTAAATTTATGAAAAAAATAGTGCAAGTGAATAGTGCGAACATTTTTGACAATATTAGCGTCTTCCTACTACTCTATATAAATCTGAGTCGCTTGTTCTCGTAAACGGAATGACGCTGATTAGCATGTCCAGGTCAAGACCTTCCAAGATTTGTCAAGGACAGGTTTTTTTTTATTTTTATTTTTTTTTTTAATTATAGCGACTATATAAAAAAAATTTACATACAAAATGCAATGTGAAATTAAGTACAAAATATTGTATTTCTTAGTCCTCCTCACTAGGGGGTCCTGTGCCGAGGCGGACTAAAGTTATTTAAATATAGTTCATTTGTCTTCTATGTCGTTTTTAGCGTCTTCGCTAGGGTTTTCCCATTGACCTCTTTAAGCCATATTTTTATTCTTGATTTGTATTCAATTGGATTTTTTATTAGTTTTATGTCTTGGGGGAGGATGTTATGGAGTTTTGTTGCAAAGTATGTATAGTTTCTTTGTCCAAATGTGGTTTTATAACTTGGAATATTTTTTATATCATCAGGTCAACGCAGGAAGCCACTGTCAGCACGCCAAGTATAGTGCGTAAATAAACCAATCCCTAGATCGATATGTGTGACTCGTACGGGTGACTCCGTTGCATGGTCTAGTGGCTAGGATAGCTGGCTTTCACCCAGCAGGCTCGGGTTCGATTCCCGGTACGGGAACCGCTTGTTCGGCTGGTGGTGTAAAAGCCCCTCCGACGGGCTTTCGGGCCTTCTCCATACTAAACGATAAATTAAGCCGAATGAAATTGTCTTACGCAATTACCTGATTTATGGATCAATGGTAGACACATTTTAACCATTTTTCCACCTTTGGAATTCATGTAAACGATTTTTTAATGAAATATGACCATCGGCGATGTCATGTTATAATATTCAAATTACAAATACGAATTCATGACATTCATGTTCGTTTGATAATAGTTTGACGCAATTTGATGTTTAAAGTTAGACCTATCTATAATTCAGCTTTATTTATAAGAATATGGTCCTGTTTTTGACAGTTTCAAGCATGTTTTAAGGTTAAAGCCAACACTTCAACTCGGGCGAGTGGGCCAATGTCCGCTCTGCATCCGCTTTAAAGGAAAATTTAGCTGATCCAGGCTTGAACCCTGGAGCTGGAGGTAAACTGCGAGGTGCTGGCGTTTGACACCGCCTCACCAATATTTCCGGCCATGAAAAAGATGCTGGCATTGCATGCCTCATTGAAGCAGAGAGGGCTTTCAACAGGCTCTCCAAAAACTTTTCAAATGGGAAAGTAGTTCAGAAGGTACCCTGTCAGGTGAGGCTTTACAGGAATAATGGACAGCTGTAAGACTGGAGTGGAACGGAGCCTCTTCAGCAGAATCTCTCCTTCTTCCACTCATCCTTTTGGGGAAGAAGCACTTTCTGCCTAGTTGCAGAAACTAGGTGGTGTAACAAAGTGCTTTAGTCCAGTGCGCCTACCTCAGCGAAAACATGAGACATGAAGCTGGTGTTGGATGTCTATTTATTTCCACATTGGGGCCTGCAAGGCCAGCCTCGAGAACTGTTATTGGTGGATAGATTAAAACAATTTTGAAGGACGCGGGATTGATGCCTCCCCTGGGAGTTTGAGATCAGCAGTAGCTTCAAAAAGTTGGATGGAAGAGTGTCCTATAGACACCATTTTGGAAAGAGGAAACTGGCGTTCAGAAAACACTTTCAAGAAATATTATAGAAAGCAAATCAGAGGTCTCAATGTTGAGGTGCTGAATCCCCCCATTCACTCTCAGTCTTTGACCAAGTTATTTCAAGCAATACAGTAATAGTCACAATTTTGGCTTTAGAATAATTGTCTACAAGCGATAACAAACACTTCTCACATTATATATTCTGGATAAGCAACGACACACATAATGTTGGTGTTTTACCTATCATTAAAACTCTTATTACGCTGTCTTGCTTATCCAGAATATACTTAAGCTCTGCTTGGTGAGTCCAAATTGAATTAACACCGCGTCTCAGGACGCCAACTGCAGGGTGACAATTGACAGCTGAAGGGAGTTACAAAAGAAAGGCGGGAAACTCAAGATATAGCAGCGGATATGACGGGCGCTGGCGGGAAATAAGTTCGATATCTCACATTATTTATTCTGGATAAGCGAGACAACATAATAAGATTTTTAATGGTAGGTAAAACTCCAACATTATGATAGATGTTTAAGATAAAGCTGTTTCCGTAAAGGTCTCATTAGTTTAAATAATTCTTAGTAAGGTGAATAACCATAATTTTTTATACTTTATTTTTAATTTTGAAATGAAAACTAAAACTAAAACTAAATCCTTAAAGTCGTTTGAACAATTAAGAACGAAGAAAAGTCGCCTTTTATTACGGTACATCATTTAACATTGTGTGCACATATATTATTATAAGTCCACCAAATAGAATAATTATTACCTTATATTTTCCCTTCTTTACCAAGAAAGTCGGCGAATCCGGCATGAAAGAAAACCCGATAAAATACAAAACTGGCAGCGAGAGATGTATCCACAACACAGTCGTGTAGGGCAGGTAGGAGCCGATGATGAAGGAGAACAGGACTCCAGCGTTCAGAGACAGGATGGTCAGGGAGCCCAGCGCCCCTCGAACCCCTAGGCTGCCGATCTCCAAACAGTACAGCGGAGCTAGGAGCATACTTCCACCGCCACCAGCCCCCGCAAATACTCTTGCAGCGTATAATACGTACACGGAGCTGGCTGTTAATTTGAGGAGCCAACATATCTGAAAAAAAATGTAAATTGAAACATACTTCTTTCTCAATGTTTTAACTAGTTAGTGTAGTCACCATAAGAGTATCTACTTAACACATAACGTGTTAAAATCCATAACTAGCTAATATAGCCCTCTATGGAATAAAGTGTATAATAAATATAATTTTGTATAAAATGATTTGGCGCTTGGCTGAACACCTGATTTTTGTTTTTTTATTTTATTTTTTATTTATTAAATTACAGAACACATTTTGTACAAAAAAATTGAGTAGACCCACAAAGCTGTCATATGGCAGCTTGTCTGCAGGTTCTAACAATTTAAACATTCTTAATATAATATCTAAGAAAATATTTGTAAATACATTTATAGTTTTAAGGAAACATTAGAATAGATCACATAGTAATATTAGATAATTTAACTTACAACCATAAATATATAAGATATTTCAATATACCTGCCTAATAACAAGATATGTAGGCAGCTATATTAAGATATTCAAAGATACATGGAGTTTTCGTTCATTAACCATAGTTTTATCATTTTAGGACATAGTCTCTCATTTTTTTCAAATTTTATGTTTTTATTGATTTTATTGAAAATCACTGGTATTAGATATTCAAGAGTACGGCTTCCATATTTATTTAATATTCGAGGAGTTTTTAGGCCCTTTCCTTCTCTAAATCTTGTGGTATGTTTGTGTACAAGTAGGTGTTTGTAAGGGCTTTCCCCCATATTATCCATAATAGTAGTGAACCAGTGGAGACCTTTTATTGTAAGTAAGCTCTCTGAGCCATACAGTAGTTTTAAGTTATGTCTCTGTTTGTAAATGTTTGTTGTGACAATTTTTTTTATTATGGCAGTTTGTAAATTTTCAATATATTTAATGTAAGTAGTGCTTGCATGTCCCCAAGTTCGAATACCATATCTAATGATGGATTCGACCATAGAAAATATATGAGTTTAAGAGTACAATGAAGCAAAATAAATTTTAATTTGTAAAAGTTACTAGCTAAGGATCTGAGCTGGTTACAAATTTTAGCCACTTGTTTATCCCACTTAAAATTGTTATCAACAATTATTCCCAGATAAGTATATTCATTTGTGAAATCTATTTTTTCACAGTCACAAACATTAATAATTCCTCTATGTATACAGTCAAAGCTATGAGCGGTTGTTTTAGGAACATTCCACATTTTAAAACTTGGTGATTAAATTCTGGTAATTAATCTTCAGATTTGACAGTTGTGTGTTTTGTTTTCATTGTGTTAGTATTTTTATAAATACGATGTAATTCTTTAATCTTCCCTTTTTTTACATTCTCATTCTAATATAATAGTTGTTATATTAAGATGACAAGATAGTTATATTAAGATGAGAAGGCGTGAAGATAAAATATAAGAAGTTGAACGATAAGATGAGAAGATAATAAGTAGAAAAGGTGTAAAGATGAAATATTAGAACATGGTGGATGAGAAGATGGCAAGATGATGATAATATATGAAAGATGATACGTTGAAAGATAAGCGTATGAAAAAATTATAAGAGATCTGAACATGCAAACACTTACTTGCTATAATGCAAAGGCGGATCCAGGGGGGGGGGAGGCTGGGTCCAGGACCTAGGTGGACCACTAATTAAAATTGTTAAACATAATGTTTTTATATATTTTTTGTATCTATTATAATAGTTAGGTAATTTTGATAATAATTATTATCAAAATTACCTAACTTTTAACTTGTATCTATTATTATAAAAATTAAATTATAACTTCTTGTGACTTGACCACGACTATGTGACCCCCCCTGGCGCCAAAACTAGATCCGCCCCTGCTGTAATGTCACATCGACCTGATGTAACATAAAATATCATTTGAATTTTAATTCAGTAAGGACTAAATTTATTTTTATTTAATTTAATTTAATTTTTTAATCTCTTCAAAGATATAATGTACTTATGTATATGAGTAAATTTTAACTGTTTTAAAAACACTCAAGTATACCCACGAACTGGCAATGCCCATGTGGGATTTTTTTGGTCTGCTAATTTGTATTATTCTCTACTTTTTTAATGTTTATATAAAAAAAAGCCTGTATGTATTGTAAAATTACCAATGTACGTACCAAAAAAATTATTAATAAAAAGAAAATAATAAAAAAACATGGCGGACGAGAAGACGATAAGATGTAAGTTCAGAATATGAGAAGATGAGAGCATGGCTCATCATCGTGTCATTTTTTCATCATGGCATGGATGAAAAAATGACACGATGATAAGTTGAAAGATAAGAAGATGGAAGATGACAAAATGATAAGATGAAATATGAGAAAATGGCGGATGAGAAGATGACACGATGATAAAATGAAGGAAGATAAAATGGAAATGAAAGATGTCAAGAT
The DNA here is from genome assembly GCA_929108145.2 of Limnephilus rhombicus. Classification (NCBI taxonomy): domain Eukaryota; kingdom Metazoa; phylum Arthropoda; class Insecta; order Trichoptera; family Limnephilidae; genus Limnephilus; species Limnephilus rhombicus. Next base: position 28,625,687 of record OV815297.1, on the reverse strand, counting down.
CATAAGATGAAAGATTGGAAGATGAGAACATGGCGGATGAAAAAATAACGGATGATAAAATGAACGATGAGAAGGTGAGAACACGGCGGATGAGGTGGTGAAAAGATGATAAAAAAAAATATAAGAAGATGGAAAAAGAGAAGATGAATACTGATATGATGAAAGATGAGAAGATTGAAGACGAGGATATGACAAGGTGATACGGTGAAAGATGAGGTGATGGAATTCAAGAACATGGAAGTTGAGAAGATGGCAAGTGAAAAGATAAAAGATGAGAAGGTTGAAGAGGAAAATATGGAAGTTGGATGATAGGATGACAAATGAGAAGATGTGTTGAATGCGGAAGTTAGAATAAAAAAATTGAGAAGATGACAAGATGATAAGATGAAAGATGAGAAGATAACAAGATGAAAGATGAGAAAATGATAAGATTGTAGATGGAAGTTGATAAGATGGAAGGTGAGAACACGAGAAAACACAATGACACATAATAACTTACGGCATATGGAATAGCAATAATCAGTCCCGTCCACCACCTGCCTAGTCTATCGACCAGGACACCCGAAGCCAACGAACCAGCAAGCCCGCCCACGCAGAACAGCGAGGCCACCGCAGCCACCTCAGAGGCGGTGAGGGCGGCGCCCAGCGGGGACCTCCCGCCCTGCAGCTGGTCCATCGAGGGGGACACCCAGCCGACAGCGGAACCATAACAGAAGACGCCCAGGCTGACTGGAACCAGGTACATATATTGACGTAAAACTTCTTTACGCACGCTTGACTTGGGGAGTAAGCTGATGATTGCGTGACGAGAGCGTTACAAAAAATGTGATCGGGTGAGGCGAACGGTCGGGCCTTTACGCACGCTTGACTTGGGAAGTAATCAGATGAATGCGTGACGAGAGCGTTACGAAAAGTGTGATCGGGCGAGGCGAACGGTCGGGTCTTTACGCACGCTTGACTTGAGAAGTAAGCTGATGAATGCGTGACGAGAGCGTTACGAAAAGTGTGATCGGGCGAGGCGAACGGTCGGGCCTTTACGCATGCTTGACTTGGGGAGTAAGCTGGTGAATGCGTGACGAGAGCTTTATGAAAAGTGTGATAAGTTAGTGAAGTTTTACTTCAGTCGTGTGGTTCTAAAGCACACTCGTTTTTTATATAAATAAATTGATAAACGCTAGAAATATTTCGATTCTCATGCCATCAAAATTTAAAATCGAACGTCTTATTTGCACGAGGCGAGTAAGTGCCAAAGTGGTTGTTATTTATTTTGTACGTAACTTTATAAGAATGAAAAAAAAAGTTAAATCATACAAAACGTCAAAAATGGTCTTAGTCATAAAGGGATATTAAAAAAAAAGTTTTTTATATTATTACTTCATAGTTGTTAATTCATGAAAAAACCTTTTTTTTGGAGTTTAATAATAATTTTATTGTAATTCCAATACATGCAAAAGGTACTATAGACGACCAAATTTCGTGCTAATTAAATAAAGGTGTGTATCTTCATGTTTTCCGTTAACTGTAAAATGTTTTTTTTTATTATAAACTTTAAACATTTCCTCTTTAGAAAAACGTAGAAAGGACTCTGATCTAATATGCATTTTCAAAATTATCAACAGTATTACTGACACACCTGCTTTGTTACAACTCATCCAGTTCAACATTCCTTCCCGTAGACTCCGAAATAATGAATTGCTGTTCCTCAATCAACATTCTACTAATTATGGATATCATTCTCCTTTATCCAGAATGTCGAGACTTGTCAACACAAATCAAAGCATTAAATTTTTTGGTGTAAGCCTAAGTGACTTTCGGCAGTCGTTACGCAATGTGGTTTTTTAAAGTCTTTTTAAATCCATCTTCAAGCTACTTGTAGTTATCTTCCCTATGTACTTTTATATTATATGTATTTTGTCAATGCTCTTCATCTATATGTAATCTCCTTTCATTGTGATCTCTCTTTTTTCTTTTCTGTTCGTGTTATTGTTATATTGTTAATTGGACTATTTGTCCGTAAATAAATAAATAAATAAATTATGAATAAAAATTTACCGATGTAACATGTATATTTTATTGTAAAAAGTATGCTATTGTATGTTGATGTGCACATTTAGGGCTCAATGACTGGAAAGGCCACGGTGGAACATTTTCCTGCTGGGGGATGTGGGCGTATAAAATATCGTGATACGCCATCTTGCAATAATATCAGCAACATTTCCAATACGCCCTACTCCTTAGCGTCCAAGAGTGGTCTTTATGATAAATATGACCACTGACCCTAACATCGTGGTCGTAGCTGATAAGGAGAGGGCGAATGGCGAGTTTCCAGCGCCATAAAACCGGATCAGCTCAGCTAAGGGAAGGTAACCCCTACAGAAAAATCCCTGGAGAAGGCAATGGGAAACCACTTCAGTATCTTTTCCCAGCATATCACTATGGAGAGAAACCAAACAATGGCCCCGAGTCCCGGGCGGCCCTTAAATGGGCCAGGGGTGCGAAGAATCTCCCGGCTCAAAATAGTGAATTCAAAAATAAGATTAGGAACATGGAATGTTAGAAGTTTATACAGCGGTAAATTGGATAATACGATACAGGAAATGGAAAGATTAAAAGTAGATATCCTTGGAATTAGTGAACTGAGATGGACTGGCAGCGGCATACACTAACATGAGAAGGGAAATCTATACTACTCAGGAAGTGACCCACAGGATAGAAACCGTCGAAACGAAGTTGCTATCTTTGTCATGGAGAAGTATGTAAAATTTGTTAAGAATTTTGTACCCATTTCGGACAGAATAATATTATTACAATTACACTGTCAACCCATCAACATTAATATTATTCAAGAGTACGCACCAACAGCGGAAGTGAGATATGATGGTGATGTGGAATCTTTTTATGACTCACTAGCCAGTACATTGCAAAGTTTGAAAGGAGGAGAAGTCAATTTTGTCATTGGAGATTTAAATGCCAAAATTGGTGAAGCTCGCCGCTCTCATAAAGTTGGTGAATATGGCTTAGGCATAAGCAATCAAAGAGGTAATAGACTATATGAATTCTGCCAGGATAAAAATATGGTTGTATTAAATACCTGGTTTAAACTCCCGAAAAGAAGGCTTTATACATGGAGATCACCTCAGGATGGAGCAATCTATGATATTTTCAGGAACCAAATAGACTACGTGTTAGTAGACTATAGATTCAGGAACTCTGTAAAGAGAGTCACCACGTACCCTGGTGCGGACATTGGTTCTGACCATGTTTTGTTAACTGCCGATATTGTTTTACGCTTAAAACAAATAAAAAAGCTCAAAAACAAAATTGAAATGAATATCTCGAAACTCCACGAAGAAGTGGTCAGAAATAAGGTGTCTCAGACTTTGAACGATAATAATAATGATAATAATCGAAAAATATCAATAAATCTTTTAACATGAAAACACAAACGATTGAAAATGTACACAATCAAAATAATTTATCAAAATTTGAAAAAACCTCAGAAAGAGAAATTTTAAAAATAATAGAAGGCATGAAAGGAGGTTCATCTCCCGGATTTGACCTTATTACAGTACATTTTCTAAAATCCATGAAAATTCATTTGGTAAAACCAATTACTCATTTGATAAACTTAAGTTTAACAGAAGGAATATTTCCGACAAACTATAAAAACACAATTATTTCACCTATTTATAAATCTGGAGATCCACAACAAGTAACTAACTATCGTCCAATTTGTCTAATCTCAAACATTGGAAAGATTTTTGAAAAAATTGTGAAAAACCAATTGGTCACTTTCCTAGAAAGTAATAAAATTCTTCACAAAAACCAGTTTGGTTTTATAAAGTCACTCTGCACACAAGATGCTATTGCTAATGTAACCTCATACATCAACGAATCATTGGATAAAGGTGAAAAATGTGCCGGTATATTTATTGATCTCAGAAAAGCCTTTGATAGTATATCCCATGAGATTCTACTAAAAAAACTGAACAATGTAGGTATAAAAGACAATGCGATTAAATGGATTTCGAACTACCTAAAAAATCGACCGCAAGTCGTAAAAATAAATCAAATTAATAGCGATAAAGAAATATCAGACTTTGGAATCCCGCAAGGTACAGTAATCGGACCAATCCTTTTCACCATATATGTTAATGACATATTTTTTCAACCACTACATGGCCAAATTACTTCATATGCCGATGATACGGTACTAATAATTAGCGATAAAACTTGGGAAAAAGTAACATTTAAAGCCACCGAAGACATAAATATTTTAAAGAATTTCTTCGACGTAAATTTACTATCACTAAATAGTGATAAAACATTTGTAATTCCATTTGCAATACACAAAAATGATACCCCTAAAAACATTGACATCATCATCCATGATAATTCCAAAACACATAGTAAAAACTATTGTATCCCAAACTGCACAATATTAAAAACAACAAACACAATCAAATATTTAGGAGTTATTATCGATAAAAATTTGAAATGGAAGGAACAAATTTGTCAAGTTGTAAAAAAAATTAGAAAATTGATTTATATATTTTTAAGAATCAGAAATTTTTTATCTGTAAAAAACTTATATCTAATATATTACGCTTTGGTTCAATCAACTTTACAATATGCTATCATTAGCTGGGGATCCGCATACAAAACTACTCTTTCCCCGATTGAAGTTGTGCAGAGGCTAATAATTAAAATTATATTAAAAAAACCTTCTGACTACCCAACGGATCAATTATTTAAGGAATTCCAAGTACCTTCATTCAAAGATCTGTACAATAAAAATGCATTGATTCAAATTATAAAAGAAAAAGAACAGTATCAATTTATAACTGAAAACCGTACAAGACATAAATATATTTTTTCATGCCCAAAATTAAACACTTCCTTCGCACAAAATTTTTATACTTATCAAGGAAGACTTATTTTCAACCGACTACCGGATGAAATTAGAAAAATTAATGATAAAATCAAATTAATAAACACTGTTAAAAAATATTTTAAAGATAATCTCAAAAAAATAAAAATAAAAGTTTCCAACTAATCTAATCTCAAAAATAACTTATATCTCAGTTTCCTAGTGATACTCCATTCTTCAAATAAGTTAAATTTTGTTTTGTTTTTGACCTAATTACAATAATTCTAGATACATTATCCAAATAATAGAATTGTTTGATAGTTGATAAATACTTATAATTACAATTACATTAAACCGAACTTACAACTTATTGTTTTTTTTTTACATTCACATTGTAATTTAAGAACTTAAGATATAATAAAGCATTTAAAAAATGTACACTACTCTTCCAGACACAAGCTAATGCTTCCATGGAAGAGTGGTATTAATTAAGATATTTGAACATGAATGTACACAAATTATTACATAATGTACATTTAACATTATATTTTATATGCTAAAATAAAATAAAAAAAAAATAAAAAATATTAAGCTACTCAATAGAAATACAAACACAATGGGATAACCTTAAGTCAGTTATATGTGAAACCTGTGATACAAATTTGAAAGCTGATAAGCAAATTAGAAAAAAGAATTGGATGACTGACCACATCTTGAACTTAATGGATGAGAGACGTAAACACAAACATAATGAGACACAATATAAAAACTTACAAAGAACGATTAGACGTGAAATTAAAAAAGCCAGAGAAGAATGAATGAAGTCACAGTGTGAAGAACTAGAGTCGTACAGTCGTAGTCACAATGCATTCAAACTTCACAAAAAATTAAAGGAAATTAGGGGCACTTCTAGAAGAATTACTCCATCATGTTTAGTTGACGATTCCAATAAATTAATATTGGATGAAAAAGATATTTTACAAACATGGGAAAAGTATATTCATGATACATTCAAAGATATTAGGCTGGATATTAATATTCCTAATGATCAATTGCATGGACCATCGATTTTAAAATCACAAATTCTTCATGCGATAAAGACTTCAGACAACAGAAAAGCGTGCGGACCAGACGATATTCCAGTTGAGGTGTTGAAGCTCTTTAATGATGAAAATGTTGACTACCTGTTGAGGTTATTTAACTCTATATATTGTAACAGTAATCATCAGTATGGACCTTCTGATTATTCTATTTAATGGTAGAGTGAGAGAATCTCTTCAGGTTTGTGGGAATAAACGAATACAGGTTCCAACTTGTGAGGTTTAATTGGTTTAAGTAATAAAAGAGTTCATTTCCAAAACAACCAAATCCCAGTATATTTTTATAAAGAACATAACAATGTTGCCCTTTTGAGGGGCCGGGTTTCACATCCCCAAAAACATAACAGATTCTGAAAATTTGACAGGAACATAATTAAGCAGAAAGAAATATCGTACCTGCGGACCATGGATCTTTATCTAATTACTTCTACACTGACACGAACTCTTAATTTACTTGAAGATAGCGCGTTGATGAACCGCGGGCCATATTCTCACGCAATCTCCAGGATGGGAACCAGGAAAGACCCCCCCAGGAAGGCTAGAGTTTGAGGAATCCCCGCCAGGGAGTAGGGTCCAAGATCAGCACCAGTTGGGCCCCCCGGATAAACACGATTTCCGTCAGCACACCTCATCAGGAAATGAACGCCAAGTAACCATCCGTCACAAATATGAGCAGCAATGACCGTACCAGGTCATAAGAACTCTCCCTCTTCAAAATGCCAGTCGCGATTATATAGGTAATTTACAACACCGTTATGTCGCGGACAAAATATCGGTCCCAATGGCGGCGACCGAACACATTAGAAACAGCGTTCCGATCACATCAGAAAGAAGCAAAATGTGCATCACCCGGCTCGCGATTAAAATCGTTTTAAAAACAATTTGTAACAAAGGGATTATCCCATTTTTAAATCCAGAACTATCACTAAAGTGACAAGTCGAATTTGCACCGGCTTCCCGTACGGTGCGAATCCAAAAAGGTACCGTTGGAAGTTTAACAATCACGTTGCCAATCGAAAAAATCCAAAATACGGCGATTCAACAATTAAAGTAAGCGGCCAGGTGAAGGTTTATTAAGTCAGGAAAATAATTATTATTAAGTAATAATTATTATCGTGACAATATGACACAGGGAATATACCCCAAGATTGGCTAAAATCCACCTTCGTGACATTGCCTAAAAAACAATACCCTAAGAAGTGCAGTGACTATCGATTAATAAGCCTGATGAGTCATGTCCTTAAATTATTCCTTAAAATAATACATGCCAGGATACGCAATAAGTGCGAGCAGGACTTGGATGACACTCAGTTTGGCTTCAGAAATGCGTTCGGGACGCGTGAAGCATTATTGTCTATCGACGTACTATTGCAAAAGTGTCGTGACCAAAGAAAGGAAGTCTTATTGACTACGAAAAGGTATTTGACAGGGTAAAACATGCTGACCTAATGAAAATGCTTGCGGATTGTAACGTTGACACCCAAGACCAGAATTTCATTAAAAACCTGTATTGGTTCCAAACAGCAGAAATAAGACATGGGAATGAGAGATCTAATGCAATTGCCATTCAGCGTGGAGTACGACAAGGTTGTATCCTGTCGCCACTATTGTTTAATCTCTATTCCAACTACGTCTTTAAAAGAGCCCTAAGTAATACTGATAAGGGTCTGAAGATCAACGGAGTTGTCATTAATAACATAAGATACGCAGATGATACTGTACTACTAGCTGACTGTATCGATGACCTCCAAGATCTATTAAATCTTGTTAATAATGCTGGTGAGCAACTGGGCCTAAAAATCAACGCCAATAAAACTAAATGGATGACATTTGGACGACTAGATCACTCTGAATCAGTGATACAGTTAAATTGCAATGTCGAAAAGGTGGAAAGATTTAGATTAGGCAGTATTCTCACGGAGACTCTTGACCCAGATGTGGAGGTTAGATGCAGAATTGAAGCAGCAAGAACTGCGTTCATTAAAATGAAATCCCTCTTCTGCAATGACAATATCAGCTTAAAACTAAGGCAGAGAATGCTAAAATGCTATGGATGTGAAACATGGACCTTGAAAGTAAATACCATGAACAGGTTAGAGGCTTTTGAAATGTGGCTTCACCGGAGAATTCTCAAGGTCCCATGGACCGACATGATCACCAACACAGAAATTCTCAGGCGGGCTAGAGCAGATAGAGAACTGCTTACATTAATAAAAATCAGGAAAATTTCATATCTGGGTCATATACTTCGAGGGGAGAAGTATCACTTGCTCCATTTGATATTGAAAGGCAAGATAGAGGGTCGCCGAGGGCCTGGTAGGAGACAAATGTCTTGGCTGCGTAATATACGAGAGTGGACCGGCATTAGAAGTGTGGAGGAGCTATTCCGGGCAGCGCAAGACAGAGAGACATTCTCAAAACTGATCGCCAACGTCGGGGGGACCCGATACGGCACACAAAGAAGAAGAAGTGCACATTTAGGGTGTTTTTGTCTTTAAAAAAAATATCTAAAATCCCTGCCGAGGGTATAAATCAAATATTATTTTAATGTCTTATAAATTGGTTACCGCTTTATTAATTAGCATCACATAAAACCTGTCTAAGAATTTTCTTGATTCTGAAATATGTATGTAATATGAGTTACCGGAGACCTTGTAGGTATTTTTAAACACCTACGTATTTTTATTCAAGACACTTGAATTCAGTCCCGAAGATAATAAAAACATTTGTGGCAGGGTATTTATAAGAAAATAGTCTTCCAGCGTTGGTCAGTTTATTTCTCTTATATACAGGGTTCACAGCTTATAGTAAAAAACAAAGTACAGGAAAGTTGTAGCACAAAGTAAAATCACTTACAGGCTTACTAAAAAAACCACAGCACGCCCGATAAACCGTGTTGCTGCAGCAACATGAATAAAACAAAAATATACTAAAACACGATAACATTACTAATAAGGTTTGTTCTTAAAATGTATTTTAAATCTGGCAACAACTATAATTGATATATATACCGTGTTTTTTGAGGTTTTTAATAAGTTTTAGTCAAGTTATAAAACAATAATCGTACTTTGAAAATTGAAGTGTTAAAAACTATTTTATATGATACATGAAAATTCAAATTTACATTTAAAGGATTTTATTTTACGAGAATTTTATGAAAGTGGTGTTTTTTTAAATAATAATATCTAATACATGTGTTCCTAAATGTATCAAAGAAATTAACGTCTTTAGAGATGCAAGAAATCTGTTATAAAAGCCGGTATAATTTTTTGGTTAGTTTTTTAGCAATAAAAAAAAACTTTGAAATTTTTTTATTTTATGCACGAGGAAAAAGTGAGGTGATAGTTTCCTTCCAAATTTATTACATAAAAGGACTGTGTTTTTGAAATTTTGATTTTTTTAAATTTCTCTACATTTTAGTCAAAAAAAATTTGGTAAGAATTTTTTTTCCATTTATTTCCGAGTTTGAATCTTAAAATATTTCAGTTTTTGAAAACTAAACTGTATTTCAAATACCCAAATCTAAAAGGTAATTTTATCTAGTTTTCATAAATGGTATTTGTTTTTACGACATCTTCAAAAATAGGAAATATATAGAACATTCAAAATACTTTGGAAAAATTCCAAATTTCGTTCGGACATCAATCGTTAAAACAGAGATAAACTACCCTCTCAGGCCGTGTAAGCAATGTGTATTTATCTAATGAACAAATTTTTAATTAGTAATGTTTTCACATCCGCGGCCGTTTGTCAATTGAATAAAATTTTCACTGGGTTTTTTAGTAAGGATGTTAGAGTTTAAACAATGTTCACGAACGTTCTGGCTAAACACTTGGTTGGGTTAAGGTTTTCCCGACAAGTAATGTCCCCGAGGGCGCTGTTACTTGAATTCCCGAGGAGGACCCAGAGGGCTCTCTCGACTTGGTACTGGGGAAGATGGGGGGAAGGTTAAGGTTTCCCTACAAGTAATGTCCCCGAGGGCGCTGTTACTTGAATTCCCAAGGAGGACCCAGAGGGCTCTCTCGACTTGGTACTGAGGATTGGGGAAAGGTTAAGGTTTCTCTACAAGTAATGTCCCCGAGGGCGCTGTTACTTGAATTCCCAAGGAGGACCTCTCGACTTGGTACTGGGGAGGGGAGACTGGATACTCTGGCATGTAGTGGTGGGCGTTTCTGTTCTTTTTAAAAAATGAAAACGAACTGTTATTTGTAAAACGTCAACTGTTTTCCCAAACTGTTGGTAAAAAACAGGCTGTTTTTAAGGCAGTTGTATGAAAAAGCAATAGGTTTCTAGCAGTTTAGCAACTGGGGGTGTATCCAGTGTCTGTGTCTATCCATAATAATTAAACCCTGACTAAGTGCCATTAAAATTACATTATGTAAATGGGATTTTTAAATATTTTTCAAAGCGGCCGGATTAATTTTTCAGATGTACCATTATTCATTTACCAGGTTTACTCCGATATGTAATTAAGAGCTCTTAGAAACTTAACAAAATTAAATTTCATTATAATAGGTAGTTTAGTTAATGCTACCAAAATTACAAAAATAAAAACAGGTTTTCAAAATATTTGTCAAAGCTGCCGTCCGGGGAAACTTTGCAGTGTCTTTTATTAATTATTATACGCAGTTTACCAGATTTATGTGAACAGTAATCAAGGGTTCTTGGAAATGCAATTTTAATATCGTTCTTAATAGGCCTTATTATAGGTACTGGGTATGCATCTCTAAATATTACGAACGTTAAGTATCCTATTGTTATATCCATTGAGGGGGTTGCAGGCGAAAAACAGTACTTTTTCAATGAAAAATAGTATCTTATCCTCTCGCACTAGCGCCTTAACATTATGTATGAGGAACAAGAGGCACCTATTATTTCTAGGAAATAGGAAAAAACATTAGCTTAACGTTTCACACTTAAGGCCCATGACGGGCAAAGAGCGAGAAGGCAATCCTGTTATTTTTCAAACGGGTTGAAATCGAATGGAACTAATATAAAGAAATGTACTTTAATTTTACCTAAACTACTATCCTATGTTTAATTAAGAAAAAAAATGCCTTCAAAATAAGTTATTTCTTGAAATGTATTACCCACTTCTACCCTATTCTGCCGTTATTAATTAATGCCGTTTAATTAGTTTTTAACGTTTCATTTATTTCTATGCTTTTATTAAAAAAGGTTGTGAAGTAAATATCAATAAAATGGCATATAATTATAACAGCTTTATTTAAAGTCGAAAAAGTTACAAAAGAGCCATAAGGCCTTCCAAAAAACTAAAATTTTCTTTTGAGATATTCACTCTAATGATAAATACATAAATAGCAAATATCTAAACTAAAAAAAAATTGTAAAAACTTACAAAAACCTCGCAGAGTAGCGAACTTAAATTAGCATGATTAACTAATCACAATCACCATTTACAGTACATTACAGCGCCCTTGAGGTGATTTTTCACAAAAACGGCGCTATATAAATCATCCAAATATTAATGTGAACTAAAACATTGTAAAAAACACCGAGATTATTGAAATGATTAAGTAATGACATTTGAGCACCATAATAAACCTCTTTTTCTTGTTCTTATCAATATTTTGAATTAATACTCAAAATTAACAAGTGGTAAATTATGGTGAATAAAAACCAAATTTTCAGCGTTCGCAGGCAACAAGCGTTTTCGATTATTTTTCGTAATATCCGGCCGCAGGATATCTGGCAATCCGGCCTCGCAGCGTGCCGGATATCCGGTATCCGGCCAAACAACTATCCGTTTCATCTGTAGTTTTAATTTTCAATATACTAGAACCATTGATCTCAATGACTAGAACAGTGTTCCGCAAAGCGTGTGCCGCGGCACACTGGTGTACCGTGGTCAGCAGTTGGTGTCTCACCGCAAGCGAAATAAAAATGAGTCCCAGAGTTTTTAGAGACCCAGGATTCAGATTTTGCTTCTCTGTTTAAAAAGATGAATAGTTTATATAATTATATAATAGTTAATAACTTGCATATCTCGTATTGCTCATTTAAATGAGCCCAACAAAAAAAATGCATGCAGGATTTCTAATATTTTTAAACGACTTCAAAAAGGAGGAGGTTCTCAATTTGACTGTATTTTTTTTTTTTTTAATGTTTGTTACCTCAGAAATTTCGACTGGGTGAACCGATATTGATGATTCTTTTTTTATTTGAAAGCTGGTGCTTTCCGTGTGGTCCCATTTTAATTTGGTCCAGTTTTGACAATGGCATCCTTGAGAACATCATATAAGTCTTAAATTTGCATCAAGTATGTGCGCGACAAATGGACGAATAACTCAATATCACGCCAACCGATTTCGATGATTCTTTTTTTATTGGAAAGGATGTACTTTAAGAGTAGTTTAATGAGAGTTTGGTTAGGTTCTGATTATGGGATCCATGACAAAGTAACGGAACTCTCCAATTCTTAAGAGCAAATTTACGATACTCGGCCGAATCTTAATTGAATTAGTTAGTGTACTTCAGATTCACTAAAAATCAAAAAAAAAACAAAAATTTTAACAAAATAAAAAACGACTTAAAAAATGCACTAAAAAATAAAAAAAAATAATTTCGTATTCTTCTACAACTTAATAATCAACTTACTTTTTCTACTCATCAATATGTAGGTACGATTATTATTTTTGGAGTCGGTGTCAGCCAAGGAACCCGGCCCGGCGTGTTCACTTGACAGCTCCTCTCCCGCTGCGGCCCGCTCTCGCTTCTCACCTCGTCAATTCGCGCTGCGACACAAGCACATCTCACCTATAACTGCGTATGTAGTTACAAACCTACCTTGGCTGACACCATAGACATCAGAATGAATAGACCTGAAGATACAGGTGAGGGGTAAAACCAAACTATGGGGGGCGAAGAGAGGAAAGATACTGTGGTTCGTTGAAAAATCAATCTGTCAGTATATAGGCATCTCGCATTATAATATCACCATTTAGTTCTTAAAAGCAAAATCTGCTTTGAATGAATAGACCTTTTTACATGGAAGCGCGAATTCCTGCCACGTTAATAACATATTTGCTAAGGCCAAATGCTTGCCCCAAAAACATTCGCCGCAATTCACATAGCAATATTTTGTTGCCGTGTTTAGTTAAGACACTTTTACAAATGTTTCATAATTTACTTACCCCTGTAACCAGCGACGAGGACACTGGAGAATTGCCCACATTCGCTATGTCTATATAATATGTACCTATAATGTATAGCGCAAGGTGCCGTTTTTGGCGTGATATTTCGTAAAACGTATAGACGTTACTTTCGCGCTGGTCACTACAAGAATGATGACGTCACATATTTTAGATTCTCTCCCCTCCCCATGGAGCGAGCTGGCGCCAAGGCGGAGCTTATAGCCGGTTCCATGGGGAGGGGGAAATATTACGTTTTTATCACTTAGGGCAGGTCCAGATATATTCATATGTCCGTGGCTGACACTGACTCCAAAAATAACAATCGTACCTACATATTGATGAGTAGAAAAAGTAAGGTGATTATTAAGTTGAAGAAGAATACGAAATAATTTTTTTACTTTTTAGTGCATTTTTGGAAGTCGTTTTTTTGTTTTGTTAAAATTTTTGTTTTAATGTCATCGGAAAAGATTAAGAGCTTTCGCGCTAAGTTGGTTTTATGGATCAGCCACGCTACCAATGGTAGTAATGAAATGTTTCCAAATGTCATGGCTGCCGATTCAGAAAAATGAACTGGTATTTTCGTAAGTGTGACCTGCAACCTATTGACATGGACTGGGTACGATATCCATTCTCAGATAGCATTTCTCTTGGACATTTACCGGTAAACGAGCGGGAAAAATTCGTGGAGCTAAAATTTTTTCCGAAACAGAGCTAGCACCTTTTGGCTGCGTATGATAAAAACCACTGATTTCAAAGCTTGCTGTTGCAATTCTCTTGCCATTACTTATACGAATTGGGGTTTTAACTTGCAGAAGCTTAGCGGGTAATAAATTCCAATTGTATGCAATTTTTATACAAAATAATTAAAAAAAAATTAATACTGAAACTCCGATTAAATTTTAAAAAGAGGACGTCTGAGGACAATCGACGAAGAGATGAGAGCAACATTATCAACGATTGCTCCAAATTTTGATATTCTGTGCCCAGTCAAGCAGGCTCACATTTCTAAGCAGGGCAATAGATTTTCTCAAAATTTTCCAAAATGTGTCGCCCTCATCGAATTTGTAAGTCAATTCCACCAAAAGTTACTGTATATTTAGGGGTGCAACGATATATCGAAAAACCGTATCGAAAAGATATTTATCGATATCGACAATACGACGATATCGAAATATCAATATCGAAAAACTCGATATATCATATCGAAATATCGAAAAACCCGCCCAAATTAAAATGCCCACAAAATAGGAAAAAATGCTTTACTAAACATCTTTCTGTTCCTGTAAATACTCTAAAAGTAAACATTCTTGAAAGATGGCAATAGATGCAAGGTGTTTATCCCAATATTTTTGAAGTGGCTCTTTCTAAAGTGTCATCTACCAATTGTGGCCTTCTGAACGTCAATTTCCAAAGGTAGGAGCCACTATAACTCAAAGCAGAAAGCGGCTACAAGGAAGCAGACCGTCAAAGTTACTATTTTTAAGTTCGATAGCTGGTACAAAATAATGAAATTATTTTATTTAAATAAATTTATGAAAAAAAACACATTTTATATATTTATCCAAATTTTGTGATTATTCGCATAGATTAGTATAAAAAAATATTTATATACATAATCGATGAACGTTTGACGTAACTAAAACTACATTGGATTTCTATAAGCTTTTAAAAAAAAAAAAGAAATAGAATATAAATATCGACTTAATTCGATATATATCGATATCTATATATAAAAATATATATTAAAAACCTTGCATCGCTATGTATATTGTTACTCAAAACGGATTTGATCCTAGTATCCGCTCGTAAAAACCCGAAGTTACAGCGATCATTCCCGAACACAAATTGAAAAAGCATCGTTAGCCGTTTTCGTGGATCGCTGGATTTTGATTTTAACGAGGGGAAATTTCCCCTGAAACTCCCTATTTGTTAATCCCTTTTAAATCCCTTTTATGTGCACAGATGACATTGAAAACATGCAAAACCATAAAATATTTTAAAAAATCCCTCATGGGCTCTTAAACATAATTTTTCATATTATATTGATTTTAATAATAAATATAAAATAAACATTGATTTTTTCTTTGGTGTACCTCTAAAATTTCTTGATTTGGTAGGTGTACCTTGAACACAAAAAGTTTGCGGAACACTGTACTAGAATATACAATGTACAATATTTATACAATGAATATTCAATAGAATGTACTAGAAATGTGTCTTGAAATTGTTACATTGTTTATGCCCAAGAAATACAAAAAAAAGTATTATTAAAAAAGCTTTTCGATGTTAATTTAAATTAAAAGCGATAGATTTACTTTGATACATAAATTGGATGCGTATTTAGGGGCGCCAAAAAACAATATTTTACAGCCTAACTTGCAAAAAGGGTTTATTACTAAAATAATTGAATTACCGCCATCTGTGTACGAGCGATAATCAAGTCGTTTTGAAAGGTTTTCCAAATTAAGTAATGAAGAACCAAAAACCTTCAGAAGTAAACTAGAAACTGAAGTTTGGATTAGGAAACGAACCCGAAAAGCCAAAAAAAACAATTACTACCCTCAAAGCAGAAATAATAAGAAAGCTTTAGTTTCAAATTCACAGATGGGAGTAGTATGAAAGATTTTAAATGCGCCTGCGCGGTAAAAACAAACCGAACCGAGCATTTTCCACTAGCCGTCTGAAAAACAAACATTTCAAAATGTATTGATTTCGCCACGATATTAGTGTGTTTACAAGATTTAACCTAAAAACAGTTACAAAATTCAGCTTGTGCTATTTTAATAATATTTTTAATGTATAATTCACTCACAAAAACATGTATACTCCTTACCAATGATTGCAGCAATGTATTGATTTCGAACACTCGTTGAGGCATCTTCTCTATAGTATGTCGCTCCGGCCACTGCACCACTTGTTGATGGATGCATATTGTCCAAAAAAGCCGCCTTTTAACACTTATAAATAATAATTAAACGATACTTCTTTATCACTAAACATAAAACATTCTACAATTGTCTTCATAAAAAAAACACACACATTTCCGTCGGTTTTTACATTTAAAGAAAACATCACTGCTTTCACTGATACGAGTATTTATCCATCAATGAACTCATAAATAAACCAATATGCTTGAAAGCAACGAATGAACTCTTTCTCAGGAACAGTGATGGTAAAAATATATTAGTAAATGGCCTTGAGGTGTATTTATCGAACCATTTGTATACAGTAGATCATTAAAGCAAATAAATCACGTTTTTACTGATAACAACTGGTGTTGAATGTTTAGTTCATCAAATAAAGCGTTTGTCATACATTTTCAACGGTGTTTTAATAAAGTCAGTTTTATTTAATATGATTTTAAATGATAGGTAGCATTGTTTTGCGTTATTTTTTTAATTAACGTGAGTTGTGGACGATTAACCAACCATCTAGGATGGTAATTGCTTGAGACTGATGTCTATTATTTTGAGTGAAGTGTTTTTCCAGCTGCTCTAGCAGGGCTGATAGATTGCGGTCCGCGGCCCAAAGGCTATTATAAAAACAATAATTTCCGTTTTGGGTCTGTCTGTGAATTATTGTAACTCAATGATGCATCGTAATTTTCAAAATTGAAACAAATTGCATCAATAATTCAGACAAGCAATAAAATAAATGACTGTAATATTATTTTATTGTTTTAATTGTCATTTTCAACATTGGAACTGCAGAGATTCAGACGAGCGATAAAGTACCTAATATAAATTATTTTTATTTTTATTTTAACTTTATGAGTAAAACCTCAAATTGTAATATTTAATTAAATGAAGACAATATAAGCGAAACTCAATCGAAAATCTGAAAACAGAAAAATCAGAAAAAGATATTGACACATCTGGGACTCGAACCCAGGACCTCTCGCTTACCGGGCGAACGCGCTAACCACTGCGCCACCGTGTCGATATCCAATTCGGTCACTTTTAACTGTATCATACTTCGACTAAGAACCACCCACACTATCTTCATTTTTCTTAACGCATATACTATTGGCTGCTATCTTTATGTATGATTGCAAGATTAAAACCCGAACTAAATGCTCTCTAGATAGTGTCTGGATAAATCTTTATCCATTTTATTTAATATGCGACATCTATTGACTTTTCTGCAAGTCTAGGATGAATATTTTTATTTTTATTTTAACTTTATGAGTAAAACCTCAAATTGTAATATTTAATTAAATGAAGACAATATAAGCGAAACTCAATCGAAAATCTGAAAACAGAAAAATCAGAAAAAGATATTGACACATCTGGGACTCGAACCCAGGACCTCTCGCTTACCGGGCGAACGCGCTAACCACTGCGCCACCGTGTCGATATCCAATTCGGTCACTTTTAACTGTATCATACTTCGACTAAGAACCACCCACACTATCTTCATTTTTCTTAACGCATATACTATTGGCTGCTATCTTTATGTATGATTGCAAGATTCAAACCCGAACTAAATGCTCTCTAGATAGTGTCTGGATAAATCTTTATCCATTTTATTTAATATGCGACATCTATTGACTTTTCTGCAAGTCTAGGATGAATATTTTTATTTTTATTTTAACTTTATGAGTAAAACCTCAAATTGTAATATTTAATTAAATGAAGACAATATAAGCGAAACTCAATCGAAAATCTGAAAACAGAAAAATCAGAAAAAGATATTGACACATCTGGGACTCGAACCCAGGACCTCTCGCTTACCGGGCGAACGCGCTAACCACTGCGCCACCGTGTCGATATCCAATTCGGTCACTTTTAACTGTATCATACTTCGACTAAGAACCACCCACACTATCTTCATTTTTCTTAACGCATATACTATTGGCTGCTATCTTTATGTATGATTGCAAGATTCAAACCCGAACTAAATGCTCTCTAGATAGTGTCTGGATAAATCTTTATCCATTTTATTTAATATGCGACATCTATTGACTTTTCTGCAAGTCTAAGATGAATATTTTTATTTTTATTTTAACTTTATGAGTAAAACCTCAAATTGTAATATTTAATTAAATGAAGACAATATAAGCGAAACTCAATCGAAAATCTGAAAACAGAAAAATCAGAAAAAGATATTGACACATCTGGGACTCGAACCCAGGACCTCTCGCTTACCGGGCGAACGCGCTAACCACTGCGCCACCGTGTCGATATCCAATTCGGTCACTTTTAACTGTATCATACTTCGACTAAGAATATGTATATGCGTTAAGAAAAATGAAGATAGTGTGGGTGGTTCTTAGTCGAAGTATGATACAGTTAAAAGTGACCGAATTGGATATCGACACGGTGGCGCAGTGGTTAGCGCGTTCGCCCGGTAAGCGAGAGGTCCTGGGTTCGAGTCCCAGATGTGTCAATATCTTTTTCTGATTTTTCTGTTTTCAGATTTTCGATTGAGTTTCGCTTATATTGTCTTCATTTAATTAAATAATATAAATTAGTATATTTTTTTGGTTGTTCTGCAGGATATCTTCAGAAAGTGGTTATATCAAAACATTATTGATTAAAAAAATCATAGATTACATTCAATGAAGCCGAATTTACAAGCAGCTAGTTTAACGTGTAATCACATAGTTTTATCATGCATGCATTAGTTGTAAGCCACAAAACTAGAATCGAAATTACGGCACCATATGTAACTAATTGCGTAATGTAAAAGCGTGATGCAACTAGTGTGGCGAAACCATTTCAGCCATAACTGCGTGAGAGTTGTGTTCAACAACATTGTGCATTGTACAAAAAAAAACTTTGATGTTGATGGTGCCATGGGTGCTGTGGTACTGAAGGTTGCGCGACACTATATTGGCGCAATTTAAACCAAATTTTTGGTGTCGTTCAATTATTTGGAACATGCTTGAAAAAGTTGCCTGACTGAAGAATTCTTTCGTTTTTTGATGCGAAAAAATAGCAGAGCTCACAACACGATTGTATATTTCACAGCAATATGATCAAACATACTGTGTTACCAAAACCGTGAAAAATCACGGATATTATAATTGTAGGATTGGTAAAACTGAAATTTTATGTAAATAACACTAGAACGAGGACAATTGTTACGGAATGATTATGAAAAAAATATTCACGAAAATATAATATAATGTACTGTAACTGTACTTTGGTACTTTATCGCTTGTCTCAATTCTTGTCATACCTATTGGTTAAAATTTTGAAAATGACAATTAAAATATAGGTAAATTTATTTTAAATATTATATTATAAGTGCACCCCTGCTAAGTCACCAAACGTAGCGAACCTATCGGGGTGACCTATGGCAGGGGTGTTAGTTATCAAGTCATCAATTATATGAATTACAATCACAGACAGACCCACAGCCGAAATTAGAATTTCTGAAGATTGATAAAAACCTCACATTAGGTAAGTTGTGAAATTATTTGAAAATTTTTTGATAAACGAGAAATCCCTAACTTTTTCGTTTTCTATATTTTAAAAATCGATGTTGTTTACGTGTTATAGATTTATGGGCATTTTTTTTCTTTTTTTTTACTTTATTTATTCCCATTTCTTTGTACATAAAATGTATAATAGCAAATAGTATATAATAACATAATGTATAATAACAAATAGTATGAAATGAAAACCCACTAAGGCACTGCCTGAGTGTGGGTAATATTAAAACAAAATTCTATATTTCCAAGTGCCCAAAGTATAAAATAGACTTAAAAAATATATAAAATATAAAGATAGTATAAAAAGTTAGTATTACAAACGTAGAATAAGTGAAAAAGGTTTTTTTTTCAGCTATTATAAAAAATGGAGAAAAACATACTGATTTTTTTTTAGTTATTATAAAAAAATAAACAGAAAACATATTGTACTACAGTTTAGAAAGTTACAGAAAGTGAGGTGTAGAAGGATGGATAAATTTATAGAAAAAGCGTTTCAATATCTACATTATTCAACCATAATTTTACCTCTTTTACATATTTTATCATTTTATTTATCATTTGAGTTTGTAGTGGTAGAAGGTTAAATGTACGAGGACCAATGAAACTGCTATGTGTCTGCAACAATTAAGTATTGGTTTGTGGGGTGTAAAATATATTAATTATTATTTTTTTAATTTATAAACTAATGTTTAGACAAGATTTTTATGCATAGCACAAAGGGTAACAATTATTACAAGCAATAATTGTCAGCCTGAAACACTCATTTACATTGAAAAATCTTCCGAGAAAAGATACTTGCCGCCAACGGGACTTGAACCCGTGTCCTTTCGATTGCCGGTCGAGTGCTCTGACCACTGAGCTATGGCGGCTTATCAAATACCCGCCAAATAATTCAATATATACTAGTGTTTCATTCAACAATTACTGCTTGTTATATATATATTTTTTTTTTTTTTTTTTTTTTTTTTCCACCTGACAACAACCAACTTTATTTTTGCGAAAATATAACAAGCAGTAATTGTTGAATGAAACACTAGTATATATTGAATTATTTGGCGGGTATTTGATAAGCCGCCATAGCTCAGTGGTCAGAGCACTCGACCGGCAATCGAAAGGACACGGGTTCAAGTCCCGTTGGCGGCAAGTATCTTTTCTCGGAAGATTTTTCAATGTAAATGAGTGTTTCAGGCTGACAATTATTGCTTGTAATAATTGTTACCCTTTGTGCTATGCATAAAAATCTTGTCTAAACATTAGTTTATAAATTAAAAAAATAATAATTAATATTTAACAAGTTTAAGTATTTCCCCAATAAATGCAGACATAATTTGTCTCGACGCCACCTAGCGAGGGATTTAACACTAACAATGTCTTCCTCGCAAAAATAAAGTTGGTTGTTGTCAGGTGGAAAGAGAAAAAAAAAATATAACAAGCAGTAATTGTTGAATGAAACACTAGTATATATTGAATTATTTGGCGGGTATTTGATAAGCCGCCATAGCTCAGTGGTCAGAGCACTCGACCGGCAATCGAAAGGACACGGGTTCAAGTCCCGTTGGCGGCAAGTATCTTTTCTCGGAAGATTTTTCAATGTAAATGAGTGTTTCAGGCTGACAATTATTGCTTGTAATAATTGTTAAAATATATTATTTATTCTTTTGCTCGTTCTGTTTTCATTTATTTCGAAATTATTTTTGTTTTTAAATACATATTTCAAAGTTTGTAATATAAATAATTTACGTATATTAAATATTTTAGTTTCTTTGTATAGTAAGTTGGTCGAGAATGTTTTATTTTTGTTATATATGACTTTAATTATGCGTTTTTGAATTATTTGTAGAGGCTTCATAAATGTATCAAGTGCACCACCCCATCCTATAATGCCATAAGTGATTGATGATTGCACCAGGGAAAAGTAGATCATTTTCAATTTTTCAATGTTTAGTACTTCCTTAAGTCTATAAAATATGTAGGTCAGATATCTTAATTTAGAAGTGATTTGATTAATATGTGATTTCCAATTAAGATTTATATCTATTGATACTCCTAAATATTTTATATTTTCGACAATAGTGAGTTCGTTGCACATGAAACACATTTCTTGATTGCAACTAGTATTATGGATTCTAATTTTAAGGTTGTCTTTAGGTTTATTTTTAATGGTTTTATAAAATGGCAAGTAAAATGTTTTGCTATAGTTTAAAACTAGTTTGTTGTATTTTAGCCATGTTGAAACCAGTGAAACACAATCAGTTGCTTTCGAAAAAGTTTCTTCCCAATGATTACCATTTACTATTATTGCCGTGTCGTCTGCGTAAGAAACAATTTTACCAGGGATTACAAAATTACATAAATCATTAATCATTAATTGCATTGGCATTGTTTAATTAATTGATATAAGAAATCTTTTGCACATCTTCTTTTCTACGACAATACATATATATCTTTACTTTTCTATGACAGAGCTTACTTTCATCACGGTTCTCACTGACATCGCAATCGGGCTCAATTTTGTCTACGAAAAATGTATTTATTTTCTTTGACAGTCCCGGCCTTCCAGATGTTTGAATAGCCCTGCTGTAACGTGCGTCATGTGCTAATACGGTTATTTTTGTCCAGAGTAACCAAGCTTTTTGTTAAATTTTTATCAGTTGTTAAACAACAACGCATACCAAAAAGAAGATAAAAAAATAATATTCTTCTATCGTCTTATTTTTCAAGGCCGTTATTAAAAAGTTTTACTTATAAAAAATGACAACTCGATGGCCCCAGTATTCAACCGCAACATATGTTAAAATCTGTTGTTTTGAGATTATCAATATTTTGTTTTTGCGCATATCTAATATATATCATAGTAAGCAAAAATGTCAAATTCCAACAGTTTTCACTGAAATTTTTGCATTACAATCTCGTCAGTTTTACATATAAAAATCTCGTGTCACGGTGTTTGTGGTCGCACTTCTCCGAAACAGCTCTACCGACTTTTATGAAATTTTGTATGTATATTAAGTAGGTATGAGAATAGGTTTAAAAGTATATTTCATCCAGCTTGGTGATTAGGATGTCCCTAACCAGAAAAGAATCTAATTTTTTTGACATAAAATTTTTATTGTAAGTACTTTTTTTTATTTGGCATCAAAAAATACCTATAATCCCAAATTTTCACCTTCCTACCCCCACCCATTTTTGTATGAACAAATTTAACCGTCGTTCGTAATTCAAACAGAACGAAATTCAGACAGATCCGCCTCATAGAACTTTCATCCACACATGCGCAAGACATTCACGAGAAGCGTCGCGTTATTTTGATATTTCATTCGGTATCATGTTCTCGCGTGGGCAAACCATTGAGCTTATTTGTGTTGGCTAAAGACGGACTGACAAAAAATATCGTACACTCTATTGTTCTTCGAAATTAATATTGATTTTCTTTATTTCATTTTCCTACTTTAGGATAAAAAATATATAACCATTTTTCACGTTAATTTAACTTTAAAGAGATCAAACAATGAATATGTCCGTTACTTTAATGAAATACATTGAATCGAGAAAATAAAAGGTTGAAATTTTTTTCTTTTTATCGGCGGGCATCGTCTACAGCACTCCATTCCACTTTCTGTCATACCTAGGGTTGCCATCCGTCCGGGTTTCCCCGGATTTGTCCTAGTTTAGAGGGCGTTCGGGGAGCGTCCAGGCGGGGTTTCATTTGATGTCCGGGTTTAAAAAAAAATTATAGTCTTAAAATTTAAAGTCAAACGTATACGTTTGCTCTGGGGAGGGAACGGTCGTTCTGAAACCGGATGGCTTTAAACAAATATAAAAGTGGTTCAAACAAAGTAAAATTGTTTCATTTATCTTTAATTAAAGTTAAATTCAATATCCAAGAATACAGCTGCATTGATTTTTACAAATTCCTTTTAAAAGGGGAAGATATTCTAAAAGCTATCGGAAAGAGTGATAAATACAAAAAAAACTGAATAGTAAAAAAGGCGAGAGGCTGAGGAAAAAGCTTTAATAGCTAGATAATCAAATAATGTACTTTTGAGTGCAATAATTTCTTTTCATTTTTCTAGTTAAAGTTATGATTGTTTTTATTACGTAAAAGAAATTTACAATATGGCTGTTGATTAAAACTTTAAGGTGATATAATGAGAATAGTTTTTGGTTATTTTATGCTTAAAAAAATTAATAATGTAACTTACATTACAGTAAGTCTAAACTTTAAAAAGGTTCAGTTTTGTTGCTTAAAATTTAAGAAGACTGAATTTAGTTCATATTATGTTAAGAGATATTTTGTTGTTTAAATGGCTGCTGATAAAAATATAAAGATATAATTATTATTGAGTTAAAGAGTTACCTAAAAAATTGTAAGACTGAATACTTAAATGGTCTCAGTACTTGATTTATGTTTAAAAATTTAATTGAATTTTGTTAGGCTTAATATTTTAATAAGGTTTTGTTTTCATAACAGAGTATATTCATAATTTGTGTTTTATTTTAAGAATAAAAAAATTCTAACTGATTATTAAAACAATTTGTAACAAACTGTAACAAGATTCTGTTTTGTTAGGTACATTTATAATGATGATAAAAGATGACTAAATTTAATTTGAAAATAAATGAAAAGGTGATTTATGACATTTTCAACTGTTTTTTATTACACTGACTATGTTTAAAAAAACCTGTGGACATGTCCGGGTTCTGGGCTCTAAAATCCGGGGTTTTCACGCGTCTTGTCCTGGTTGCCAAATTTAAGATATGGCAACCCTAGTCATACTCCACACTCTATACATTCGTTATTTTTTTATTTAACAATCATCATATTCACTCGAAATATGTTATATGGCAGAACAACGTTTGTCTGGTCAGCGAGTAGTTTATATAAAACTGGGACATCTGAATATTTGAAAATTTTCAAACAGGTTTTTCAACTCTTTTTTTTATAATTTTGTCGCTTTTTGGAACATGTTATATTGTTACTTTTCCTCCATTAAAAGCATTTGCTTGTGGATGGAGGAGCTTGTGGATACATTTTAAATATGTACAATTTATACAGTCGGGTGTTTCACATAATATATGCTGTTAATATACCGTTAAAACACAGTTTAATCATATCGCAATCAAGATCCATTAACTAAAAGATAAAATCATCACAGTTAATACACTGTTAATATACCGTTAAAACACAGTTTAATCATATCGCAATCAAGATTCTTTAACTAAAAGATAAAATCATCCACACGTATTCAGTAATAAGTAAAATAGGTGTAATTTTTAGTGTGACATTCATGTGGTGATGAGGGAAGCAGCAATTTTCCCGTTGGTGATTTCTCTAAAATGCTTTTTGATGGAATTCAACAATTGTACTTTGTCATTAATGCTTCTGATTTCTACTGGAAGGTTATTAAAGAAGTATTTTCCTTGGTGTGTATAATGGTGTTGGGCAAAAGACGTGTTCAGTTTGGGGCATACAAATACATGTGTAAGTCTTGTACGATTTTCAGTTATGAATGAGGATTTATTTTAAAACTGGGAAGAGTCTATTTTGGTGAATCTTTTGATATCCATATCGTATTTTATGGTTTTTCGTACTTATTTCCGTTGAATATAGTGCCATCAAACTGTTGTACGAGTATCTGTAGGATTTAACCACAAAATTTGGTTTGTGTGTTTTTGTATATACATATACAGTGTTAAGAGACGTACCAGACTTGCTTTTTGTTCTTTATTTTATTTTCTTTCAATTAAAAACATAAAAAAATCGGTAGGTAGGTATTGGACAGTTATGGTTAGGAAGAAGGTTACTCGACAGAATAGACAAGTGATAAAATGTGGAAATTAAAAAAATAAAAATAAAAATAAAAAAGATAAACCAAAAATGCCACTGGGGATCAAATATTCATTTACACTTGGTTACGCATTGCAATATGTTTTGTTTGTTCTAAAATATAAATAAATATATATCACAAAGAGGGTACTTACTCACTCCTTGGATTTAGCAGAGACACCTAAATGGATTGTTTTCAAAAATAGAATCTAAAACAAGAAAACTGACACTGTTTGTTTCTTGGAAAATTTTAATCATTGTGAAAACTTATGAGTTTGTGTATTGATTGACAAATTTCATCTCTTGTGCAAATTTTCAAGTCACCTAAGGATTGCATTGATGGAATTTAACTATTGATTGGATGATATTACTGAGGCCTCCAAGCTACAAAAACTACAAAACAAGGTTGGTGTTTTTTTCTTCGTGCCATTTCTTTGTGATATATTTGTTCGCGCAAGTAGAGTTTTCATAATCATATCTGTGAGTATTAGGCTCAGAGGGTTTGAGATTATTTATACATCTCAAACTCATATTATAATGCAACACTTTTTACTTAAAATAATAACAGAAATGCGTAAATCAGAAGTGCGTCTCATCATCCTGTACATGCATTTTCGACAGAAGACCTTGCCAAAATTTATTAGCGAAAAATTGCAATAATTTTCTCATCTGTTTAAACCAGTGGTTCCCAACCTTTTTCTGACCCGGGACCCCTTGTACGTTTATTTTTTCGACAGGGACCACAAGCAGTGGCTTACCCCCAAGACCACCTTTAATGGGGAGGGGGGGGGGGTTACAACTACTACCCGTCCCAAGTGCCACCCATGCTAGCCTAAGCCACTGCTGGTCGTCAATTGCGTAGGCTAGCATGGGTGGCACCCGGGACGAATAGCACAATGGGAGGGGCGTAATGGGATAGGGTAGGACGGGTTCTAGCAGAATATTTACCACAACGGAGGGGGTTGAACAGGGTAGGATGGGGTGGGGCGAAACGGAATACCATAATGGCCTCTGACCACAAGATTCAATAATGATAAACTGAATATTGTGCCGATTTTTTTTATTCAGACTTCTTGACCAAGGCCGCCCGCGCGCCGGCTCGTTTATTGACCGGCGGACCATCGCGGACCATCTTCTAGACTCTTGCGGACCACTGGTTGGGAAACTCTGGTTTAAACGATGATTTCTTTTGAGTGTTTTTTTTCTGAAGTCGAATAAAAAGTTTAAATTAAGTAAATTTTAGTTGAAGTCGGATTAAAAAGTATGCAAGCAATGCATCTGTGTGAGTAGGCACTGTGTTTAACTTTATTGATATTGTATTTTATTAACCCCAGACGCAAGGAGCGGTGTTATAAGTTTGACTTTCTGTATGTCTGTCTGTCTGTGTGTGTGTCTGTCTGCGGCATCGTAGCTCCTAAACGAATGACCGATTATAATACGGTTTTTTTTGTTTGAAAACCCACGTGATCGAGATGGTTCTTAGCCACAATTCATAAAAATCTGTTCAGACGTTTCAAAATCATCAGCTCTTTTTCGAGTCAGAGGCTGCTTAACATTTTGAAAATTTTACTTATTTAAAAACGATATTTATATTCTATTAGTAAATTTTTGTTCTCTCCCACACATAGGTACCCAGTGTCTTAGAGGGTTTCCATTACTTACCTTTTTTATATTTTATAGGTGCCTATTTTTTAATGCACTTAGTTGTATAATTATTGGGAAAAAATAATGATAATAAGTAAAATTTTCCAAACTTTAAACAACCCCCGACATAAAAAGAACAAATTTTCATGAATTGTAGCTAAGAACAATCACTATCACGTCAGGTTTAAAATCAACAAAAGATGAGGCAATCATGATCAGCATCCTTACAACAACATATACGCCTCGGAATAGGAATACCCAGTGAGGAGGACTGTGAACAATCTGCTTTTAATCAGTCCATTCGTTTAGGAACTATGATGCCATAGACAGACACACAGATACACAGACATGGTCAAATTTATAACACCGCTCCTTGCGTCGGAGGTTAAAAAGAATAAACAAAAATTTTAACAAAACAAAAAACCGACTTAAAAAAATGCACTAAAAAGCAAAAAATTTCGTATTCTTCTACAATTTAATAATCAACTTACTTTTCCTACTCATCAATATGTAGGTACGATTGTTATTTTTGGAGTCGGTGTCAGCCAATGTAGGTTTGTAACTACATACATAGTTATAGGTGAGATATGCTCGTGTGGGAGGGGAGCTGTGAAGTGAACACGCCGGGCCGGGTACCTTAGCTGACACCGGCTCCAAAAATAACAATCGTACATATATTGATGAGTAGAAAAAGTAAGTTGACTATTAAGTTAAAGAAGAATACGAAATTATTTTTTTACTTTTTAGTGCATTTTTTTAAGTAGTTTTTTTTTGTTTTGTTAAAATTTTTGTTTATTTTTTTATTTTTAGTGAATCTGAAGTACACTAACCAATTTGTCTGAATATGGGTAAAACTAAACGTGCTGCTCTTATGAGACAGACATTACTTGACCATAAAGACGTTACGGTTGGTGACTCAAAGATCCGGATAGCCTGTAAAAGATTCGGACGAGTATCGTTAACTTGCTCCTAAGAATTGAAGAGTTCCGTTACTTTGTCATGAATTCCATAATCAGAACCTAACCAAACTCTCATCAAACTACCCTTGAAGTACATTCTTTCCAATAAAAAAATGATCATCGAAATCGGTTGGCGTGATATTAAGTTATTCGTCCGTTTCTCGCGCACATACTTAATGCAAATTTAAGACTTAATGGTTTTCTCATGGATGCCATTGTAAGAACTGGACCAAATTGAATTGGGACCACACGGGAAGCACCAGATTTCAAATAAATTTAAAAGAATCATCAATATCGGTTCACCCAGTAGAAAGTTCTGAGGTAACAAACATAAAAAATAACGTCGAATTGAGAACCTCCTCCTTTTTGAAGTCGTTTAAAAAAGAGGAAAATTTTGCTCGCTCTTCTGGAATTGAAACCAATCTGTGAAAGATGAGAATGGTGAATGGTCACCCGACTTATTTGTCTAAGTAAGTGACTGTTAAACGTTAATGCCCCTTATTTACTAACCCGACAGTAAATATGGAATCTATGGAGATAATAATAGCGTAGTTAAATGTTATGTGAAGGAAATTTAGATTTATGTGATGCTTGACTGTAGGTTTTGTACTAAAAATATATTTTTTAAATTTAATTTTTTTACTAGCGAGTTCCCGGCATGCATTGCATTGCTACTTAATGAATAAATTGTTCCCCCTGCGTGTCCTTTCCCATTCGATCCGCGTCCCCTTCCCCTCCCGCGTACCCTTCCCCTCACGCGTTCCCCCTCCGTTCTCTCCACGTTCCCTCTCCCCACTCTCCTCTCCCGCTTCCCCCGTTCCGCGAAATCCCTTCCCGCGTTCCCCTCCCCCCTCCTGCGTTTCATATCATTCAAACCCGTTTAGTTTTCAAACAGCTCGCGCGCCACCAATTGATATTTTTGTTGACAAATTTCATAACGTCAGAGTTCACCACTTTATATAGAAACCATCGCGGGTGTGCGCACAAAACTCACTAAAGTTTCATCGCAATCGGATGAATAGTTTAGGAAATAATTTCATAGCGCCAGAGCTCATTATTATATATAAAAACCATCGCGGGCATGCGCACATCAAATCCCCAAAGTTTCATCACAATCGGATGAATGGTTTAGCAACCCATATACATCTCATATGTTCGACCGGTCAGTGGTTGAGTGGGCATAGCGCTTGGATCCCATCCGGGCGTCGCGTGTTCAATTCCTCGGCTGGCTAAGTCCTCCATCACAACACAAGCAACATTTTCGGCTTTCTGTGGTGGTAGTAGGAGATTTTCAACCATTGTCGGGTTATTCGTAACCCGGGAATGTTTGTCTTTCTTTAAAAAAATATATATATGTATATATACTTAGGGGATCGTCCATTAATCACGTGATGTTTTTTAAACGTGTATTTTTTTAGTACAAAGTATTTTGAAATTTTCAGAATATTATCACGAAAAATAAATATACGAGATATCTCATTTTACCCCCCCCCCCCCCCCCCCGTCGTGATATTTCGTGATTTTTTCTGAACCCCCCCCCCCCCTGGAGACTCACGTGATTAATGGACGTTAAGCCTAAGCTGTATGCTGGTAAATGAATAAACATTATTGTTATAAATAAAAGAGTTGTGGCAACAATTAAATTATATTATTAAATAATAATAAAACCAGAACATGAGACTCTGACAAAATAATAATATTCTAATACTTTAGAAACCCAGGGTCGTGTTTAGCCTTTTAAAAAAGAAACTAAATAGTTAGAAAACTAATAATAAATTAATCGATAGCTTGTCGTGAAAAATGATCTCAAGATGTTAAAATTACTACAAGAGGGGGGGGGCAGTTCAAATAGAACAAAATATTAAATGGTAAATCAATGAACTCAAAACTAACCGAAGTATTAGCTCACGATGGCGATTTCACCGAAGTATGTGTCTTCTCACGTCGAAACCAACATCCGGACCCTCTGGAACTGGAACTGTCTTGAACTGTCTTGAAAAATTCTCTTGTTCCTAGTATGTTTTGGGCAACAAAAGAAAAGCAGGATTCCATTTGTTCAAAGTAAAACTTCCTATAAGAATTCAAATTTCAATTTCAATATATACGTAGCCAGAACACTCTTTTGGGGTGAAGAGCCATTAAAAAAATATATATACGTAGCCACCGACTTAATTATTGGGTGCTTACTTCATCAAGTGATTACTTGTGCTTTATAATTTCAAACTGTCACAAAGCATAACTTCCTTCTTTAAAATGCGCGCCATTCAGTCGGTTGATTTCGTAGCGGAGCGCTAATAATCTCTTCGAGAAGCGGAACCATCAAGTTTTGTCTCGACCCTACAAGATTTGAAGACCAACATTCAGGAAGAAATTGCCAGGATAACGCCTAATATGCTGGCAAGAGTCATGAAAAATGCCAAAAATCGGTTTACACATTGTTTGGTTTTGAAATGATAATGTGCACAGTTCCTACCGGAATGTCATTTTATCCATCCTACCCTCACACAACCAA